>CM064073.1:2412500-3612500 GCA_032594955.1 Panicum miliaceum | reverse complement strand
AGCACCGGGTACGGGAAGGTCACCTTCCCTTCCCTCCCTGGTATCTTGGTCGCGCCCTCACTACCCGCAGCAGCCTTGCTCGATCTGTCTCCTAGCATGATCTTCGGCATCTCACCAACCTAGGCTCTGATACCACTGTTTGGACAGCAGACTACCGAAGATACACGCTAACACGCTAGTTTCACGTAGAAACACACTAGTTGCCGCAGCAACCTACTTGGAACTGATCCACTTGATCAGCTCCCCCCTAAGTACCTAAAGTTGCCTCCAGTCAGCCTGTAAACATCCGGCTATGGCAACTCCTACTCTGCAGCCCAGGCAGTCTTTTACGGCAACCTGCCAGCAGCCACACACACTCCTCTTATGAAGAGAACAACCAGACCACTCTCCTTTGGTGCTGCTTGAACTCTTGAGGGAGCTAGGCCCTCTCCTCTCTATTTATAGCACTAAATACACATTACTACACAGCCATAGTGGCTTACATGCCAAGGCAAAGACTTGACTTGACTCAACTTGGTCCTTAAGACAAAGACTAGACTTGGACCCTACGTAAGTTACATGTACCTACTGCACTACTAGTCATGCTAACACTAATGTTTGATTCAGTGCATCCATGCAACCTTTCCTTGACTAGTGTCTGCCAAATTGGGCTGCTGCACTATAAGTTTCTTCAAATCATCCGACATAGCAATAACTTGAATTAAAGAAATATAGAAAAATATCATTGTAAATCATCAAAGATAAAGCATTCACAATTATTTACCACATGTGCATTTGTGTTCTTCTCACTTTTAGTCTGGTGTGTATGGATATACAGAACAACCCTGTGTGAGTATTTCTTTTCAGGATCTTTTTCCCTCTGTTGAACATGAAAATTGATATCAGAGACTTAATAATCATTGTATCATATATGGATGTAGCAAGTGGTGTCAATTTACCAGCTCCTCCCTGTTTCGAGCAAACTCTTTGTTCCAGCTGTATCATATTATAGGAAATGAAATAAACCATTTAAGTTGCACATATGTTTAGATAATCTAATATGTGTGACAAACAAATAAATGATTAATCCAATAATATCCATGTACCTGTGCTTAGCTTTCTGGGTCATCCAATTATCGACAAGTGCAATCCACTAATCAGCAATTACACTTTGTGGGGCATTTCTGTAATTAATTTCCTTGCTCTTATTCACATCAAAATAAATTGATTTCAGATCTGACTTGTGTTGCCTCCATCTCTCTCCAATGGTTTGCAGTATCCATTTTTTCATGCGAAAAGGGTAAAGGAATCTCATCTGCATACCAACAACAAAAAGCATAGAATAAAAATGAAAGTGAGGCATTAAAAGTTACCAAATAATATTATTGGATTTTCAGTGGAATTACAGACCCTTAATTGCTTCAGTATATCCTTCTTATTCTTTTGTTCATTGGTGTTTTTTTTCTTTGTTTCCAATTAGAAGTCTCCAGTCCTTGTAGCTCAAGCTACACAAGCAACCATTCCTAGCCACCATGCCAAGAAATTATCCTAGAAATCCAGCCTCTACTCCAATTGGCTGATTGAGTTCATTACACTTAACCACGATTCTAGTACCGCTTGGAAGGTTCCAAATATCTTTCAGTTTAGTCTTTCCACGTGTTACTGTGGCTTCGGTTTCATCTATACAGTGTCATATTGCAAAAAAGACATATTCAGTGAAAAAATTCTAGAGAATATTGTCTGGTAATTAAGATGAATAGCTTACTAATTACCTTGAATGTTAACCTCAGTAACACCATCGCTATCTATTGGGTCTCCTCCTACAGTAGGCTGATCTTCAGGTCCTGCAACATTTTGTCCATGGCTCTCTTGCCCAATATGCTCCTCTGACATATATTCACTTCAGGAACCTAAAATATCCGTGGGGCTTGGAATTTTGCGATGGCCAAAAAATGGAGGGAGATCGTTCTGGCCAGACAAGAATATTGTGGGAACAAAAGAAATGGAGGGAACGAAAGGCGGGAGCTAAAAAGCAATCAACTAGAATATGACGAAATGACAATATGAACCTGGTATAAGCATGGATGATGTCAATTGATTATTCAAACTAAGATAAATTTAGTAGGCTACAATTTTTTTTTCCTGAAAGGTAGACTACAAATATTTGAGTGAAAATGCACTAGGTTGAATCAACTATTTTTGTATTTTCCATATACGTAAGATGACATCATACCAAGGATTTCGTCGGCCTAGCCTGCATTTGCCTCACGCACTCGCCCCGACGTTGATAGGTGAGTCCTACCTATCGGGTCCATCTCCCAGCAGGCGAACCCGGCTCAGGTTTGGCTCGGTGCCGGCCGACCCGCCATTAACTGCCGCTTCTCGCCATATACATATTATGACATCATACCAACACCACTCGCCATTTACCGTCACTTCGCATCATGGTGAGGTAGCAAGCGTCCATGCTTAACCTGGTGGGAAGTTATGTTTGGCTGGATTATAGCATGCCAAGTTCGATCCAGGGCTGCTGCATTTTCAATCTTTTTGTCAATATTTTTAGTTCAATATTAATTTTTTCAGCTTGGGATATGGGGGCCGTGTAGGTGTGCAAAACAGAGTAGATGAGACTTAATGATGGCAATGGTTCTGGTCAGATATCTTTCGGGTCAGATATCCGCGGGTTTCAGGTCTAGTGGGTTTGGGTTCGGGGATGATTTCTCACCCACGGGTTCAGGGTTCGGTTTTGGGTTTGATTTTTCACCCGTGAATACCCAATGGATATCCGTTTGGAAAAAAATTCATGTTTTATAGTATGCTAATAATAACTTTGTTTACTTAGACTATTAAATTTATTCTAAGTTGACTCAGGAAATTATCTACTATTTATTGCCTCTTGTTTATACATTGAATGCTATTATATCGTGTATATGTTTATATAAAGTACTTATTGCTCTTACTATGTTGCCATACAAAGCAGATTTTAGGTATCCAATCGGGTTTCAGTCGGGTTTCAGGTATCCGCGGATTTCGGTTTTAGGGATGGATTTTCACCCGAATCTGTGTTCGGGGCGGATTCGGATTTTAAGTTCGGGTTTCAGTACGTTTTGGGTGCCCAAACACTCCACCCGATCCGAACCCGCCCCGTTGCCATCCTTAATGAGATTTCCTTAAACATAGTACATAGGACTTCCTTGCCACTAGATTATTTCTTTACGTGAATTTATGGTGGAACAAATCTCAAGCCAAAATACTAAAATATTTAAACAAACAATCCCTAAATTAATGATCGTTCATAGTTAGCCTAGTGGGAATATATGTTTGGTTGGATCTTTACATGACGAGTTCGATTCGATCCACGGTGGCTGCATTTCTATTCTTTTCTCAATATTTTTAGTCAATTTTTTTCAGCTTGGAATATGGGGGCGAGTATAGGTGTGCAAAGAGAGTACATGGGCCTTCCTTTCCATTAGATTATTTCTTTACGTGAATTTATGGTGGATGTATACAGATTTTTGCAACAAATCTCAAGGCAAATTACTGAAATATGGATGGCTCCATCTTCAGTAGCAGCTTACATAATATTATTCAGATTGGGCAAAACCCAATGCTTACACAATACAAGGAAAGCTTGTGTATGTGCCTCCCACAGTCAGACCCTCTAAATTTTTCCCACACTGATCGTCATGTTTTATCTTGTTTTTTTTTTTTGCCAAAACAGGATGCATCCATGTATTAGATGAAGGCAAGCATAGTACATCCCTTTCTTGCGGAAAGGACCCTGATGAAACATGAAATTACAACAAGGCCTAAACTACCGCTACTATTCTTCTTCTTCGTCAGAACTGGGCGCCGACGATCTTCCGTTCGCAGCACAGCACATCACAGCGACAAGCCACCATCCGCAACCACCCAGATCAAGGATCGGACACGAACTGAAAGACTCCAAAAAATCCTCGGTAGGAGCTCATCAGCCGTCGGATCCACCAAACTGGAGCAACCACTCGCCTCGTCGCGCCCAGTCGCCGTAGTCCGCCGCACCAGCAACACAGAAGAGCCAGGTAGTGAACCCAACAAAGACAAAAAAAGGAGAACCAAAATCACCACCGACTCCGGCCGGCGGTGAACTCCTGTACAAGGCGAACTCCCAGACCTGACGCCAGCACTAGAGCACACACCAGCGAAGGAGAGAGAAGTCTGGAGTACCTTATTCCACAGAGGCGACGCCGGCTCCCTCATCCAAGCGCCGCCGGGAAACCCTAGCTCCGCCTCCGTCGGTTTGCGACGAGAAAACCCTAGGACTAGATAAGCTACCTATCCTATACTAGTCCGCGCGTCGATTCCCCCGTCCCCCTCCCTCTCCGGCGCCGGAACGGCCGCCGGAGAGGAGGATGGACCGGCGGAATCGCCGCCGGAATGTCATGTTTTATCTAACCATTTGTTCATGGATTTTGTATTAAACAAAAGCACAAGTAATGTTAGTAGTGATAATTTACATCCTTCCCATAAAGGCTTCTGTGAATCTTTGACCAATTTATAAAACTCTTGTGGGAGGCGAGGGGTGGGAGGTTGTCACACCCAATTTTGAAAAGAAATCAAATGCATCTTATATGTGTACCAGGATTAAGTTCACACACATGATAGACGATATAAATGTATATCCGAAACAATGTTATAATGAAAAAATATTAAAGTACTTTATTACATGATTGAAAGTTTTAAACTTAAGCAACCAAATGAATATCTTTAACTAGCAGCGGAACTTCATCTTCACAGGCAGATGACTGGAAGACATACACCTAAAACTCCCTAAAGTCTTCAGGGAACTCCGGACAATTATCTTGTTCTGAGCAGCATTGGTTTTAATAAAGTAAGCGTGAGTACACTTATGGTTGGTACTCAGCAAGTGGAGTAAATTATATGATATGCAAGGCCAATTTTAAAGAATTGCTGACATGATTTGACTGTGATAAGCTCTTTTAGTTGGTCAAATTTTATTTAGCAAGCATTAACTAAGTGTAAGTATATACCAAAACCCTCAAATAAGTAAAAGAGATAAGTAACAATAATATAAATAAAGAACATCAATTTAGATCATCTTCAAATTCAATTATCATTGGAGGGTCCAAGCCGCTCTTAACCATGAGCACGACTGATATATCAGTTTTTACTCTGCAAAGATTGTACACTTTATCCACAACTCGTGTTTCCCTTGATGCCCGGGTTTGCAAAACCCATAAACACTATGAGGTGAGTGGCAGGGATTCACTACGAGATCTTTACAAAGATTCTCTAACTTATGATAATCCACTAAGGTTTCAAGTCAAAGCGGTCATAACTCTCCCTAATTAGGAAGTGCCTTAGCCGAGGACCACATATCATAAAGCCTTAAGAGGACCGAGCTATACCCTAACGATGCAACCCCTTTTGCCCTTTCGGTAAGATTATCATAAGCTAGTGTTTCTAATTAATTAGCCAAGACCAGAGCTATGTAGTATTATGGTTGCACTGTTTTCCTTGGTGGTTCTCTATGTTCCAATTAATGCCATGATTATAATTATCACCATAAGGTATTCAGAACATGAATTAGAATAGTATTGTTTTCAAGTTAACTAACCATAGTCTAAGTAGATGAGCAACTAGCATAGCTACAACATAAAGTAAACAATCCAGATTTAATCAAGAAAGTACAAAAGAGACTAGGCATGTCCTTAGTTTGGGATCCATCATATTATAGACACATGCATGAATATAAATTAAATGTGTGTATTAAGATTATTGGGATTGAGGTATGATCAAGGACCATTTGCCTTCCTCAAAGAACTGTTGCTGCTCAGGGGCATCTTCAAAGCCTTGATCTTGCAGATCCTCGAACTGCGCACCATCTATCGCATCGCACAAGTTCATACAAGCAAACAAGTACAAAAAATAAGAAATAGTACACCAAATAATATAAATAGAACAAAACAAGGTTACAAAACTACTGTACATGTCGCAAGGATCGCGTGAACGCAAGAATCGTTGAAAACGGAGTTAAAACGGAGAAGTTATGGCTAAAATATGGTTCCATGGACTTATTTGTAAAAGATTTGATACAAAAAGGCTCTGAACGAAGAAATCGAGGGCTAAAACATAAATAAACCTAAAATCTAGGGTTTAGATTTGAAAATAGAGAGGTTTGGATGGCGGGTTATATTTTAGAAAAGTTCAGGGGCTAAAATAGAAGAAAATGATGTTTTTAAATACTTTTGAACTAGACAGAAGCGTGGGTTGATTCTAATAAAATCGAGGGTCTCTTTTGCAAAATTGCTTAGGGTTTGAGCAGTACGGTTTCTGTTGACTTGGGTTAGATAGGATCTGATCCATCAGATCTAGATCCAATGGTGGGCGGCGGGCGAGGCAGCATGTGCGGCGGCGCAGGGGCACTTGCGGTGGGTTTCACAGCGGCTGCTCGCTGGACTTCACCGATTTCGGTGCTCCGGGGCTTAGTTCGGCTCCGAAACAGGCTGGGAGAGAGAGGGCAACGGGGAACGCGTTGGCGGGGTCGATGTGGGCGCGTGGGGCTGGGAAGGTGGCGCGCCACGGCGAGGCGGCTCGGCCGTGCACCGGCGAGCAATCAGACGCACGAGGAAGCAAGACAGAGAGAGAAGAGGGCTGGTGAGTCGCTCACTGTGTAGAGAAGCTCCGGCGGCAGCTTGTCGTCGAGGAGAGGCGGCAGGATGGCGGTTCCACGGCACGGCCGTGAGCACGACGAAGGGTGGCAGTGTGAGCTCGGGCTAGGGTTTGCGAGGGCAAAGGCGGCGGCTACGGGTTGATGATGAGGGCACGGGGGCGGCGCTATTTATGGGGCGGCCGAGGGGGGCCTCTTCGTGTGGGCCCAGGCACGCGGGGAGGCGTGCCACGGCCGGACTCGGGCTCGAGTCTGAGCCTGGCGCGAGGTGGAAGAGGGGTTCGACGGGCGGACCCCACCTAGCGGTGAGAGAGCAGGGAGAGGTAAGGGAGGTGGGGGCGACAGGTTGGGCTCGGAAGGGGAGCTAGGCCGGTTGGGCTGCGCAGGGAGAAATCGGGCCAACTGGGTTGGGCTGCGCTGAAGAAGAGAGGGAGAAGAGAGAAAAGAAGGAAGAGAAAGAGAGAGATCTGGGCCGGGCCAAAAGAGAGAGGAGAGGAAGAGAAAAAGAGAAAAAGGGGTTGAAACAAAAGAGAACAAGCAAATTCATTTGAATTTAAATTCTCCAATTTAAATTCAACTGAAAGGCAAACAATAAAACAATGCAATGCGGCATAAAATGTGCAAAACCTATGTGACCTTATATTTCTTTATGGCTAGGTAATTCATTTAATTCACGATAAATATTCTAGAATCAAAATAAATTAAAGAGAACCTTATCGATCCTGCAAATAATCTAGAAAAATTATTTTAGGCTCATAAATTGAAAATTAGGGTGTTACAGATGTGGGGGGAGGCCGCCGGCGAGGTCGCTGGCGACCGGATTGGTGGTCGAGGCTGCGGAGCTTAGGGTTTTGGGGTTCCGGGGCTCCAATAGCCACCGGCCCTAGAGGAGGAGGCGAGGAGAAGGTCGGGAAGGAGGAGGTCAAAGGCGGCGGTGGGTGGTGGGCGGGATGCGCGGCGGCGAGAACCGCCAGCCGGGTGGCGGAAGAAGACGACGCGGAGCTTCTACGAATGAACCGGCGCAAGTCGCCAAAGGCGACGAATAGACGGTCCCGAGGGAGAGGGAGGGGGGCAACAGACAACACAGGTACACAGGAGCGCTTGTAGCACAGACAACGCAGGAGCACAGGATCGCTTACAGCACAGGTAGCATAGGAGTGCATGCTGCGTAGGAGCACAAGCAGCATAGGAGTACAGGCAGGGAGGCTCACCTCAATTTGTTGCTGAGGGGTGTTGCGTGTCAGGGCGGCCCGACTCGAGAGCCTGGTTCTCGCACAGGATGTGGCTTCCTCAGCGTGATTCCCGCTGCTGCCATCCTCCACTTTCCCGCTGCACAACCTCCCCTCTCCCTCGCCGCCGCTCCGCCGCGCAACCGCCCCTCTTCGCTCGTCGCTGCTGGCGTCGGTTCTGGAAGGAAACCCTCTCGATTTGTTTTGGCATGTTTCATAGCAATCGACGCGGTCTAGGCCGCGGATGTGAGAGGAAAGGCCGGCGGCCTATTGGAGCGCGCCCTGTCGTTTGTTAGATTTTCGCGGATACGTACCCTCCAAGTATCGAGAAAAAGTAAAATGGCGAATAAATTGATACGTGAGCCGGATACGTATCTGCACATTTTTGGGATACGACCCAGCCCACAAAGCACTTCAGCCTCCTATCCCAGCCCCTGACGGCCTGACCTAGCCCCTCACGGCTAGGGATGGGAATGTGAATGCGGATATCCGAAATATTCGATATCCGTATCCGCTTAAACATCAATATGGATATCCGTATCCGTATTTGAATTTAATGTGCAGTAAAGTGGATACATCCGAATCCAATTTTCATTGTTTTTCTCTATCCGATTCCACGTCCGTATTCGACAATATCCGGCACTATCCGTATCCGTTTTCAGTGGAACTATTTAAAAAATCATATTTATTTTTCATATCCAATGTTATTAATTTTTATAATAAAGTTATAAGAAAAATAAGTTTACTTGTACATATTCTTGTTTTATCTATTTATGGGTGAAATTAATTTTATAATTTTTTATTATAGATTAATTAAAAATGTTTATATATTTATTGAAAATACATTTTTATTTCTACTTTTATTTTTTATATATTTATTTATTAAAATATTTGTTGATAAATAAGCTATTTTGATCAGCTATCGTTGTTATATTGTCATACTTTAGTTTGGACATGTATAACGATTTTATATTCTAAAACTATCAATAAAGAAAATAGCTAAATATTATTATATATATCGAGTTAATATTCGAATTCGAATCCGAATCCGAGGCATCCGTTTTGCATTCGTATTCGAGAACATCCGAATTCGTATCCGTATTCAAGTTAAAATATGATAAAAAGTGTTATCCGAATCCGATTTCATGCATGATAAAAAGTGCATACTCGACGGACGCACGCAGGCGCCCGCCTGCACGAGCGCCCGCCCGGATGTCTACATGTGGTTTAGAAAGAGAAATACAAACAAGGAGATGAATAATTGAATATAGAGAGAATTAGAAGGGAAAAGGAAAAGGAAAAATAGAAGAAAGAAAGAAACAAGAAGAATAAACGAATAAAAACACAAATCATAGTAGCGAAACTAGCTTGGAGCCTGCCTCGGCCAAGAAGAAAATAGAACGAATCAAAATGAGAAAATAATAAAGATACGGAAAACCTCCAGTATATTTCGTCTGCGCAGTTGCAAAACTTGATTGCTGGTTGCTGCTTGCTTGGATCTCACGTGCAGGTAAGACAACGGCTCGTGCAGTTTTGTGATTGGCTGCTACAAAGCTGGCCTGATCCACTCAATATGCATGGCCATTGGCCTATGGGCTGTTGTTGGCCCATCTAGCTATTGCGTTGTACATGCATGGGATTATATCGGGCCGATTGACAAAATAGCGATGGATCATGGAATCGTAGCACGAGCGATGTATAGCTCCTCCGGGTGCCGTCGCCCGGCACTCTTCCCTCGTCTCGCACTCCCTCCCTGGCTCCCTCCACGGTCGCCTCTCACTCGCGACTCGCCAAATCCTAGTGACGGGTGGCTAAATCGGGCGGCAGCGCGGCCATATTTCGTGGCGGCGCAGTCAAATCAGGAACGGGGATGACCAGCGCTGCCAAATCGGAGACATCTGATAGCGAAAACCGGACGCCGGAGTGGGGCCATGGCTACATGCCTGGACCGGCTGGCTGCCGCTCCTGCGTGTGGCACACCGTGGTCGTGCGGCCGGCCGGCCGGCGGCCGGCGTTAGAGAACACAACAGGAAGCGCACGGCCGCATGGCAGCAGCCAGCAGGTATTCCAATCCCCGTTACCCAATCTCTATTTCAATCTTGAATTCTTGATCCATCATTCTTTAGATTCGTACATGCGTAACTTGTTTGGCCCAAGAATGAAAAACAACTTAATTTCTGTGCAGTTAATTTTTTTCTGTGCAATTAACTTGCTGTTACAAAATTCCAGATTGTAGAAGAACAGACTGGAATCGAAGAAGGGAATTTTCTTTAGGAACAATGATGCTGTATTTTATGACAAAACATTGTACAATACAAATAAATTGGAGCATTTTAATTGGAGTCTCCAGTATTTAGGATTCTAACATGTTTGTGCTCTTTTTATGAGCAGATTTGTGTGTTTTGATTTTGCTACCCCGTGCACTGCATGGATTCCTGTTAGTTTCTTTGAATTGTCCAACTTGAAGTAGGTTCAGGTTATCGTGCTAATGTTTGATGAAAATACAAGAGGGAAGGATGGACCAAATCACCTTTAGTTTGGCATTTATTTTGTAGCACATCATGTTTGTATCAAGTCTATTGTATAACTAAGCGTGAAATTGAGATATCTTCAAAATTCTGTATTTTATCCTTCACTTCTATGAACTACAGGTAAGTGGGGCTTGGTACAGTTGTTTAGGTGCTAAGATAGTGGCCCTAGGCGTGGAGATTGACCAGCTCCGCCACTGACTTAATTGTTGTGAACTTTGATATACATTGTTCTTTATTTATTTTTTTAAAAAAATTCTGAAACGTATCCACGTATCTGAGTTTTTTGGGAAACTGCCATATTGGCGTATCCGTATCGACCTCGATACGATACGCTTATCCGTGTCTGTGTAACAGCTTGTATCAGCATGCCTTGATTCTAATATAATACAAAAATGGGTGGGTGGTTGCAGAAGTGCAGCCTAATTTTCTGTTCACATTGTGCTGCAAAGCTTATTTGTTGATTTCTGTTGGTTTCAGGTTCCTGCTGTTTCAAGGAAAGGATCAATGGAGGCAAAGTTGGCATTCTCCCAGGACAGCCCACCAATTTCTATCATTTGTGCGGCTAAGGTTGCGGGTATACCCCTAAGCATTGATCCTAGTCTTGCTGCTGGCTCGGTGCCCACCCTACAGTTTGGTTCTGGGTAAGTTCTTGCTCCTCTTCTTGGGTGCATGTTCGTTTTCTCTTTGCAAATACTTGAATTACACTTTGCTGTTCTGTGTCTATTTTATGTCAGCATGCAACTACGTAATGGCAGTTTTCTGATACTTATGTGTAAATATGTCATTTTGCAAATGATTGAGTTCTATCGGTTTTGCTTAGTTTTCATTTATTTACCTTTGGTTTGACTCTCCATCTGCGGGTTGATATAGTTTCTCATGCAACTTTTTGTGGTTGTGTACAGAGAATCACTCCATGGTGTAAACCCAATCCTCCACTTCATTGCCCGTGGTGCATCATTTTCCAGCTTCTCTGGGCAGAATGCTATTGAGTTCGGGCATGTATGTTGTTATCTGCTGCTTGTTAAAAAGTTACTTATCATTTTGACTGTTTCTATGTTCTGAATCGATGCTGTTAATAAACTTGCAGGCTGTTGAATGGCTTGAATATGCCCCCATATTCCTTTCAGGCTCTGAATTTGAAAATGCCTGCTCATTTGTTGATGGATACTTGGCCTTCAGGACCTTTCTGGTTGGTCATGGGCTGACAATTGCTGACATTGCAGTGTGGTCGAATCTTGCTGGTGAGCTGCGGGTTTGTTCTCCATTCTTCTTTCAGGTTGGTTCTGGGCATTGTAATGTTTAGCTTATTGTGTTATTTTTCCTTCAGGGATTGGTCAACGGTGGGAGAGTCTAAGGAAATCAAAGAAATACCAAAATCTTGTCCGCTGGTTCAACAGCATAGACGCAGAATACACGGATACACTGAACAAAATTGTGGCAGCATATGTTGGGAAACGAGGAATTGGAAAATCTCCTGCGCCAAGCTTTAAGGAGAAGGTTCATGATTCAAAGGACCCATCAGCTCCAGAAGTTGATCTCCCAGGTGCAAAAGTTGGGCAAGTTTGTGGTCGTTTTGCCCCAGAGCCTAGCGGGTACCTCCATATTGGTCATGCAAAGGCTGCATTATTGAACAAATACTTTGCTGAAAGATATCAAGGGCGCCTAATAGTTCGATTTGATGACACAAACCCTTCAAAAGAAAGCAGCGAGTTTGTCGAGAACCTTCTGAAAGATATTGAGACATTGGGGATCAAATATGATGCTGTCACGTACACATCTGACTATTTTCCAAAGCTAATGGAAATGGCTGAGAGTTTGATTAAGCAGGGAAAAGCATATATTGATGATGCAGCAAAGGAACAAATGAGGAAAGAGAGGATGGATGGTATTGAATCAAGGTGCAGAAATAGTACTGTTGAGAAAAATCTGTCGTTATGGAAAGAGATGGTTAATGGAACTGAGAGGGGCATGCAGTGCTGTGTGCGGGGTAAACTTGACATGCAGGATCCTAACAAGTCACTCAGAGATCCTGTTTACTACCGCTGTAATACTGATCCTCACCATCGTGTTGGTTCAAAGTACAAGGTCTACCCAACATATGACTTTGCTTGCCCATTTGTTGATGCATTGGAGGGAGTGACACATGCTCTTCGTTCCAGTGAATACCATGACAGAAATGCACAATATTATCGAATTCTACAAGATATGGGGTTGAGGAGTAGAAATTTATGAATTCAGCCGATTGAATATGGTTTACACTCTTCTCAGCAAGCGGAAGCTTCTTTGGTTTGTACAAAACAAGAAGGTTGAAGATTGGACCGATCCGTGGTTTCCCACTGTTCAAGGCATAGTCCGTCGTGGCTTGAAGGTTGAGGCGCTGATACAATTTATACTCCAACAGGTACACATGTGCTAACGTGCTCATGCTTTATGTTCATATTTCCCTTAAGCTTATGCCTGATTTCATATCCTTTTTATTTGTTGAAGGGCGCTTCAAAAAATCTGAATCTGATGGAGTGGGATAAACTGTGGACAATCAACAAGAAGATAATTGATCCAGTGTGTGCGAGGCATACTGCTGTGCTAAAAGATCAGAGAGTGATCTATACTCTTACTAATGGTCCAGAGAAGCCATTTGTTCGAATTTTGCCAAGGCACAAGAAATGTGAGGCTGCTGGAAAGAAAGCTACAACATTCGCAAACAGAATTTGGCTAGATTATGCTGATGCATCAGCCATTAGCAAGGGTGAGGAAGTGACCCTAATGGACTGGGGGAATGCTATCATTAAAGAGATCAAGATGGAGAATGGAGTGATTACTGAACTAGTTGGAGAACTACACCTTGAGGGCTCTGTGAAGACAACAAAATTGAAGACCACATGGCTAGCAGATATAGATGAGCTAGTCCCCCTCTCGTTGGTGGAATTCGATTCTCTCATCAGCAAGAAAAAAGTAAGTTCTCTATTTTCTTCACCCATTGCTTATGTTTATACTAGCGCTGTGTTGCTTTTACCATTTTGTGCATGATTGTCCTTGTGCCTTGATGATCAATTTGATTTAAAAGGTTGATAAAATAGATATAACTTGTTATCATGTGATTCATGTATTGTCTTATATAAAGAAGACTAAGCTGCATTGAATCAAATTGCATGTTGATTTTCATGGCATATAATCTTCTAGATTAGCAGCAAAACTGCTGTTGTGTTGACAAGTTGATTTCTTAATTTGTGCTTAATGTTGGAGTGCTGGTGCAAGAGAATCTATGTTGCATCTTTAGAATGATAATTTGGACATTGGGTCGAATGTAATTCCTGCCTCCAGATTAAAGGCTTAGGGTACAAGTCCGCTTTGGATGATGTGTTAAGTTTTTAATTAAGGATTCCTGGTTCTTTGACAAATTAATGTTGAACTATGCTGTTGGTGGCATTTAACAGCTGGAAGAGGATGAAGACTTTCTCGACAATCTCAATCCTTGCACTCGGCGAGAGATCCCAGCCCTTGGAGATGCAAACATGAGGAACATTAAGCTCGGAGAGGTCATACAGCTCGAGAGGAAAGGCTACTACAGGTGTGATGCCCCGTTTATCAGGTCGTCGAAACCTGTGGTCCTATTTGCGATCCCAGATGGTCGGCAGCAGGCCTCGCTAAACTAGGCAGCAGGCCACTGATGGGCACATGGAATTCCTGAGATGTCAGGCTTGGCAATCAATATTGTCGTATACACTTAATCTGGTACTGTGATTAGGCTTACTCGTCGTAGATTTTGTTCACCACTATATGGCCAGGCCCATCCTGCCAACCAAGCAGCACAGGCATTTTGATTTTGGTTGATGATACTCGCCTCAGTTAACATGCTGGTACTTTTCTAGCAATACTGTCTGCATCCTGCTTTCGCCTTTACTGTTTTGCTGTACTTACCTCGGTTTGAAGATTTACGGCTGTTTTATCTTTTTAACTGGCTTAATCAATCGTATCCTGGTATGGTATGTTGTTGTGATGAGTAATTCAAGTGTTCATCCCAAGGTAAGTAGGATGGCCGAGTTGGAGATATGGTCGTGTTTCACTTCCTGCTTGTAAATTTAGAGGACGGTAAATTTAGTTGTTGTCTCGCCTGTGGTAGCTTCTAGCTTGGTTCGTCACCTACTCACCAAATATTGAAAAAGGTTTTTATGGTCTGAAATCTTCGGGACCTTCTCAAGTTGCCAGCGATCACCAGGGTCCACTTTTAGAAGCAAATTGCCTGAGGCAGCGAATCAGGCCAGAAAGTAAAGTCACCATCAAATCTGTTTGGTTAGGTTAGTTTTTTTTTGCGGGTATGGTTAGGTTAGTTCATAGTACTATTTATGGTTCAAGATTCTAATTGGTTGAAAAGATTTGGATGGAGTATCATCTGCACCTGCTGTGAAATTCATCACTTAAAGTTTGCAAAATTCACAAATATCAGAAGTAGTACTTTTGTATTTCACACGCAACAAACAAATAAGTTAGCGTTGTAGTCATTTTGGTTTGAGACAATAGAATGCTTAAGACATATAGCACGTCTAAGGTCAGTCTCTGGTTATGAAATTTCAGTCGCTTCCAGATCCAAATGCAAAAGGTGCCTCCTAAACTTCTTCAGATCTTAACAGCTACTTTGAAACTGAGCTAATGACTGAAATTTTCTCCTCAATAGTTTGGACTCATTTTTTCCTCTTGCACTTTTAGAAGTGTAGGTCACTAAAGCTGGTGCTTCTTTGGCTTCTCATTCCTGCTCTGTCGTTCGCGTGCATAGCACAGCCCACGCATTTCGTTGATGTATGCTGTTTTGAGAGTTCGTCCCTGCTTTCCGTTGGAAATTGCTAGTACTCCCTCCATTTCAAATTGAAAGTTATTCCAATTTTTTTTGGAGAGTCAAACTATTTTTATGTTTGACCAAAATTATAGAAAAGATTATAAAGATTTATAGTACCAAATAAATCTACTATAAAAGTATATTTAATGAAGAATATAATGATACTTATTTGGTATCATAAATATTAATATTTTACTGTATAAACTTGGTCATACTTGAAATATTTTGACTCTCCAAGAAAGTTGGAATGACTTGTAATTTGGAATGGATGGAGTATAGTTGATTGATGGAGTCCAACAGGGTCAGGTTGGTTTTGTAGGCTCAGCATTCTTGACCAGTGCAATGAAAGAGGCTTGTTGTGTGAATTTGGTTTGGATTCAAAAAAATTTCTTTGACACGACTGCTCTTCTTCCATCCGTACCTACGTGAAGAGGATTTCCGGTCAATTTCTTGCTCTTCTTCCAGATCAATCTGGCTCCTGGGCCTTGCCTAAAGATTGGCAGGCTTTAAACCAACAGATTAGGCCGAAGAGCAAAACTGACAGACTAGGCCAAAGAGCAAAACTTAAGGTTCTCTGAACATGTGGCCTCAGAATTGCAGAATCGCAGCATGGCCACAGGGGGCCAATCAGTCCCGAAAGATGGTATTTTTGATGAGTTTTTCATCACCGGCCAACATGACCAACGAACGCATTGATCTGATCCAATCCGATCTAACGACAACAAAAAGAACAGATAAAACAAAGCAATATCTTTGGGGAAGCACCACAAGAACTAAATCGGCCTGGCGAAAACAAAAGCTTTTCGGGACCCTGTAGGCTGTAACACTGGACATCAGAATTGCAGATTTGGCAGCATGGCTCGTAACGAGTCAATCAGCCCCGAAAGATGGTGTGTTTTGTTTGCGTTTTTCATCACAGTCCAGCCAGCCAGCTCGCCGCTCAAACTCGGTAATCAAAACAGAGGAGGAAATCAAACCATCGCCAAAAAAGGCAAAAAGGAAAAGGAAAAACACGATGAGGAAAACTAAGAATCGAGCCCTGTTGTCACGCAAATGGGAAAATGCACAGATGTTGCTGCTGCAGCAGAAGCAAATTAAGCTTCGGATGCATTTATTCACATCGGCCGCCGCCGGCGGCGGCAGAAACCCCAGCAGGCCGTCGTAGTATGCAGTGATGAGGGGCCACGGCATGGTGGAGGTTCTTTCATAGGAGGTGGTATGTGGTCTAGCATCGTGCGGCTGCGCAGGGGATGATGTGTGCAAAGGGTTTGTCTTCTCGTAGGCCCAGCGGGCCAATTTCGGCCCACGAATTTAGCTAATTACGCACATTTTAGGACAAAGAACTTTTAGCCCTACTCCCTCTGTTTTTATGAGATTATCCAGCTTGCACCTAAAGCCTGACCGGATGCATAACAAAGAGCTACTCCCTGTTCAAAATTGTAGATCATTTTAGCCTTTTAGATATATTTACTATGCATTTAGACATAATGTATATCTAAGTGCGTAGTAAAATATATAAATCTAGAAAATTCAAAATGAACTAATTAGAATGGAGGGAGTAGTTACATTTACCTGCCACACGACAAATATATCAACATTCCTGTTATGCGATATTCATAATACCTGCATCATTCGATGGTCAAATCTTTTTTTAGGGTGGGGGGATGAATTCTAAGAATTTAGCTAGTAGCCTCTCTAACTCTCTAAGTAGGAAGTAGGTAAAACAAATCATAGTGGCTTGGTCAAGAAGGAATTAATTGCTTCTTGTGACACCTATGTCCAAAATTTTCTTACGACCAATCCGTATATATAAGCGGAGGCCTTATACTTCTATTCTTGCTTCATATAAAAAGGTTAATTTATAGATATAGTGGAAGACTTAAAAACATTCAACCAGAGGGACCTCCCTCTGAGTTCGTCTTGAACAATTGCAAGAGTTTTATCGACCCCCAGAGTTCATTGGATAAAGCAAAGCTTTAAAGCTGGCCCTAATTTATCTAGACAACCAATATGATACCACATCAGACAAAACATTATGATCTATCACCTTTTCACTCATCACATTTTTGGTTGGCGTCATCACCAGCTCATTCCTAACAAAGCACTCAGTTAGGTTAATAACAAGCGGAATGGGTTCATCCTACCAAAATTCATAGGATGAACCAATGATGGATTGTTCCATTGTAAAATGACAGTGATTTATCAAACCAAACATTAGAATGAGTGGCCCATGTTGTGTGTAGATGGGTGATTAGAGTTTAATAAATTATTCCTCCGTCCCAAAAAATAAGTCACCCTAGTAATTCTAGGACAAATTAACAATAAGGTAAAATGACCATATTTGCCCCTATTTATTACACATATTTGGCACTAATTGATTCTTGCATGCACATGCACTTTCTAAATAGGGTAAGATGACTTGTTTTTTGAACAAATTTTGAATTATAGAATGACTTGTTTTTTGGGATGGATGGAGTATGTTCTTTCAATATTCAGATTATCTAAGTTCATAATATTTGTCCATCTTATTCCGAAAGAGTTTTTAGAAAGATACAATTATTACAATAGTTTTGCTCTCTACCCTAACTCAATGATATGGGGGGCTATTAAGTTATTCTTAGACTTAGTGTCTGGTCTTTCTTTCTTTCTTTGGATGGTATGGTATTATACCAATGCCCCCTTTCATTTCACCAGTTGTCTTGGTCAAGTCCTTGCACAAGAGCTCCCTGCCCAGCTCTCTCCCTTCACAAAATATACTACTATTTCAATTTTCACCTATGATTGCTACCACTTTTCAGAATGTTGAGCATCATGTATGAGCAGTGGATAGCTCCATCTGCATGTATACAGATTTGGTGCAGACCCATGGCCATATGCCCATATCTACCTCACATGCATGCTTCATCCTGAGATAATTCAAAAGTAAAATGATAAGGAGAATTTACTTCGGGTATTGTGTACAACCTAATCACTGAGTTATTAAGATGCCATTGAAAATTTAACTCATCCTTTGAATACCATCAAAATTTAGACCATCCTTCGTTGCCACTAAAATTTTAATCTCGTCCCTTTCGATGACATTCCGTCTGTCGCTGCGTTGTTACAAGACTGTTAATTGAAGGTGGAAAAGACAATACTGCCCCTGTAGGAAATAGATGAAATATTTATATTGCTATCCCTTCTATGCCATTGTAGATTTGTAGTGAATAACAAAACTCTGTATATACACGGAACGATGACAAATATTTTTTTTTGACAGGAAGCAACACATAGTAGTACATATCCACTTTTAATTGGATCTAATAAAGCTGTCTTTACTCATAACAAGCAACTGTAGAGAGGTTAACTCCATGGAAGCTACCTTAAAACATGGAGCTCCAAGAGAGCTCCCCCCTACAACGCATGATCACTATATAATTAGCTTATTACAATTGTTTACATCGAATTGAATTATCATATATATATGGAATTTAACTATACCTTTTTCATACCAACGATGACCGGCGTTTTGGTCGCCTGATCGGCGATTGGTCACTAACTGAATTATCGCTCCCATTTCTCTCTGATGCCGCTTCAGCAGCTGAGAGTGGAGAAGCTCCAGAGCGCGATGTCGCCCTCCTCCTCCCAGCAGGCGTCGTCCGTCATCGCCGGTGCCGGCGCGAAGAAGGCGCTGCACGGGTCCATCATGGCGTACTCCGTGCACTTGGGCGACTAGAAGAAGGCGTCGATGTCCGCTAGCGAGCTGAAGTAGTCTGCATCGGCGTCGCCCTAGTGGTGGGCCTGCAGCTCGCTCTTGCTGCTCAACGTGGACTCCGGGGAGCTGACCGCGGAGGCGCTATAGCCTGCTGCCATGCGCCCTGAAGCGGTGCTCGGTCCCGCGCTCTCTCCCCCCCCCCCCCCCACCCTCCGCCCACAAGCGGCGCTGTGTCCCGCGCGAGCGCGTCCTCGACGCGGCGCGAGGGCCCGCGTGTGGAGGGGCCGCACGTCTCCCCCCTGACGCGGTGCGCCGTGCGTGGAAGCGGGGAGCAGGGTCGGCGTGCAGATCCAGAAAGGGGAGCGGCGGCGCGGTGTGGGAGCGGGGTGCGGATTCGGCACGGGGTGGTGAGATGTATCCGGCGATGAGGGGTAAAAACGAAACAAAAACGAATGATGCATCTAGTTTAACAGTGTTAGACGGTGTTTTGCTCAAAAAGTAACGGTGATGGCACATAATGGATAGAAAATTAAAAGTGATGGCATTGAAGGGATGGTTTAAATTTCAGTGGTATTGGAAGTGAGTTAAATTTTCAATGGTATTGAGGGAATTTTCTCTAAATTAAACTAGCTCTAAGCATCAAGAACAAAGGAAGCCACCAAGCCATGATGGTTGATGCATCGCATGTACCGGCACGTTGGAGTATGAGTTGTAATGTTGATGAATTCCATACATGAAGTCTCCACAGGTATTAAAAGGATCTATACGTCGACTAGAGGGGGGTGAATAATCAAAACTGAAAAACTACAACACTTAAAACCAAAATGTCAGTAAACTACGGAATGTCCGGATATTTGTCGGGAATTTTGAAACTTCCGGAGAAATGTCCGGATACTCCGGACAATAATGCTAAAATCACAAAAAACTACTCAAACCTCAACCAAAAGTAGAACGACCAATTTTCTAGGGTTTATAGACATTTTTCTACTACTCTCCAGATACCTGCTGGAAAAACCTTCCCAACAAGTAGATCAAGAGCAAACCCTAGAATTCTAGTTCAAAGCAAGAACTTCAACAAATCATAAGAAGTAAACACAAGGATGCAGTGATTTGTTTCCCGAAGTTCAGTTCCCTAAGGAACCTGCGTCTCCGTCGAGGCACCCAAGAAGAACACTTACTTCTTGAGCTACGTAGCCTCTCCTTAGTAACCCAAAGGTCACTAAGGTACTTACTAACAGTCGAGGTCGTACAAATATCCCAGGGCACATCACAAGCTTGGGTGCTCAACGGGCAACACCTTGCCGGCTAGGAGCTTGAAGCTCCAAGAGTAACAAACACGAAATCCACCGGCTTGATGAAGAACGAGGTGCTCAAGAGATGAAAAAATCAGCTCACTGTCACTCTCACTTGCTCTCCCAACAATTTCTCTTCAACCCCCCTCACGAATCTCACTTGGAGCACTAGGGAGGAGTGAAGAAGACTCTTGAATGGCTCAGGGCAGAGTTCAGCTCGAGTTAGATTGGAGAGTGGTACTGTGAATGGGGTGAGGGGGTATTTATACCCCTTCATCCAAAACTAGCTGTTACAGGGTTAAATTCTGGAGACTCCAAAGAATTTTCCGGAGACTCCGGACATCTCTCCTCCGGAAACTCCGAACAAGTTCGGATACTCTGCACATATCCGGACTCCGAACAAAAACTCCACAGAATCAAGTTCTGGAAAAATCTCCGGAGACTCCGGACATTCTGCACAGTGCACTCTAAAGGTATTCCAAGTGTTGTCCAAGTGCAAAGGTATCTCTCGTAGGTTTGTTAGATCATTTTGAGCACCTTATTCTACGCAAATCAGATAGATTTCATATCTCTCTTGATAGTACAACATTGTGTGTGTATGCAGAATTATGCAGAGTCAACAGAGCAACTGCAATAATTGGGACTAAACAACTGCGCACAATGTTAATTCTTCGCAAAGTAAGAGCAGTTCTAGTTTGCTGTTGTCACTTTACAAAGATTTCTCACAAGTCATTTTGAGTACCTGTGTTTTTCCTTAAACTCCCTCTGTTAACGCAACTAGGGAGGTTGTTTCCGTGTGGTTGAATTTTTTTCAAGCAGTGAATGCCACGTCTCGCCCAAACTAGAGATATATATCAACCAGGAATTCATACAAATCAAACTTCAATAATGACTTTGACCATGGCTACACATCTAATTATTCTGATTTGTTACATGAGACTGATATCGATAGATTTGTCATTGTTAATATACTTATAAATAAAATAAGAGGAATTGAAAAAAGAACATACTACATGATAGGGATCAACCCCATAGATCTCAGGTTATTACAATCGAGTGCCTGCAACTTCAGTGGGTTTCAAATTCCACCCTCACAGTGTTGACCATCTGACATGGCTCTTATCTAGCCCCAGCATGATCCGAAGTGTTTTCACCATGGATAAGGCAAGCTTCCATCCAACATGGATCACTGTAATTTCATTTTATGAGTAATAAATTGCTAAACATGATGCAACGTTACTGCATGCGCAAGACAGAGAGAAAGAGAGAAAATGGTTTACAACACTTGTATGGTGAGGTGGCATCTAAGCAATGGTGGAATGCTTGGGTACAATAAGGAATGGACAACTTTGGCTGGGGAAATATGAAAACTTATAAAGCTGCATGTGTGAGACCGTACCATGAAAACACATGCATTAGTGATATTACCTAATCCAAGGTGTATATACAAAACTCAATCTTGTCAACTCCCCCCCGCCCCCACCCCCACCACCTTCCCCCAACCCACCCCGGCCCCTTCCTCTTTCCTAGGTCTCTCTACCTTCAAGTCTATAAAAGCAGCACAAGGTAACCGTTCATAAAACAAGCACAAGTTTCGAGCCCAACAAATGGCTCTTGAAACTGATAAACAGGATCCTAGCGGCGAAAAAGAAGTCGGTGGAATTCTTCAGCATCATGACTCGCTCTATGGAGATGCAGAAAAAGTATCCAGCGCACAGCATCATGGATCTCAGGTCCGCTTCTCATAAGTCATAATCATATATATTTTGGCCTTTGTTCATATCTTCATTGAGTAGCAGGATTGAGCTTTCACCAAATATTAAGAGAAGATAATAAGTGTTCATCCATTTTTTAAAAAAGAGAAGAACATAGAGTATCAAGTATGCAAGAGCATCACCTTTTTCCTCAAAAAAAGTATGCAACAGTATCAGTTGTACAAAAAAACTTAACTTCATCCTCTGTCCTAATTTCAGTTCAATGAAAGAGTTTGTTGAAACTCTAAAAAGACACCCAAAAGCACCATTTTTTTTTGTACTTCCTGTGCTAAGAAGATATAAATCCTTTCATTGTCAAAGGAAACAAAGTAGTAATTCTATCAAACAAATGAGCAATGATTTGAACTTGACAATTAACAAGTTGTTTACATATACCATGCACAATGCATAACAGGATAATTGGATTCGAACACTGCATTTAGCACTCCAGTGCATTGGAGTCATATACGGTGACGTCGGGACATCACCACTCTATGTGTATGCAAGCACCTTTTCAAGTGGCATCAGCAATGTTGATGACCTCTACGGAGTCCTGTCACTTATTCTTTACAGCATTATTCTTCTACCTATCATTAAGTACGTGTTCATTGTGTTGTATGCAAATGATAATGGGGACGATAAGTTTTCATTTCAAAAGTTATCTAGACTCAAGAAACTTGTCTATTACAACACAACTGAAGTTGAAGTATAAAGCTACCAAATGACTTTTCTCATTAAACTTCATTTTCCCTTGATTCATAACATTATGAGATGGAAACCAACTGAATGACAAGAGTAATACTTTATTGGTAAAATCTGCTAGCAGATAAGAAGTCTAAAATCGTGTTGTCCTATCATGACTAATAGTCGTGTAGAAGAAAATGATACTAATAGTCATGTAGAAGAAAATGATACGAGTACCATTTTTATTATAGCCAATGAAACATTACACTATACATAGCAGATGGCTTCACTAGGAATTAGGAAACCATTGCATGCATGCCTGGTTGAAAACATGCCAGTTATGACCCCTTGTGAATGGCTAATATGCAGTTGTTCCTTATCCACTTACAAGAAAAAAAATACAACTGTAGGTGGCACGTTTACCCTTTATTGATTGATATCGCGCTACGCCAAAGTGAGTTTGATTCCAAATCAGCAAGTTGAAGATGCAATAGTCTCAAGCTATTGTCTAGATACAGTATCAGCCCCTACGAGGAGGGGAATCTTTTTTATTTTTAACCTATTTTAAAATTTTATTTTTAAAATGACCCACCCGAATAAATATTTTCAGATCTTACCGTTTTGGTCGCGCTGGTCTGCGTGGCATGACAAAAACATGCTATCGTGCTACATGTATTGGCATTATAAAGTATGTCATGTTGGAGCGCGCGGAAGAGGTCTACCCGCACATATTTCACGTGTCAAGCTTGTCACACCACTCTCGCTGACATGACAAGGTCTGACCTTAGAAAAATTATATCTTTTTCATACTAACTCAGATGAAGATAATTTTTATATGCAAATTGTAGCCCTCAACGAGATCTAAAACTTTATAGTTTTGAGTTTTTTAATTTAAAGTCATCACAAGGCTGAAATAATTAATTTAAATTTTAGATAACATATTAATCACTTGTGCCTCTACCAGATGGTCTCCAACTTGACATGTTCATCATGGTTCCACAAAGTAAGTTCTATATAACATTTGATATATGAAATATGATAGAATAGCAAATTAATATATTGATAGGAACTAATACAATGAAAAAATGAACTATATATAATTATTAAGTATGAAATATAATGCAACACACAAGATATTAATGATGGTAACTTGATGAAGAAGTAAGATCTTAAAATATAGCTATGATGGTAACATGATGAAGAATTAAAATCTTAAAATATAGCTATGATGGTAAAATATAGTTGCTCTTCATTTTTCTTCGGAGAGCTTTGCTACAATAGGATTAATATTATACTAAGTATGGAGGTACTAGACAAGATTTACCCATCTCATCAATATAAATAAATATATGGACTTGCTGACTTAAATTTTGCTGTAAAAGTTCAATAAGAGTAAATGCTTAAATTTTTAGGCCTCGTTTGGGAGAGCTCCGGGGTGCTCCGGCTCCATGCACTATAGCATACTGTTGTGACTATAGCACCCCGGATCCAGAGCCGGTGGAGCTACTTTTTCTGGCTCCACCGGCTTCACCTCTTTCTTAGGTCATTTTGGACCTCGATCCACGTTCCAGCTCCTTGCTACAGTGCAAAATAGTACCTCTATAGTACCATTCACTGTAGCATGGAGCTGGAGCTGTTTCCAGCGGAGCCATGCCAAAGGGGCTTTTAATGTTGTATCATAAAGCTTGATTATGAGCTCTTCGCGGCTAGAATAGAACTATAATAGTTTACATAGGTTTACTGGTTGCATATGCCATCATGTTATCAATACGCAAGACTTGACCAACGAACAAGTATTCCATAATTTCTACTTTATTGAGGTGTGTTCGTTGTTCAAACTTCATTCGCAAACTTTTACATAAAATCAATTCAAATTTTCACGTTTTTCGCAGCATTCCAAAACTTAGGTTATTTTAGCTTCATCCTGAAATCAGCAATCTTATCATGTTTTGTCTATTTGATATTAACTCAAATACTTCAATTTTTTATTCAAACTTTTTTCCATGTTGTAGTACATGATTCATACTGTAACTTTTATATTGTATACAACTTCACTGCTTAACTACAATTTCAAACTTGAAACTCTCCAAAATGACTAATTCATCATATTTCCCTTCTTCAAACACTTGCCCAAATTAAAATCTTTATAACAATACTTGAACTTACTTCACTCGTTTGGTCAAGTCTCAATCTTGTCCACCTATTTATACTATTTTTAACCATTTCACATTTTAAATCCTCAACTTCCTCACTTTGGTCATATTTAGCTCAAATTTGACTAGATTTTGATATTATTATAACATGTGACTTTTTTCTCAAATGCCACTTAGTCGATTCAATTAATCATCTATAGCTTAATCCCTTCTTAAAATTTTGAGGTGTCACATTTGACCACCTTTTACTATGCTCAAAGTTGTTCTTCTTCTATGCTAAAGCACACGATATATACTACAACTTTTGCATTGGCCCTTTGTAAACTGTTTAGTAGGAAATTACAAATCAAACCCCTCAACATGGCTACTTGATAACATGTTCAGAATTAGAAAATTCAGCTAGTTATTGTAACTGTACTTTCTTCCAACTATAAGTGTCTATTTTGATTATTTTAATCCAAATTTCAACCTTAGATTGATTCCATCGTAAACTCGTGTGGATATGTCACTTAGGTCCATCAACATTTAAATTTTATAGACTGTTAAAGTTGTTCACCGCAGGTCCATACTTATCCACGTGTGCACGTAATGCTGACATGGCATGTTGACTGTACGTTTCCCTTCTCTTCAGGTGCCAATTTGGTATACAATGAGAGTTGATTCATCTGCCCAAAGCTAGTGGAACTCGTCAGTTTAAATCAATTTAGCTTTGAGAAGACCTTGTAAGCATGAATTTTAAAGAAAAATATTGACGGTCAAAATCATGAGAAATCGAACCCCAACTCCGTATATGGAGCCTCGGCCGGTGTTCGAGCCACCGTCTGCTCGCCGCCTAAAAGTGCATCTAGACCCCCTTGTGGGTTTTGGTGGTTGAATGACAACACAATTAAAGAACTAATACGTTTGATGAGCTTTGGATAGGTCTCATTGCAAAGAAGCGTACCAAAATTATAGTATCTCAAACTGAAGAAAGGGCAAGCAAATTGAAAAGGCAAAAGAAACATAGTTGTAAGGGCTATTATATGGTCTCAATGATGGCTTGCTTGTATGAATGAGTAAAGATTGATAATGCATTGATATTTTGATAAAGAAGGAAGAAATATAATCAAGATCTTAATATTTTAATAGAAGTGCAGATTCTTGATTGCTTGATCACATAATTGGTATATGGATTAATTTATTGAACAAATGGAATTCAATGAGTACATATTGTGGTGCAAGGCTACGTGTGATTTAAGATGGCAAGATGGTTAAGGGTTAGTAAGAACTCGGCTACGAGGTACTAAGCGAGGTTGAAGGGCAAGCAAAGGGCTTGGCATCGATGAACCCAAGCTAGGGTGAAGAAGCAAGTTAGTGCTAGTATTTATGGACCAATCAAGGCCATGGATAGTCACAAGTTGATAAGCATCAATCATTGTTGAATCATATAGATTTAGGTGTCTTGAGGATGTCAAGTTGATTATTGATCATATATGGTGAGGAACCTCAAGGTACTAGCGAAAGAAGGATAATGCTCAAGAAAGAGGCAAAGGAAATGCCTTCAAACCCTCAAAGCATGATATTAAAATAAAGCGGCGTGGTAAAGATATTCAATCTCAAGAGGTTTATATTGTGTTATTTATTTGTTCTTGAGTATAGGTAGTGCAGTACTGTCAAGAGGGATGCGACATTAATAGCTTTGCTTATGTCTCCGTGCTCAAAACTAACCTTTCAAGTGCTAACATAAGAGAAACTCTTATCACAACACTTGCACCACATATTATTGGACCTTATTTTCAATTGGAATGGATAGTCCTTTGAATAAGCTTTCCATAGAGTCCAAGATCACTGATTTTGGAGTCCGGAGTAAAACGTTATGGCATTCTCTCTTTGGTCGCCTAAGCTGTCTGGTGGACCTACGTAGATTCTGAAGATTTCTGCGGAAACTCTGAAAGTTTCAGAGATTCCGAAGAATTCTGCGGAGACTCCGAAGATTTCTAAGTAAAATGCCAACTTTGTCCGGAGATTTCGAAGATTTTTGCGGAGTCTTCGGACCTATTTTGAACGTAACGGCTAGTTTTGGGTCCGGAGTCTCCGGAGATTCCGGAACTTAACAGCCCAGCGGCTAGTTTTTGGAGGATAGGTATTTATACCCCTCACAATTCCCATTTGTTGCTGTTGAGTTCCTCCACAAAATACACATTTTCACAGCCCTAAGAAGCTCTTCCCACTCTAGATTTGCAAGAGATTGAAGAAGAGAAGTGAGTTGGGGTTGAGAGAGAGATTGGGAAGGAAGATTGAGTGAAAGTGAGAAAATCCATTCTTGAACACTTGAGTTCATAGTAAGAGATCATCGAAGCATTTGTTACTCTTGGAGGTCAAGCCTCCTAGACGGCTAGGCGTCGCCCGATGAGCACAAAAGATTGTGGTGTGCCGCAGAAAGTTTGTGAAGGCTTTGATTTCGTCTCCGCAAGGGAAGAAATCAAGAAGTGAAGTGGAGAAAGGGTTGAGAGCGACCAGCATCTTTGAAAGCACCCAACGGAGACTTAGAAACTCGTGAAAGAATCCAAACTTCGGTAAACAAATCCTTATACCACCTATTCTTGATTTGTTTATTTCACTACTTGTTGCTTGTGCTAGCTTCTTTCTAGGTTCTTCTTGATCTACATGTTTAGAAGATTTGAGCTGCAAGTATCTAGTGAAATAGCTTGGAAACAACTCACCCTTGTATGGTAATTTGTCGATCTTTTGGTTGTGGTTTCTATAGGCGTGTTGTGTAGTTTGTGTTATTTTCGGAGACTCCAAAGATTTCTACAGAAACTCTGGAAGTTGCGGAGATTCTGAAAAAATCTCCGGAGATTCTGTAAGTTACTAATTCTGTTGCAAGTTTTTGTGTAAAAATTTCAAAACCGTCTATTCACACCTCCCCCCTCTAGGCGATATCAAAGGTCCTTTCACCACCAAGGCCACCACTTAAGGAGTCAGGGTGCCTCCCGATGGGGGAGGCGCCATGGCCGTTGTGTCCATGCTGTGATGTCACCATCCCTACCTTCCATCCACCTGAATCAATCAGGACACCATGGCCATGCTTACCACCCCCTTCCCTTAATAATTGTTAACATATTTAATCTAGCTTAAAGGTATCGTTAACATCTAGAGTGTTACATTCCATGCATCATTAATATCTAGAGTGGTACATTATATTTTATACTCAATAATTATATATAGTTAGATTTTTCATTGTATGAGTTCCAATCGATATATTATTTGTTGTTCTATCATATTCATATATCAAATGTTATATAGAACTTACTTGGTGGAACCATGATGAACATGTCAAGTTGGAGACGATCTGGTAGAGGCACAAGTGATTAATATGTTGTCTAAAGTTTAAATTAATTATTTAAGTATTTTGATGACTTCAAATGAAAAAACTCAAAACTATAAAGTTGTAGACCTCGTCGAGAGCTACAATTTTCATATAAAAATCATCTTCATCCGAGTTTGTATGAAAAAGATATAATTTTTCTAAGGAAAGATGTTGTCACGCCGGCGGGAGTGGCGTGACAAAACTATACTGTCACGCTGGTGTAAGTGGCGTGACAAATCTTGACACGTGGAATATGCACTATTACACCCCTTCTGCATGCCCCAACGTGGCACATCTTGTCACGCCAATGCATATGGCGCGACAGCATGTTTTGTAACGTCACGCGGGCTGGCGCGACCAAAAGGGTTAGATCTGGAAATATTTATTCGGATGGGTTATTTCTAAAGTAAAGTTTTAAAATAGGTTAAAAATAAAAAAATCTGAGGAGGGTTCAGTGGATGAAGAAAAGTCTGGAAAATAGTAAAGTGGCTAAAGTTTCAATTTTCCTCCTTACAATACTGAGCACCTCAATAGTTATTATTGATGTTGTTTTAACTCCAGCAATATCTGGTAACTAACAGAAAGTCAAGTATATTACTTCTAGCTGTACTGATAGCTTTGATTTTTCTTTGTCCCTTTAGTCCCTTTTATTTATCAGTGCATCCACGAAATAGCAATAATACAACTGCAATGACAAAAAGGAAATTATTCATAAAGTTTTAATCATGCATGATAATGAAACACGTCAATCAACTATTGTAAACACTTATAAAGTTGTATTTAGTAGCAACAGTTTTTATCAAACTGAGAGGAATCGATGCTCGTAGCCTAAGAGGGGGAGGGGGTGAATAGTCCTTTCTTAAAATCCTTAACATATGGCTCAAACTAATTGCACAAAATATAAACTAGAACAAACTATCCAGATGTGCAACTACAGTTCTTCTAGTGTGAAAAATCTCATCCTAAAAAGTTTTGCAACTTATAGCCAATCCTTGCAAGATACTACACTAAATGTAAATGCACACAAGATTGCAACTATGAAATACGGAAACGTAAAGGAAAGGACGAGGGGAAGCAAACTCTCGACACAATAATTTATCCCGTGGTATCGGTAGGAACTAAGCCATCCCTAGTCCACGTTGTTGAAGCACTCACTAAGACAATTACTTTCCGGTCACTAAGTCTCTTCCAGGACAATCTTGACTTGCCACAAAAGCTCGGCCACTAAGGCTTACGCCAAGTTTCCTGATCACGTTGATGCCGCTTTCCATTAAGAAGCATCTCCATGAAGGATGGGTCTCCACGTCCTTGCACAAGGTCGTCGACGCCGCTCCACATCAAGCCAGAGGGTCAAAGACTTGTCGGCGAGCCTCCAAAGCTCCAAGAGGCCGGCACACCAAGATACAAGCTGTGTTCACTTTTGAACGAGCCACAAGGCAACTATACCTTGCACTCTCACTCTCACTAGGCTTAATCTAGCACTAACATTCTCAAAGCTTGTGCTAAAGCCTATGGATGTGATCATTAAACACTTTGGTGGCTAGGATGTCCTCTTGAACGTGTATGAGCTTCCTCTGGACTCCAGCACCCCAAATGAACGAGTAGAGGGGTATAAATAGCCCCAACCAAAGGAACTAGCCGTTGACAACCGTTGCAACGTTTCTGCGTATGACTGACTGATTCGGTCATGCATATGAGGGCTCATCGAATCAATCGGTGCGTGCCACCTTAGCTAGTTGTTGGACTTTCAACACACACTGACGCTAGGCCCGGATCACCCAGTGATTCGGTGCCCATCCTTGCCACCGATTGATTCAGTGCCTCCTCCTTGACATGACCGAATTGATCTGTCATTCCAGTACCTTCTGGTGCTGTTGCTCTCTCTCACCGATTGATTCGGTGGTGTCTTCATGGTATTGACCGAATGAGTCGGTCAATCTAGAAACTTCTTCTTCTGCCTTTGGTCACTGATTGATTCGGTGGGTGTCTTGTTGACCATGACCGAATGAGTCGGTCAATCCAGAAACTTCTTCTTCTGCCTTTGGTCACTGATTGATTCGGTGAGTGTCTTGTTGACCATGACCGAATGAGTCGGTTAGTCCCGTCATTTCTGCTTCTTATTTTCTTTGTTTCTTCACGAATCCTTTCACTCTTGATTATTTGTATAGCTTCCATTGCATCTTTGGGCCATAAAATCATCTACAAATATACATCTTGACAAATACGTTAGTCTCAGTGATTATATTGTTATTCAATCACCAAAATCACAAACAATAGCTTAAGTACCATTTTCCTTACACAAACAAGACTTGAACAATGACATGATACCTGTGGTTTGTGGGCATTAGTGAAATATTCCTTATCAAATAGTACTTGTGATAGTGACATGACAGTCTATGGTTTGTGGATTTGTTTCAGTGCTCTCTGCAGAGTGGTCTCCAAGAGAAAGCACCGCAACTCAAACAAGGTAAGAATTATTTGACATTTCAACGGACAACTTGCAAATATTTGGAATAATCATAGGGCATTTCAACTTGAAAATAAACTACCTAAATGCTTAGGGTACATGAATGAGATGCCATTTTACTGAAGTAACTTGACGTTAGTAGGTGCAGGATGAATAGAGTTGAAAATGGCTGGAATAAATCCCGTTTCATTATACCCGATTTCTACATTTTACCGCTCATTTTTATATTTTTGCACAAATTCGGATTTTGTACAACATACGTGATGATAAATTTGAAATCAGGATGGAAACAATTTGACTGTTATCTCGATCATTTTCATATTTTTCGTATTTTGTCGGAATATTCTATTTTTACTCATTCAGGGTATCCCCATTTTTTCAGCCTATGGAAAGAAGCCAGCAACCCCATCCCCGACTCCTCGAACGCCAAACTAGAGCACTGCCCCACCCCCGCAGCCCATGGAAAGAAGCCCAGCAATCCTATCCCCGACTCCTCGAGCGCCAAACTAGGGAACTGCCCCCACCCCCTCGGCCACTCCCCAGCCACCTGCCCGCCTCCCGTCCCCGACCCCGTCCTCCTGTCCCGGCCCGGCGGTGGGAGCCCTCTGATTCCCTTCGCCACCCCTGCCCAAAGCCGGCCGCCGGTTCACTCTCTACACGATGCATCTGGCACTATCCTGCGATTTGTCTGTGCACCCAACTTGGAAGTCCTCAATTTGTGCGAACTATAATTTCACTTATTTTGAATACTCCACATCTCTCCATAGGATCTCAATCACTACTGGCTCATCGCAACTGGAGGTGCACAAGTTTTCTTTCTCATGAACCATAGTATCGTCATACCGTGCCTGTCAGAATATCATGCACATATGGATAAACTTCACTTTAAAGTTGCTAAAAATCGTAGAAGAGCTCAGATTTATGAAGCCGCAATTGTTGAGTAAAAGAATCAATAGAGTGAGCTAGATAACTTGGTATCGGAGTCCATCTTCATTCCGGCGTTCAAATAAGCATGATCCAACTTGACAAGTAATCTTATAGCACTTGAGCGTCAATTACTAGTGAGCACAGATAAAGGGTAAAATAATGATAACAACATCACAGACATTGCCCTTCAGGGATAAATCAGAGGATGCTAAGTGATCAAGACTGTCCCTCCTAACTTTTCAGACAGCAGCTAATCTGTTCCCCCAGGTATGCTTACAGAGTTACCTTAAACCATCACAATACCAGAATTCTATAAAATGCCAAACAAAACCGTCAATATGATATCTAGTCTGGATCACTACATGATATGGTATAAAAGTTAAACCTCAGGTGAACTATAAAACATGTACATTACATGAAGTTGGGTTGGAAGCTTCACCCGCAGCTGCATTTTCCTAGCAATGCTGGGTAGTGCGTACCCTCTAATGACAGGGAGCAAACATGCAGAGAAGATTGAGATGGAAGGGCCAATCTTGTCATCCATACGGGTGATATCGTCCAAATCCACCAGTAAAGCTTCCCTTATTCCTGTCAGGTGTGCTAGCAGGTCCATAACCACCTAGAGCAGGATCATATGCCCCACCATAGGCAGCACCACCAAAGCCAGAACTACCAGGGCCACCAAAGCCCTCATCAGCATCACCACCAAAACCAGAATTACCAGGGGCGCCAAAGCTCTCATCAGCAACAGTGCGCCTATAGGCACTCAAATCCCCACCAGCATAAGCTCCACCAGAACCTCCATATAACCCAAAGCGACCGGGATAACCAAATGAAGATGCAGCTCCATACGCCCCTAATCCTGCATAGTAACGACCATATCCAACACCAAATTCACCCATCCCACCATAGCTGCCAAGCCTACTACCGCTGAAACCTGCATCGCTCCTATAAGGATCAAATCCACCAGCCCGGTAGCTGCCATAAGCATTAGCCAATCCACCATAGTTATCAGAAGAAGGGTGATCCCTAGAGCCACTATCATATGAAGACCTAGAACTTCTACCACGCCCTGATGGAGGTGGATTTGAGGATTTCTTTGGTTCTGCTTTCTTGATCTCCACCTACAAACAAAGCAAATGACCTAAGCCCTGTCAATAACCTATGGGGCCTTTCTATTAATTAAGCATGATGTTCCAGCACAGCAGTTGACTTGAATAGAAGAGTGCATTTTCTTTTTGTTGATGTTACTTTACATATCTTACACCATAAGTACATAGAGGAGGGGATAACCATTTGTGACAATTCTTTAATGAACTGCAGACTCACCTTTGAACCAGCAAGATCAATCATATTTCCATTTGCTAACAAATCATCTACAGTTTCCTCAGAAGCAAAAACTATAAATCCAAAGCCTCTAGACCGTTTTGTTTCACGATCAAACATAATCTGGTGGTCTGCCACAGTCCCATATCTTTCAAAGAAATTCTTGAAATCGTCTGATCAAGGAAACAAATGGAAGAACCATCAGGCAAAAATCAATGTAAAACAAAGTTGACCGTCATATGCCATACTGATATTACCTTCTGTTAGTGCTGAGGGAAGCCCACCAACAAATATCTTTCTAGTCTTGAAATCCTTAGAGCTAGACTGCATTGCACCCTTTGGTATGGTTCTTTTAATCTCAACCTGGAGTAAACAGAAGGCAGTACTACTGTCAGCTGTGACACATGGGGATTCCGAAGGTAAATGGTGTGGATGAGGTATGGTCCAAAATGAAACATCAGATAGAAAATTGAGGAGTGGTAAATCACAGTTGTTATAGCTCCATTAAATAACACGAGCAATTTAACAAAGCAGTAAAATTGATAAAAAAATGTAATCAGAAACACTATTAGTAGTTGGCAAATCCAGCACTGCAAGATGATAGACACTGACATGCCAATTGCTTGAATTAACAAAGCAATACAGATAAATATAGCAAGAGCAGCAACAGTCACAATTGATTAAAAGCATTCACTACCAGATAACCAAAAGATAACAATTGCAAATGAGAAATCCTGTTAAACATAAAAAATGAAAACCTAGGCACTTGAACCAAGCAAGCTGGGGTAGTCTAGAGATGAAACCCATAAAAAAAACAAAGATCACGGATCTTCAGGTACGTGGATGGCGAGTCTCCAAGCGCTCCTATCCAAAGCTACCTCTTTGGAGATATTCCACTCCTTAAGGTCTCTCTTCACCGACTCGTCCCAAGTCAGTTTAGGTCTACCTCTACCTCTCTTTACATTTTTGGCCTGCTTTAGAACCCCACTACGCACCGGCGCCTCAGGGGATCTCCGTTGAACATGTCCAAACCATCTCAATCGATGTTGGGTAAGTTTCTCCTCAATTGGTGCCACCCCGACTCTATCCCGAATAATTTCGTTTCGGACTCTATCCCTTCGTGTGTGCCCGCAAAACATTCAGTTGTTGGACATGTCGTCTTTTTGTAGGCCAACATTCAGCACCGTATAACATCGCCGGACGAATCACTGTCCTATAGAACTTACCTTTTAATTTTTGTGGCACCCTTCTGTCACATAGGACGCCAGAAGCTTGACGCCACTTCAACCAGGCAGCTGAGATTCTATATCTAATATCTTCATTAATGTCGCCATCCTTTTGAAGCATCGATCCTAAATACCGAAAAGTATACTTCTGGGCCACCACTTGCCCATCGAGGCTAACATCTCCATCCTCATGCCTAGTCGCGCTGAAATCGCACATCATGTACTCGATCTTGGTCCTACTGAGTCTGAACCCTTTCGACTCTAACGTGCGTCTCCACAGCTCTAACTTCCTATTAACCCTTTCTCTACTCTCGTCCACCAGCACCACATTATCAGCAAAGAGCATACACCAAGGGATATCATCTTGTATGTCCCTTGTGACCTCATCCATCACCAAGGCAAATAAATAAGGACTCAATGCTGACCCCTAATGTAGGCCTATGTTAATAGCAAAGTCAGTGGTGTCACCATCACATGTCCGAACAAACGTCATCGCATCCTTATACATATCCTTGATGAGGGTAATGTACTCAGTTGGGACTTTGTGCTTCTCCAAGGCCCACCACATGATATTTCTCGGTATTTTATCATACGTCTTCTCAAGATCAGTAAAAACCATATGAAGTCCTTCTTCTGCTCTCTATATCTCTCCATCAATTGTCGGATTAAGAAAATCGCCTCCATGGTCGACCTTCCAGGCATGAACCCAAACTGGTTTTGGGTCACACTTGTCACTCTTCTTAGACGGTGCTCGATAACCCTCTCCCAAAGCTTCATCGTATGGCTCATCAGCTTATCCCACGGTAGTTAGTACAACTTTGAACATCTCCTTTGTTCTTGAAGATTGGTACTAATATACTTCTCCATTCTTCAGGCATCCTGCTGGACTGAAAAATAAGGTTAAAAAGCTTAGTTAACCATACTATCGCTTTGGCACCTAGGCATCTCCACACCTCAATGGGGATACCATCAGGGCCCATCGCTTTACCCCCCTTCATCCTCTTCAACGCCTCCCCGATCTCAGTCTCCTGAATTCTCCTCACAAAGCGTTTGTTGGTGTCATCAAAAGAGTCATCTAGCTCAAGGGTAGGGCCCTCATTCTCCCCATTAAACAACTTATCAAAATACTCTCGCCATCTGTCCTTGATATCCTCGTCCTTCACTAAAAGTCGATCTGTCCCATCCTTGATGCATTTGATTTGGTTGATATCTCTTGTCTTCCGCTCGCGGATCCTAGCCATCCTATAGATATCCTTCTCCCCTTCCTTCGTGGCTAGCCGCTGATACAAGTCATCATACGCTTTACCCTTTGCTACGCTCACAGCTCGCTTTGCAACCCTCTTCGCTAAATTATAGCTCTCGATGTTGGCTGCACTCTTATCAAGGTGGAGGCGCTTGAAACACTCCTTCTTCTCCTTAATAGCCCTTTGCACCTCGTCATTCCACCACCAGGTGTCTTTCCCTTCCTGTTTGCCTCCCCTACTCACGCAAAACACCTCTGAGGCCATCTTCCGAACACATGTTGCCATCTTTAGCCACATGTCTTCTGCATCTTCTCCTTCCTCCCAGGGCCCCTCACCTAGCATTCTCTCCTTGAACGTTTGCGCCGCTTCCCCTCTAAGCTTCCACCACTTCGTTCTCGCAATCTTGGCGCGTTTATCTCGATGGACACGTACCCGAAAACGAAAGTCCGCCACCACAAGCTTGTGTTGAGGGACAACACACTCCCCGTGTATTACCTTACAATCTAAGCAAGGTGTAATTTCAGATTTTTAACAACGTACTGTAGGCTAAAACAAAAAAAAATTCAACCGAAGATAAAGCAATTGATGTTATATCCAGATTCTGTAATTATCACATAATGGACCTTAAAGTATACAGAGTGCAGCCATTGACAGGTCAAAACTGAAATAAAGAATTAACAAAATAGAGAAATTCAACTCCTAAATGGTGACACTGAATAGTGGAAAACAGAACTTACTTGCTTTCCGTTGATGACATGAGTGCCCTCTATCACTTTATCAACAGCAGCAGGGTCAGAGTATGTAATGAAGCCAAAACCCCGTGGCTGAGATGTGTACCTATCTTTCATTATTACTGAATCAATTATTTCTCCATACTGGCCAAAATGCCTCACAAATGTAGCTGCACAGGAAATAGGAGCACAAAAATCAGTAAAAAGAAAACAGAGCTAACCTGAGTAGGGATGCAAATGGGTGCCACCAAGGGTCACTACCGATCCTCTTTGGTTCAATTGTTACTACTAGTTTTCCAAAATGTGTCCTAAACCTGAGAATCTACTAATCCTACAATTCACTAGTGTTCACACATCAGATGATGAACAAATGATAAGCAGAATGGAAAAAGGCACGAATTGCAATATATTGATGCATTAGCAGTGCTACATCATGCCCTAGTCTATAAACTATTCCCCGTGATTCTTCAGCCCTATCCCTCTATCGCATTAGGAAAAACTGGCATCTCACTGATTACATCAATAAGGCAGAATAGTTTGCAAAGTTTAGATAAACACTTTCTCCTTACAAATTAAAACAGACATTTTCATTGGATGTTCCACAGGTACAGGAAATCATTGGCAATGGAATATAATACACCCAACAAGATCTTCATGATTCATCAGACATAAATGCAGATATGGTAACAGGGCCAGTTGCAACTTAAACATATTAGCTATCACAGTGTCAAAATTCTTGTTGTTTAGGTGCATTGTGTACAACTCGCATTGGTCACAAGTCAGAACACAGCTTAGAATCCATACTAAACACAGACCATCACTGCAATCTTTTTGAAGCAAACATCACTGCAATTTTTCACACGCTATAATTAATAAATAAGCCGAGGCAAGGTATCATTGCAGCACTGCAGCGAAAAGCACCACACATCCCTATACCAACTGAATACGCCCAAGCATACCGCTTCCTCCCACTCACAGAAAACCCCCAAAATTGAACAGCCGAATCGCAATCGCCTCACCCAATCCACACGGATCACTACAAGCATAGCACACCAGAATCACCAAAAGGAAGGAATCGATCGGCCTACCATCTGTGGTGTCCCGCGGCAGCCCTCCGACGAAAATCTTCCTGCGAAACAAACGCAACCAATCAGACCGCTAAACCGAGATCCCGTAAACTCGGGAGGGGAGAGGGGGCCGGGAGTTCATACCCCGGGTTGCCACCGCCACCGCCGTCGCCGCCGCCGCGCCCCCTGGTTCTCGTCTCCGCCTTCCCCATGGCCGCGCTAGGGTTGCGTACGGAGTTCGGCAGTTCGCCCTTGGTTTCACTCGCAGATGGCACAACCGCGTGTCGGCGTGTGCGCTCGCGGCTAGAAACAGTGGCTGATTAACCTGCAAACCCAAATATAGGGTTAATGAGGTGAATTACCCGGTTTTCATTCCTACCCACGGCCCGCTCGGTAGAGGCTGAAATGGCTAATTATATTTCTCATGATAATTTCTACTCGATATAGGCCCAAGTATTGAGTGGGCCGTGAGTAGGAATGAAAGTCGACAATTCACCCAATTATATTCGCGGTAATATTTCACGCAAAATTTTTATAAGTTATTTATTTATTTCTCTGCACTTATTTGGGATCGTTGTCAGCACTTGAGCTCTAAAACAGGTGGAAGAGCAACCACTCACCGATAAAAAGATTTTAGCAAAAACTGCGAACTGCCAGGTTTACAAACTGTATTCTGAACCGTTCAAGATATATTGGTGAACTATATCCTACCAATAGTGCCCATCTATTTTCTTACTATCTTTGATTAAAATGTGGATACTTAGGAAAATCGGCGAGATTGAGAGGTGTTCTTATGTAAAAGGACACAAGATGTAAATGGTATCATTACTGCCTTGTCAATTGGAGAAGTGTATACAAACACATAAAAAATTCAGAGGTCAGGCATCCTCGAGCTCTTCCACTGTAGTGGCTTTGACATGAGTGGACTGAACCGGACCGGGTTGAAACAGCTCCACCATGTGATGCCACCGACATGTATTTGTTGTGTTGATGGCAAGAAGGAAAATGGTATGCGCTGGACGCACCATGCATCTGGTGTCTATTCTGCCAAGCGACATTACATTGATGGATGGGTCATGGGTGGACTTCGTCTCTGTCACCATTTCCAACCAAGCAATGATGAACGAGAACTGCGTTCATGATGTACGCGAGGAACATCCGGAAGGACACTAGTAAGAGCATAGAGTGCTGATCTCAACATTCGCCCAACATTGTTGGCCTCACCTTATGGAAAAAAGGAAAACATTGCTGGCATGATATTCAGTTGTTTATGAAACCACAACCTAAGTAAAAGCTGCTTATGATCAGTCCTCCTGCACGCCTTAAAAATACTTTTCTTGGACACATTAACCATTGTGCACTAGTGCCATGAACCACGATAGATGGACGGCTGTGGGTCAAACACACTGATCAGCTACTCAAATCTCCGCGCCGCAGCAACAACAATTATGCACACTAATCGCACCTCCTTGCCTGGCATAGGAAACTTCCTCGAAGGAACTGGGTAAACCACTCGCAGCATAAACTAACACACAACTTTGATTGAGAATGTTAGACGTGACAGTTCCAGTAAACAATGTCGTGTCAAAGGAGTGCGAACGTACGCTACCAAAACATCATTTGACAAATCCCTCAAAATAACATCATTTGACAAATGTGTTTGCACAAAAGAAAAATGGGGAGATGGAGACAGCATTCTCCATGTCAACACAGCCAGATTATGGTTCGGTTCTTGCCAGAAATAGCGGGACAAGATTTTGTCTGTCGTGGACACCCAAGAATCTAGCAAAATTCTGGCATCAAACAACTCCAGATCTGGCCAGAAAGTAACAACAGCTCGTCTCGAATCCTCCCAAAACCTGCCGATTCTTCCGTAACTGAAGTTTTGGCCACTTGCCGACCTGCAGTCATCATCATCAGACGAAACGCAGCTTTTTCTTCTACCAGAACAGGGCCGATGGTACTTCGTTTGTTCCAGTCTTGCAGGAAACCTGAAGAAATTCCCCCAAAAAGTTGTGCAGTTTCAAAAGCCAGGCGACGGCGACCGCAACAGCGGGGAAGGCCCGAGACTCGAGTCGACACGAGAGGGGGGAGAGGGAGAGGAGAGGAGACAACACGAGGCGCCGAATCGAATCAGGAAAGCGAAGCTCCCCCCGCTAGTCTACTCGCGTACGCGTCGCGAACTCGATGCGATTGCCGCCCCTCCCAGCGCCGCGCCCCTACCCGCCTCGCTCTCCACTCCGTTCCTCTGTGAGTGTGCGCGTGTGTGTGTCTGTCGTTGACGAAATCCCGCGTCCATGTGGGAGGCTTTTGACTTGATCCAACCAAGAACGCGCCTTTCAGCCGTAAAATACTAGCACCGGTTTCCAAGTCCGGTCGCGGCTTACTTTGCTTCCATCATTTGGTTTCCCGTTCCTGCCGCTCGCGTGCGCTTCGGCTTACCCATTCTTGCTTCCGTCGTCTTGGTGCGTGTAAATCTGATCTGCTTCTGCTTGTGTCGCTATATCATTGGGGCCTCTGAAGTTGAAGTTGGAGGTGGCAATGTCCAGGGAAGGAAGGAGTATTTGATCTGGCTTCCGTGAGAGTTCTTGCTGCTGTTCCGGTGCTGCCGGGCTGGGATTGGGCGGATTGGAGAGGGAGCGGTTGGTGTCTTGCCGATTTCTCCGGGGAAGCTACTGTTCTTCTTGATTTCTGATGCGGAGTCTCCCTTAGCCACTTAGGATTTGGGAAGGAGGGATCTTTGATCGATTTCTGCACTTCTGTTGGTGATTCCTGTTCTTCTCAACTTGGGGATTTCTGCGAGGGGGAGTTTCCCTTCAGTTGAGCAGCGGAGATGAGGCTGACTGTTCGTGTGATCGAGGCCCGCAACCTGCGGGCCATGGATTCGAACGGGTTCAGCGATCCGTACGTGAAGCTGCAGCTCGGGAAGCAGCGATTCAAGACCAAGGTGATCAAGATGAACCTGAACCCGACTTGGGATCAGGAGTTCAGCTTCCTCGTCGGTGATGTCAGAGATGTGCTCAAGCTTGATGTCTTTGACGAGGACATCCTCCGGATGGATGACTTCCTGGGGCAGCTGAGGGTGTCATTAGAGGATGTGCTGGCAGCCGAAGACCTATCGCTTGGTACCCAATGGTACCAGCTTCTTCCGAAGGGCAAAACCGACAGGGCGGTCGATTGTGGTAACTAATAAACATTCATCTGGTTTATTGCTCATTTTTGTTTGATGTTCAGCCATGCATCTTTCTTTGTTCATGTGAATTCAGTGTCTGGCTTTTTCTGAAACTTCATACCATTTTATTGGTCACTTAGTACACCTTGCTGTCAAGTAAGATCTAGCGCATGAGTTGTATTTGTAGTTGATGTTGTTATTTTGAAAAAAGTCATCATCGCGTCGTTTTTCATTTGTTTTCACCTCGCAGGGGAGATTTGTGTATCAATATCTTTAGAATCAGCCGGAGCCACACGATCATGGTCTGACGACCTTGCAGCTGAATTAACTGATAGAGAGAGAGATTATTCATTGTCAAGCCAAAGCACAGCTCCATCTATTGCATTAGCTTATCGAGAAACTGAAACTTGTAAAGAAGATAGTATCAATGAATATTCTGATGGGTCTGAAACCCCTGCAGAGGATAAATGTAGTGAAGTTACTGACAGAAGTCAAGCTGCTACAGAGGAGAGGTCAAAAGGGAATTCTAATGCAGCTTTGAATGGAACAGAAACTTCTAGTTCTAAAACTGATAAACCATCATTTGTCGATCGTGTCTGCCAAATATTTGCTAAAAAAAATAGCGATGTGGTGACAACCTCCTCGGGGAGCGCCGAGGCTTCAGAAGAAGTTCAAGATGAACCAAGAGGATTTGAGATTCCAATAAGCCAAAATGATAGTGCATGCCCTGAGGCTACATTCAGTGAACTACTGAAATCTCTCGAATCACGGCATGAAGGAGTTGAGATGCCTGTAAATCTACAAGGAATTCTTGTTAACCAGTCATATCTTGCCTCACCTAGTGATCTGAGTAACCTTCTCTTCTCACCAGATTCAGATTTTAAACAAACAATGGTTGAGCTTCAAGGTTGTACTGATTTCAAAACTGAACCCTGGAGGCTTGATAATGATGGAGAGTCCTTGAAGAGAGTGGTAACTTACACAACTGCACCATCGAAATTGGTTAAAGCCGTTCGAGCAACAGAGGAGCAATCTTATTTGAAGGCTGATGGAAAAGAGTATGCAGTTTTGTTGAGTGTAAGCACCCCTGATGTTCCTTGTGGTACATATTTTCGGACAGAAATTCTTTTCCGAATCATGCCAGGCCCTGAACTTGATTCTCAGCAACAGACGTCACATTTGGTAATTTCTTGGCGCATGAATTTTCTTCAGAGTACTATGATGAAAGGTATGATAGAAAATGGTGCAAGGCAAGGCTTGGAGCAAAACTATGCACAGTTTTCGGATTTACTATCACAAAAGATAAAGCCTATTGATGTAGAAGGTTCTGGATCTGACAAAGACCAGGTCTTAGCCTCTTTGCAAGGGGACCAGGAATCTGATTGGAAGATAGCATTTCTGTACTTCTGCAACTTCGGTGTCTTATCCTCCCTGTTTGTGTCTATTTACATTGTTCTGCATGTTTTAAAAGTGAATTCAAGTTCTGTTCAAGGCCTTGAATTCCCAGGATTAGATCTGCCAGATTCACTCAGTGAAATTATCATGGGAGGGCTGTTGTTTCTTCAAGTGCAGAACATACTTAAGAAAATTACATGTTTTGTTCAAGCAAGAGGACAAAAAGGTAATTTATTTTTTCTCTCATCTTCAGTGCCATCTCATGGCATCTCTAGCATGATTTTGAAACTTTTAGTTAGAGGGAGAAGTTCAGGTACAATTGAGTTTAGCTTGAAAATTGGTGTAAAGAACACAATGACACTCAACTTATCTGACATAAGGAATCACAAAAGTTCAGTTATTACAGGTTTTTCTCAAGAAACTTATGGAACTAGCGCAATAGCTTGATTTTCTTGGAAGAAAGACTACAAACCTTATGGCGTGCGTTTCTTGTTGTATGCTTTTGGATCTTATATGCATGAATGTGATATATGTCTATTTTGTCAATATTTTTCCTCATGTAGGTGGTGATCATGGTGTAAAAGCACAAGGTGATGGATGGTTGTTAACGGTTGCTTTAATTGAGGGAATCAAATTGGCGCCAGTAGATGCTACTGGTTTCTCTGATCCTTATGTGGTATTTACTTGCAATGGCAAAACAAAAACAAGTTCAATCAAGTTTCAAACACTTGAACCTCAGTGGAACGGTATTCATTTTCTGGAACTGTTTCTGGTTTCTTCTTAAACCCTGTTGTATGTTAGTATCGAAACTCTTACTCTCATCGAGAGGATAACGCTAGGAGTTGGGGCAATTTTCTGGTTTACTTCTCACACAATGTCATACCAACCTGAGGGGTTGTGAATACATATTTATAGCTGGCCAAGACTGCCAAGCATATGCCAAGATGCTAGTCCAAGATACTAGTCTAAAACCTAGTGATGCTTAGTCTAAGATGTTGTCCTAGATGTTGTCCTAAAAGCTAGTCTAAGATGCTAAATGCTGTCCTGGTTGGGGCAGCAAGACCACTATGCCGAGGACCACAAAGACCAACAGTACAAAGACTTATCTCATCATTCCTGATAGATGCTGTCCTGGTTGGGGCAGCAAAACCACCATGCCGAGAACCACAAAGACCAACAGTACAAAGACTTATCTCATCGTTCTCCCCCTAAGTCTTGTGCGTCGTCTTGTGGGAAAGTTGGACCATCCCGGTCCGGGAAAAGCTCAAGAAACTTGATCCTTCCAAGGGGCTTGGTGAGCAGGTCCGCAAGCTGGTCCTTGGTGTTGATGTAGCTTGCCTTGATGCTCCCTTCCTCCAAGCAGCCTTGGATGAAGTGGTACCTCACCCGGATGTGCTTCCTCCGTTCATGGAAAACGAGGTTCTTTGCCAGGGCAAGAGCAGACTTGCTGTCCACCCTGAGCTCCACCGCTCCAGTGTCTCTGCCGAGAAGATCACCAAGTAGTCGAGCGAGTTAGAGCGCCTGAGTCGAAGGGGTGGAGGCCGCTATGTACTCGGCCTCGCAGCTGGATAGAGCCACCACCTGCTGCTTGACAGACTGCCAGCTAACGAGGCACTTGCCGAGGAAGAAGAGGGTCCCGCTCGTGCTCTTGCTGGTGTCGATGTCGCCGGCGTGGTCGCTGTCGCTGAACCCGACGAAGTGTGCCTCCCCAGGACACCTCGGGTAGTAGAGACCATGGTCGAGAGTCCCCGCAACGTAGCGGATGAGCCTCTTCACAGCCTGCTGGTTCTCTGTCGTCGGTCGCTGCATAAACCGACTAACGTAGCCGACGGAGAATGCCAAGTTCGGCCGTGTGTGGGCGAGGTAGCGAAGGCTCCCCACAAGATGCCGGTACTGCGTAGCGTCCACCTCCTCCGTCGTGCTGTCGCGGCTCAGCTTCAGCCTCTCCTCTATCGGAGTGAGAGTTGGGTTGCAGTCGGTGAGCTCAGCCAGTTCAACGACGCGCTTGGCGTAGGCGGTCTGTCGAAGCGTGATCCCGGAGTTGTCCTGGTGCACCTCGATCCCCAGGTAGAACGAGAGAGGTCCCAGGTCACTCATCTGGAAAGTGGCCTTCATCTCTTCCTTGAACGCCGCCACCTTCGCATCCTTGGTGCCGGTGATCACCAAGTCGTCGACGTAAACACCCACTAGCAAGGTGTTTCCTCCATTGCCCCGCCGGTAGATGGCCGCCTCGTGCGGGCTTTGCTCGAAGCCCATCGCTTTGAGCGTGGAATCCAACTTGGCATTCCACGCCCTCGGTGCCTGCCGCAAGCCATAGATGGCCTTGCGCAGGCGTAGCACATTGCCCTCTTTGCCGGGGATCGCAAATCCCGGCGGCTGGTGCACGTAGACCTCCTCCTTCAAGTCGCCATTAAGAAACGCCGAGTTGACGTCCATGTGATGAACTCGCCAGCCTTCCTGGGCAGCCAGCGCAAGGAGGAGTCGCACGGACTCCATCCGTGCCACAGGGGCGAAGGCATCATCAAAGTCGATCCCCTCCCGTTGCACGAAACCGCGTGCCACCAAGCGAGCCTTGTGCTTGACGATGGCGCCGGCTTCATCCCTCTTCAGCTTGAACACCCACTTAAGGGTGATCGCGCGGTGACCACGAGGGAGGTCAGCAAGCTCCCAGGTGCGGTTCTTCTCAACCGCGTCCATCTCCGACTGCATCGCGGCACGCCATGCCGCGTGTCTCTCGGCTTCTGCGAAAGACCGAGGCTCGCCGTCGTCGCACGCAAGGTGCAACTGCGCCTCCAGATCGTGAGGTACCAGTTTCGGCACCGGCTGGTCGCCGATAAGGTGCTCCATCGTACGATACCGCAACGGCTCGCCGTCGTGGTACGCGTCGATGCACTCCTCGTCATGAGAGAGCGGAGTAGCGAACTCCACCGGGCTATGTTCGACACGAGCTGGTGTTGGAGTAGTCGTGCCCGGAGGGGTGGCTGGAGAGCGTGGCGCTGCCGGAGTAGCAGGCGCTGGGGTCGGTGGAGGCTCGGGGACTAGGGTAGGCACGCTCGGTGAAGAGGAGCTGCCTACTCCCCCAACTCCCTCGAAATGGACATACTCGATAGTGAAGTCGTCGTATGTCGGAGTCGACCAGTCTTCCGCCGCCTTGTCTCATGCCCATCCTCGCCCTTCGTTGAACACTACGTCGCGCGCCGTGCGCACACGCTGTGTCTCCGGGTCGAGAATGCGGTAGGCTTCGAGCCCTCCGCGTTGACCGATGAACACCCCCGGAGTGCTCCTGTCGTCGAGCTTGCCGACGTGGCCAAGCTCCTTGGCGAACGCGAGGCAGCCGAAGACCTGCAGGTGGGAGACTGCCGGCTTGAGCCCATGCCAAGCCTCATACGGCGTCCTGCCGTTGAGAGCCTTGGTAGGCGAGCGGTTGAGGATATAGACAGCCGTCACCACCGCCTCTCCCCAGAAGACAGCCGGCATCCCCCTCTGCTTGAGGAGGGCTCGAGCCATCCCCACAACCGTCTGGTTGCGCCGCTCGACGACGCCGTTCTGCTGCGGGTTGTATGGCGCAGAGTAGTGGCGCTGAATGCCCTCATCAGCGCAGTTGACGCGAATTCAGCTACCGTGAATTCGCCGCCATTGTCGGTGCGCAGCACGCGCAGCTTGCGGCCGCACTCCGCCTCCGCAGCAGCCTGCGCGCGCCTGATGGCGTCCGCAGCCTCTCACTTGTTGTCGAGGACCATCACCCACATGTAGCGGGAGAGGTCGTCGAAGAGCAGCAGGAAGTAACGTCGTCCTCCCGGTGTGGCCGGTGTCACTAGGCCACACAAGTCCCCGTGCACGAGCTCGAGCCGCACCTTGGCTCGGAAGCTCGTCTGCTGGGGAAAGGGGAGCCGCCTCTGCTTCGTCAACACACAGATGTCGCAGAACTGCTCAACGTGGTCGAGGCATGGCAGGCCTCGCACCATCTCCTTGGCACTGAGCCGCTTCAGGGCCTTGAAGTGAAGGTGCCCGAAGCGCCCGTGCCACTGTCACGCCTCGTCGTCCCGACGAGCAGCGAGGCAGAGGGGTTGTGCCACCTGCACATTAAGGACGTAGAGTCTATTTGCGCCTCCGGTTACCTTGGCAAGAAGGCGACGATGGCGATCCCAAATCCTCAGGACTCCGTCCTTGATCTCCACGCACGAACCGTTCTCATCCAGCTGTCCCAAGCTGATGATAGAGTTCCTCAACGCGGAGATGTAGTAGACTCCGGTGAGCAGCTTGTGCTCACCAGACTCGGCGGTGAAGATGACGGAGCCGACGCCCTTGATCTGCACGCCGGAGGCGTCCTCAAACTTGACAGAGCCTCGGACGCTGGAGTCAACCTCGGTGAAGAAATCCCGCCGACCGGTCATGTGATGGGTGGCGCCAGTGTCGAGGCACCACCCGTCAGTCTTGTCATTGTTGGAGGTGTTGCCGAGAAAGGCGTGTGCCCTCGGCTCGTTAAGGTGGAGGAGAGCCGCTGCGGCTGATGCCGCTGGAGGTAGCTCGATGCTTGTGTGTGCTAGGAGCAGAGCCGGCTCCTCCTCCACCTGTGCAATGTGGGCCTGGCCGCGTCGTGGCTGTCGACAGTCCTTGGCCCAATGGCCAGCCCTGCCGCAGTTGTGGCAGGTGTCGTCTCGTGCCGGCTTGTGCGCGCCGGCGGCGCCGCCCTGGGCGCCACCCTCGGCACGTCCTCGCACCCCGGCCTGGGCGCCTCAGTGCGCCTTGCGCGGCTTGCCGCGCTTGCGGCTGCCTGTCGAGGAGGAGGGCTCCCCCTTCCTCCCGTCACTCTGGCAGGCCTCCCACTGTTCCCGAGTGAGATGGAGCTTCCCGCCAATGGTGATAAGCCCCGAGAGAGGCTGTGGCTCATCGCTGTCGACGACCGACCTATCGCCTCCTCGGTCGACATCGTGGAGAGGTCCAGCAGAGACTCGATCGAGCGAGCGATCTGCTTGTACTTCTCGGGGACGCAGCGGAAAAGCTTCTCAACAGCTCCTCGTCGTAGGTGTCGTCGCCGTACTGCACCATCTTCTGCAACAGAGTGTCGAGACGAAGAGCAAAGTCATCAACGTCCTCACCTGGCTTGAAGGTCAGATTCTCCCACTCCTTGCGAAGTGCCTGCAGTGTGGACTTGCGGGCGCGGTCGCTGCGGATGCGTGCCGCAGCGATGGCATCCCAGGCCTCCTTGGCAGTCCGCTTCTTGGAAAGCGGGAACTGCATCTCGGGCGGGACTGCAGCAATGAGGGCATCCAGCGTCCGTCGATCCTCGTCGTAGTCGACGTCGCCGTACCGAACTGTCTCCCACATGTGCCGCACCTAGAGCCTTACCCTCATCACCGCAGCCCACTCGACATAGTTGGTCTTGGTGAGGGTAGGCCACCCACCGCCGGGGCCAATGTCCCTGACAACAGCCTGGATCCCGTGGTGACCATGGCGTCGGTCCGGAGAGGGAGAGTCGCACTGCCTGTAAGGGCCGCGATCTCCGTCGACCCGGCCGCCGCCGCCGAGACCGCGACCGCCGCGCGCGTCCCCGCTAGGATTGCCGCCGGCGCGTCCACGCCTGTCTGGGTTGCCGCCACCGCGCCCGTGGGGGTGCGCGGCTACCCACTGCGCCGCCCGCTCTCCCGCTGCTTCCCTCGCCAGCTTGTGTTCCACGTCGGTGCTGCCGTCGGCAGAGGCAGAGCCACTGATGCTACTGCCGCGTAGAGCCTCGAGCTCCATTGCCGCCACACGCGCTGCATCCGCTGCTTCCACTTCCGCCCTTGCTGCTGCCAGTTCCGCCGCCGCCAGCCTTGACGCCCTCGCCGCCGTCGCAGCGGCCTCTGCCGCCGCTCGCTCGCGTTCCTCTGCCGCGGCGAGCTCGGCCTCCTGCCGGTGTCGCGCGCTCGAGGCGACCGAGCGCTGAGACTGTCCTTCGGACATGGCGCGCTAGTGGGGGGCTGCTGCGTGGGGAGGAGGCTGCCTCAGACGAGCTGTTGCCCGTCTGCGCAGGGGAAGAGGGGTGAGCAGGGACAACCGGTGTTCCTGCTCCCGGCTGAGGACTAAGGGAGGCGTGGGAAGGAGATGAGCACGAGATGTTTAAGCTACAGGATAGAACAGCTCTGATACCAGTTGTTAGTATCGAAACTCTTACTCTCATTGAGAGGATGGCACTAGGAGTTGGGGTAATTTTCTGGTTTACTTCTCACACAATGTCATACCAACCTGAGGGGTTGGGGATACATATTTATAGCTGGCCAAGACAGCCAAGCATATGCCAAGATGCTAGTCTAAAAGCTAGTGATGCTTAGTCTAAGATACTGTCGTAGATGCTGTCCTAAAAGCTAGTCTAAGATGTTAAATGCTGTCCTGGTAGATGCTGTCCTGGTTGGGGCAGCAAGACCAGCATGCCGAGGACCACAAAGATCAACAGTACAAAGACTTATCCCATCATTCCTGATAGATGTTGTCCTGGTTGGGGCAGCAAGACCACCATGCCGAGGACCACAAAGACCAACAGTACAAAGACTTATCCCATCATTGTATTCTACCATAACTGTGTATCAGAAGGAAATTGTAAATTTGAACTGCACTACTATTGGTAGCATAGAAACATTGTGTTTTGCTGTATATCTGGCGACAGATAGCTAAACCTATTCCACCAAATCTTGCAGAAATATTTGAATTTGATGCAATGGATGATCCGCCATCAGTGATGAGTGTACATGTGTATGATTTTGATGGACCGTTTGATGAAGTTACGTCCCTTGGACATGCGGAAATTAACTTTGTAAAATCAAACTTGTCAGAGTTAGCTGATGTATGGGTTCCTCTTAAAGGTAACTTGGCCCAGTCTTGGCAGTCCAAATTGCATCTGAGGATTTTCCTGAACAATTCAAAGGGGACTGGCATGGTCACCGAGTATCTGAGCAAAATGGAGAAAGAGGTTGGTAAGAAGGTGAGAACTTTCGTTCCTTTCTGCTAGGAAGTATACCGTTAGTGCATGATTTTTGCCAATCTGATTTGAGAAACTGTTGCCAGATGACATTGAGGTCTCCTCGGACCAATACTGCATTCCAGGAGCTCTTCTCTCTGCCAGCAGAAGAATTTCTCATCAGCAGTTTCACATGCTACTTGAAGAGGAAATTGCCTACACAGGTAATCTTTTGTATTTGCTTACACTAACACTTATATTTCATGATATATATAAATATATTGTTTCGCAATCGTTTTCCCTATGGAAGAATGCTGAGGGTTGATATTTCCAAAAGTCTTTGTATGCGTGCGTATAAAAGATGAAATAGCTGATTTTACATTTATTTGAAAAGTAGTGCAAATTTCAGGAACATTTTCTTGCAGTTGCATCATTTGTGATTTCAAAATGGAAACTAACTGGAGATGTAAGCCAGGATTGTCTTGTGCATTGATCTTATTATTTTATCTCTCATCCCATTTGTAAAGACAGGCTCATATATTTCCTTCCATGCTATGCGTGTTAAATGTTTGTATATGTTTTATTGTTTTTGTTTGATTTATTGGATCAACTAACTGGGTTCATGTTCCCTCAATGGTTGTAAATAGCTGAGTACAGTCCGGTAAATTAACAAAGATTCTTCTACTTTTAATTTCAGGGTCATCTTTTCTTATCTCCAAGAACAATTGGGTTTTATTCAAGCATGTTTGGGAGGAAAACAAAATTTTACTTTCTGTGGGAGGATATTGAAGACATACAAGGAATACCTCAATCAATATCATCATGGAGCCCATCCGTTGTAATAACTCTTCACAGAGGTAGAGGCATGGATGCAAAGCATGGTGCAAAGAGCATGGACAACGGAAAGCTTAAGTTCTGCCTGCAGTCTTTTGCATCATTTAGTGTAGCCCATAGGTAAATGTCCAATTTTCTTAAACATATATGGAATATGTTCCATATAGCTCTTATAATCAAACTATGTTATCTTTCTGTCACAATTAACTGCCTGTTTAAATCATCAAGTAATCTGGTCTATGTTTTACCACCGTGCAACAGTGTCTCTATTCTTGAAATATCTTTTGCATGGCTTATAGGTTCTCACCGAAATAAATACAGTTTGTTGCCCTCAAAAAAATAATAAATACGGTTCGTGCTTTACAGGACAATAATGGCATTATGGAAAGCAAGATCTTTGAGCACGGAGCTTAAAGTACAGCTTGCTGAAGAACAGTCCCAAACTAACAGCCTTCAGAGTGAGGACAGTGGGATATTTGTTGGTATTGAGGATGCCAAGGGCCTTCAGATGACTGAAGTTTTCTCCTCAACCATTTCAACCAATGTAAGATCAGTTAGCTTATACTGACTATGGCAAATCTAAATATACACCTGCATGTCTGCAAGTTCATTAACTACTTATATTCTGTTTCATCACAAGAAGTTGAAATTGACGTACATACATGTGTCTCTTGCCAGATGGCCTCACTTATGGAGGTGTTCGAAGGGGGTTCTCTGGAAATGAAGGTAATGGAGAAAGTTGGATGCCAGAAATACTCGGCTACACAGTGGGAATCAGATAAACCCAATGAGTATCAACGACAAATTCATTACAAGTTTAGCAAGAAGCTGTCTCCCGTTGGTGGAGAAGTCACAGGAACGCAGCAGAAATCTCCTATGCCCAATAAGAAAGGGTGGATTATTGAAGAGGTGATGGAGCTCCAAGGAGTCCTTCTTGGCGACTTCTTTACGGTTTGTATACATTCTTCAATCTTCTGCTCCTTGGCATTCTGGATGGAATTTGCTTGCTCCTGTTATTGTGCTTGAAAAGTAGCTCCTTTCTTATGGTTTGGATTATGACAGATTGCCTGTTTCTGCATATCACCTGGGAAGTGTAGTTGACCATGCATTGCAAAACAGAACAAAAGGTTGAATTGGGAGTAGTACGATTTAACTGTGACACCACCTAGAGAAAATAAAGTCTAGATCATCCTTTTTTTTCTTCTTGGGAAACTGACGTCATGCTTTATTTTTACCTAAATGTTCTTTATACCAAACTGTGTTACTGTAACAGAAGCACATCATTTAATCCAGCTTGTCAAAATCTATGTTATTTAAACGAAAAGTCGAAGTCTATTAAATGGAGTACTTTTCAGCTCTAAGTTTGTCATTATATAAACATTGCATTTTGGAGGGGAAAATCTCAAACTTTATCTTTGGTTCCTCAGATTTAAGAAACTATGAAAAACAATTGCTTCATCGCAAGGTAATATTGATCTGAGTACATGCTTGTCAATTGGTCGATGGCATGATATTCTGTGCTGTAACATAGTCAAGGGCTAGCTATGTGGAGACAAAAAATAGCAGCATGTCCTTTCTCATCATATGAAAAATCAAACTTGCTGTGATTATTCTCTTCACATTAGCAGGATAAACACAGTATATTTGACCCGCTCTCCTCTCGTGTTTGCAGCTTCATATAAAGTACCAAATCGAGGACCTTGCACCTAAGCAAAGGGCAAGCAACGTCCAAGTTTTCCTTGGGATCGAATGGTCAAAGAGCACCAGGCATCAGAAGCGAATCGAGAAGAATGTTCTTTCGAGTTCATCCGCTCGCCTCAAAGAGATGTTCAACGTGGCATCAAGGGAGCTCTCACATGCCAGATAGGGCCACCCTTGATCTCTCACCATCCCTGTGCATAATACTGATTGGTGAGACGGTGACTGAACATTTCCTAACACTGGCATGGCTTGTAGATACATTGCGTGGCTGAAGATACACAGAGACAGCAACTGATTCCGATTGTTGATACACAGAGACAGCAATGGATTCTGATTGTTGCGTTGGAAGGATACTGCAGACCACCGCTGCTGTCAAATCTTTTGGTGAACCTAGGTTGGTGCCCATCCTCCACCAGTTTGTCGTACTTGCTCAAATATAGCTGAAGTCTGCAGAGGTTGCAGAACTTGGATACCGGTATACCACACAAAGGTCTACCAACCATACCAGCATAAGCATGGACTTGGGTCACATAGTAGGATAGCTCAATAGACAGTAGCTCTATGTCCGGCTTGCAAGTTCCTTTTTCTGCTGTATTGCCTGAAACAGATAGCTCTGATTCTTTTGTCCACATGTTGAACTGTACAAATCCGAGAATAAGTTGATGGAAATAAAGCCGTGAAGTTTACAGCCTTGGCACTGGCAGGCAGGAAGTCGGCTGCTGCTGCTGCTGCCGCCGCCCTTTTGTCATGGCGCCAGTTCAGTACAGTATCAGCATAGCGTGGCGATGACGACGGCGAGCGAAGGCTGCCGAGCGAGCGAGCGAGCTATTATCCGGGCATGGGCACCCTGCCGAACGAGACGTGACGCCGCCGGACAGAGCCCCCATGCCCCGCCTGAAGCTCTGCTGGAAGCCTGAAAGGGACGCGGCGGCACAGCTCTTATCCAACCTGACCGAGGCGACGCTGGAGCTGGAGACTGGAGAGCCCCCCCATGTCTCCCTCCCGACGGGCAACACGCGATCCCGGGCCCAAAACCACGGACGTCGCTGGTGATGGCCTCCAGCCCTCCAAGAAAACCGGCGGCGAGCGTGCTCGGCTCCTATCCGTATCGGCGCGATCCGCCTGACGCCGGCGCTCGCCCGTTCGGTCGGGGGCACAGGAGAACGTGACGATCTGCACGAATCAGGGCCGCGCACCGGAGATAAAAAGATGACACGCGCACGCGGTTCCCGGAGTTGCTTGCGGACGCCGCCGGTGGGGTGGGGCCCGGCGGACTGCCGAGCGCAGCCGAGCGACGGAGCGAGCGCCCCATGTGACCCCTTTCTGCGGCCTGTCTCCCGGCTGCTCCGATCCCTCGGCAGATGCGTGAAAGCTCTAGAGATATCCTCCCGGCTAGTAGCTAGCGGGCAGCGATGGCGATGCCCACCCCCCCCCCCCCCCCCCCCCCCCACCAAAATATCAACCGTCGCTTCTCCACTAGAACATTCCCCCATTTTATTACCATTTCTTTCCCCCAACTACTCGATTAAATTTTCCACAAGATAGCATTATTCACTAACTGCTAATTTCAGATTATTTTTAAATTTAATACGGAAAGGGAAGGATTTTGGTTAGCAAAAAGTGTACTGGTACTGGTTGTACACTAGTAGTATTACCAAGTATATACTGGTCGAGATAAAAAGGCACGGCACGTATTTAAAAGAGCGGGGAAAAGCAAAAGGGGATCAGCTTTTTTCGGACCAATTTTTTTCCATTTTTTTTCTTGTTCTTCTTCTCATCTCTTCGCTTTCGAAAAGCCTGTACACAGTACTGCAAGTGCTACACCATCGGAGCACGCTGCGAATATTTACAAACGGTACAGCAGCAAGCACGAGCGACGAAAACGAAAGAAGAAAAAAGGGAGCACGAAATGGTGGGGGGAGAGGAAAAACACATGAAAAAAGAAGAAGAAAAAAAGGAAAGGCGCTACTAATTGGGAGCGGAGCACTAGAGCTAATGGAGCATCTGCTGCCTCTGCCTGCCTCTCGAATTCCTACGCGCACGCGGAGGGGCGGCGCCGATCCGGCCCGGCCCCCGGTGGCCTCCTGGATCTCTCCTAAAACCGGACGGCCGGGGCCGCCGCCACGGCCGCGTAGTCGTCGCCGGCGGCGGGGGGGAGGAGGCGGAGGCGGCAGAGCGGGCAGGTGGCGTGGTCGTAGTCCAGCCAGGTCTCCAGGCAGGCCCGGTGGAAGAGGTGCCCGCAGGGGAGCCGGTTCACCACCGACTCCGGCTCGAACCGGGCCAGGCACACGCGGCAATCCGCGCCGGCGCCGCCGCGCCGCCGCCCGAACCGCGACGGGCGGAACCGGCTCCGGAACCGGTCCGCGAGGCTCGGACCCAGGGGCGTGATCGACGACACCACCTGGCGGTGGTGGTGGTGCTCGTCGGAGGCGGCGAGGCCCTCCCACGGCGACGGCGCCGCCAGGCCCAGGAACACCAGCGCCGCGCGCACCAGCCCCGCCAGGATCGCGACCGACACCGCCGTGTTGTACAGGACGAACCCCATCAGGCTGTCCTTGGGCGTCGGCATGCTCGAGATGCCCATCCTCGCCGCCCGATCCGTCAGGCTCCGTCGACGAATTCGCGAATCCCTCGAGCTGGGTTGCGGATGGATTTGGGGGGCGCCCGCCCGGGGGCTGATTGCAATTTGGGGGTTTTCCGGGGAGGTGAGGTGGGGGGCGATGCGGGAGGAGAAGATTGGGATGGTAGTGGTGGATTCCAGTGCGAGGTGGGCCGAGCTATTTATAGACGCTTCTGGGTTTGGGGGGGTCCGTTCTTCTAGCGGTGGGTGACGGGTAAAGGCGCTGCTGCGTCACAGTTACCGTGAGAGGTTATTACGGTAAATTTTGCAGCCACCAAGAATGTGGTAGAGGTTCAGAAAAGAAAAAAACATAGTATTGCGGTAGACGTGGATAGTCAATCAAAGATAGGAAGTAGTTCTTAAGAAAAATCAAAGATAGGAAGTTAGTCAATAGTCATTCTTGCCAATTGCCATGGTATCTCTTTATACATGCTTCCTATTATTGAAATGTTTACCATGATTCCTTATTATGTGGGGCTTAGTACTCCTTTTACCTATTAGGAGGTAAGAGCTTAGATAAATCTGAACCCTTGAATTTTAAATGAGAAACTAATTAATTGAAATAAATAAACAAATAACCGGCTATTCAGTTTACCATGCATGCCGCCATGCAGATCAAATCTGCCGGTTACCGTGCATGCGGCCATGCAGGTAGAACAGGTAGAATCTGGCGTGAGCCCCTCCCTCCCTCCTCCGAAGTTGTTCAATCTACGTGCGTGTTCGTGTTACAATTTTTTCTAAAAGGGCGTACCACCAGAGGATAGTATTGCTTCAAATTAAAATTGCCATTGGTTGAAAACTTCAGAGTTCTGATTGGTACCGTTTACCCATCATTTATAACCGTACCTATGATGTGTAGAGTCACGAATGGCTAGAAACATGTCGAGCCTTTTATATTGCTCTCTTTTATGTATCCAAGAAGGTGCGCGCTTATGATTCAATTACTAATGCTAATAAGAAGGCTGCATAATATGACGTGCTTCTTGTCTCAATCTAATTCGCATGGCCGGCACATCACGTAAAAAAAATCTGAGATCTCAACTAATGTACATGCAAGTTAGATCTAATTTTCTAATTTAAAATATATAAAATAAATATTAAAACTATTACCTCTCGAGGTAATATGGCGTTAGATCAACGGTTCACAATCAACGGTTCACGTAAAAAAAACTATTACCTCGTTGTCTATTCCGGATTACAGTGGTGGTAGTGATGCAAAATCTTATTGTCTATTCTGGATTATAGTGGTGGTAGTGATGCAAATTCTTGTCGTCCATTCTGGATTATAGCGGTGGTGGTGATGCAAATTCTTGTTCTCTATTCTGCAATCTATTGTGGAGCAAACAACTGGACCATGTTGCAGCTGTGTTGTCGTTGTTATTACTATCAGCTGTGTTTTTTATATATACTACTATCAGCTGGTTGAAATGGTCCAGAGCAGGAAAAGGAAAATGGTCCACACCTCACAGCATTCACTGTAGTTACTGGATAAGATCGTGGCAAGCTGAACGAGACCGGACATCGGCTAAAGGTACCAAACCATTTAAAGCTGATGTAAATTGCTGGTATTTAGCGAGCTGTCACGCTAGCGCTCCATCACTTGCTCCGTCAGTTGATCAGTTCCAGTTCTTAACCTGCTACCCCCAATGTGAACAAGGTTTTCTTATAACTCCCAATGTGAACTAAAGATTCTCTTAATTCGCTGAAAACGTTGATCGCTAGTACTAAATTAGGGTTTGGCATCCGTCTATTACTGAGAAAAGTTGCATCCAATTGTAAGAGATTACTAACATGTGATCTTCATCTTCTGAATGACCATCCAATTGCTGATCACGTGATCTTTGAAATGGCCATCCGATTGCTAAATTAACCATGATATTTTCCTCCCGGGAACAGGAGCGACAAATGACGATCGAGCCCATGGCAGGCCCGGCCTGCCCACCCCGCGCTCTCTGAATAATTTGGAACCTTCTCCGGCGGCTCTCCCCTGCCTACGTGCACGCGCGCAGCCGGTGGAGCTCCGCTACGCCACTGACGAGACCGACGGCGACCGATGGCTACACGCCGCGTCAACCCGCGGCGAGCGCCCGGATGCCCGACACGTGCGGCGTCGCGTCCGCCGCGATGCCGCCACCTGTCCCCCTTCGATCCATCAGAGGCTCGTTCAAACCCGGGACGTCGTTGAACGGGATGAGTGGAACGGGGAGAGCGCCCATCATTGCCGCGCTGATGGCGATCGATCGGATCGCCCGGGCGAACGGACGGAGGAAGAAAAAGATCTCGACGCGGTTTGGGTTAGATTTCGCTGCCTATTTTTAATCCCGTTTCGCCGATTACTTGTAACTGTCACCGTGACATTTGCGAATTGGCTTCTGATTAGTTTAGCTTATTGATTGGTGACCCTGAGTTCTCGAGGCCGGGACTCGAAGCGATTCGGAAATTAGGAAATGTGTGTGATGAACGAAGGACTAATCAGGGTGGCACACATGTGCACGGGCGGTTTTAAGAATGGTCATTTGCGGGCGTTGGTTTGGCTAGGCTTTGCTCGGCGACAAGGGAGCGGCGGGTTCCTGCGGTTGAACCCTTCGACGCGGCGAATATGTCTGCATGATTTGCACGTACAGACCCGAGCAGTTAAGCCCGATGCTTGTGATTTGTTTTTAGGTTTCGTTTCAATTTTAGTAGGAAATTAAGAATAATGTGATGTGCTTTGGAAGAAATATTACATTGTCTTCGCAAAACAAAAAGAAGAAATATTACATTGGAAAACAAACAATGGAGAGTTTATTAGTGCCCTGATGATTGGTGGTTACCGTTGGAGCATTCATTATTCGTTCAACAAGATCCTGCTCGGGAGATTTTGCGGGTATGGGCGCATGTGGAGGCGCTAAGCCGTAATGGGCATCCGACGGGCGAATCGGGGGTCAATTCATTGGATCGAATTAGGCGCGCAAGTTGCCGTTAGATTATGAGCGCCCTCCTGTCTATTTGCGGTTTCTTTTTTAGGATGCCAATAAACTAGACGACCCCGTCCATCGTCTAGCTAGCGTGTGATTGTGTGGATGCAGGATGTATGATAGAGCAATCCACTGATCATCATTGCATAAAGCGCGCCATTTATCGGCATTAATACTCTATCGTGTACGTTTATGAACAAGTTTACTCTGCTTCTTTTCTGTGCGTCAGTAGAAATTGCTGGAGATGCTCTTAGCTGCTTCGGTAGGAAGCATGGGTATGCCTCCCAAGCAGTTCAAATTTGGATGTTGACTTTTTCAAAGAAATTTGGACATCTATTTCTTCGTATTTTTTTTTAAAAAATACCTCCTAGTTCTCTGTGGTTGGTCAAGGATCTTTCTTCGCGCCACGCCGCCACGTATGATTCCCTGTTTTGCACTGTGCAATAAATCCATCGCACAGTGGTTCCATTGATCTACATGGCAGCTTGCTACGGTGTACATGCATGCACCCTGCCCAGCTCAGCGCGGAGCTACAGGAGACGCGGCGTGCGGGCACCGCGCGGGCGCGGCTCTGTTCCCGCGGTCCGCCGTGGCGCCATCGATAGAAAGCCCCAGGAAACGGGGAAGTTGGGCGCTGGCGGCAGCCCGCCCCCACCGCGCGCGGGCGCCACACTTGTCGCCGCGGCAAGCTCCGCCGCGCGCCCATGCCCCAGTGCCGCGCCGCGCCCGCGGCGGAGGCCGCGCGAGAAGCGGCAGCTGGCCGTGCGGCGGGGGCTGCGCCGACCGGGACGCGTCGACGGGCGGTTGGTGGCGCGGCGCGCGTCCGCGTCGTCGTGGCGGCTCCGCAGCGGGCGCGCGGTGGCCGTGGCGTTGGCGGGCCACGCCCATGCGGCGCGCGCGTGCGACACTTGGACGGGCGCGTCCCCGTTTCCATCCCCGCCCGGCCGCCGCTGTCTCGTCACGGGCTTCGCCCCCGGTGTCCGCCGCGCTCTCTTCGCTTCCACGCACGGTTCTGCGTGCAGCCGCTGGCGCGCGCGATCCTCTGCGCGCTGCCGCCGCTGGACATGGACTTCAGGGTGGCACCACAACCACGCTTGACCAAGTCCAAGTCCAACGCACCGAGTCCCAGAAAACACTGCACACACACGCCGTGCTCGGAACGTGCGGACACCAATCAAGCCACACCACCAAACATCGTACATCCTCCCTGAGCCTTTGATGAAAGGCCGGCGGCTTCCTCGCTCGAACTGACGAAATTGCTGCCCGCGAGTTGCCGGTGGGATGCAGCCAAGGACGCGGAAGCAGCCAGGGCGGTGCGCCGGTGCCAGTCTGCCAGGGCTCCCAAGCGGTCAAGCTCATAGCTCAAGCCAAACACCCAGCTCCCTCCAGCCATCGCGCGAGGGCGCACCGGGCCGGTCACGTGGAGCCGGCGTGGTGGAGGGGCGGGCGTGACGCCGACGGCCGATCGGTGCTGGTGGGTGGTGCTGCTGGGCTGCTGGCGGCTGGCCGTGGCCTCCTGGGCCCTCGCTCGCTCGTGCCGTGCCGTCGTCGTACCCGCCGCCGCCTCAGATGGAGCCCGCGCCGCGGTGAGACCAGCGGACGGACCCGCCGGGCCGGCGCGCCGCGTGAGCCTTGGGGCGTGGGCTCACGTGGGCGGGCGCCAATCGGGAGAGCCCCTCGCCCCCCCTGTGGCCCCCCTAGCCCCGTGACGCGAGGCCGCCGTGCCGTGATCCCGTCGTCCTCGCGCGCGCGCGCCCCCCGCCGCCGGCCGCGTGGCACGCTACGTGTGAGGCGCGGAGCGGGGCGAGCTGGAGCTGCCCCTCATGCGCGCTGACACGACGCACCCCCGCGTCCCCGCACCGGTGTCACGGTTCGCCGCTGCGCACGCAAAAGTGTGCGTGCGGATTGGAGACGGATTCGCTCAGGTCAGGTGGATGTATGCTCTCTGCCGCTGCCAGTTGTGTCGAGATTGGTTCAACAGTGTTTTTTCCTTTCTGCATTTCAAAAAAAAAAGTTTAACTACTCTCTTTCTTTCCTTCTTTTGCTTATTTCTTTCGTCGGAGAGTGCGATGAATGGCCTAGTTTTTTTTTTATCTTGGGGCGTGCCATTCACAAGAATCAAAAAAAAAAAATCCGTGGCTTAGGAGCACCGTTGCTCCACAACATGTTACTCCTACTTCGCAAGATAGAGAATTGGACTAGGAAACACGCCGTCTTGGCGGGTACACGAGCAAAAGGTCCGGAGGCTGTAGCCTGTAGCCATCGTCGCGCACGCCGACCGCCGTCCCTGGGTTCCGCGCGGCGATCGGCACCACGCCACACCGCACCGCACGTCCGCACCGCAGGGCACCTGCAAATGCAGCTCGATCAAACGACGAATTAAAAGAGAGGCATGCTACATTACAATGGCGGCGCCGACGAATCCGTGGCCACAATGGGCCGGGCCGTCCGATGGGACGCCTTCGTTGAGATCCTGCACCGCCTGTGACCTCCGAGCTCCGAGCATGTTCAGTACAGTTAATTCGGTATATGACCTCCGAGCTCTTAGTTTTTCCATGAAGTTTAAACTCCCAAACTGACATTAGGTTTGGTTTACAAAAGTTATCCTGCCCTCTATCCATTCTTCGTTCCAAGCACAAATCATTGAGGAATGCTTTGGATCCTCTTATTTCGAAGGAATTAAAGTTTACATAATAAACTAGACTATTTGGCTTAGAATTTAATATTTTTCACCACTTTTCAAAGTTTAGATATAAGTATATCCTAAATTTATAGGATGGGTGATGAAAATTGATTGTATACACTACCAGCTATTCCGTAACTTATAGCACGTTCTTTGGCTCACTCCTCTATAGTAGAAATATAGCACATGAGTATCCCCTCTATAGCCAATAATAATATACAAATATATTTCGTATATAATCATATTAGCTTAATAAATTTATATCTAAATTATGATTATTAGAATGGAATTCTAATTCCAAGGTTCCAAACAGGAGTTGCGTCAATTTTGCCTGATATTCGTGGATATTCCGTGTTTTCTGCTGATATTTGTTGCTAACTTTATTTAGCAACGGTAGCAAGCTTGAGACCAAGACCTACGCGAGCACGAATTGAGAGATATCTATAGTTTCCATTAAACGTGTCTACGTGGCTGGTTGATTAGGCGATGATGTGAACCTAATATGTGGGGTCCACATATCAGTCCAGTCTCTCTTCTTCCCTCGGCTCTCTCTCATTTTCTTCACCGGTGGTGTGCCCCACGCTCACTCGCGGCGGCTCCCGCATGCCCACGGGACGGAGCAGCGGCGGAGCATGCCCGCGGCATCTCTCGCACGCTCGTCGGGGTTGGAGTAGCGGCGATCTCGGTGGGGAAGAAGAGGAGAGGGAAGATAGAGAGAATATAGCTGGACTTGATATGTGGGCCTAGAAAAAATATAGGTGGATCTGACATGTAGGCTCCATATATCACGTCTATCTCAATACCGAGTTAGCAGCCACGTAATGTAGTTTAACATAAATTAGTAAGTTTAGGGATTTGGATGTGCATTTTGGGAGTTTGAGGATCGAGGTGACACGGCAAGCCAAATTTGAGGACTGGCGGTGCATTTTACTATAACAATCCAATCCGAGATCCAATGAATCTGACGCTGTTTAGGCCGTGTCCAACGGTTAGAGCCAGCAATAGCTCTAAGCCAGCACCGGCACAGTAGCACACAGGCGAAGCAAGTGCTAGGAGAAATATGCCTGTGAGAGGAAAATGCATAGGAAAATGTTAGAGCTAGGCGACGAGCAGAGCGCCAGCTCATCAGTTTTTCCACTATTTATCGATTAGAAAACTCTCCTAGCTGGCTTACAGCTGCCGCGTTGGAGAGGGCCTTATACATGCTGCACGGGCGACGCCAACGAATCCGCCGCGGCAATGGCAGACCGGTGGGACGGCATCCCCGCAGACGTCTTCGTGGAGATCCTGCAGCGCCTGCCGCCGAGCCCCCGGCGGCGGCTGGCACTGGCGCAGCGTCATCGACGACCACACGCCCGGGCCGCGGGCCCGCGCCAAGCTCCTGGCCTTCGTCACCGAGCACGGCCGCCCCCGCGCCTACGTCCTCGACGACCTAACGGAAGAAGGGACCGGCGGCATGGAGCTGAAGCTTCAGGGCGGCGCGTCGGCACGTGCAACGGCCTGCTCTGCCTGTACCGGTGCACGGCGACGTGGTCGTGGTCAACCCGGTCACCGGCGAGAAGATCGCCGTACCGCCGCCGCCGAAGACTTCCGGAGTGTTGACGCCGGCGGCAGCGTACAGCTTCGCTTACCACCCGGCGACGGGGCTGTACAAGGTCGTGCACGTCCCGTGCCACGGCGACGGCGGGCCGTTCGACGCGGTGAACGTGCTCACGCTTGGGGACGGGTCGTGGCGGGAGGTGCCGGTCCCCGTCGGGACGAGCTGCCGCCTCAGCTTCGGCCTCGTCAGCGTCGACGGCGCCACGTACTGGGTCTCCGACGATGCCCACTCGGTCATGGCGTTCGACCTCCAGGACGAGCGCGTCGCGTTCGTCGCGAAGCTGCCGGTGCGCGGAGGGCTGGGGTTGGACCTCTCTTGGCATCTGACGACGGACGGGCGAGGGAGGCTGGGCGTTGTCTGCTCCCACGAGACGAAGCGGACCAGAACGCTGAAGGGGAGCAAGACCGTGGTAGACGACGAACGTTGTCTTTGATTCACCTATGCGTGCAGGTGTGGATACTGGAGGACGGAGGAGGAAGAAACAAGAAGAGGACGACGTGGGTTCTCCGGTACAAGATCGAAGAGCCAGGGCAGGAGCCACTTCAAGGGATCGCCTGGCCGCACGTCATCCACGGCGAGCACGTCCTCACCACCCGAACGAGAGGGGGCGACAGGCGGGTGAGCTTGCACGCGCACCGCCTGAGCGAGGCGAGGACGGAGCGCACGCCGCCGTTGATTGGCCTGTATGACGACTGCCGCAGCCTCCGGACGTTCGCCTACGTCGAAACCACGGAGCCTTTGGCGTTATATGGATGCGACGGCGGCGACATTGGCGACGATGAGGAGTGGAGTTGGATTTGGACGTTTGATGTTGATGGTAGGGAAGGGCGGTGGAGGTTGAAGCTACTGAATCCGTGGTTGCATAATTTTGTAGTAAATTAGAGGCCATCCGGCATCTAACATCTCTTATTTGAATGATATTACTGAATTCCTGTGGTGTGTTATTTATATTGTTTTTGGGATCGCGCCGCCTTTAAATGTCGATGATCAGTTTAAAATTTAAATGGTGGTTGAAAAGGGAAGCAGTAACATAATTTATGTTTATTGACAAGGGTTGTGGCTTTTTGCTAGGGCAATATGGATCACAAGGAATTAGTTTTTATTTGACAAATGCAATCGAAAACCTTTTTGCAAGTATGTTCACTTGTTCAGAATGAGCTGCTGGATTTGTGGATCAGGCATGTCGGGCTCTTGAGATGTCGCATTGCAATTCTCTGAATATCATAGAGGGCCTTTTTTTACTTTTAAAATTTGGAGTGCATTATTTGAAACTTGATTTTTTATGTGCCTCCAATCCATCCACTGTGTTCTTGTAATATTGCTAGAATTTTTTTGTGTGTAATAAGAATGGACTAATTCCTCTTCTTTCACAGCGGTTGGAGCTAGAACCCTTTCTTTCGTTATCTAAAGGGCATTCATTGTGGTACAAGTACTTATAGCTGTACAAGCTAGGAGGGGAAACAGAAAATAGGATTTCAAGATAATTATAATTGATAAGGAGAATCAAAGTGCTATTTTACACCAATGAAACTCTTCGTTAACGTATAAAAGCTTATATACTGTCATAAAAACAGTTGGCAGCTGAGTGGTTCTCTGCTTTACTCCAATCTATGCTTGTTTGCCAAAAGGGAGGGGGAATCATTATATTTTGACTTACAATTGTTTTGGTATAATTTGATCGGTTCTTTTTTTTGTTAGACATGGAATCTTTTTTCGGGCTTATATATGTGAGAGTTTTCAATAATTCTAAAAATATTGTGGAACTTGTTCATGCAAAATCTTAGCAAAAGCATCGTATATGCCTTATTTATAAGCAGACATGTTTTACCGTATAAGCGTTTTTTATTGTTGAAATCCCCAAGTTGACAAACCAATGTTTGGGCGTTCATGAGACAAAGTTGACGTAAAAAATTGACTTAGAGTACAAAACATAATTCCGATTAATATTGTAATTTCGAGGTGAACATGGATGCTTATTTTGTTGTCCAAAACTATATTATTACATATTATAAAAAGTATGATAATATTATTTCGAGGATAACATATTATAAAACTCAATTTATTTGAATATATGAATCTATCGATGCGATGTTGTATCTAAAACATGCATATGATTTGTCTAATTGAGTAACAGTCCAACACGGTCCCGCCGTGTAAATTTGATCGATCTCCCGAATTATATTGACCGAAGCGATTCGTTGGATCCCAAAGATCGATCGACCAGCGACCGGCGGCGCCACAATAGCGGAGGAGGGTTTCCGCCGCCTACCCGACGACGCCTTCGTGCAAATCTTGGTGCTCCTACCGACGAGCTCGCGGCGGAGGTTCCGCCTGGTCTGCAAGCGGTGGCGCGACATGATCAACGAGCGGACGCCGGAGCGGCAGGTCGGCACCAACGTCCTCGCCTTCATCAGACAGCAGAGAAGCTGCTCCCGTGCCCTCGTCTTCGACAAAAAAGACGGGCTCCGCCGGCACGCGTGGATGTACCCGTGCTCCCACGAACGCAGCAAAATCGACATGGTAGGCACGTGCAACGGCTTGCTCTGCCTGCACGAGATCATGGCGTCCAGCAATGGTGGTAGCTTCTTCTCCGCCATCACGGTGACCAACCCGATCACCGGCGAGACGCTGGCGCTCCCACCGGCGCCGAGGTCGTGGGAGTGGGAGCAGGTGAGGTCGCCGGGGAAGTACAGCTTCGGGTACCACCCGACGACGGGGCGCTACAAGGTCGTGCACATCCCGTGCGGGCGGCGCCAGGCGGTCTACGCGCTGCAGGTCTTCACCCTGGGCGACACGGCGTGGCGCGAGGTACCGGTGGACACCTGGCCGGGCGCGACCTACAACCGCCTGTGCGAGCCCATCTCCGTCGACGGGCGGACGTACTGGCTCGACGCGTTCTCCCACCGCGTGATGGCGCTGGACCTCGAGGACGAGCGCGTCGCGTCCTTCGCCGCGCCGCCGGCCGCCTGTCCCGGCCTGATCCCGGAGGACGCCGGGTGGAAGCTGACGAACGTCCGCGGGAGGCTGGGCGTGGTGGTGGCGACGGCGACGGGAAGGGTGGAGGTGTGGGTGCTGGACGGCGGGGGCGCGCAGCCGCAGTGGAGCCGGAGGTACGACGACATTGTCAGGGTGGAGCCGGTGGCGCCGAGGACGTCCGGTTACTGGGTTGCGGCGCCGCAGTTGACGCATGGCGGTTACATCTTGCGCGCATCACGGAATCGGGTGCCCGACCGCGTCTGGGGCTTCCGTCGGTGGGGGAGGAGACGATTGCACCGGCACAAGGTGGGCGACCTGACGGGCGGCGGGCAGCTGCGGGCAGTGAAGGAGCGGGAGCTCGTCATGCTCATGAGCGAGGAGGAAAGCAATGGCGACCTCAAGACTTTTGCCTACGTCGAGACTCTGGAGCCGGTGCCGAGCATTCACGGATGACGCACGGATTTTGAAACGAATGCAGTCTTGTTCAAATTGTAAACACAAAGAAACAACACATTTTTTCTCCCACAATACCTGTATTCATGTTCATGGGTTCTCTTGATCGTGCCTAACAGGCTCTGGAGGTCCGTCATATTGTGAAAGACGTAACCAGGCTGTAATATTTTTACTTTATTAATCTGTTGCCGGCTGCCCGGCGGTCTCTACTCCGTCAGTCGTGATAGGAATCTGAGGAAGGATGGTAGGAGGGAGATGGAATCATGGAATGGAGAGGCTCTGCAACGCAAGCAAGGTGTTGCTTTGCACTGGCCACCGTCCGTCTCACGTATTCCTTGCTAAGTACTCCTATAGCATTCATCATCTATTAACCCAAAGGATTAATGCGTCGAAGACCTCTCATTAACATGAAGAAGATTGCATTCGTGGGCAACATGAAGAAGATCAGCTTCCCCTCAAGATCAAGATGCGCCCTTCATCTCATGCTTCCTCTGGCTCTCTGCTTCTTCTCAGGCGCGCCGCGGCGTGCTGACTCTGCCCGAGTCTTCACCATCGTCAACCAGTGCGAGACGGTGATCTGGCCGGCCGTGACGCCCGCCAGCGAGAGCTTCGGCGGCGGCGGCGGCTTCGCGCTCCGCCCGGGGCAGTCCGTGTCGTTCACGGCGCCGGCGGGGGGATGGTCGGGCCGCGTCTGGGCCCGCACGGGCTGCCGCTTCGACGCGTCCGGGAACGGGTCGTGCGCGACGGGCGCGTGCGGGACGGCGCTCCGGTGCGGCGGGGCGTCGGGCGCGCCGCCCGCCAGCCTCGCCGAGTTCACGCTCGCGTCGCCGGCGGACTTCTACGACGTCAGCCTGGTGGACGGGTTCAACCTGCCGGTGGCGGTGCGGCCGGTGAACGGGCGGGGCAACTGCAGCGCCGCGGGCTGCGACGGCGACCTGCGCCGGACCTGCCCGCCGGAGCTGGCCGTGCGGGCGGGCGGCCGGACGGTGGCGTGCCGGAGCGCGTGCGACGTGTTCGACACGGACCGGTACTGCTGCCGCGGCCAGTTCGGGGGCCCGGGCACGTGCCGGCCCACCGCCTACTCCGAGAAGTTCAAGGCCGCCTGCCCCACCGCCTACAGCTACGCCTACGACGACCCCAGCAGCCTCTTCACCTGCTCGAACGCAGACTACATCATCACGTTCTGCTCCAACAGGTATTGCAAGCTCTAGCTAGGATCTTTTCTGAATTGTTGATCGTGTGAACAAGCTCCGTGTTCCTCCTTTTCAGGAAACAAGGAGCGTGTTCGTACCACAACAATCGGCTCGTCTGCAGCGGCTCCGGCCGATCTTGGCCGATCGCATCCAGGCTCCTGCTTGAGCTGCCCCTCGTCGTTTTGGCTCTGCAGATTTCAGTGTGAGGATCAAGGAGCAATCATCCTGATATACATTCTTTTAGTTATTTTCTTGTCCATTTAAAAATTACATGCGATTATGCCCTCTCAAATGCGAATATAGGATACATTACTCTTTGCATAGGATAGACATCATATGTTTATGTGCATAGAAAAAATCAAAACGATTTATAATTTGGGACGGAGGGAGTAACTGGACAACATATGCGGCTGAACATTCAGTGTATGCAACTTCGTTAGGATCCTCTTATTCTTCGCGTTCCTTAATTTGTCCTGGACTTTGCTTCTTTTGGTGCCTTGGATCATCTCTTGATCTTCTAAGATCTTCAACAAGTCTACTTGATCTTCATTTGAGGTGTTTGATCACCCAAGTGTATCACCTTATATCTATGAGAAATTATCTTATATACTGGTGTCAGCGGTCGATAAATTCGGTTGCCAACAAAATACGTGCGTATAAAAGGGGTAAATTCCTACGCATAACTTTTGTTGTCTCTACTTGCTTTGCAGAAAAATAATAGAACTACATATAAAATGATTATATACGGAGCATATGCAATTTTGGTGTCAATAGGCGTAAAGTGGAGTCTAAATTAGGCACTACTAGAGCTAACCACAAAATTTAATTTGAGGCGTGCCATGTCAAAGGGCTTTGAAACGATGCAAAGATGGATCTATATTTCGCGAGCTGACATGAGCAATATACGAGGCCAAAATACACTTTGATGCATAGATCATCATCATGAAGTCAGTATGGCCTCATCCTACATGTGTGCCCTACTCATATTGACGACCGAATACTACGAGTCGCACGCAGGAATGCACGCTAGAGTGTCTCAACAACCAGTATCACAGGTGCTGCGGACACGCATGCTGACAGCTGACTCATCAAACGTCGCGCACTGGCAATGGAGAGCACCTGCACTCGGCCCAGGCCGTCGACGACGCAGTCAACCGCGAGGGCACGAGCGGCCGCCTGGTGGCCGTCCGCTTCGACGCCGCGTACGGCGGCGGCGAGTTCGCCGGGCTCGGCTCGTCCAGGCCGTGCACGAGCGGGCCAAAGCCGGGCGTCGCCTCGTCATGTTCCCTTTGGGCTTCGGGATCTTCGGGCCGTGCCTGCACGGCACAAGGAACTGTGGGCGCCGTGCGGCCCGGCACGAGCCGCCGTCAGCAAAGCCCAAGCACGGCACGCAGGCACGGTGGGCCGGCCGGGCATGGTCCTGATCGCGTACGTGGAGCAGCGTATGGCATGACCCAAGACAGGACAAATAAAATGTTCAACCCGATCTTGACTGGCCCAACACAATTCATATATATTTTAAGTAATATATATTTTTAATATGAATCTATACCAACAATTTTGCATCGTAAATTGGTAGAGGTTTGCGTGATCAAAGATTTTTCTAACGAAAATGAAATAAGCCTTACAATTTCAAATAGACAGAGTGCTTCTACGTATCAGTGTGGATTTGCTTCGGAGTTTGGAGGGCTCCATCTTATTCTACGAGAATTAATTTCTCTAGAGTTTGGTGATGTGGCCCGTCCTCACGCTGTCCCTCTGAACATACACACACCTCGTCGTCTCAGCGCTCAGGCTGCCGCCGTTCTGACGGCGCGCGGACATTCTGCGACGCAAGCTTTCTCTGCATCGTGTTCGCCCTCTGAATTTTCTGGAAACCGTGCTGGTTCCGAGGCGCAGGAGCAGGAGGAGGACCGACCGGGACCGGGACGGTGGGTGGGCGCGCCGCGGGTAGCGTTCATCGTCCCAAGGAGGAGCCGCAGACCTGCCGAGCTGCGCGCGAGCATGCCCGAGCGCGTCGAGGCGCTGCGTTCCGCAGGCATGGCTTGCTCAGTGATGGTCCTGAACTTTCTGAACCCTGATCCTGATGGCCGCCCGGAGGCTAGGTCAAGACATGCATGCGGGTGCAGCACAGCCGCCATGGCCTTTTTCTTCTTCCACATTCCTTTTTCTTCCCGAGGGGATCATCACTTTCGAGAAGGCTAGCAGGAGGATCCGATTAAAAGAAGATCAGAATTATCAATGAAAAAACAGATTGGAGAATCGAATCTACAATAATGGTGTAAGCTTTCCTACAAGTCTTGCGCTGATGTTGACCCGGAATGCAAACTGAGGCACTCAACACGCCTGCAGAAATGCATATATACAAATGCATCTGCAGGCCCAACTACAGTGCTCCATAATTGTCGCCGATAGACGGCCAAGTCCAAACTCTGATCATCTCAGAAACATCCAGGGCTGCTAGCGCAATCATATATAGAGTCGGTAATCGAATCAACCGAAACTGTCTTTTCCCCTAATTGCTTTGCAGGCGTGTGAGCATGCACATTCAGACATTCAGTCAAACCACCATCTTTTTGTTAATGCTTCAGAAAACTTTTGTACTTAGAGATTTGGAACTGCTCTCGTGTATGTATATGTTCTGTTTGTTTTCTTTGAACAAGTGCTGGAAATCTCGAATATGTTTTAAAAATAGATCACTTGATATTTTTTGCGTATTTGTCTAGTGGCCCTCCTAAAAGGCAATAAAATGGCCGTGCATAACCACACCCAACTGCAAACTAATCAGTCTTTGTGACCCACTTCATAACCCACTCCTGATACAGAAGTAGAATAATAGGTTAGTGCCCAGAAGCGCAAAAAAGATGAAGACAGTGATGTGGGCGTTAAGCCAACAAAATCCTGAAAACCAGGGAGCACAAAATCGTCGCCAACCACTAGGTCTTGCACCTAGGGGACACCGAAGACAGTGGCCCCATGGCACTGCAACTGCACACCTCAGCACACAACACACCACTGTAACCTTTATACATTTCCATGGCTTCTTCTAAGCACCGTGTTGAGCAAGAGCAAGTCTGTGAGACGATCTTGAAAAGGGCAGCGGGCAAGGGAAATCGATGTGACCGGCCTTGTGCTCCAAAGCGCATGGCAAACCACTCTTTTTTTTTGGAAGTTTTATAGGGAAAGAAAGAAACATGGAGGAGTGCCTCCTGAACTACCACGGTGGCAGTCCACATCCTGCTGAATGCTGTGTGCTGATCTGCAGGGATTCCTTGATTATCTTTAGAAATCAAGGTCTTTTCCGGTGAGGATCGGAGAAGTTTGCATCGGTTATGCTCCGCAGCGATTGCGTTATGATATTGCTCATGCAAATTATGGATTATGATGGCCTCCTAATCCGCTTTGCGGCTAATCAGTGGTGTTACCACGTGAAGGACGAAAAGGAGTCACAAAGATTAGTTGAGATGTGGTTTGATCCTTAAACTTTGGCTTTTATTCATATCTCATGGCCCAGCCAGATCCTTGCTTTGGCATGCATGCTGTGGATGTGTATGTGAGCTCCTAAATCTCCAAAAGTGCTCTGCCCAAGTTCAAACATTATATACATTAATTCTTCCAAAATATTGAGCTTAATTTCGTTCTTGTAGTGCCTGGCAAAAATCTGAAGCTATGAAACCATGTCAAGCTATCACCAGATCACATAGACATTAGACATAGACCGAGGCAGACAGAACACCGCCAACCTCAGCAATTTGGGGCGGCAGCTGCCAGGCCAGAAACCTTGGATTGCTGTCTCTACTCTCCAGTAGCCCTTTAGGCATTGCACTTTGGAAGCAAGAAGTGAACGCGTGGGACCTTTACCTTTCTGCAGCTATCTTTAGCAGTTGCATTTTGTTACCAGTAGAATGTACCATCCTTACACAAGTCACTAGGGGTAAGTCAGTAAATGGCAGCTTTAGTCACTAGCAAATTTATCCGTTGACGTTAGATGTGTTAGCTAGCTAGTACAATTTGGATCAGTTAGGTCTAGCATTTTTGGTGCATTACTTTGCAGTCGCAAGCAAGATATTCATGTGCATCAGCTGCAGTAATTCAGTACTGAAATTTACAGGTGCCACAGCGTTGCTAGGTAAAAATAAAATTTATTGCATGTAGTAAATATAAAGTAAGTTGCCTTCTGACAGCCTTAGCGCTCGCCAAAGAACACGTTGGTAGAAGCGTATAATGGCAGGGTAATTAAATGCTAATCTTTCTTTCATCATTGTTTAACCTTCTGCAGCTTCTTTGCAGCAGAATGTTCTGAACTGACAGAGGTCACATTCGGTAAATGTAATACCAACAATCATAACCTGCTTTTGATCACTGTACCTGCAGGAACTCATCAACTGGGTCTATCTAGCAAGTACATAACAGTTCGGCCATGTTCTGTGAAACTTTTAAATTACTACAGGATCAGATCAGATCTTGGCTGCAAGCAGGGCTGGAGAATGCTCCTGGTGTCAGAGAACTAACGGAAGCATGAGATGTAAAAGAACATGCATCACAGCTCGAACAAGGTACAAGTTTCATCTTATTTAAACCAGCGATAAGTCCTCGCTTATAACTTAACCATGTGGCCCATGTTGTGACCGCACCACCATTAGGTCACAGCACCGTGATGGGATCTAAATCCAGAGCCCTCTTTGTATTCCCATGATGCTTCCATCCCTAATACTTAAACCGTGTGAGCCATGTGTGACACCTAACATGTCCCCTAACCTGGCTGCCGTCGCTCATTTGATCGCAATTTTAACCTAAAGCTTTTGTATCTTTCATGCTCTTGTGGTCTATTTGTTGGATGATGTTGACTCGGTGCATACTGCAACTAACACAAAGCTAATTTGAGACAATAATTTCGTTGCATATGTAATTTGAATTTAGTTGAGTCTTGAAGAAGATGCTAATTAACTTAGGTGATTAACTCAGATAATTTTAACTACCATAGATCAAATGTTGTCTTAATAAGGTTGCCCTCATAGCCCCTTCTACTCAAAGACATGTACATGCTCTTGCTAAAAGTTTCAGTTTTTCACTAGCACCTAATCCTTTTCTGTTACTTTCCAGCGGGTGGCCACCCTTTTGCACGGTTAAGCTGGCAATATTTTATCTGCCTAGGGTATTATACTAAGTAACCTATACTCCTTTACTGCATGTGCCCCAAAGATTCCTGGCTTATTCTACCACACTTGCTCATTTTCTTTAACCCAAGACACTCCTCTGATGCCTATGATTGAGTTCACAGACAGTAATAAGAGTGCGGGCTCTTGTTTTCTATTGCACTCCTTTCGGTTTCTTCGGAAAGTTAGGCATGTGATGTGAACATGCTCTTTGAACTTTGGAAAATAGCGCACTAAAGATGTAGAAACAGTAAATCGTCCATATGAATACTGATGAACTGAAAAAGAAATATTTTATGAATTTAAAGATGGTTTACGTACCACCCTGTCTCGCAGTTTTTTAGTTCTCATCCATGTGAATTACTAGTAGGGAGGCGCTTAGTGTCGTGAGGCTAGTGGCTACACTGCTAGACCTCCCAAAAGTTTAGTTCCCTGTCCATGTGCAAGAGCACAATTTCTTGTCGGATGATCACAGTAATACTCAGTAGTGGAATGATATTTTTTGAAACAAAAGTAGTGGAATGATATCACAGAAGCACTTAAAATTTTGTAGTATAATATGCCACATGAAAATTTTTAACACGGATAGAAACATAGCCTCTAGGCAGTATGTGTGCAGTCATCAATGGCAGGCTGCTACTGTAAGTCTGTGCAGATCTGAGACAAACGCAGGGGAAGAGGAATGCAGGTTAGATCTGTGCAATATGGAGTTTCTATAGGAAATGTTAGCCAGATCATGTGTCTCAGAGAGGTTGGATTACCAAGATCACAGAGCATGTTCACCTGCAACACTGCTGCATGATTTTTCTCTGATTGTAACTGGCCCTTCTGAACCTTCCATCGTCAAGGAGTAAACTATTTTTTTTTGGTTCAGTCCCAAAGAAAAAGTAAGATCATAGTACAAATACCAGCAGTTTCACTAAGAACGCATATGCACTGAGGAGAGGCTTTGCCAAACTGAAGCCTGAAGGGACTATTAAAACTTGGATTGCTTTTTCCACAGAATTTGACAGTTGGCACTGTCACTGTAAAACAAATTTGGATTGATTTTTTCCTCAGAAGCAGCTCTGAATCACTGAAGGTGTAGACCATCAGAAACATTTCGAAGGTAAGGACCAGACGGGAGCATGTCAAAGGAATAGTAAACAAACACCAGCCGCAGGCGCTGTTAACCTCTGACCACCCTGCATCAGTGCAGTACAAAAGAACAAACTTTCACAGGCGCTAGAACACACCGTACTTAACAAAGTATAAAGGTTCAGATTATCGAGGGAATTGCAATTAGCATTTCCCGGAACCCGAGGAGGAAGAAATGTTCTTCGCTCACCTTCTCAACTGAGCACAGCAGCGAGCAGTTAACAATTCAGGATCACCCAATGGCGACAATGAGTACATCAACTGGTGATAAACATATCCCAATGATGCCATCAACTGGGCTCCATGCCATCTTCCTTCCATCTTCTTTCTTCCCCACACTTCAATTGAAAATTGCTAATATTCCTTTCAGATCTGAAACTTCAAGTACCAAATTTTGCAACACCTATTCTAGGTACAAGAGACCACTCACTCGCGCTGATTACTGCTCGGAAATGCGAAAAGCAATTGTACAAGTGACCATTCGTGCCATCATTGTCGTCGAAATGGCTTTAAGATTTGTGCGGGAGCGAAACCGTCATCTCCGATTTGCAGGTTAGCAATCAACACAAATCTCAAAGACGAATCGACGGTATGCTCAGTAGGCGCTATGGCTAGAGAGAAGAGAGAGCACAAGCCACTGTACCTAATCAAATCTGTTGTTTATTGAAAAGAATATCCTGCAAAAGTTGAGCTATTTGCTCATTTGGATCCAGATCTCCAAAGCCTTTGTGCTATAAACAAAATTCTGGGGTCTCCCCCTCTACAATCCCAAGGCAACGAGGAGAGGCGCCACCACTCCAGGTCCTCGCCAGACCCCGGGGCTCGCCACCCGCTCCACCAATGCCGCCACGCTTGCGCGCCACCACCGCAGCGAGGCTCCTCGCGCTCCTCGTGTGCCTCTCCCCGGCGCTGCTCGCGCCGTGCCGCGGCGTCAACGAGCAAGGCCAGGCGCTGCTGCGATGGAAGGGGTCCATGAACGCGACGCGCGGCGCGCTGGACTCGTGGCGGGCCGCCGACGCGACGCCGTGCCGGTGGCTCGGCGTGTCGTGCGACGCGCGCGGCGACGTCGTGTCGCTGAGCATCAAGTCGGCCGACCTCGGCGGGGCGCTGCCGGCGGACCTGCGCCCGCTGGGGGCCTCGCTCAGGACGCTGGTGCTCTCCGGCACCAACCTCACCGGCGCGATCCCCAAGGAGCTCGGCGACCTCGCCGAGCTGACCACGCTTGACCTCAGCAAGAACCAGCTGTCCGGCGCCATCCCGCCCGAGCTGTGCCGGCTCGGGAAGCTCCAGACACTGGCGCTCAACACCAACTCCTTGCGGGGCGCCATCCCCAACGACATTGGCAACCTCACCAGCCTCACTTCCCTCACTCTCTACGACAACGAGCTCAGCGGCGTGATCCCGGCGAGCATCGGCAACCTGAAGAAGCTGCAGGTGCTGCGCGCCGGCGGGAACCAGGCGCTGAAGGGCCCGCTGCCGCCGGAGATCGGCGGGTGCACCGACCTCACCATGCTCGGCCTCGCCGAGACCGGCATGTCCGGGAGCCTCCCGGAGACGATCGGCCAGCTCAAGAAGATCCAGACGATCGCCATCTACACCGCAACGCTCACCGGCTCGATCCCGACGAGCATCGGCAACTGCACCGAGCTCACCAGCCTGTACCTGTACCAGAACTCCCTCTCCGGCCCCATCCCGCCGCAGCTCGGCCGGCTTCGCAAGCTGCAGACTGTGCTCCTATGGCAGAACCAGCTCGTCGGCACGATCCCGCCGGAAATCGCCAACTGCAAGGAGCTCGTGCTCATCGACCTGTCGCTGAACTCGCTCACCGGACCCATCCCGAGCAGCTTCGGCACGCTGCCGAACCTGCAGCAGCTGCAGCTCAGCACGAACAAGCTCACCGGCGTCATCCCGCCGGAGCTCTCCAACTGCACGTCGCTGACCGACATCGAAGTGGACAACAACGAGCTGTCCGGCGAGATCGGCCTCGACTTCCCGCGGCTGCGCAACCTGACTCTGTTCTACGCGTGGCAGAACCGGCTGACCGGCCCCGTGCCGGCGAGCCTGTCCCAGTGCGAGGGCTTGCAGTCGCTGGACCTCTCGTACAACAACCTCACCGGCCCCGTCCCGAGGGACCTGTTCGCGCTGCAGAACCTGACCAAGCTGCTGCTCCTCGACAACGACCTCTCCGGGTTCATACCGCCGGAGATCGGCAACTGCACCAATCTCTACCGGCTCCGGCTCAACAACAACCGGCTGTCGGGGACGATACCCGCGGAGATCGGCAGGTTGAAGAACCTCAATTTCCTCGACTTGGGCGGCAACCGCCTCGTCGGCCCGTTGCCGGCGGCGTTGTCCGGCTGCGAGAACCTAGAATTCATGGACCTCCACTCGAACGCTCTGTCTGGCGCGTTGCCGGACGAGCTGCCCCGCAGTCTCCAGTTCGTCGACATCTCCGACAACAAGCTCACCGGGCTACTGGGCCCCGGCATTGGGCTGTTGCCGGACCTGACGAAGCTTAACCTCGGGAAGAACCGGATCTCCGGCGCCATACCGCCGGAGCTCGGTTCCTGCGAGAAGCTCCAGCTGCTGAACCTCGGCGACAACGCGCTCTCCGGTGGCATCCCGCCGGAGCTCGGGAAGCTTCCTTCGCTCGAGATTTCGCTTAACCTGAGCTGCAACCGCCTCTCCGGGGAGATTCCGTCGCAGTTCGGCGATCTCGACAAGCTCGGCAGCCTCGACATATCGTACAACCAGCTCTCCGGCAGCCTTGCTCCCCTGGCGAGGCTCGAGAACCTCGTCATGCTCAACATCTCCTACAACGCATTCTCCGGTGACCTCCCCGACACGCCATTCTTCCAGAAGCTTCCGCTCAGCGACATCGCGGGCAACCACCTGCTTGTCGTGGGCGCCGGCGCCGACGAGGCCTCCAGGCACGCGGCCCTCTCGGCGCTGAAGCTCGCCATGACGATTCTGGCCGTGGTGAGCGCGCTCCTCCTCCTGGCGGCGACCTACGTGCTCGCCCGCTCGCGACGGCGCGACGGCGCCATCCACGGCGCCGACGAGACGTGGGAGGTGACCCTGTACCAGAAGCTGGACTTCTCCGTGGACGAGGTGGTGCGCTCGTTGATGTCGGCGAACGTGATCGGCACCGGCAGCTCGGGCGTGGTGTACCGCGTGGGGCTCCCCAACGGCGACTCGCTGGCCGTGAAGAAGATGTGGTCGTCCGACGAGGCCGGCGCGTTCCGCAACGAGATCTCGGCGCTGGGCTCCATCCGGCACCGCAACATCGTGCGGCTGCTCGGGTGGGGCGCGAACCGCAGCACCAAGCTGCTGTTCTACACGTACCTCCCCAACGGCAGCCTGAGCGGGTTCCTCCACCGCGGCGGCGTCAAGGGCGCCGCCGACTGGGGCGCGCGCTACGACATCGCGCTCGGCGTCGCGCACGCCGTGGCTTACCTCCACCACGACTGCCTGCCGGCGATCCTGCACGGCGACATCAAGGCCATGAACGTCCTGCTCGGCCCCCGGAACGATCCGTACCTCGCCGACTTCGGGCTCGCCCGCGTCCTCTCCGGCGCCGTCGCGTCCGGGTCCGCCAAGCTGGACTCCTCCAAGCCAACGCGCATCGCTGGCTCCTACGGCTACATCGCGCCAGGTAAAGATTCGTTCCGGTCGCGAGCTCGTGGTAGCATCATCTCTTAAAAAAATTTATTACATTTTCGTCTGACATTTTTCTTCTTCTTGATGATAAAACAGAGTACGCGTCCATGCAGAGGATCACGGAGAAGAGCGACGTGTACAGCTTCGGCGTGGTGGTGCTGGAGATCCTGACGGGGAGGCACCCGTTGGACCCGACGCTGCCGGGCGGCACGCACCTGGTGCAGTGGGTGCGGGAGCACGTGCAGGCCAAGCGCGGCACGGCGGAGCTCCTGGACCCGCGGCTGCGCGGCAAGCCGGAGGCGCAGGTGCAGGAGATGCTGCAGGTGTTCTCGGTGGCCATGCTCTGCATCGCGCACCGCGCGGACGACCGGCCGGCGATGAGGGACGTCGTGGCGCTGCTCAAGGAGGTCAGGCGGCCCGCCGAGGGCGGGGACGAGGGGAAGGAACAGCCGGCGTGCAACTCCGCCGCGGCGCCACCGGCCATGCAGGCGCAGCGGTCGCCGGCCCGGAGCCTGCTGCCGAAGGGCGGCTCGTCCAGCTGCTCGTTCGCCATGTCCGACTACTCTAGCTGATGAACCATGCTTGTTGAAGGTGCTGGTAGATGGCAATTAGCAGGCACTGGAATTTTGGAGATGTAATAAGATAGTGTGATTAGTTCATCAGTAAGTAGTCAATTGTTGATTAATTCAGGTTATAACTTGTAATTCTGTACTCCAGATGTATTTGTACCTGTAAATTAAGTAATTAATGAAAAATCATTTTAGAAAAAAATACAGAGCAAGTAAAACAGTAGAATAAAAATGAGAAGTATCCCCTTCAAACCGAAACAGTGAAGTACCCATGAGGCCATGACTTGAATTACGGTAAAATCGAGCAAAAACATTTTTTGAGAGGAAGAAAGCAAAAGACTGGCCATGATCCGTGCATGGGCCAAATTATGCAGTGGCAAACGTAGAGCCCATCCCGCACAGAATGGGCTTCTTGTGTATGGGCCCAGTCCAAGGACATTCAGCCCAAAATGTGCCCGCAATCGGCCCAAGACCCGATCTCAGGCAACCCTATGGCCACCCGAACACCCGGTCACCCGCCGCCGCGCCCTCCTCCCCCAACGCAACGCTTCTCTCCGGCCCGCTCGCCGCCGCCGCCGCAGCGTTTCTCCAGCCCCCGCGCCGCTCATCTAGCCGCGCTAGCGCAAGCGCCACCGCCGTTGAGTGGTGTAGTTTGATTACTTCCTGGCCATCTATTCCAGCCCTAGGCGCGCTTCACTTTCGGTTCCGTTGCTGGGAGCCGGGTTTCTCCCAGGATGTCGCCGGCTGCCGGAGAGGTCGCTGGAGCCCGCGGAGAGGGAGGCGGCGTGGAGGCGCAGAGAGTCTTCATAGGCGCCGGCTGCAACCGTGTGGTGAACAACGTCTCTTGGGGAGCTTGCGGCCTCGTGGCCTTCGGCGCCCAGAACGCCGTCGCCCTCTTCTCTCCCCAGGTCTGCCACCTCGTTCCTTGCCCTTCTACTTCCTGCAATTTTAACTAATTTATAAGTACCTCACTCATTTGTTTTGCTTCATTCGTCCAAATTCGTTCTTGTGCGAGCAGAGAGGTGAGATCGTGACAACGCTTCCGGGGCATAAAGCGCCGGTGAACTGCACGCTATGGCTTCCCACGAAGAAGGATGTGCTCCAAGGTAGTTTTTGTACATTTTTTAGGAATCGTCGGCTCAATGTTTCCGAACCTAAGAAGTTTGGCGATACGCGATACGGGTACGGCCATACCGGTTCGGCGATACGTGAGTTTGAAAAACGACACAGTGGTGGCATAGAGAGAGTATCGGAGTATCGAAGTATTGAAGTATCGGATACGGGTACGGCTGGGTTAGTGAAGTATCGGTGATTCATAGGTTTGGAGCTTTCTGGAACGACTCTTCTTCTGGTTGTTGGTTCTCTGAGCTTTATCTTGAGCAAAGTTATATGTTTCGACTGTGTAAGTTGAACCCTGTTTCAGTAGTGATCGTCTGGAGCTGACTGTTGACAATCACTAGATTAGTTGCTAACTGACAAGCTGCAGATATATGGCACTAGATTAGATAGGTCTGATCCTAATTGCTGATTTCATTTCCTCTTTTTCGAGGCCTAGCGCTGGATTGTTGACTGTTTTTCCTTCATGGTTTGTAGTTCGTGGCAGGGAGACATACTATCTACTCTCAGGAAGTGCAGATGGTGCAATAATGGCATGGAAGATCGGTTCTGGGAAGGGAGATGTGAGTTTATTCTGGTTTCACCTTATTACAATTGCTGAATTGCATACTTTTTCTGAAACTTATATTCATGGCCTTCGCGACAATACTGTTGTGCCAGAATGGGTTGCAGTTTTGCAATTGCAGTGTACTTGCTGGGAAATATTTGCTTGATTAACATGAAAATTGGTTTGGATGCTTTCTTTTAATCCTAATTGTTTGACTTTTATTGTTTATGCCTTCGTTGCAGTGGTCTCATGTGTTGCAGCTTCCAGGGATGCATAAGAAAGGGATCACCTGTCTTGCTGGAAGGATGGTGTCTGATACTATTGCAATTTTTGCTTCTACTTCATCGGATGGTATTGTGGTTATTTGGGAAATGGCGATTGAGCCCACCCCCGGTGGTAAGATGGTTTTACTTCTGGATTGTGATGGCTACTGCTTGGAGGATAATATTAAGAATCATACTGAATCTGATTTAGCTAATCACATTCTATTGTTTTCCTATCTTATGATCGCGGTAATTTTGAACTTTGGGTAATGTGTGTTCTGTTCCTATCTTATGATCATGGTATTTGAACTTTGGGTAATGTGTGTTCTGTTGCACTTAAGTTATTTGCTTTCTCTTCTGCAGGCAGCTGCAAAGTGTCTTGCCTGCATACTTTGTCCGTTGGTTCAAAACCAATGGTTTCACTTTCATTAGCAGTGTTACCAGAACAGGGAAGCCATCTAATTTTGGCAATGGGTGGTCTAGATCATAAGATCCACATTTATTGTGGGGATAGGTCGGGCAAGGTTTGTAACTTTATGTTTTTGTATACTCTGTTTTTTTTGGGTTTCTTCCCTTTCTTTCTGTCCTAACTAGGCATTTTCCATGTGCAGTTTATTAAAGCTTGTGAACTTAAGGGTCATTCTGATTGGATCAGAAGTTTAGACTTTTCTATACCCGTGACAATAAGCAGTGAAAAGCACAACCTTTTCCTTGTTAGCTCATCTCAGGACAGAACCATTCGGATATGGAAAATGGATTCAGAAGCTGTTTCTTCAGGCTCCACAGCACAATTGAGGAAGGCAAATATTGAAATGACCTCCTATATTGAGGGACCACTTTTTGTAGCTGGTAATACGAGCTATCAAGTATCACTGGAATCTCTTCTTGTTGGCCATGAAGATTGGGTATATTCCGTAGAGTGGCAACCACCTACACTGTTACCTGGGAATGAAGCTCATCAGGTGATGAGTATACTATCAGCATCCATGGACAAGATGATGATGATATGGAGGCCAGAGAAAAATACCGGCCTTTGGATTAATTCAGTGACTGTTGGTGAATTAAGTCATTCAGCACTTGGATTTTATGGTGGACACTGGCAGCCTGATGGAAAATCGATTCTTGCACATGGCTATGGTGGTTCCTTTCATATGTGGAGAGATGTTGGACTGGATTCTGAAAATTGGCAGCCTCAGATAGTCCCGTCTGGTCATTTTGCACCTGTGTCTGACTTAACATGGGCAAGATCTGGTCAATATTTGTTATCCGTTAGTCATGATCAGGCAAGTTCTTGTGCTTATTATCAATTTTGGCCCGTAATTATAGAAGTTTTATATTTGGTTGGTTGTATTTTCTCTTCTACATGTTAATGTTCTTTTGCATCAATGCTACATATGCAGACAACACGCATATTTGCTCCTTGGAGAAATCAAGTTAACCCTGGAGACATGATCTATTGGCGCGAAATCGCACGTCCACAAATTCATGGCCACGATATTAACTGTGTGGCATTCATTCAGGGTAGTGGGAACCACCGCTTTGTTAGTGGTGCTGATGAAAAGGTCTCTAGAGTCTTTGAAGCTCCCTTATCATTTTTGAAGACCCTACAACAAGCAACTTTGTTGAAACCTGACATCTCTGATGATTTTGACAATGTACAAGTCCTTGGAGCAAATATGTCTGCTCTCGGGCTTTCACAGAAACCCATATATACACATGGTAAGCATTGCTCATACGTCTCGTGGGTATATATCATTGAGCAATAATGCCTCCTTTTTTTGGCTTTGAAAAACTGCATAATTCAATTTTCTTTTATTTGATGCTACTTTTTGCATGGTGGCAATATTCAGGAGTCAAGGAATCCCCAAGCAGTAATTCTAGTGATGGTCCAGATTCTATGGAAACAATTCCTGATGCAGTTCCTACTGTTTTTACCAAGCCCCCTGTGGAGGACCAACTTGCATGGAATACTCTATGGCCTGAATCGCACAAACTATATGGTCATGGAAACGAGCTCTTCTCGATATGCTGTGATTATGAAGGGAAGCTTGTTGCGTCATCTTGCAAGGTATTGGTGCTCTGAAATTCGTGGATAAAACAACAAAAACAAAGCCGTATAGTCCCAAGCAAGTTGGGGTAGGCTAGAAATGAACCCAACACGAGCCACCAATAAAAGGTAAAACTTGTATAAAAATATAGAAAGACATCAATAATGTAATATTACTACTATTCCATGGAAGTTTATGGATCCCATTGGGACAATGTTTTGGTCCTTCCACACACCAGTCACCCAACCATTGTGCCATCACCATGTTATGTAAATACTCGATCTTTTGATTCAACAATTCATAATTCTCAAGCTAACTGATGAAATGTGAATTCACAAGCAATTGTTTTTTATCTTATATTTACAGGGGGGTGGGTTGAAATTCCAGTATAGTTGGTGCTTCTTTATTTCTAGGGATCCTTGACATGTCCAGTCAGGACCACTGTGTGAAAACAGTGTTGCGCGTCTTCATGTGGCAATTCTAGATTTTTCACTATGTCGATATTTGACACTGGCATAGTGACATTAGTTGATGCATATTATGCTTAATTGTTTACGGTATTTACTCTATGCATGGGAAATATGATGGAACTTCACTATTATTCAGGCTCAATCAGCGCCAGTTGCTGAGATCTGGCTCTGGGAAGTTGGAACATGGAAAGCTGTTGGGCGCTTGCAATCCCACAATCTTACAGTGACACAAATGGAGTTCTCTCGTGATAATGCTTTTCTCTTGAGTGTCTCGAGGGATCGCCATTTGTCGATCTTTTCAATCAGGAAAACCAGTAAGTAAATTTTCTTACGATCATGTATTTCCATTGAAGTTATTGCTATACATTTATTTTTTTCAGTCACGCTTTTTCTTTTCTGGGTTATGATTCCACTTATGTAATTCTAGAGGAAGGAGTGGAACACCATCTTGTTGCAAAGCATGAAGCACACAAAAGAATTATTTGGGCATGCTCATGGAACCCCTTTGGTTATGAATTTGCAACCGGATCAAGGGACAAGACTGTCAAGATATGGTGTGTTCAAGATGCGTCTTCTGTGAAGCTGCTTGCAACATTGCCTCAGTTCCGTGACAGTGTCACTGCACTGGCATGGATGGGCCGTGACCGTGCTTCCAATGCCGGTATTCTCGCTGTTGGCATGGACAATGGTTTAATCGAGCTCTGGAGCGTGTCAGGTGGAAGAGCTTCTGCAGGCAGTACTCCAGACTCGTCTCTGCTCAGTGCAGCGTGTATGCTCCAATTTGACCCTCTGCTGTGTCACGTGTCAACCGTGCACCGTTTACGGTGGCGGGAACCCGACTCATCTGATGAGAAATCAGCACTTGAGCTGGCTTCGTGTGGAGCTGATCACTGTGTGAGGGTGTTTGATGTCCATTGCAGGACATAGACCAATGCATCTAGATTTAGTAGATCAAACTGTTACGTGTCTGGCAGTTTTTTGTCGATGTCTGCCAAGATGTGTTGTAAAACTAGTCCTGATAATGAAAAAATAGTTTTGTCATGAAACATTTGATGTCCATATGTAACACTAGTTTAGTGGTATAAGATGCAGTGTTGCCTATCTCTCATATGATCATGAAGGAAGAGGTCGAGTTATTAGTGGTGACACATTGCTGAAACACATGTGCAAGCATAGTTTTTTGTGATTCTTGTATCTTCTCTGCCTGCAATAATAATTCGATAAAACCCACTAAATTGCTCCAACAGAAGCAATGAGTTCCATGGTGTACAGTACACACTTGTTGAACTCTATGTTCATGTTTCTTACAGTATTTTCTACTGTGCTTCAGGTAGCCTTCAGGCTCCAGCAGCAGCTGAGCCAGCAAGAGCTCAACAGAGATGAACCAACACCAAATTCACATCAATCATGAGTATGTTTTACTTTACCCTGCCCAATTTCAGTATACAAACGAAAAAGATCTAAGGTTTGATACAACAATAGAACTGGATGGGGAATTTCAGAAGGCAGTCACTTTGTTCTGCATCTCCTGGCAACAAGAACTCCACAAGGAGGAGCTGTGAGCTCCAGCTCACAGATTGTGTTCATCCAGTATGAGTAGTGGCTAAACCAAAATCTGGCCTCCACCTTGAAGGCGCCTCTGATGGTGTACACGACCCTGTTGCTCCTCACCTGGTTCACAAGCTCCATGGCCACCTCCGGCGGCAGCAGCACACGGCTGGACACCATGTGCAAATTCACGACCTGGAACTGGCCCCGGCGCTGCGCAAACGGCGGCAGCACCTGCACGGCCATGGGCCTGTCCCGGAAGAAGAGCTCCACGGTGGCGGACCGGAACACGACGTCGATCTTCTGGTTGGGGTTGGAGAAGTTGGCCACGAGCGTCATGTCGCCGTTGAAGTAGGCCGGCGAGTCGACGTAGACACTGTTGAGGCTGGCGTTGGCAGTGTCGAAGGACGGCGCCCGCGGCTTGACCGCCAGGAAGACGATCAAGATGACCACGCCAGCCACGATCAGGATGATGCTGAAGGCGAAGCAGACGATGGCTGCGAACCACATCGCCGGCGAGGTCCGGTCACGCGGCTGCAGGATAATCTTGGAAGGAGCCGCCGGCAGCCGCTGTGGCAGCACCTCTGGCTGCCGGACTGTCTTTGACGGAGGCGGCGGCGGTGGCAGCCCCGGTGGTAGCTGCCTCATATTGACCAGCCTGTCCAGGATGGTTCTTGGTGATTGGAGGTGGTAAGGAGTGCCCATTGCTGCAGCACCACCACCACCAAAGGAAAGACAAGGAGCTCAGAGTGCAGAGGCCTAATGGGGAAAGCAAGCTGGAGAGCAAGAACAACAGCAACAGGAACGAGAGTAAGGGAATGGAGTGATGGAGTTAAAAGGAGGCTGGGCTGGGGTAATGGTGGTGTCCCCAAAATAAAGAGGGAGAAAAGAAAGGCTTTTGAAAATCGGGCGTGGGGCCACTGTATTGTGTTTGGCCATTGAAAAATGAGAGCTGCTTCGAGCAAAGGTGTGGAGTGGGGCAACTCTGCCGGCTGCCGGCAATCGATTGGTGTCTACTTTATCTCACAAAAGCATAATTCTTGCGCTGGGAAAGATAAAGTTTCAGTTATTCTTCGCATTACCAAATAATCTGATGCTTGGTGCCTATGTTTCTGGCAATCTGGCTTGGCTTGTTCAGACAGCAACTTGGAAGTGCTCTTCCCACTAATACATACTCAGTGATTTGTTCATCAGGAACACCTGCCCATGCTTTCCTCATGCGGTTTTTAACATTGACCAAGGTGAGATGAAGTGGTAGCATGTGTCTCGATCACTTGGGTTCATGCAATCTTCCTGTTAACGAAGTCTAAGTAAAAAAAACAAAGTTTCAAGACTGAAAAGCAGTCAATACATAAGGAGTTCATATGAGACATATGCTCTGGGAGGAGAGAACAGGAAGAGATCAACCAGAACAAGTTGTTTAGCTTCACCAAAAGGCGAAAAAGGCGGTCCCGGACCCGTCCGGTTTCGAAATAAAGCCAGGTATGGGGTTAATTCATGACTAAGGAACCTGTATGTGCTGACAGAGAAACCGGCTGGGTTTGATAACGAGATCTCCGGATCTCTCACAGGAAGGAACATTCCTGATGAGTCCATGGCTTTGATGTAGTGCCCCCTGCTTTGCCATCAGCAACGTCGAAAGCTGACGCCGCACCGCACAGCTTTACATGGGTGATGGATCTTCCTTGGATGGGAGAGCGGAGCACCATGCCATGTCGTCTTCGTCCTTCCTCAGGTTCAGGTGCAATCCAGAATTCCAGATTCGTGCGTTGGTAAGAAAGGATCGGATCGTCTGGTCACCAGTATCATTGTAGACTCCTGCGTATGATTCGGGTTCCGATTTCGTCACGCTTTATGAACAGAGATCACATGATTTCGTTCTAGAGGTTACATGTGTGTGCGAGCGTCTGCGTAAGTTTTCCTTTTGTGATCGAGCACAGGCGCGGCACTAGCTCTGGGGTTATTCTCTGGTTATTCTGACGTAGTATGTGCTATGCTGTAATTACAGTGGGTGGACTCGTCAGGTCAGGCGACGTTCGCGGGCGCCACGGTGCTGTCGTAGGCCGTCGCCGGCGTGCCGGCGTCGTCGCTGGGCACGTAGGAGCAGCTCGCCGACGCCTCCACCGGCTCCTGCGCCGCCGCCATGCCGCCGTCGTCCTGGAGCGGCAGGAACTCGTCGTCCGGGCCCAGGCAGTGCTGCGGCGGCAACAACAGACACGTCAGGGGTCACATCACATGATGCATCGGTGGCCGCGGACTAGCGACATGATGCATCGGCGGCTCACCGGCATGAGGGGGAAGGGCGTGGAGGGGATGAGCGTGGAGAGCAGCTCGGTGCAGGTGTACGCCTGCCGCCACGCCTCGGCCTCCGCCTCGGCGTCGGCGGCCTCGCCGCCGGCCGCGCACGGGTCGCCGTGCAACCCGGCCACCTGGGAGGTCGCGTCGTACACGTCCTGGTCCCTGGCACGAGAGCAAGAAAGAGTTCTCCGGTGATACGATCGGCGCTGATGCGGCGGGTCAGGCACGCCACGTACCTGAGGTACATCAACGGGTCGGCCGCGCCGAACATCTGGTGGCCGGGGTGGTCTGCCCCCACATCGGCGGCGGCCCACAGCGCGGCGTCGCCGGCGAACGTGCCCTCCGCCTGGTCCGTGTACATCTGCGCTCCATCTGTCCCCTGCACGACGCATCATTCTTCATGTAAAAAAAGTTTGAACGCTCCCATACCATCTCATCTTTGGAGAACAAAATTTGACCCAAAAAAGAAAACAAAACAAATAGCCGGCGATTACCTCCATCCCAGATGCTGCCGGATCGAACGGGGTCATGTGATCGCCCAGCAAGTAGTTCTGCAGATACGCCAGGGGCAAAGTTAGCACACTGCTGTTTCAGTATCAGATTGCAGGTTCAGATTAAGAAGATTCAGAAACCTTCCGTTGGACCACACGGACCAGCAAGTCGGCGAGGACCTTCTCGCAGCCGTCGATCTCGCTCGTGGATCCGAACGCGGCGGGGTCGGTCTCGAACAGCCTGCAGCAAAAAAGGTTTTTGAATTAAAATGCCATTTCAGAACAGGGAACTCAGTTCTGAAAACCTCTCTGGCAATGCGCCGCTGACCTCAGGCGCTCCTCGTAGATGTGCAGCTGCTGCTGCGAAGAATAAATCTCCTGCTGGATCTCCTGGGAGATGCATTGAAGTAGTTTATTTAAGAGGAAAAGATCGTTGGAATGCGACGAGTTGTCTGAAGATGTCAGGCCTGGACAGTTAGACTGCGGTCTGCAGTGCAGCTCTGAAATCTCAACTCACCTCGATTCTCTCGTTGAGTGCCCCCGGGCTGTAAGTTCAAAAGAAGAAGAAGACGCGACTGAGATGAGAGCGAGCTCTTACGAGGAAGAAGAACTAAGAAGACGTGTGGGGATTATTTTGTACTGTACTTGGCTAGCTGCGTGGCCATGTCGCCCTCGCGCTTGAGCCGCTGGAGTATGCTGACGAGGTACTGCACTGAATCTCGCTGTGATTACTAGTTCCTTTTCCACTGGAACTGGATGAATGGGGCAGGGCCGGTGTATTGCCTTACCTCCCGGTTCTGGACGGCGCTGCAACGATCGATCGGCAGCACAAAGAAAGGAGAAAACATGAGGCGCATTCCAATGGCATTGCAAATGATAGCGTAACAAAGAGGCGCAGTATGAATGCGCGAGGAAGACGAATGCATCTCGGACTCACCCTCCCCCGTCGTGCTCCGAGAGGTTCATGAACCGGAGGATCACGTCCTCCACCCTGCGCAGCAGATGAGCAGAGGCAATGCGGGAAGGATCAGGATTCAGGAAGGCGCTGGGGCAGAGTCAGGGACGGACGGACGGACGGACGCGGACGGACGGGGGGTTCGCTTGGTTTACCCGCTGCGGCCGGAGAAGTGGCTGAGGCGTCCCGAGGGCGAGAACATGAGGAGCGCGACGTCGATGTCGCAGAGGACGGAGAGCTCGTAGGCCTTCTTGACGAGCCCGTTGCGGCGCTTGGAGAAGGTCACCTGCCGGTTGGTGTTGTTCTCGATCCGCCGGATGGGCAGCTTCACGCGCCCCATCGCCGCCGCGCACCGCCGGGGTCGGAAGCTCCCGCGCCGCTCGGGGGAACGAAGGGAAGGGGAGGGAACTAGGGGAGGGGAGGAGGTTAATGGCGAGAGAGCAATGAGCGGCGGGGAGGCCCCTGGTCAGGAGGGAAGGGAGGGATCGGGTGCGGGCGGGCGGGCGGGCGGGAGCGCTCGTCGGGAGCGGAGCGGCCGGGAATGGCGCGCGGAGCCCGGCAACGGCGCGGCGTGAGGTGGCGCCGATCGCGCGTCCACGCACGTGGCGCTGGCCTGGCTTCTATAAAAACCGAAGGCAAGCGATGCCAACTTGCCATTGCCAAGAGCCTCCCCCTTCCTTTTTTTTTTCTTTTTCAGAACAGAGCGGCAGCAGCAGCAGCAGCAGCAGCAAAGATCGAAGCCTCCCTCCTCTCTTGGCTGCGCTGCGCATCAGGTACGGGTCGCAACTGCACACGTGGTTTTGTTCCTCGTCTAGCAGTTGGGCCTTGGATTTCGCCCTTCGATTTCTTTGTAAGATGAATGGTCTCGCTGTCAACTGCAGGGCAAATGCGTTAGATTTTTTCGATTTCGGGGGCACGAGTTGGTGGATCGGCCCACGGGCCGTGGGCGTGGCAGCGCCGCAGAGGTGGCCGGATGATCAACGCCTGGCCGAGGGGCTGGATCGAACGCACGGTGCAGCCTGCCGCCGGCCTGCCTAGCCATGGACTGGCGGTGGGCTTGCTCGGCTCCGGCCCGTTCCGCACGCACTCTGGGCCGGGCCGCTGCCGCGCGCCCCTGCGGTCGGCTTCGCTGGCCCGCGGTGCGGCGGCCGGGCCGCCGTTTTCCGTGGTGCTGCTATCCTGGCTGCAGCGCGGGCCTGCTGTACCAGCCGGGCCGTTCCCCGCGCGGCCTGGCTGGCAGCCTCTTTTCTGCTCGGCTCCCCTACCACTTGGAACAAATCAAGGGTCGGAGGTGAGGGCGGCAGGACGGCCGGCGGCGCATGGCCATGTGGGCACGGCGGTGGGTAGCAGATGGATGGAGCAACCGCGCGCTCCGATCCGGCCGGGATGCAGGGCGTGCGAGCGCGTGCATGTTCCCGAGCCCCGGACCCGACAAGCTCTATCTGCTGATCTGATCTGTGAACCTGCGAATCGTCCGCTACCCGCAACCTGCCATCGGACCAACAGGTTAGACATGCCGTACCACCCGATGCCGCCGGAGCGCGCGGCTCGGGTGGCGGCATGCCCGGCCGGGCTGCATATCCCGGCCGGGGTCCAGAGCCGGCACCGTACCGCCCTACACTCACAGCTGCCACGTCTTGGCCGCCTCCAGCCCCCCAGCCAGCCAGCCATCCCCAGCACCCTCTACCTCTAGCCCTCCAGCGACCAGGAATAATGCCGCAGGAAGGATGGCCCTATCCACTGCTCGGCGATCGGTGACGACCAAGCCCCTGGTGGCGGCGCCGGCGCGCATGGCGTGCGGCCTCAGCTGGCGATTGAGACAAGGTACGTCATGTTCAGTTGGTAGCAGCTCTCGTCTTGCAGACAAGATGAGCTTTTTGCTTTCCATCGTGCTCTCTGCCTGGCTCCCTGAATGCCATCCGAGAAGCGACGCCGCCGTTGCCGGCCGTGCCTCCCGGTTGGCATTGAGGGAGTCATGCAGGCTCCAGTACTGGCCTCTTTGGCCTCTATCTGCAGCTGCAGCAGCGGTTCTCTTCTTCAAGAGGAAGCTCAGGTATGGATACACGTCGCAACTCGCAAGTTCTACCTTTTTAGCACGCGGTCAGATGTGGCTGCCATATAAACTATTTCATCGTGTTGGTGTAACACGAACTGAATGATACAAACGTATGCCGCACCAATCTGCGACGCATGGAAAGCGACACAACATATGCAACATGCAGTGATACCTAACAATACCTCAAAAGTCATTGCAAGTGATATCTGACACGACTACATGAACTTTGAGCAGATTAAAAAGAAATACTGAATCTTTAGATCTTTGGACTGTTTGTTTTTTAAAAACAAACTGTATTCATGCTGCTATAACCAGGCACAGGTATTAAGTTTAACCATCACCCATACTATAGGGACCCCTGTATATATTTACAGCTTTCACTGCTACCAAGTTGTTGCAAAATGATGAGCTTCTCGAGGGCTTCAGTAGAGCTTCAGCCTCACGGAAATGGCCTTTTGGCACATCGGGCACACCTTCAGGTCCTTTGCGCAGTCGGAGCACGTCTGCATTCACAATGCATGATTGGTTATCAGTTCATTCATGAGCAAGCTGATGATTAGATCAATTCAAGAAAATTTCAGGGAGTGTTTTCAAGCTGTTATGATACCTGATGGCCGCACCCAAAAGCAAGGTCCTTGGCTTGGTTCCAGCAGATTGGACAGGTCTGCAAGGACAGGAGTTCAGCACTTCAGCATGGGTAAAAATGTGAAATATAACCGCATTAATGTTTCATCATCTCTAAAGACAGTACCTGTGGATCGCCTATGTCACTGTCCTGTCGAGGGGCTGATGGGGTTTTCGGTGCTGCTCCGTAGCTAGTAGATTGGGTCTGTTTGACTGCTGAACATCGAGAGTATTGTTGGCGATCGCTCACAGGCGGAGGCAACACCGGTCGGATTGGAAATCCCCTTCGTCTTCTGCCCAAGAAACAAGATATAAATCAATTGAGATGATAAATCAATTGAGATGAGTGCTACGTTAGAATCGAAACTCTTACTCTTATCGAGAGGATGACACTAGGAGTTGGGGCAATTTTCTGATTTACTTCTCACACAATGTCATATTTATAGCTGGCCAAGACAGACAAGCATATGCCAAGATGCTAGATGCTAGTGATGCTTAGTCTAAGATGTTGTCCTAGATGCTATCCTAAAAGCTAGTATAAGATGTTGTCCTAGATGTTGTCCTAAAAGCTAGTATAAGATGCTAAATGCTGTTCTGGTAGATGTTGTCCTGGTTGGGGCAGTAAGACCACCATGCCGAGGACCACAAAGACCAACAGTACAAAGACTTATCCCATCATTCTCCCCTAAGTCTTGTGCGTCGTCTTGTGGGAAAGTTGGACCATCCCGGTCTGAGAACAAAGCTCAAGAAACTTGATCCTCCCAAGGGGTGGGTTTAGTGAGCAGGTCTGCAAGCTGGTCCTTGGTGTTGATGTAGCTCGCCTTGATGCTCCCTTCCTCCAAGCAGCCTCGGATGAAGTGGTACCTCACCCGGATGTGTTTGCTCCGTTCATGGAAAACGGGGTTCTTTGCCAGGGCCAGAGCGGACTTGCTGTCCACCCTGAGTTCCACCGCTTCAGTGTCTCTTCCGAGAAGATCACCGAGCAGTCGAGCGAGCCAGAGCGCCTGAGTCGAAGGGGTGGAGGCCGCTATGTACTCGGCCTCGCAGCTGGATAGAGCCACCACCTGCTGCTTGACAGACTGCCAGCTAACGAGGCACTTGCCGAGGAAGAAGATGGTCCCGCTCGTGCTCTTGCTGGTGTCGATGTCGCCGGCGTGGTCGTTGTCGCTGTACCCGACGAAGTGTGCCTCCCCAGGACACCTCGGGTAGTAGAGACCATGGTCGAGAGTCCCCGCAACGTAGCGGATGAGCCTCTTCACAGCATGCTGGTTCTCCGTCGTCGGTCGCTGCATAAACCGACTAACGTAGCTGACAGAGAATGCCAAGTCCGGCCGTGTGTGGGCGAGGTAGCGAAGGCTCCCCACAAGACGCCGGTACTGCGTAGCGTCCACCTCCGTCGTGCAGTCGCGGCTTAGCTTCAGCCTCTCCTCCATCGGAGTGAGAGCTGGGTTGCAGTCGGTGAGCCCAGCCAGCTCAACGATGCGCTTGGCGTAGGCGGTCTGTCGAAGCGTGATCCCAGAGTCATCCTGGTGCACCTCGATCCCCAAGTAGAAGGAGAGAGGTCACAGGTCACTCATCTGGAAGGTGGCCTTCATCTCTTCCTTGAACGCCGCCACCTCCGCAACAGCTCGCCGTCATGGTACGCGTTGATGCGCTCCTCGTCGTGGGAGAAAGGAGTGGCAAACTCCACTGGGCTATGCTCGGCACGGGCTGGTGTTGGAGTAGGCGTTCCCGGAGGAGTAGCTGGTGGTGCTGGAGGCCGTGGGGTCGCCGGCTGTGGTGGAATCGGCGAAGAACTCATCGCAGTCGAAGTCGTGGCTTGAGAGCGTGCCGCTGCCGAAGTAGCGGGCGCTGGAGTCGGTGGAGACTTGGGGACTGGGGTAGGCACGCTCGGTGAGGAGGAGCTGCCTACTCCCCCAGCTCCCTCGAAGTGGACGTACTCGACAGTGAAGTCTTCGTACGTCGGTGTCGAGCCGTCGTCCACCGTCTTGTCCCATGCCCATCCTCGCCCTTTGTCGAACACTACGTCGCGCGCCGTGCGCACACGCTGTGTCTCCGGGTCGAGAATGCGGTAGGCCTTCGAGCCCCCCGCGTAGCCGATGAACACCCCTAGAGTGCTCCTGTCGTCGAGCTTGCCGATGTGGCCTAGCTCCTTGGCGAACGCGAGGCAGCCGAATACCCGCAGGTGGGAGACCGTCGGCTTGCGCCCATGCCAAGCCTCGTACGGTGTCCTGCCATCGAGGGCCTTGGTGGACGAGCGGTTGCGGATGTAGACAGCTGTCACCACCGCCTCTCCCCAGAAGACAGTCGGCATCCCCCTCTATTTGAGGAGGGCCCAAACCATTCCCACAACCGTCTGGTTGCGCCGCTCGACGACGCCGTTCTGCTGCGGGCTGTACGGCGCGGAGTAGTGGCGCTGAATGCCCTCATCAACGCAGTACGACGCGAATTCAGCCGTCGTGAATTCGCCGCCGTTGTCGGCGCGCAGCACGCGTAGCTTGCGGCCGCAATCCGCCTCCGCAACAGCTTGCACGCGCCTAATGGCGTCCGCAGCCTCTCCCTTGCTGCCAAGGACCATCACCCACATGTAGCGGGAGAGGTCGTCGACGAGCAGCAGGAAGTAACGTCGTCCTCCCGGTGTGGCCGGTGTCACCGGGCCACACAAGTCCCCGTGCACGAGTTCGAGCCGCTCCTTGGCTCGGAAGCTTGTCTGCTGGGGAAAGAGGAGCCGCCTCTGCTTCGTCATCACGCAGACGTCGCAGAACTGCTCCACGTGGTCGAGGCATGGCAGGCCTCGCACCATCTCCGGGGCAGTGAGCCGCTTCAGGGCCTCAAAGTGAAGGTGCCCGAAGCGCTCGTGGCACTGCCACGCTACGTCATCCCGGCGAGCGACGAGGCAAAGAAGTTGTGCCACCTTCAGCTTAAGGATGTAGAGTCGATTTGCGCCTCTAGTTACCTTGGCAAGAAGGCGACGATGGCGATCCCAAATCCTCATGACTGCGTCCTCTATCGTTACGCACGAACCGTTCTCATCCAGCTGTCCCAAGCTGGTGATAGAGTTCCTCAACGCGAGGATGCAGTAGACTCCGATGAGCAGCCTATGCTCACCAGACCCGGCGGTGAAGATGATGGAGCCGACACCCTTGATCTCTACGCCGGAGGCGTCCCCAAACTTGACGGAGCCTCGGATGCTAGAGTCAAGCTCGGAGAAGAACTCCTGCCGACCGGTCATGTGATGGGTGGCGCCGGTGTCGAGGCACCACCCATCAATCTTGTCGTTGTTGGAGGCGTCGCCGAGAAAGGCGTGTGCCCTCGACTCGTCAAGGTGGAGGAGAGCTGCTGCGGCCGATGCCGCTGGAGGTAGCTCGATGCTTGCGTGTGCCAGAAGGAGAGCCGACTCCTGCTCCATCTGTGCGACATGGGCCTGGCCGCGTCATGGCTGTCGACAGTTCCTGGCCCAATGACCAACCCCGCTGCAGTTACGGCAGGTGTTGTCTCGTGCCGGCTTGCGTGTGCCGGCGGCGTCGCCCTGGGCGCCTCCACGAGCGTCACCCTCGCTGCGTTCTCGCGCCCCGGCCTGGGCGCCTCCGCGCGCCTTGCACGGCTTGTCGCGCTTGCGACCGCCTGTCGAGGAAGAGGACTCCCCCTTCCTCCCGCCACCCTGGGATGCCTCCCACTGCTCTCGAGTGAGATGGAGTTTCCCGCCAATGGTGATAGGCCCCAAGAGAGGCTGTGGCTCATCGCTATCGATGACCTTGAGGCGACCTATCGCCTCCTCGATCGTCATCGTAGAGAGGTCCAGCAGAGACTCGATCGAGCGAGCGATCTGCATGTACTTCTCGAGGACGCAGCGAAAGAGATTCTCGATAGCTCTCTCCTCGTCGTAGGTGTCGTCGTTGTACTGCGCCATCTTCTGCAGCAGAGTGTTGAGACGGAGAGCAAAGTCATCAATGTCCTCACCTGGCTTGAAGGCCAGGTTCTCCCACTCCTTGCGAAATGCCTGCAGTGTGGACTTGCGGGCGCGGTCGCTGCCGATGCGTGCCGCAGCGATGGCGTCCCAGGCGTCCTTGGCGGTCCGCTTCTTGGAAAGCGTGAATTGCATCTCGGTCGGGACTGTAGCGATGAGAGCATCCAGCGCTCGTCGATCTTCATCGAAGTCGACATTGCCGTACCGGACTGCCTCCCACATTTGCCGCACCTGGAGCCTCACCCTCATGACCGCGGCTCACTCGACGTAGTTGGTCTTGTTGAGGGTAGGCCACCCACCACCGGGACCAAGGTGCCTGACCACCGCCTGGACGCCATGGTAGCCATGGCGCCGGTCTGGGGAGGGAGAGTCGCGCCGCCTGTGAGGGCCGCGCTCTTCGTCGACCCGGCCACCGTCGCCGGCAGCACCGCCGTCGTGCGCCCCCCGCCCCCCCCCCCCCCCCCCCCCCGCCTGGGGCTCCGCCGACGCGTCCACGCCTGTCTGGGCTGCCGCCGCCACGCCTGCCCCCGCCTGGAGCGCCGCCGGCGCGTCCGCGCCCATCTGGGCCGTCGCCACCACCCCCGTGGGGGTGCGCAGCTGCCCATAGCCTCGCCCGCTCGCGAGCTGTTTCCCTTGCCAGCTCGAGGTCCACGTCGGTGCCGCCGTCGGCGGAGGCAGAGCTACCGGAGCTGCTGCCGCGCAGAACCTCGAGCTCCGCCGCCGCATCTACCGCTGCTGCTGCCTCCACCTCCGCCCTTGCTGCTGCCAGCTCCGCCGCTGCCAGCCTTGCCGCCCTTGCCGCCGTCGCTGCAGTTGTTGCCGCCGCTCGCTCGCGCTCCTCTGCCGCGGCGACCTCGGCCTCCTGCCAGTGCCGCGCGCTCGAGGCGACCGAGCGCTGAGATTGCCCTTCGGACATGGCGTGCTAATGGGGGGCTGCTGCGTGGGTAGGAGGTTGTCTCAGACGTGCTGTTGCTGCTTGTCTGTGCAAGGGAGGAGAGGTGAGCAGAAACAGCAGGTGTTGCTGCTGCTGGCTGAGAGCGAAAGTTGACGTGGGAGGGAGAGGAAATGAGATGTTCAGGCTGCAGGAAAGAACGGCTCTGATACCAGTTGTTAGAATCGAAACTCTTACTCTCATCGAGAGGATGACACTAGGAGTTGGGGCAATTTTCTGGTTTACTTCTCACACAATGCCATACCAACCCGAGGGGTTGGAGTTACATATTTATAGCTAGCCAAGACAGGCAAGCATATGCCAAGATGCTAGTCTAAGATGCTAGTTTAAAAGCCAGTGATGATTAGTCTAAGATGTTGTTCTAGATGTTGTCCTAAAAGCTAGTCTAAGATGTTGTCCTATATGCTGTCCTAAAAGCTAGTCTAAGATGTTAAATGTTGTCCTGGTAGATGCTGTCCTGGTTGGGGCAGCAAGACCACCATGCCGAGGACCACAAAGACCAACAGTACAAAGACTTATCCCATCATGCTACAGGGAAAAAAAACAGAGGATCCAAAGTTCCAGAAATTAGTGTGGGTTTGACAAGAAAAATACCCAAGAAGCTGAAGACTCATTGCTGCCTTGAACTGCTCTGGGATCTCCATCAATGCTGAAAGAGCAAATTCAGCCTCCTTTTTGCTTGTGGGTATAGGTCTTGACATGATCTGTGTGAAGTTCACAAACTGCATTGAACCAGCATAATTAGCATTTCTCATGTTTGATCTAAATATGCAGCGCCATAGTTACAGAGAATGACCATACAATTTACCTGAAAATTGTCAAATGCCCGAGAAGGTATGTTATCATCGAATTGCCTCATCATGTCCCATGGTCCATCACCAACCCCAACAAGCACAATTGAAAGAGGGTAGTCACTGCAAAATTTGATTCACTTAGTGCTGAAACAATAAAGCTCAGTATGACAAACACTAGTTAATGCTAATTCAAGAGCTGTCTTAATCACAGAAATATTTGGCACGTGGTTACCTAGCTTTCACAATGGCATCTATGGTCTCCCTTTCCTGTGGGCTCATCTGCCCATTGCCTGTTTCAACGCTGCGTGCAACCTGGAAATTTCATAAGAGAACCATAGCCAGAAAAGTACATGTTACACATCACGATGAGTTCATCAGACGAGGAATTATAATGTTGTAACAGAACTGGAATACTAGTTCATGAACAAACCTGTCCATCTGCTATTACAAGCAGGACATGATACTGGCCACCACTACTATCAACAATTCCAATAGCAGTCTCAATGATTGGTGCAAATGAAGTTGGACCTGTTAAGCATAATCATCACATATCAGCCAAATGAACCTATTATTGTTATATTTGAAGCTTAAAACAAAAGATGATGCACCAACCAGCCAGATTAAGCTGAGGAACGAGTTCCCTGTACCGAGCAAGTGCTTGCTCAAAGCCATCACACAGTTGGTTATCACGATAGAAGCTAAATACTGACTGATCATGAGTAGTTGCTGTAACACGAAATTAAAAATGTTATGCATTTGCAGTCAAGGCATGTTAAGAACTGACTATCGCCAAACCCAAAGCATGGTATCAGGTTATCCTCATCAAAGCGTGCAAGGGTTCTTCCTATGATAGAAATAGCCTGCTCATATGGGTTTGGAGTGTTTCCCATCGCGTGCAAGCTCCGGTTGTTGTATGACATTCTGCCTGCTTATAAACAGTGATCATAAGTACTTTTGGAAGAAAGAAAAGAAGAAAATTAAAAACAACTCTTGTGAAAGTTCACATAGTCAAGTCTCATGTGCTGATCAGGTGCAAACACACCTGTCCGCTCGTTGCTCTTTGTGAAACCAATCCCAACAATCAGATTTGAAGACTCTAGACCAGCATGCGGGCATCGGTAACCTAGATTAGAGAGGAGAACAAGATAGCATTGTAAGTGTTTCAGTATAACCAAACGGAATCTTCAGTCAGATTGACAAAAGAAAACCCTTTCTGCAAAACCACAAGGTAAAGGCAACAGCTTCATTGGTAAGAATGCAATGCTTAGTAACATCATTCATAAAATATATATACCGCCAAAAAACAACTAGATGCGTGCAGAACTTCACCTCATCACCATATTTACTTATTTTGACAGCAACGCTATCCAGTTCCACAATGACTAAAATAAAAGAATTATTACATTAAAGGACCAAGACACTTGCAAACTTGGCGCATTTAAGAACTATCAAAGATAAACAGGACAACTATTTGTCAGCACACAAATAATCTAATAGAATCATGCAGAGAAGTACAAAGTCTCTTCTAATTCTTAAGCCAATAAAGAACCACCAAATGCCTAGATCAATTCACCAGAATTATTTCCAACAAAACTGAATCGAACTCACAGCGTCTAACTACTGCACAGGCACTAGTCAGCAAAGCACGTGCATGAGCTCAAGAAGCAGCACGGATTAAAAGAAAGCGATCGACTTTACCTGCTCCAGGGTGTGGTAATCGTCGCCGATCTTGGCGTAGCGGTTCTTGCCCCCTTAACTCGCAGTCGCGGCACCGTTACTGTGATTGTGGTTGTGGTTGTAGTCGTGCGGCTGCCGCGCCCCGGACTGGTTCTCCTTGGAGCACCACGCCCCCATAGCCCTCCCTCCTTCCTTCCTGATCGATCGGTCTCTTCCCTCTCAACTCTGTTGAAGAACAGAGCAGACAAAACCCCAAGAAAATCAGCAATCCGTCGAGACCGCGCCAGAAGAAACAAGCAATCTTTGGGGGGGGGGGGGGGGGGGGGGGGGGCAACACGGAACAAGCGAGCAGGGAATCCAGTTGATAAAGAACATAGGGGTTTTGCAAAGGGCCCTGCACCGACCTGGAAAACGAATCCCCTCGCGGAGATCGCAAGATCAAGATGAGAAGTGAGGTGGGAGGAGAAGAGGAGCAGAAGAACCAACCAACCAACCGCCTAAATAAGCGGGCTAAACCAAACCCCGGATTTCCCCCCGGATATAGGTGGACAAGAAACGGGGCGTGCAAATTGCCTACTCCGTGGATTTATCTTTCTGACCCACATTGCACGCCGGACTCTTGGCCGGGAAGCAAGCAAACCACGGGCGCGGCGCGGCGCGGCCACGATGGCAACGCCGAGCCGAGCAGCGCGGGCACCGAACCCGGCGGCGGAACGGAACCTGTTCGGCCGCCTTCCGTTTCCGGTAGCCGTGCCGAGCTGTGGGGCAGAGGTTGCTTTCTGGGCTCGGCTTGGGCCGTGACCCACCAAACTCGTGTTATGGGCCCCGGTCGTCAGGGTGAGCGGAAACTAGGGGTGGGCTTTTTGCCCCTTGTGCCATTTTGGGTATGAAAACTGCCAGTGATGCGTCACGGCAGGAGGAAAGGGAGGAGGTGCCTTGGCGGCGGGAAAGGCTGCAGATTTGGAGGGCAATTTGGGCCGGTTGCTGGTCTGCTACGTCGATCGAGTACGAGGCAAGGCAAACTTCCTAGTAGCTCTCCGTTCAACCGTGGTGGCAGAAAGGTCCATAGAAGCCGTGCAGCCCGGATAAGATGCCTTGCCACATTTTGATCTTGTGACGGGTACTAGTCCACATGAGCCAGCCTTACCATCCTGTTCATGTCGATGGTTTCAATTTCAAATCGACTTTATGATGGCGGGTGGTGTAAGTTCAGTTTTTGTGCAATGATAAAGGACATGGTATTTTCATTAAAAAATCTTGATGAACTTTCTACACAGGTTATCTTATTCTCCTGCAAAATTTGAAGTCTTGACTTTGTGACGTTGCTACATCCGCAGTCCGCCTGACGTCCACAAATAAAGCCAATGCATGCGTCTGCGTTTCGGATTGGGAATTCAGGCGGCACTCCGATGCTGAAATTATCAGCCAACAGCACGCTGCCGTTCTCCACGCTGCACGGCCTTAATATGATCAGATCACAGGTGGCGATCATTGCCATCTCCGTCGCGTTTGCATCAACAGTCAGCAACCAGCTGCAGCCCTGACAACGCATTGCGAGCTCTCGCAACCCTAGCCAGGCACACCACACACATGTCAGTGCCGCAGCCGTTGCCTGCCAGCCACGACGGCGAGGACGGGTACGGGTCCCGTGCCATGTCCTGTACGTCCCTCCGCTCGCCGACGGGCCGGGGATCACGCGCCGGCGGACTACGACCGGCGGTGGCCGGCCGGTGATGACCGAGCAGGCAGCAGGGAAGGTATCAAAAGAGGCAGGTGAAAGGCACATCGACCGTTGGACCAGAGCATCAAGTGAAATGCCTTCTACTGTTGGTTAGGTTTACACCTAGGCTAGACTCTAGAAATGCTCTCATCACAACAACGTTTGACAAATGATCGACCTACGAGGGATTTTCTTGGATCAAATCCGGTGACTCAGCAGCTTGAGCACTGCTGCTGATGCAGACATGGGGAGAAGAATCGGATAGAAAACCCTGAAACGGTAGGTGCAGGCCCAATTATGAATCACGGCGTCATTTTCCGGAACATGAGTTGTAGGCTGCAGGCCAAGCACATCTGTCCCTCGTTATCTGCCACATGAGCTCTCGTCTCCCTTGAAAAGAAAAATGTCCATCACCAGATTGCCATCTCAAAATACAAGCATCTCCTGACTCCTGGTTACTAAAATCCAGCATTTGATCCAGGGTGATGGCTACCGTAGTACCTCCTCTCCCGCTCCTGTCACACGGACGTGTTAGGCGTCGAGCACCCTGGATCCGACCACCTGAGCGGAAAAATAGGCCGTTGGATCTTGGAAATGGACGGCTCAGATCAGCTGCTGCCGCGAAGAAGTTCCCGCGGATCGCCGTGCAACGCGTCGCTGCCGCCGGTGCACGCTGGACACGGCAAAGAAAAAAACTTGGGGTTGGTTGCACCGTCTGACCCGCATCCGTGCGTCCAACTTGCCGAATTTTTTGTTCCACCTCACGCACCATCAGAGCGAAACCGACAGGTAATTCGGCCACTCGCGTCCAAGCGTGACTGACTGACTGGTCACCTGCAGCCCTAGGTGCTCGGGATGCTCTCCGGTGGATGAACTGCATCAGGAACCGGTCAGTCAGAGAGTTAGGCATGCAACAAACACTTGGTTTTTGCTATTAGTAATAATGGTGCTATTGTTGAATTTAATATACGTGAAATGTGAGAGGTTAGGCTATGGAGTGATGTAGTGTTTGGAGTGTGGGAAGCAAATGAAAGGTACTTGTGGTTTGTTCGGGGATTCAAGAGAGATTCCTTAGAAGGATTGTCTAGGAGTAGCATTCAGTTTCATTGGATTTATCTGCGATTCTATAGCTATATGCTCATGCGCTGCAGGTGGTTGATGGTCTGACTAGTCAAGGTGGTACTATGATTCTATTCTCGTTATGAATAAAACTTTTCCTAAATGATCGCAGTAAGAGCTTTGCGTCTTTTTCTATTATCCTTTTAGAACCATGGAAATCTCACAAAAAATGCATGGGAGAAAAATCTCCTCTTGCATGCAATACGGGGTTGAGAAAGTTACCGCATCATGAACTCGGTTTAAGTTTAGTTCTTCTGCAGGTTAGTCATGGATCAGTGTCATAATCTGTAGTATCTATGTACATGTACTTGGAATTTATTTATTTTTTTGAAAAATCCATGTACTTGGAACTTAGAATTAGAAGATTCAGTTCTTAGCAACGTGTTTTGTTCACTACACAAGCTGCCACAACGGCGCAGCCAGAGAGAATCAAAGATTCCAACCACGGGCCCCGGGGCCCCCAGCCGGTTGCTTGTGGACTTGGGCCGCCGTGGGTGGTTCGGAGAGCGAATCCAGGGGGCAACAGCCGCGGGCCCACGAGGAATCGCGCAGATACTTTCCCTTTCCCTAGCCACTTGGGATCTCCAAGGAGCAGATTGCAACAGCTGCTCTCATCCGCTGCTGTCTCTGCTTCACACTGCACCAAATCAAATCTGTTTGTTTGTTCATCCTGTCAAGCAGATGATAAAAAAGAAACCATTTGTGTCATGGTCAGGTGACAATGGCCTGTTAACCCCTGCGGCTGGATTCTCTGCAGTGATGTAGCTGCTGAACAGCTTGCTTCGCGTGCATGCAACCCAAGGCATAAGTGCGCGGTTTTTCCCTGAAGAAATATTAAATTTTTCAGCGCCGAGATCCTTTTCCTACTGACCGGTCATCACCGCGTATCTCAGCAGCGATGATGATGTTCTTGATTCGTTTCCCTCCTCGTATATTAATCCCCACTTGCTGCATGGACCTCAGCAAGTGCTGTGGGGAAAAGAATTTAGCCATTCCGGAGGGGATGGGGAAAGAGAGAAGAGTGGGGAAGCAAAGCGGAGGTGACAATCTGCAGCGTTTCTGAAGTCAAAAGAGGACTGATCTTTCAGTTAAAGAAAAAGAACAAATCAGGGTCCATGCGCAAAGATACTAGAGATGCATGCATATAGCTGCAGGATCATTTGCTCAGTTAACCTGGCTGTTAGTGATCCACTAACCGCACCTTGGGGGGCAGTAATTGGCCGTCATTTTCTGCTTCTGTTCATGGAGAGCATGGATCTACGTCAACGTGGTACGCCAACGTGGTACACTGTTTTTAGGAGTGACTTAATATTATTGGAATGAAAATGTACCCGCATTCCGGTGACCGTGTTACCGGACCGACAAGTCCATGGAGAAATGATGACTTCGAGGTGGATAAAATCTCCGCAGAAAAGTAGTAGCAAAGGGATGGGCTGGTGCCTGAAGTGTAGTGGAAGCGACAGGCGCGAACGAATGATAGGAAATTAATCGGATTTAATCGAGTAATTCACCATCCATCAGTGTCCGTGTTCCACTCGCGTAGAAGTAACAGGCCTCGAGCTCGGTCGCGTACGTCGCCGGAGCCATTGCGTGGCGAATTAATTCTCTCCGCCCCTGCGCCCACTCAGCCACCATATAGCCTAGCCGCCACCGCCACACCACCCTCCCACTCCGTGTGGCACCCGCCCGCCAAGAACCGGGACGAGCAACCAGCCGTCTCGTCCAGTCCGACTGGTTCCTGGCGCAGCAGCCTTCGCGCCCAATCAGGTGCCTTGATTTCTCGGAGTTCTTGAGCGCAGGGGACTGCCTGGTGGTGAGGTCGAGTGGCCGAGTTCTTGGCGATTGGCGGGTGCGCCTGTGCTCGTACATGAGGAGGGGCTGTGCCGGGGGAGGGAGGCAACCTGGGGAAGGAGACCGGGGAGGCGCTGGGGCTGCTGGGCTGCGTCAATGAGGTGGTGGCGGCGGTCGCGGCGACGTGGGGGCCCATGACCGACGGCGCGCGCGTGGAGGCGGCGCCCAGGCTCGCGCAATGGCACGTCGACGCGCTCCCCTGCTACACCTACCGCAAGTCGCTCCCCTTCCGCATCGGCCTCTGGAACTGGTCCGCCATCCCTGCCGCTCCCCCTCCCCTTCTCTCTCCCTGCAGATTTGTTACTGCTTGTTCCGAAATTCTTTGCTTTGTTACTTGGTTGCCATGTCGGCTAGGATGCAAAAGCTTGCGACTTCGGGAATGACTAGTTATGATGCTGTTGCTGCTCTGCGATTCGTTTCAGTCGTTTCGGTTCAATCTGACACGGAGTTCAGTTTTTATTGGGGTAATTTGACATGGAATTGCTTGTGCTTGTGAATCCTGGGTGCCTGTTGTTTTCATTATTTTGAGGTTTCTGGAGATGGTTACAAGTTCAGATATTGTCAGTAGTGCAAAATGAGTGGAGGAGTAGGAAATTACTTGAATTTCTTTCATTTCGCATGGTAATTAGAGTTCTGCTTGAAGTGAGCTATTCAATCGTGTTGTAGTTTTGAACTTTATCAATTTTCTTATGGTGGGATTGAACTTTCATCAGATTATGGTTCTTTGTCTGAGGCAGGAAAACATTCATCATGTCTGAATTTGGTTTCTCTGACAGTGTTTTCAGTGTAATAGCATGTCAGTTTGCTAGGTTGTTCATTAATTTTGGATGTATCCAAAGCCACTTAAATATCATACTTCTAACCGAAACTATATTTAGTTTCCTTTTAGTTATAGTTGGATACCTTTCCGCACCAACCTATGCGTAGCCAGGATTTTTCTTAACCACATTTGGTCTGTCGAAAAGGTAGAGAGTAGAGACTTTGCTTGGAACCAAAGATATTTCAGACAAAGTTTCACTTTCTTGAACGTCCACTTTTAATGATTTATTTTCTGCTGTTATAACAAATATCACTGATCAAGCTGTATGCTCCCTAAATTATACAAAGAAGTTGAAGTCATCATCCACCTTGACATATTTAAAATAATCAAGAATCTTTGTAGCATTAGTAAAAGGGAAAGCTGATGTCATTTTGTCAGGACTAATATGGTTTATGTTTCTGCAATGTGAAGGTACATATCTGTGGAGAGAAACAACAAGCAAACTTGTGTTAAGCTCTTTGCAGAGAATTCAAATTCTACAAAGAACGGCCCCTCAGCCCCAATAGCTTCCTTTGTCACCAAACTTCTCATATCTCTTCCACCTAATCAACAAATCATAGTTCACCCAGGTAAGTTTCTTCTACTAATTCCTTCAAGGAAAAATTGTCTTCTACTAATTGAGTCTCGCACCTAGTATCTTGTCTTGAAGTATGCAAAGAATAGAGATCTGTTTGAATTTCTCAATATATAAGTTAGTCATTATGAAAAGGAAAGGAAATGCATGCACTCCACTTGATTAGTCTACCAGAATGTATCCAGAATTTGAGTAGCACAAACCAAGCAATACAAAATTTTACTTTTATTGAACATAAAAATGAACAGTGAGGTTTTAGATTGGTACATCATTGTGATTCCAAGCTGACTTTTCACGCTAATCAGATAGGGGGCGAAGCATGTTGGAGTGATGGCATGGTGGCGACTGACGCCATATTCTATTTATTTCTAACTAACAAATGATTTGCAACTATGCAGGAATTTTCGACAAGCAGCTGAAACACGACGGTTTTGTGTGGGCGATTGATAGTACCGTTACAGGGAGATTTGTGATTGAGATAGAGTTTCTTGACCTGAAGGTTGCTGATCCATCTGTAAGCACTGTATCACTGTCTTCTTCTGTTTTTGTCAATGGTTGGTACAACAATAATGAGTCAGGAGGGTACGTGGAGTGAGTGGCACCCTTGAGTCTCCTGAAATCATGTCTAATCTTGGACAGGTTCACACACAAAAACATCGTATAGATACTTCCGCAGCTGCTTTCTTGCGTTGAAATAAACAATGCCCTGGTCTTTAGTTGTCAATGGGTTGAGCTTATGTGCGACACCGGACACCGATATGACATCCAGAGATATGTTGTTTCATAAGGACATTAATCATGTTTTCAAAGTCAGAGGCTAATTTAAGAGTAACAGAAACTAAAGCATAGATCTCCTGTCAAGTGTCAGTTGCCACTCAATTTTGACTCAATATCAGGATATGAACTCAAATTTGCAAATGTAAATTGGTTCCCCCTCAAAAAGAAGTCCAAATTGCATTATTGTTATCAACTGACAACAGCCTGCGAGTCACAAACATACATTGTTTCAGTACTTTATTTGCAAGAGCATAGATAGCCAGACTTTTAATCTGTTAACCAGCAGATCTCAGCATATCAGTAAATCCGTTACTGGAAGAATTTCAGTGAAAACAAACAATTTGAGAAAAAAAATCAGTATTCACCCCTTGTGCTTGCAAGAGTATTCCCCTGACGGTCTCATCTCATCATGTTCATGAACTGCATTTCAGGGCGGTGAACCGGCCTCAATCTGGGCCTCCCACCAGATCAAGCAGTCTTCAGACAACATCGCACTGTCTGCCCTGTCTCGGATGCTGCACGAGGACATCCTCACCGACATCACGATCAACGCCGCGGACGGCAGCGTGCGCGCCCACCGCGCCATCCTGGCGACGCGTTCCCCCGTCTTTCGGAGCATGTTCTCGCACGACCTCCGGGAGAAGGAGCTCTCCACCGTGGACATCTCCGACATGTCCCTGGACGCGTGCCACGCCTTCCTCAACTACATCTACGGCGACGTGCGCAGCGAGGAGTTCCTCGCGAACCGGCTGGCGCTCCTCCGGGCCGCCGACAAGTACGACATGGCCGACCTGAAGGAGGCCTGCCACGAGAGCCTGCTGGAGGACATCGACACGGGCAACGTGCTGGAGCGGCTCCAGACCGCGCACCTGTACCGGCTGCCGAGGCTCAAGGGCGGCTGCCTGAGGTTCCTGGTGGACTTCCGGAAGGTGTACGAGATGCACGACGACTTCAACGTGTTCCTGCAGACGGCGGAGCGGGACCTCGTGGCCGAGGTGTTCCACGGCGTCCTTGCAGCGTGGAGCGGGCGGTAAGCACGCCATGGCGTTGCAGCCTTGCAGGTGTACATCTGGGTTGGTTGGTTGGTTCAGAATCAGAAGCATTGTTTGGAGGATTCTTGCTGGAAAAGCATGTAAATATTTGCATACAGCACACACGTGCCAGTAGTTGGCTGGCCTGGGATTCACTGTGTATGCCTTGATTGGATTTTGTTCTTATCATGTGGAAATCTAATTCATGTAATACATATTGTCATACACATCAGCTGATACGGTGCTCATGGCAAAAGTCCTTGAGGCTTCACTGATACCTATTGTCATTCCATTATGTGTCTCTTTATGGTAAACTGATGTGTTGTGGTCTTGTGGAACTGGAACCGTATATGTAAAGTGGCATTGAGTTCTTATAGCCTAAGTCAAGTATTCCAGTGTCTGCTCTTTGGTTTAGTTGAGAAGTGGAACCTAAATTCTTCGACTAATTAGTGTTAAATCTTCAAATTAAACAAGCGGCCTATTAGCTCAGTTGGTTAGAGCGTCGTGCTAATAACGCGAAGGTCGCAGGTTCGAGACCTGCATGGGCCACGTTATTTTTTCTTTTTGAAAATGTTTTTTTCACGCCTTTTTTATTTTTATTTTTTTCTCGTTCTTCTTCTTTTTTGGATACTTTTCACGTTCTTCTTTAAAGTGCATCTGTGCTCTTTCTAGTACCGTTCTTCATATTCATCGTGTTCTTTGTTCACAATGCTCCTAATATATTGCTACTGATTTCATCATGGGTTTCAGCCTTTCAGGGATACAAGTAAAAACAATTCTCATTCGTATCAGAGAGTTTAATATCAGGTTTACCGGCTTACCGCACCGCGCTCTCTGCTAGCAATCATCATGGGCACGGCTTCTGGCCAAATCATTCGGCGGCATTGCCCATGCTCCATGCTGCTACTTGCCGGATGGCCAAATGCTCAAATCACTCGGCGGCACCGCTGGCGACAAGAACTGATGGATGGATCATCCAGGGGCGCGATACACCACTTGGGTCCATGCTCGCTCCATGCTTCATCGGGGAGCCAACGGCTGGAGAAACCAGTAGCGTCAGCGGATCTTCACCCCACTTGGGTGCCGCCGCCGGCCAATCTGCCGGCCATGCATGCTGGATGGGCGAGAGAGAAAAAACTGCTCATTTCACATCGCTCATTGAGCAATCAGAACAGCTCCTGATTCGTTTTCACAGTAGACTTTTAGCAGAGCGGCAGTTGCGCAGAGAAACAGAATGTGGCAATGTGTAAACATTACCTTTCAAAAAAAGAAAATGTGTAAACATTTGGTTCTCGTTTGAATTGCGTCTGGATTTCAAATTCACGTGGAAATAGGAAAGAAATGGGTTCCGATTCAATTGTTGCGTTTGGCTAGCAAGGAAAACATTGAAACAGAAATCAGACCAATAACAGATCCCTTTTTTTGAAAGAGCGCATTACAAGTTCCACCTGAACCGTTTGGTTGCCAATTTCATGAGAATTTCAAATCCTTCGCGTCAGCATACAGCAGCAGTCAGCAGCGAGGCTCGGTTGCCAGCCATGGAGCTCGAGTGCTCGACCTGACCCCTCACCACCTTCCGGCCGCCGTGCCGTGCTGCCTGCCCATCCCGAGAGGCCTCGACGGCAGCCATGGGAGCGGCTCCAGGGTTCCTCCGAAGGGCGGTTCGGCGGAATCTCGTGGCGCAAGTGACGACGACGGAGGGCGGCGGATACTGGCTAGGCGAGTGGATTTGGTGGCGCCGCCGTGCCGGCAACGAGGAAGGAAGAGAACGAACAATTAGCAACGGGTTTGTTGGACTTGGCCCAGCTGAGCCTATATATAGCCCATCTAAGCCTGCGGGAAATTAGACTTGGCCCGATCTAACAGGCTAAGGCGACTGGAGTGCCCAACTGAACAGCGGTCCAAAATCACATGGAAATTTTATCAGACTGGCTTATGATAAGCAAATTTTTGATTAATATTTGGTTGGGGTGCGCCAGGCCCTGCCAACAGTGCAACGGCTGGGCGACGCTCGAGGGCCCCAGTGGCAAGCCACTGCGGTGGGCCCTCCCCCACAAAAAATAAATTTAATATCGTAGTGGGCACATGGCCCACATATCAGATATTAAACTGATAAGAACAGATACTACACTTGATCTTAGCCAAAAGGCCGAGAAAGGTATGCTTTGGGACGGAGCCCTGGGTCTCGTTATGTAGCGAGTCGACGCCTCCGTGCTGCTTGGCTGGGCGAGGTGGGACTAAAACAGCTGAACGCGCTGCCGCTGCGTGCTCTGCGCGCCTGTGCCGGGGCGGGCGAGCGCTCTGGCAGATGTGATGGGCTGCGGCCCAACGAGTGATTCCGCCTTCGCCGCCCTTTCTTAGTTAGGCCCACTACCAGATGGCGAAGGCGGCATCCTCAGTTCTTCTTCTATTCTATCGTCCGTTCTTTGCCAAAGGATTTTATACCGGTCGTTTTTTCATTCTGATAAAAAAGCTTACACTGATCATCATTCAAGTATCTTTCAAAAACTTATATCGAGTGATACTTATATAATACGGGAAGTATTGAACGGAGGAGGAGAAGATACGTACTGAGCTTTCCAAGTCTCGGACATTGCGCCGTGTGAAGGAGCAGAACCTACAAAGAATCAATTAATGAGATCCGAACACTTTCGAGCTAACCTTGAACGACGAGGTTGGAATGCTGGATAGGAGAGGCTCCATCAACATCAATTTTAAAGCAGAAGCCACTCCTTTTGCTGTTCATGGCATAGGCCATTGGGGCACTCCACTGAAAAATAGCTGGTCGTGGTAAAATGATTCCTCGTCGAATCGGAATCATCATCGGCAAAGTGGCATCAACTTCGTGGAGTCCACCCAAGCGCTCCAATTGTCCCCTAGCTCTTCTGTTTAGTTGAAACTAAGGCAAGATTTGGTTCAGCACGTTGCCACCTTCGAGTCTACTTGAGGCCAAACTGCAGAAGTACACTGGGTGCCATGGTGGAATGCTAGTACGAAACGTAGATTTCTTACGCGCGGAATATGACAAGCGGCCTATTAGCTCAGTTGGTTAGAGCGTCGTGCTAATAACGCGAAGGTCGCAGGTTCGAGACCTGCATGGGCCAATATCTATTTTTTTCCCATTCGGTATTATTTTTTGGATTTCTCCGTTCTCCTTTTTCCAATGCCATTTTTTCCCTATTGATCTTTCTGGCGGCGATCCATGTCGGGGGAGCGAAAAAAATCTGGGTGCCGGGAGCAGGAGGGGCGAGCAGCGCCGCCGGCAGATTGGCCGGCCGGGGATGTCGACCACCGTGGGCTTGGGCAGTAGGCTAGGCCAAGTGTGCTCTCTGTAGTCTGTACTTGGACCCGCCGCCGGACCACTTGTTGGACTCAGCACGCCGTCCGTGTCCGGGCCATTTCAGTCTCAAGATCATGCCTGCATTTCTCCAATCCACGACAAAATCGGGCATCCGAAGTCGCAAACCTATCGTGCCAACCTAGGCTAGAATATCCGTGCGCCGCCATTGAACTACGGCAGCGATGATGACAAGGCTAGGTGCTATGAATCGTTCATTTGTTGGATGGCATTAAGGGTCTCTGTTTGGCATTGTTCCTCGAGTAGTTCCCAGCTAATTTTGGGTGGAGCCTTCCAAATAATATTTTACAGTAACTTCTAAGAAATGATCTTCTAAGATGTTGGGAGCTAAAAAAACTAATTTTCTTATCCACTTCTCCTTCAGAATTGCTTAGTCCATAAAGTTTAGGAAAAAATATAAATTACTCCCCTCAACTATAGCCAAAGTCCGGATAACCTCCTAAACTATCGTTTGGTTCATTTTACCCACCAAACTATACCCTTTAGTTCAAATTACCCCCTAATATAATTTGTATTTTTTCTTTCTCCATGCATAGGTGGAGTTTTAAGTTGAAATTTTACAAGATGATTAGTACACATCATAACACATGTTAGAAAAAAATACATCATAATTTTCTTATCATTATTTTGGTAGATTAGGATATTTAATAATAAATTAATCATTGGATTTCAAAATTATATCAAAAATAATGATGAAAAAATTATAATTTTTTTAAATATGCATTATGATGTCCACTACTACCCTGCAAAATTTGAAATTAAAATTCAACCTGTCTATGGAGAAAAAAAAGATAAATTGTATTGTGGGGGTAAAATGAACTAAATGGTATAGTTTAGGGACAAATTAAACCAAGTCATAATTTAGAGGATTATTCAGACTTTGGATGTACTTGAAGGGAATAAATTGAACTTTTTCCTAAAATTTATCATAGAGATCCACGGAAGACCACTTCTCTTAGAGAATCACATGCGGATAAGCTCTACGAAACATGAACGGGTAAGGCTTGATGTTCTCTTATGCTTTTAAGCATTCGACACACTAGGATGCATATTTTGAAATATTTACTAGACGACTAGCCGGATTGTTTACCACAATTGTGCAACTAGTAGGAGTGCGAATTCGTGCCTCCGAGGTCGCCACCGATACTCTTTACTTCAATTAATGAAGCTACTTGCCTGAGTTGTCTTAGAACCGGTTTGGACAAACTCTGGATTTTGTAGATTGTGGAATGTTAACATTTGGATTTTTAGAGTTGAATTGTAAAAGCTAGGTTAAGAGTTGAGGCAGCTTGTATGATTCTACAATCGAGGTGTTTGGATCACAAGTTGGAATTTAGAAAGTTAGATCCTGCAATCTGGTGGATGTGGATCCTGAGGTTTAGTTCCATTTCACTGTTGCGGTTCCAACATCATCAAACGGTACTGTAAAACGCACACAATGGAATGTTGATTTGACACAGCCCCCAATCTAAGGTAAAAAAAGATTAGATATTTAGTGGGTTAAAAACAGAGTAGCAGTAACAAAGGGAATTCCTAAGATATTTAGGCAGCCAATGAGACATCAAGGAGCTACAGAGCAGAATCGTAGGGTTAGTTGAAGTCGCAATAGAAGACGTGTGGGTACTGGGTAGGCAGCAGCAGATCTGAAGCTGCCCCCCCCCCCCCCCCCCCCCCCCCAGCCCCTGCTGGCTGGCTGCTGCACACCCCTCGGCAGGGCGAGAGGACGCCAAGAGAGCGAGCAGCTTGTTTGCAAGCAACAAAAGCTTCCTGTGCCGTGTTGCATGCATCGAACGGGCGGGCCCCACCGCCAAAAGCGGGCCGCAGGTCATGCGCGCGAATCGCGTTCCATTCTTTTCTCTCCCCCAGCCACCGCGCACCGGAACATGCACCCGCTGCCCCCACCAACCCCGCCGCTGCCTGGGGGGCCCGCGCACCGCGGACGGCGGGGGCCTCGAAGTGGCGCCGCGAATCCGAGTAAAAAAACGTCTCGCTCCGCCACTGGCGCTCTTTAAATTTTACGAACCGTTCCCGGGCCAAAAAATATCCGCGGCCCGCGGCGCAGGCCACGCGATCGCCGTGCCTGTGCGTGATTGCGTTCACGATGATTGGTTATGCGATAGCACGCATCGGTTTGTACGTTGTACCAATCAGTTGTGAAGTTATTCAAAGCATGTAGCATGTTAGGCTAGCTGTTCCCAACACGGAATCATTCGTCACGAATTGGATTAGCGCTACGGGAATTTGAGCTGTCCCACGACTATGTATGTACTTCACGCTCCACAACTCTGACTGTCCGACACCAGAAAGAAAATGAAAAGAATGAAGGGTAAGAACTCTCAACTACTTGCTATATTTACCATCAGTAGAGGCGGAGCTGCATGCAGCGCCGGATGCCGGTGAAATTTGTCATCAGTAAGGTCCCCTCCTCTTCTGTGAAAGAAAAAATAACCGAGGGGGCCAACTGCAAAAGCCTCCCCACCCCAAGCGCCGCTATATAAGGCAGGAGGGAAGAGGATCGGTGCCAAGCGGGGGACGGATCAGACCGAGCTCACCGCCGTCGCGATAACCCACCCGTGGCTCCACGGATTCCGAGCCAGCCGCTGCCCGCTGTGGGCACCTCTGAGCCCGCCGGGCAGTTGATCCTAGAGAAAGGTCGGGAGGAAGATGACGGTGGGCACCGGGATCGCGGTCCAGGACGGGAGCCTCGTGGCGCTTGGGGCCAAGATCCTGCGGGAGGTGCGCGGCAATGTGCACGTCACGCCGGCCGCCGGGGGCGGCCTCACCAACGGCGCCTTCCTCGGCGTGCGGTCCGCGCCCGCCGGCAGCCGCAGCGTCTTCCCCGTCGGGAAGCTCCGGTATGTATTCCCGCATTCTTCAGCTCTGCTCTGTTTGCGATGTTTCTTTTCTTTGAAATTTCTGGATAAGGTAATCTGTTTGTTTGTGGTTCACCAATCTGTTCAGTTGATTTTGTGCACGCTGTGACGTTTTTCCCCACCCAAATTTTGTTTTTCTGGACTACTGGTGAAATGGTGACTGTTCGGATGTAAATTCTGATTCGCAGTAAACATTGAGCATTTAGTGTGAGGGAAAACAGTGGAACTCCTGATGATGTTTGTGAAAAGAGGAGATTTTTGGGACTGTAGGTTTGCTGCATACAGCTTTTGTTTGTTTTCTGCTTGTTGCAATTTGCAAAGGTCACTTGAAAGGCCCTTTCCTATTTTCATAGTATTTTTTTTCTCACAAGAAGAAAGTAGCAACGCAAATTTATCCCGAAAGAAGCAAGACCTTCTAACGGGTGGTTGAGAATGCAAATATCAAATATTGAGTGCAGAAGAAAAAAAATTTGGTTCACCGGGAAAAAGACCCCCCCCCCCCAAAAAAAAAAAGAAAAAAAGAAAAAAAGAAAAGAAGAAGAAGAAGAAGTCACGCTATGCTCGTGTTGCAGGGACCAGCGGTTCATGTGCACTTTCCGGTTCAAGATGTGGTGGATGACGCAGAGGATGGGCTCGTCAGGCCGTGATATCCCCTTCGAGACACAGTTCTTGGTCGTCGAGGGCATCAATGGAGCGCAGTTCGCCGGTGATAGCACCGAGCAACCTGTGGTGTACACCGTCTTCCTTCCAATATTGGAGGGTTCATTCCGTGCTGTTCTTCAGGGGAACGCTGATGACGAGCTGGAGATTTGCTTAGAGAGTGGTAACTACGGCAACCATATAAATATCACTCCTTTGACTTGGTACAGTGTCATGCGATATAATAGTATTTTTGTCACCATAATTCAGGTGATCCAGATGTAGAATCCTTTGAAGGCACCCATCTTGTTTTCGTCGGTGCTGGATCGGATCCATTTGAAGTGATCACAAATTCAGTAAAGTAAGTCAATGCCTTCTCTGATAAACATCGTTTTTAGTCCACTATTTTGCGCGTCTCATTTCCTTTAAGTTTCTGATTCAGTTTGCCAGCCACTTTCTTTAAATGCATAGCTTGCTATCTGAAATAACATCAATCAACTTGCTGCAGAGCTGTTGAGAGGCACTTGCAGACGTTTTCTCACAGGGAAAAGAAAAAGGTAGTGAGATGTTTCTTGAAGAAATGGTATCTGCATTTTTGGTTTCTGTCTGTTTCAGAGTTCTGAACGTCCAAGTTGCTGCAGATGCCAGACATTCTAAACTGGTTTGGTTGGTGCACATGGGATGCATTTTACACCAACGTTAGTGCTGAAGGAGTGAAGGAGGGATTACAGAGGTCTTTACTAATCTTACAACGTATCCCCAAATACTTAACCCTACCACATTATCAGTGTACTGAGACACCCAATATATCTTTTCTTTATTTTCAGCTTTCAAAAAGGTGGAGTTTCTCCTAAGTTTGTCATAATTGACGATGGATGGCAATCGGTCGGTATGGATCCTGTGGGAATTGCGTGCTTAGCTGATAACTCAGCCAAGTAAGAAGTAAACCTATTATGCTTTGCCAGCCATACTTGATTTCTGTACAAAATCTAGAGAGTTTCAGTTCAGGTTCTGAACTGTGGCTGTTCTGTCTATCAGCTTTGCAAACAGGTTGACTCATATTAAGGAGAACCACAAGTTTCAGAAAAATGGGAGGGAGGGTCACAGGGAAGATGATCCAGTGAATGGCCTCGCGCATATCGTCAATGAAATTAAAGGAAAACATGAGCTGAAGTATGACATCATTCGATAATTTGTTGTCTTATTCAGTTTACAAATGACAAATTTTGGAAGTTCATCTTTCTGACATATTATGTCAAATAATTCAGGTATGTGTATGTGTGGCACGCGATTACCGGATACTGGGGTGGAGTCAGGCCAGGTGTTGTTGGAATGGAGCACTATGAATCGAAGATGCAGCACCCTGTGTCATCACCAGGAGTTCAGAAAAACGAACCCTGTGATGCTTTGAACAGTATAACAACTAATGGACTGGGCCTTGTGAACCCTGAAAAAGTATTCAGTTTCTACAATGAGCTCCATTCTTATCTTGCAACTGCTGGGATCGATGGAGTTAAGGTGGACGTGCAGAACATCCTTGAGACACTAGGTGCTGGCCATGGGGGAAGGGTACTGCTGGCTAGAAAGTATCAACAGGCTTTGGAAGCTTCCATCGCTAGGAACTTCCCTGACAATGGCATCATATCATGCATGAGCCACAACACAGACAACTTATATAGGTAACATCTAACATCTTGTGCTAAAATATCTTGAAAGCATTGCTTGGTGTTTGGTGCAATTAACTGACGTTGCAGTTTTTAACACGCTCCTATTCTTGCTGCAGTTCAAAAGGGAGTGCAGTTGTGAGAGCCTCTGATGATTTCTGGCCGAGGGACCCGGCTTCCCATACTATACACATTGCATCCGTCGCGTATAACACTGTCTTTCTTGGAGAGTTCATGCAACCTGATTGGGACATGTTCCATGTGAGTATACATATTTTTATTCTTCTCTGTTTACAAAAATGACCTCTTTTATGGCTTGGCTGCTAATATTACTTTTGTTTCCATGCCAACAGAGTGTTCACCCGATGGCTGAATACCACGCTGCAGCCCGAGCAGTCGGCGGTTGTGCCATATATGTCAGGTAAACCAAAAAACTTCGGGCGATACACAGTTATTCACATTGCATTGTATTGAATTATACATGCTAACAATTAGATGTTGAATTTATCTGTGATTTTCCAGTGACAAGCCTGGAAGCCATGACTTCAATTTGCTGAAGAAGCTTGTGCTTCCCGATGGATCGATCCTGCGTGCCAAACTCCCCGGGAGACCAACCAGAGACTGCCTATTCTCTGATCCTGCCAGGGACGGCAAAAGGTTAGCAGCAGCCTTCTAGCAACTTCTTTATACTACATGATGTGCTGATGCCACAGCTCAACCGTTCTGAAACCATCTTATGGTTGCAGCACCCTCAAGATCTGGAACCTGAATGAACACTCCGGTGTCATTGGCGCCTTCAACTGCCAAGGTGCCGGCTGGTGCCGGGTAGGGAAGAAGAACCTTGTCCATGATGAGCAGCCCGGAACAGTCACCGGCGTCATCCGGGCACGGGATGTCGACTACCTTGCGAAGGTTGCCGATCAAAGCTGGAACGGCGACGTGATCGTGTATTCGCACGTAGGAGGTAAATCATCATTTTTCCTGAATTGTTCATCTTAACTGTCTTTCAGAGTACTGACAAGCAATCCGGTGTCCATTTTTTTTTCAGGAGAGTTGGTCTACCTGCCGAAGAACGCCTCCTTGCCCGTGACATTGAGATCACGCGAGTACGAGGTGTTCACCGTCGTCCCTGTGAAACACCTGCCGAGCGGCGCCTCCTTTGCGCCGATCGGCCTGATCGGCATGTTCAACTCCGGCGGCGCGGTGAGGGAGCTTAGATTCGGCGAGGACGCAGGCGTCGAGCTTAAAGTGCGGGGCTCGGGCACGGTGGCAGCGTACTCCTCAACAAAGCCGAAGAGTGTAGGCGTCGATTCCATGGTGGTTGATTTCGCGTACGACGATGCCTGTGGTCGGGTCACCTTTGAGCTCGGCCTCCCCAAGCAAGAACTGTACCTGTGGAACGTTTCGGTAGAGTACTGAGATCGATGTAATGAGAAAAGTTCAGATATGGTTTCCTGAGTATATCTGTCAAAAGTAAAGAGAGAGGCTTCTGAATGTTTGACGTTAGGAGATGTTTTTCAGTGTTTACAGGTTATAAGGCTTTTCATTGGCAATAAGAAGATCAGAATCAGATAGTAGACTTGGGCCGTTTGCTCCCCACCCCATCTTAACAATCCATCATCTACTATAGTATAGATCTCAAACACTGGAAGTTTCAAAGGAAAAAAACTTACGGATATATTGTCCCGATAAAATTTTCATAGCATATCCTATTGAAAAGAGAGGGACTATGGGGCTTCCTATCTACCTTCCGTGCGATAGGAACCCGTGAAATCGCACGGCCCAAAATAGTAGCAGACGGCCCATATTTTGTAGCACAACAGTAGATCGGCTTGAGCCCATCAAAAGCTAAAAGCACAGCACAACAGGCCTAGTAATAGCAGCAGCACGCGGCCCACAGTTGAGTAAGCCTTTCTCTTCTTTTTCAAAAGAAACTATAAGCAATGTTGAATTAGTATATTCAACATTTTAAAATAATGGATTTGACATTTATTTAAAACTATTTCACCATTTCAAATGGATTAGTTCAACATTAAATATAAAAATATTTGAAACAACATATCCAGAATGTTGAAGTAGCATTTTAAAATGTTGAAATTATACAGCGTAAATGTTTATTTTTTAAAAAAATCAAAAAATATTTTCATATTGGATCTTAATCTGCTAAATTAATTATAAGTAACATGATGGTTCAAACGGAATTTAAAATGGTTTAACGGATTAAGAAAATCACATTTGAAATTTAGAACTTAAATTAAGTGTTGACACTGTTTTTTAGCACAAGTCTGGTCTGTGATGAGGTAGGAGAAGTAGCCGATGGAAGGCGACCGATGTTGAAATGAAGTTGGCCGATTGGCCAATGTGGCGTCGTAGCCAATGGAGCGGAATTGGTGCTGATGGATTACGTTAGCAAAATGTTGTGTCTGAGTCTTTACGAGTCTCGTTTTGTTTTAGAAAGTTTGTTTTCTTTCTAGTCAAGTCATATTGTGTCGTGATCGATTAGGGTTTATTAGCTTGGACTGTGGGCTTGTAAAAACACATCCAATCAAATACAACAATCACTTCTTCTTTGTCGGCGACTTCGCCAAACCCTAGTTTCATAGCTATTTTCTTTTCTTTAACGAGTTCTTCTGGTCGGCAGGGCTGCATCGCTTCGATCTCCGGCTTGCTAGTAAGTTCCGTGTTTACTGAGTAAACTAGGTCTTTATTAATGGCACATCGCTTTTTCCTCGATCTATTTATTCACCACTTTTCGATATTAGCTTTGCTTGTTTAGTCTTGTTTAGCTTAGCTCTTATCACCGTTATCCAGCTTAGATTTCAGTTATCTATCGTCTTTTACCATAGTTTCGTTGTTTCAATCTATTTCGTCAAGTACAGCCGATCAGATCTAGATCTAAATGTTATTTTCAGGGTATTATTAAGTAAAATTAATATTGTTTCCACAGTTGAATCGGCTGATCCTAGCCGATTCCCTTTTGACTCATCAGATCTCTAGCCATTATCTCCAATGGGACGATTCGGAACACCAGCTGATACATTCTAGAATTTGACATTACCTTATTCCTTATCAATTTACAGGTCAAATTGACTCGCACCTACACGAAGCTAATTGGAGCCTGCACCGAAGGAAATCAAATCTTCCAGATCCTCGTGCGGGGTCACGCAGGAAACCGATCACCGGTTTTTTTGCGTCAACACTAAGATTCCCATCCACCTAATCCAATGAGCAGCTAACACCTATCATCCATCTGTCAAGCTACTAACCCGCACGCCCGTGAACTCGTCCGCCGCAAAATCTATGCCGTTGTACCAATCTTGAACATTGTAAGGTGTCCAAGGCTCCGTTTGGATGTATATATTGAGCCATTGGAATTGAATTGGGCACTGGTACCAAATCAGAGTAGTAGAAATGCATTACAATGCCAATTTTGTTATTTGGATGTAAATAAAATTACTAGTTGGAATCCAATGAAATGGCCAATACGTCTTGTTTGGATGTGCATATTGTGGAATTCAGAATTGACCATCTTTTCTCCTCCCCCCACCATACGAGCACTCCTTCCTTCACCAGCGACACAGGCCATGGCCGTCGGGGCCCGTCATCAAGGCTGTGGGCGTCACCACCAGAGTAGAGGACGTAGGTCGGGGCGGTTGATGCGGGCGCTGCCCGTGGCGGCCTTGACGAGGAGGCGAGCGGAAGAGTAGTCTGCCCGAGCACTAGGGTGGAGGCACGCGACAAGTCGTGGAGGTTGAGCATGAGGTCACAGCCGGGGAGGATGCTGTGGTGCCGCTCGTCCCCGACACGATGCGGTCCGACTGTGGATGCAGGCGTGGTCGGAGCTGATGTTCACCAGCTCTGAATCGAGCTTCGCCGCCGCCACCACCATTACTGAATCGAGCTTCACCGCCGCCATCACCACCACCGAATCAAGCTTCACCACTGCCGAATCAAGCTCCGCCGCCATCGAATCAAGCTCCGCCGAGGAGGGGGAGGAGGAGGAGGAGGAGGGCTGGGGTTGGCCGGAGAGAGGAAGGAGGAGGAGGAGGGGGGATGAGGGAGGATGATGATAGGGGGTGGCCGGAGAGAGGGAGGAGGAGGGCGGGGGGTGGTCGGCGAGAGGAAGAAGGAGGAGGACGTATGGTGGCTCGGGCGCTCGGTGAATTCATCTCAAAACTGAGGGGGTTACCTCAACATTGAGGACGAGAGGGTGTGAGTGCAGTGAATACCGTTTGGTATTGGAGTTGATTTCTAATTTTAAATTTTAAAATATCCAAACAACCGATATTCGAAGCTTCAATTCCAATTCCAAATTCTGAGCCTGAATATCTATATCCAACTGGAGAATATTTTTTTCTTCCGGAAGATACGTAGGTTTATCGTTTGACTATCGGGCGGTGTGGGCCGAATGTTGGCCCCGGCCCCCGGCAACCAGCTCAGCCCAAACACACACACAAATCAATCACTCGGCGGCGTCTCGTGGATTTCGGACTCGCACCACGCCGGGCCGGCGGCGGCGCGTGGACGCACGCACGCACGCGCCACGAGGTGGTTTAGGCTTCATTTTCCGTGGGGAGCCACCGGATCTAGCGCAAAACCGTGTCCGGCTGTCCGCGCAAACCCGTTTAATCACCGCCACCACCTCCCCGACGTGGCCGCCGCCTAAACCCCACACGGCCCACGCGCTCCCTCAGGCCTCAACTCTAAACCCCGACGAGCCGCCGCCGGGTTCTTCTTCCTCCGCAAGCCACCTCGCCGCCGCCGCCGCTCGGGCCACGATGGGGAGCAGGGTGGCCGCGGCGCTGCTCCGGCGCGGCAGGGACCAGGCCTCGGCCCTGATGATCCCCCGCCTGGCCCCGAGGAGCGCCCCCGCTCCCGCTGTTCCCAGGATCGGATCCGGCTCCGGCGGCGGCGGATGCCTCATCCCGCCGCGGCCGGGGTCGACGGGGGCCTTCTCCTCCGCTTCCCGATTCGCCCCCTTCCACGCCTTCCGCTCCCTCGCCCCCAAGGTCAGCGGGTCTCTCTGCTTTCCTCCCGCTTCTCTCCCTGCGTGGTGCCTTCCCTTTCCCCTTGTTGATGCCGTTATTTCGAGGAAATGCGGACACTTCTGTGATGGGAGCAATTTCGATGGAAATGACTCGGGACCAAATTGTGTTGTGTACTGACATATGGTCAATTTGGGGCGATAGCTTTATCTGATTGGCATTGCTTGTCTTCGAAATTCTAGATGTTTAGCTGATTTGCTAGGGAATTAGCATACGGTTGGATGTGCTATCTGGCTCGTGGAGGTTTATCTGATGGATCATAGTGCATTAGCTGTAATGAAGCTTGCCCATGTATGTCTATTTAGAATTTGAGATCAGAAGGGAATAGCTTATGTGATTGAACTGTGCACAAGGAAATTTTTGTGAAGAGAGAACGATGCCCCAGGTGCTGTAGTTACTCAAAAATTGAAAATGTCTGATGATTTTATATGCTGATGCATGATGCGGTTTTGTTAGATACATGAAATTCACACATCACCCGCATAACTCATTTCTTAGACATTAAAGGAATATGCTACGTATTGCAATATAACATTCGTCTGTTTGGCCTTTCCTTGTTCAAAGGAATTCTCAAAATTTACATCTGATTCAAGTGTTCCATTTTTAGACCTTACTGGGCCAATGCACAGGAAAAATGTCAACTGCCACAGCAGCATTGAATTCAACGATGGCCAATGGAGCAGCGAATTCAGGATTAAAGTTGCTTGTTACAAAAGGGCCTCAAGCACAGAAGGCAGTTGGGATATGGCTTTTTGGCTGTGCTGCCTGGGTGTTTAGCTTGGTCATACTAGGAGGAATAACTCGGCTTACACGTTCTGGTCTGTCAATGACTGACTGGAAGTTCACTGGGGAAATACCTCCAGTATCAAATGAGGCTTGGCTGCTGGAATTTGAGAAATACAAGCAGTCGCCTGAGTACAAGAGGTAAGGATGCAACTGCAACCATTTGTTTATGTATTGCCTTTTGTCTTCTATTGTTGATGTCCACTGGTGGAACTAATAATGGCCTGCTGCATGACACGACTGCTTATTTTTCTTTTATATTCAATGATCATGACCCTTTTAGATGATTTTAGCATCTCAATAAAACATCATTCTCTTAATCTCACTACTTCAGTGCTGCTGAACTTATGTTTCTATATGGAAGTGACTGTATAATCTTAATGCTAACACCTTGGGAATTGTTTTCTTAATAAACTTGTGAAAGGTTTACCATGCTTTGCTGTCCAATCCATACCTCCTCTGTTTTTGAGATTTTATTTTATTGCTGCAACGTTGTCTGTTACTAAAATTGGCTGCCCATATGTCAGTCCTATTTAGCTAAAATTGGAATTAGGGAGCCAAAGAAAATTGATCCTTATGAAAGTCTTAGCATCAAACCAGGTGGCGGCCTAACCCGTTCAAAATTGCCAAAGTTTAGTAAGGCCAACTTTAGCTCTCTGGTGCATCAAACCAAAAGTCCTCATAGTTTCCATATGTCTAATCTTGACAGTTATAAAGCTATTAACTATTATCGAATTTCAGAAAGAGTAGAAAATTACGAGTTTTGCAGCGTAGAACATCAAAGAAAAAAAAAGGTATGGATTACTGTTTTGTAGTAATCGATATGAGTTTCTCCAGCTATGTAGGAATAGTTATTCACATGGACTCTCAGCAAAATTTATTTATTTTCGTTTAAACAATAAATAGTATGCCCGAATGTGTTTCCTTCATTTGCTCCTTTTATGTTCCCTTCATTTAGAGATACTGCTTTGCATATCATTTTCTGCTAATGCAATAGCAGCATTCTATGAACATATCTAGGGTGAACAAAGGAATGAGCCTTGAGGATTTTAAATTTATATACTGGATGGAGTACGCACACAGAATGTGGGGAAGAGCTTTGGGCTTTGTATTTGCGGGTCCTTTTGCATACTTTATTGCAAAAGGGTATGTTACCCGCCAACTTGGGCTCAGGCTGTCAGCTCTATTTGCACTTGGTGGTGCTCAAGGGTTGATTGGCTGGTGGATGGTGAAAAGTGGTCTTGAGGTATTTATACAATATCTTTCATGTTTCACTACTTTGTTGTTTTGGAGCTTCACTATTTTTCTTCACCTCAGGAACCAACATCCGAGTATGTTCAACCCAGGGTTAGCCCTTACAGGTTGGCAACTCATCTAACATCTGCATTTGTTATATACTGTGGTATATTGTGGACTGCTTTGTCAGTAGTGATGCCAGATCCTCCAACGGGATCAATGAGTTGGGTAAATGGTGCAGCAAAAATTAGGAAGATGGCTATTCCTGTCAGTGCTGCTGTAGGCATTACTGCCATATCTGGAGCATTTGTTGCAGGCAATGATGCAGTATGTCTTACTCTCTGTGTGTTTCTGTTTCTATCTTGAAACTAGGTATATCTTTTTGAAACTAGGTATATCTTTTTCTTTTATTTATCTAATTATTTATGATTGCTATGACCAGGGGCATGCATACAATTCATTCCCAAAGATGGGTGACACTTGGGTTCCTGAAGATGTATTTTGTATGGAGCCTTTCATACGCAATTTTTTTGAGAATACATCCACTGTGCAGGTAACTTTTTCTCCTAATGATAAGTTTACAGTTCTGTTCATGTTCTCATGAAAAACGGGCTTAGGGGGTGTTTGGATCCAGGGACTAATTTTTAGTCCGGGTCACATCGGATGTTTGGATACCAAATAAAGGGATTAAACATGAGCTAACTATAAAACTAATTGCGTAAGCTGGTGCTAATTCACGAGACGAATCTATTAAGCCTAATTAGTCCATCATTAGCACATGTTTACTGTAGTACAACATGGTCAAATCATGAACTAATTAGGTTTAATGGATTCGTCTCGCGAATTAGCCTCCATTTATGCAATTGGTTTTGTAATTACACTATATTTAATACTTCTAATTGGTGTCCAAACATCCGATGTGACGGGACTAAAGTTTAGTCCCGAGGAACCAAACAGCCCCTTAGCTCCAAATGATCATGTTGACTTGAATGTTTTTATTCCTCAGGGTTTGCAGAGTCACTCTCTTTGTTTCTTAACCTTTGACTAGTTCATTCTGGCTAGTAACAGTCCAGATTTCTTCATCCATTCCAGTCTTAGATTAACAAGCTCTTCCCATTCTTGTAGCTCAATCACCGAACTCTTGCAACAACCACATTATTGTCTGTGGCTGGATTATGGCTGGCGGCAAGAAAAATAGACATGCACCCAGCAGTCAAGTCTCTGATTGGGAGCACGCTTGGGATGGCTGCTCTTCAGGTAATAAATCCAGGTCCTTGAGTTTATGTGATGTTGACACTTTGGTAGTTTCTTCACATGACTGATGTAACTATGGATGATCATGCATAATCCAGTCTGTATGCCAGATGAAGTTATTACATTATGCAAAAGAATACATTTATTTTAGGCACATGAAAGAGTATAATCAACACCTAATGAACTATCCAGTGGACAACATTGACCTACACCAGCGTACGATACCTAATAATGTTACTACGTATTCTATTTCAGGTTACGTTGGGCATATCGACACTCTTGATGTACGTCCCTACCTCGTTGGGCTCAGCGCACCAAGCTGGAGCATTAACTCTATTGTCACTGATGATTCTTCTCACTCATACTTTAAGAAGGCCGTCATCAACTCTTCTTAAATCGCTTGCGGCTGCTGCGAAACCAACCTGATACTACGCCTTGAAAATTTTCACACAACAGTTCCCCCTACTAACATGCATGGGTGCCATTGTTTCTCTGCACCCCACCTGACTACTGAAGCTTTTTGCCAGAAAAGTATGCTGCACTTGGATAAAGTGTCCTCCATGATAGTGCCGAATATTAGAAATATTATTGCATTTTTAACACACTCTGTTTTGACATGTGAACTCTTGCACCATTGTGCCCATGGAAGCGGATGGATTTGTACCCTGAGCTTATACACAAGCCCCAGTTCCCTTTCTATTCTTATGTACCAGACCAAGGCTAATCAGCCAAAAATAATTTTGAGAATCGACTGACATGGATACGTTAATCTCCGTACTGTATCATGGTGATAATTCAATTGACCGTCTCAAGGCCGGTTTGGTTTCAAATCTTCAGATGGTTGCACTCCAAGCTTTCAAGCATATTGCGCCATGAAGTTGCAAAGAAATGGAACTCAGTTATTCTTCTCACTCTGCGGCTCATAAATGCATCTGATGGATTAGATGTATTGTTGCACTTGAATGATAATATGCAATCCATTTTCCAGTTAAAATCACCTGGATAGAAAGCTTATAAATGTACTGGATGGTTAAATGCAAGTCTGCACTGGAGTTGTGCTTACAGAATTACCCTTCTCTCATTTCAGATAAGAATTTCCCTTCTCATGATTCACCCCACGACGTGGGTGCTTGCTAACTGAGATGAAAGAGTGTGGATTTCACCTTGTTCCTAACATTACTTGGTATTTTCCTCACGAAAAAAAAGAACATTACCAAACAATACTACTGTGGCAAGAATATGAAACTTCTGTGCTTTACAATCATTGGCAAGTTTAAAATATCTTTTTGTTTAGTGGACAATTTAAAAGGACAAGAAAATATAAATCTAGATCAGTTGCATTGTGCTAGAAAGGATGATGGAACCTCGGCATGGAACATTGAACGAGTTCCAGCCAGACAATTGGAAGCACGGCTCCAGACAAAGAAAAATGCATTCAAAGTGCCTTTTCCAAATTTAAATAGGAGCACCAGGAACTGCAGAAGAATGGGATCCCACAGAGGCGGAACAATTTTTGGTGGCACGATTCCTTGAAACATAACTATATTCTTTCCGCTTTGCGCGCTATTTGCTTTAGACTCCATTTTCTATATACAGTATGGAGCAACAAAATTAGGACCTCCCTTTTCTATATGCACCAAGGAGCCACAAAATTAGAACCTCCAACTTGAATGTTGCTTCCTCCACTGAACGTTCCTGCAAACCATGATAGGTTATTATGGTTGCTGCAACTTGGTGATTCATGCTATCAAATGTGGATGGTTGGTGCAGCGTTATGCATATGCTCATTTCTTTACAAGTGGGAAAATTGCTAAAAAAACCCCCCATAAGTCTCTTGAGGTTCGAAATTCTCTTCCATAAGCGACAAGTCACTGTGTTGGAAAATGCAAATGCCCACCTCCTACTCAGTTCTGTGCAAAAATAACCATAGTGCGCACATGTTTAACCGAATCAATCCGTTTTAAATTTTAAAATTTTCCCCATGCGCATCATATGTTTCTAATGATGTACACTTGACCACCATCCAAATTAACCGTTGGCGAACAAAATGGCTCCTGTTCTACTTACTTCTTTTTGAATTGCTAGCTGGATTGATGTCCTGGGCAAAAAAATAGAAAACGATCATGCTTGTGAGAAGGATGAATTACTTTGAAGCATCAACCTTGTACCTGCCAGGTTGTCACTGGGTTCACCCATGCTCGAGACATGCACATTCTCCTGGCACTATTTCTTTTCCTCGTTACAAAATACTACCTCATACATACAATATCTCTTCAGTTTGGTGAATCATAGATGTTTCCTAGAACAAAACCGGGATTAGCTAGGGGAATGGGTTTCCTTTGCCGCAGGATCGGATTTGTAAATTTTTTTAAGATGATGGGACGCTTTCTAATCTAATCCTAAATTCCTGATGTCCTAAACCATTTGCGGGCGAACTCTGTGGTCGGTCCCTCACTAACTAACTCCCATAAAAAAAAGTTCATCTTCTGTACTACTACTAAATAATCTGTGGTACAATCTGCCTATATAAAGAGGGAACCTGGCTCAAGAGCTCTCTCATCCTCCTCACCCCGTTCCAAATTAACTAGCACTACTAGCTACCAGCATCGAGATCACCATCCTACAGCTCTTGTAGACTCCATAGCCATTTCGTGGAAAGCCTTTGCTGCTGCGTTCATCATGTTGCTGCTCGGCACCACCTGCTTCGTGCAGCTCCCTGCGCCAGCTCGCGCAAGGAAGCTGGGAGCGAGGGCACCTGCCATCGCCACGCACCAGTACCCGTGCGCCCGACGGAGTGTTCTACAGGTGCCTGATGAAGCGAGCAAGGAGACCGACCGGACCACCAGCCCAGGCCATAGCCCCAGCTTTGGCCATGACAGTCCTCCGAGCTCATGACGGAAACTATATCGATCTGCTGCTCGTCGCTGCATTATCTGTCGCCGTCCTTATTACTGCGAGTTTTATCTGTGCCCGAGCATCCAAAATTTACGTTGTGCTGTTTTCGAACTTTTGTGAGTTTTTGCTATGTTGAAATTTGAAATTCGTATGCGTGGCATCTAGCGTTGTTTGTATACCACATGTTGTAAAACTCCTGCTCCCTTCTCCTCCAATAAAAGGCAGAGCTCATGCAGCATTTTTTTAAAAAAAGAGAGGAAAAGGTCTACCAACAGCAGATTAAAACCGTTGCATCCATGTTTCCATGCCTTGATGAACATGCAGAATGGAAGTGTGATCTAGTAGAGGTTTTAGGTTGATATTCTTCGTTTGACCCGCCCGTTGACAGGCGTCAATAAATATAATCGTCGTATCCTCCTGGTCCAAGTGATCATATATACATCCAATTCGAGCTGCTAGATGGAAATAATTGTTGCCTCTCGTGTACGCGTGTAGTGCCACTAAACGGGATGGTGCACACGTACTACATGCCTGCTCCATGTGTAGAAGTCTGCAGAAGAAGACGATCATCCATCTCCAAGCGTCGTCCTCCTGCTCCAAGCGATCCTCACCGCCGGATGGCGGTCGTGGCCTGCCTCTCGTACTGTAGCGTGCCCTTGAACGAGATTACGAGCGAGATCATCTATCTTCCTTAATTGCTGAAGCTTCTACAGATGATGGTAACTGAACTTTGAGAGTGAAGATGACCCACAGAACGAACACTACTGCAAAGTCTGAGCTGTGATCACGTACGGAAACAGATGCCAGGCGCCTGGAGTTTTCACTTGCGGTTTTCGTGGCCGTTGTTTGTCTGACCGGAACCGCATCGACCTGGCGCATCACGCAGCCCATGCAGGCCTGCGCCGACCGCGATGGGAGGAAGAGGATGTCATGGAGATGAGGGTGATGCCAGAAATGCTGACATGCTGGCACGCTGGCTATGTCTTTGCGTAGGTACGCGCCAAATTTGCTCCGGGTTTCTGCCGCCTAAGGCAGGGCGCTGATGAGCTATTTATTTCTAACAGATAGAAAGAGAGAGAGATATATGGATAGACAGATAGATATAGGTATGTAGAGCAAAGTACAAAGTACGTTGGAGCCTGTGAAGATGTAAATATTTGGTTTTGCAATACCCAAGTTGCCCTTCTTGTTCTTTTAAAAGTGAGCCAACTAGTGAGGATTCTCGGGAACTAGAAAAAATGATAAAATTATAATAAGAAATGTAAACAAAAATGATAATTATAATAAATGAGTAGCCGCTGCAAGGTTTCCTTGATTCTCAGTGTTTTTACGAGTGACTGATGGTCATCGGTCTTTTTTATGTTTTTCTCGAATAGTCAGGATTTTTTTTAGCTTAATTGAGGCAATTCTTGAGGCTTATTTATCAAGTGACTGATGTCTTTTTTTTGGGAAATATTGGTTGGAGATTTTTTATTGCTAATTTTTTTTCTATCATAGGAAATGTCCAAATTAGACTCGAAAAATCTTGGCTACTTGATAAAAAAAATTGTCCAAAAAACAATAACGCTCGGTTCTTTGAAAATAACACTTGGAAAGTTTTTGATATCATGAAGTGGGTAGGGGTTACAAAGAATTAATGATCGTGATGGTCGGTCCGCTATTCTATTTAAACGCCACTCTCTTCGCCCACATCCCACTTGAGTAACCACAACATCTATTTTTTGCTAGAATGTCCTTCTTCCACCTCTCGACACTACCGGTCGCTTGGCCTTCCACCCCCCCCCCCACCCCCCTCTGCCGCCGCCTGGCTCAACCATCACCCTCCCCGGCTGTACTGGGATAATTTAGGTAACTTATCATGGATCGATTCTAGTATCTATGCTAAAATCATGCCATCTACTCGTTGCCATCAACCTTCCTTCCCAATTGGCCTCAATTGTCATCTCTTGTAGCCACACAAGAGGAACTGAGCATGCTCCTCATCCTGCTAATGGGTGGTTGCTCGTCATCGACCTTTCCTCTAAATTTGCCTCCATTGTCACATTGTGTAGCTACATCAAGGCAATTTAGAAGACTCGTCATCGATCTATTTGCTACCGGTGCCACAATTATAACGACGATTGCTCATCATCGACCCTCTCCCCTCCACCTATATGGACTCCTCAAGTCGTCAATCCAACATCACCCTTCGAATCTTATGGATCCTTGTCATGATGCGATACTCTCTCTAGCGTCATGCCGCTCCTATGTGGATCTTGGAGTCGAGCTTGGTAAACGCTCGGATGGGCTTGGACAACGCAGATCTCAATGCAAATATGATGCCAACGGATCTCGGTGCGGATTGGATGGCAAGATGCGACACCGTATGCTTTCCTCTGCCAACGGGTATTTTTTTATCCTTTTGATACGGGAATGCTATTTATGTATAATTTTTACTAATACCCAGAATCAGAATTTTCCTCAGATACGCAATATAAATTATTCTGACCGTTGCATCAACCAGGATGCACAAAGCTGTATCCACGTGACGAAAAACTATTTATTACATTAACTATTTTCCTCCAAAATCATACCTTTCTCTCGCACACATTCTTTAGATTCAATTGAAACCACCCTAGGCATCCCCAATTCATTTTCGAATTTCAAATACAGATCAGCAAATCTTCTGCCAGTTCGAAATTTTATCGATCCATGCATATTAACAAATCACATACTAAGGTAGGCTGACAAGATTGCATTAAAAACCATACTGTAGTTTGCTCCGATCCAGTTGATACAGGCTGCAGGCCGTGCATAACGCTCGCCCATCAGCCTTGGCCTCTCATCCACGGCGTCTATATATACACACATCCATCCACGGCTCCACGCAGCCTCTTGGACACAGCACATACACTAACCACCACCGCCTCCTCCTCCCTCTCTTCAAGAACACCCGAGGTGACGTCCGCCTCCGCCCAACCATCCTTGCTCCGATCAGGTGGGTTACAATCGAATGCATGTGCTCTTGTGTGATGTTCTTTGCATGCATGCCCGAGAATCGAAAGGTTTTTGGCTATCATGGCGATTCCTGGAGAGCCTGAAAATTGAAATGTAGGTGCATGTGCCGTTAGCGCCGCGCATGGATCGGCGGGGGGACAGGAAGCGCGCGCGGGAGGGGGAGCAGGAGGCGCCGGCGGCGGGGAGGACGAAGGGGCTGCAGGCGGAGGACGCGGCGGCGGTGGCCTTGTTCGAGGAGGCGGCCGCCGCCGCGGCGGCGCTCACGCTGGCGGACGGCGGTGAGGGCGCGTGGCAGCGCCCCGCGGGGGTGTTCGATCTCCCGTGGCAGAAGTGCGGCGGCGGGCTCGGCGACGGAACCGCGTCCGCCGTGGGCGGCGGCCCCGGGTGGGAGCTCCGCGACGTGTTCTACCGGTCGCTCGTGGACGGGGGCGCGGCGGCGATCGGGGTGCCCGGCGACCGCCTCTCCCCGCCGCCCAGCAAGCAGGCGCTCTTCGACGACGTGGACGCGTGGCTCGCCGCGGCCGGCGACGGCGAGGTGGACCCGCTCTGGCGCTCCGTGCTCGAGGGGCCCAGGCCCGCCGCGTGACGGGCAACGTGCCGAGTCGCCAGGTGCCCCGGGCCCCACCTGGCGGCCGCGCGAGGGCCCGCCGCGTCAGCGGCGTGAGGGACAGGGAGGGATACTAGAAGGGATAGATGGCGACGCGGATACAGTTGAACGAGAAAGCAATAGTTTTTGTTGTTTCCTCGCTTTCTGTGATACAATTTCGAATTTAGAATTTTAGTTTTCTAGGGTTGGGCTTTATTTACAGCCCCATAGTCCCAGATAGAGATAGATGGGAAAAGAATTTAAGAATGTTTGTGGTTGCTAATTACTGCATATCAAGAAACTTGGGGGAAATGAAAGAATGTTTTTCAATCTGCGCGTTTCAAATTCTTTTAATCGATGTCTGCAATCGACAAGCTGATGATGTTAAATTTTGAGAAAAGCTCACTGGATCATAACCACTACGAAAATCAATCACTGAATTAGTTGGCGTGATCTGGTGATGCCCCTGTTGAACTAGCCATCATGGGCTGGTACTAGCCTTATCCATTTCAGCAAAATTAACCGTTTGCTCTATTTCGAAAATTGAAAATTCCTGCAAAACTATTTGCCATTTTATTAACCATTCTAGGATTTCTCACCTTTTTGTCTCAGTCTCGCTGCTCTGAAATAGCTAGCTAAATGTGAACGAATGACGAATCTTACATACATCTTCCTTTCTTATTTTGCTTCGAGGTAGGTGGCAGATAGTATCCAAGGCAAAGATTTTTATTGCTATTTTTCTCAAAAGGACGGAAAAAGCTTTGATGCAAGTTTTATTAGAAGAAGAAAAATTAAAAAAAAATATTACCTCCGTTCTAAATTATAGATCGTTTTGGTAAATCTAAATATATAAATTTTGCTATGTATCTAAACATACGCTATACGAACATACGCTATACTTAGGTGCATGGATGTATCTAGATTTGTTTAAAACGACGTAGAATTTGAATGGAGGGAGTAAGCGTTTATCCAATTTTTTAAGTGAAAACCGGGCTTAAAAACCATACAACTAGGAGGAGCGTCACATTTTCCCTGCAACCTCGGACCAACGGTTTATACAGCTACAAAACTTTTTGCCATGCATATTTGAGTCGGTTAAGCTCTTCATGCAATGCATGCAAGTGCAAGCTGGATGATGCAAACGCATGCCGGATCACAGCATCAGTTCCCATCGTTTTTGCCCCAGTTTGCCTGAGAATATTTGACGATAGGTAACTGTTCTGCCCTACCTTTTCTTCACACAATCCGGACAAAGTGCCGCGAATGCTAAAAATTGCACAGAAGCTCCGCCGTGGAAACGTGGCGGGCCCACCAATAGGACCCAACGCCGGTGTCGCTGCTGGGGGAAGAGTGAAGCCTGTTGGGCCAGCCCAGCACGCGTTACAGAGGAGCGAAGGCCCAGCCAATGCTGACCAAGCCACGTAATATGCTGACAAAGTAACCAACCCAAGTGGCCATAAGGTAAAGGTGGCTCATTGTTATTACTCGATGAATGATACACTTGAGTCACTGTTGCAAATGAATATAAACATATACTACTTGATTTCAACTGCGAAAACCAAACGGAGCACAAGATAATTTGGATGGTTTATTCTTAAAACAAAGTTGGATGATTTATCATTTGATCAATCTAGACTCGCACTAAGACATATAATATGGATTAGTCAGCAAATGACGTGGCTAATGGTTAGTCAGATGATCATGTAGCCTAAATCATTATCTCTCCGTTACCTAATTATTATTATGCATCTACATATATATTATATTCAGATGTATAATAAAATTTATAAATTTAAAAAAAATAAAACGATTAATAATTTAGCATTGAAAGTTACAAATAATTAGTGCACCGGTTTAGCTAGCTGAACCTCTCATTCTTTCCTCTGCGGAATGGATGTGGGTCTGGGACGGATGTCACGCTCCCTCCCCTACAACGCACGCGCTCGCCCACCCCGGTGACACGTGGCGGCCTCTCACTCCGCCTGACGCCCTGTGCAGTGAGCGCGAAGCGCTTTCGGAGGCGGCGGACTGAAGCCGCGGCGCGCGCGCCGTCTCCGGCGAGCACCCGTCCACGGCGGCCATGGCGGTGCCCGCGGCGCGGCGGTGCCGGTGGCGGAGGTGGAGGTGCCGGCCCCGGGACATGGTGCTGGCCCTGCTCCTCGCCTCGGTGCTCGCGCCCCTCGCGCTCTACAGCGGCGCCCCCTTCTCCGGCCCCCTCCGTACGATTCCCTGATCCGCTCCCCCTCCCCCCTCCCCCGTTCCCCAATCCCCACTGCCCCCTATGCGTCCTCCCTGACGAAATTGCTTGCGATCTCGGTGCTCGCAGTGACCGGGAGGCGCGCGCTCCGCCGTGATCCGTCCAACTCGGTACGGCCGCGTTCGGCATCCCCCTACCTGTTTGTTTCAATCAGGCTTTCGGATACGAACTGAATCGGCGATCTCGACGTGTTTCTTTTCGTAGGTCGCTCGGAATGAGAGGAGCAAGCGGCTACACGCGCTGGCGCAGGTGATTTCATTGTACTCTGCTTAGATTATAGATGCTTCCATTTGCAGTTGTATAAGATTGGAATTTGAAGGCGCTGTGTCGAACTGCTCTGCAGGACACATTCGGTACGGTGGTGAAAGAGCCTGTACAGACGGTTGCATCTGCCATCGGCGCCCGGGACAAGGATGGCGTGGTTGTTGCAGTGGATCATGGGACTCGATTGGGACAGGGTGTAGTTAGTCGGCAAAATGTTGATCGGAGAAGTGGTTCAGATAGATCAAGTGAATCCACGGTCAGCAAGGATAACATACTGTGGAATGGAGAAGAGATGCAGGGGATGGAGTCAGAGGATGCAGTTAAGGGAGAGCACGATCATGGTGTTGCTCAGTTGGGAAAAGAGAGTGGCCGTGCCAGTGATGTTGAAGCGATGCACCACAAAGCTGCTGTAATGCACGACACTCCTAATGCTTCATTGAAAAAGGTAAAAGAGAGTGAGCTATTGATTGATTGGAAAATATAAACTTGCGAACGGATCAAATTCATGTCCTAAGAGTTACATATATATAGGCATTAAATTTCTGAACTATGAGATTTTGTAAGGTAGGATTCAATATAGAAATCTTAAGATATGCCTTTTCCATTTTCTAATGAGCAGATCATCCTAGGCTAAAATCAGTAAGCTGTTTTTGCTACACTAGCGGCATAGTTGAATACACAGGATTCCATTGCAACACTGCTAGGTCCCGATAGTTGACAAATTTTGTCTTGGTGGAATCCTGCTGATAATTAATTCGTTCTTGCATCTGTTTTCCCTCTAGTGAGGTGGTGATGTTTTACCTTTTCCCCTGTATATTCTTCAGGTTTAGTAACACTATAGGTGCAGATATTTGGAAATATCTGTAACATCATTCTTTCGAATGCACCTTATATGTCTTGCTTTAGGTGCACAACTTTATGATGTTCTGCAGGCTGTAGTTGGTGCAGTCTGAACATGGTAGTTTCCCTCTTGTTTTCTTTCAAGGCTAAGTAGTTATTTAGCTGCTACTGGTTTAATTTTCCAGGAAATTTCTGCTGATAGATCATCTGAGCAATTTAGAGGCGGTACCTCAAAAGAGCCTGATGCAAAGGCAGTTATAAATAGTACTAGTCATCATACAAGTCAGCCAGATGCTATGATACATGTCATCAAGAACCAATTAAGAACAGCAAAAACATATATTGGGCTCCTACCTTCTAGAGGCCGTCATGCTTTTGTTAGAGATCTCCGAAGAAAGATGAGGGATATCCAACAAGCACTTGGTGATGCAACAAGTGATAAGCGGTTACCAAAGAAGTACGTTTTCCTTCGTTCTGAAGTACGTTTTCCTCCGTTGTATTGTAAAGTTCACCTTGGTATTTGCAATGATGATGATGGTGTATACCTAGTTGTTTGGGTTCCAATCAGAAGTGAACATCTCTTACCTGTTTACTTCAATTTGATTTCTTACACAGTGTCCATGGAAAAATTAGAGCAATGGAGTTGACATTAGCAAAGATCAAACAAGTACATGATAACTGTGCAGCTATTATTGATAAGCTACTAGCAACCCTTCATTCAACTGAAGATCAAGTTCAAGCTCAAAAGCAAAAGGCTAACTATGTAGCACAAATAGCAGCTAAGGCTATTCCAAAAAGGCTCTATTGTCTTGCACTGCGTCTTACAAATAAGTATTATTCTTCCAGCACCAACAAAAAGCAGTTTCCATATGAAGAAAGGTTTGAAGATCCAAAGCTACAGCACTATGCCTTATTCTCAGATAATGTACTGGCAGCTGCAGTGGTTGTGAACTCAACTCTTATAAATGCTAAGGTACAGTTTTTGACATGTGAGAGAGTAGTGACTACAGCTATGAATCTCTGCGAATCAACATACAGTGCTGTATATATTGTAAGATTCAACGTTACTTCATTTGTACCACGTCGGCATGTGCTAACATTTTAACAAAAATCCAATGCAGAATCCAGCAAGCCATGTCTTCCATATCGTGACGGACAAACACAATTATGCTGCAATGAGAATGTGGTTCTTGGCAAATCCCATTGGAGAAACTGCTGTTCAGGTCCAGAACATTGCAGACTTTACATGGCTAAATTCGAGCTATAGTCCAGTTCTGAAGCAGCTGGAGTCCCATTTCATGATCAACTACTACTTCAATACCAATCAGGATAAGCTGGGTAAAAATCCGAAGTTCCAGAATCCCAAGTACCTCTCCATTCTCAACCATCTGAGGTTTTATCTTCCTGAGATCTTCCCGAAGCTTAGCAAGGTTCTATTTCTTGACGATGATATTGTAGTCCAGAAGGATTTAAGTTATCTTTGGTCTATAGATCTCAAGGGCAAAGTTAACGGCGCTGTCCATACCTGTGGAGAGACTTTCCATAGGTTTGATAGGTACCTTAACTTCTCAAATCCTCTAATCGCTAAGAAGTTTGATCGTCGTGCCTGCGGCTGGGCATACGGCATGAACATGTTCGATTTGTCTGAATGGAGGAAGCAGAATATTACTGGTGTCTACCACTACTGGCAGAATCTGGTGAGTATTCATAAAGCTTATCAGTTACCAATAAAGTTCGTGGCAAAATTCTTGTTGCTGTAAGTGCTTGCAGAGGATCAATAGTGGCTATGGCTGCTGGCTTGCTTTATTTTGCTACTTAACCCTTATTTTAAAGTATTTAACATAAGGACGACTATTTTTATACACACACGGATAACCAGAAATTTGATTTTGGCATTGCTTAATCTTGCATTAGTTTCTTATCTTATCGTATTTACTAAGGACATGGAATCTCATTTCTGCAGAACGCAAACAGGCAATTATGGAAATTAGGAACACTTCCTGCTGGTCTTGTCACATTCTGGAACCACACATCCCCCCTGGATCGCTCATGGCATCTCTTGGGTCTAGGGTACAAGCCGAACGTCAACCAAAGGGATATCGAGCGCGCAGCCGTTATACACTACAACGGGAATCGAAAACCTTGGCTTGAGATTGGGCTGCCAGTATACCGCCGATTCTGGTCCAAGTATGTAAATTTTGATAATGTTTATCTACGCGAGTGCAACATAAACCCGTGAGATGTTGCTTTTAGCGCTGTAGAGTAGTTCTTTATTTTTATTTTTTTGTATCGATGTATAATAAGTGATGTAGAGAGCCTATTTTTGTTGGTCAGGTGTCACGGCCATAAATCGTAGTACAAGTCATAGCAGGCTGTAGAATAAGATACCTGATAGAGTTATGTTGAGCTGTTCTGACCCTTTTGGTCTAATCCTACTAATGGAGTGACGGTAATGCTGCAGTCACGGGGGTGTATTGTGTAGGGGTAACAATACAGCTCTGCTTTTATCTGTTCTTTTTCCTAACAAAATCAAAGAGATTGAGTCGATCCCGATCCGTCCGTATTCGCCTCCTTGGCGCTGAAGTTTAATATGACCCCCGGCATATATCCCGCCATCCCGGCCACGCACACCCTTCGTGCACAGGAAGCGGGAGAGCCCGATCCAGATCAGCGAGGGGCGGCAAGCTCTGCACGGGCAATGGCGGCGACGGCAGCAGGGGCGGCGCCTGGCGACCGCGACGAAGCTACAGCCGCGGTAGTGGACGAGGGCTGGAACCTCCCTACGGACGTCTTCGTGGAGATCCTGCTGCTCCTCCCGGCGACCAGGCGGTGGCGGCTCCGCATCGTGTGCCGGCACTGGCGCGACGTCATCCACGAGCGGACGCCGGCGCCGGAGCGGTGGAGCCAGCCCCTGGCGCTCGTCTTCTTACAGAACTACGAGGGGCTGAGGGAAGTGTCGGCCTCCGCGTTCGTCATCGGCGACGCCGCCGCGGGAGGGCGCGGCAGAGAGCTGTGGAGGAGCCAGACGGTCCCCCCGGCGGTCCTCCACCGCCACCCGAAGAGATGGTGGAAGGGCGTCGACGCGTTCGACACGATGATGGTCGGCATCTGCAACGGGCTGCTGTGCCTGTGCGACAACACCAGGCCCGGTGGCGCCATCTCCCTGCTCAAACCGGCAACCGGCGAGGCGCTGCCGCTCCCGCCGCTGCCGGGCTCCGCGCAGTGGGTGGGGGGGGGGGGGGGGGGGGGGGGGGGGTGTGCAGATGTCGAGCTGGCACGATGCCTACACCTTCGCGTACGAGCCGATGACGGAGCAGTACAAGGTCGTGCACCTCCCGTGCTACCTCGACCGGAGCGGCGGGTTCAACGCGGCGCAGGTGTTCGCGCTGGGGAAGGCGGCGGGTGCCGCGGTCGTGGCGCGATGCGCCGACCCCCGGCGCGAGCTGCTGTCTCGACGCCGGCGTCGTCAGTGTCGACGGCGTGGCGTACTGGCTAACCAAGGGCGCCGAGCGCGTCGTGTCGTTCGACGTCAGGGAGGAGCGGGTCACGTCCACCAGGGCGCTGCCGGCGCAGCCCAGGCGGCGCTACAGCTGGCACCTGGCGGAGGTGCACGGGCGGCTGAGCCTCGTCTCCTCCAGCGACCTCTGGGTGACGCCGGAGAAGGTCGACGTCTGGGTCCTAGATCGGCAGGGGTGGAGCCGCCGGTACGGGGTGCAGCTGAACGACGGGCTGCGGCACCTGACAGCGCGTCCGCACTTCGCGCACGGCGACTACGTCGTCACCGAAAAAGGGGGGCAGGTGTTCGAGCACATGCTGGGGAGCACGGGGGACGCGGGGAAAAAAAGTGTATACGACCCCCCAGTTACGGTGGACTACTTTATCTTAAAACTATAAAATCCGATATTCTACCTTTTGAATTTTCCAAAACCGGCCAAGTGATTTTCGACGGGCGGTGGCGCGGTTATTTATTTATTTATTTCCATTGAATCTTTGAAAAATTATAGTAAATCAAAGAAAAATCATAAAATAGAAAATCTAATTTTGTTGGGCTCCACATGAGTAGATCTAAACAAAGATATAATATGATATATTTTAGTATAAAATTTTTATTGTAGCTTTAGATCTATGCTTTTTTAAATTAATTGAAATAATTCATACCTGCAGCTTCTATGGTTCAATTGTGGTAAAATTTTTATGGTTGGCAAATTATTGTATGCTTGAACTGTAATATAAAATTCATACTCATTGGATCATGTATAATTTAGTTATAGATAAAGTATAGATTCGGAGTATAGATTTAACAAGCATAAACCTAAATAAATCTATAACTAAGTTATACATGATCCAATAAGTATGAGTTCAAGCATACAATAATTTTTCCACCATAAAAATTTCACCACAATTGTACCATAGAAGTTGCAGCCAATTAATTATAGAAAAGCATAGATCTAAAGCTACAACAAAAACTTTGTACTAAAGAATATCATATTATATATTCACTGTGTAGATCTACTCATGTGGAGTCCAAAAAAATTAGATTTTCCATTTTATGATTTTTCTGTGATTTACTATGATTTTATAAAGATTCAGCGATAATAAATAAGAAAGAAGAAGATAAAATCGCGCCACTGTTGCAAAACCACCGTACAAAACCACTTCGGGGGTTATTTGACCGGTTTTGAAAAGTTCAGCGGGTAGAATATCTAATTTTATAGTTTTAGGGAGTTATGTAGACTTTTCCAGGGAGGTGGTGCGGCGGCGAGGTGCGATTCGTCGCAATTGCAACTAAATCTTTGACCGCAATTTGCTCCCTTAATAGTTTTTTTCGACACGAGGCAAGGCCCATTTCCATTAACACAACGGAAATACCGGATTGTTCAGAAACAGCAGGAAAAGAAACAGGAGGAGGGGGGCGCCTAAGGGGAGGCCCTAACCTGATTCAGACTAGGACTCCTGGGCTGAAGATACCTAAGATTCCCAGGCGCTCACCAGTCTCACGGCAAACGGCCCAAAGAGCCAACAAAACACACAGCCAAAAAGGATTACAGAAACCATAAAAGGAAAAGAAAGCCTGCTGACGACAACCCAAATGTATTGATGAGCTTCTTCCCAGCATTTTTAGCAGCCAACTGAGCCTGTTGCTCCCTTAATAGTTTATTTAGTAATAGTTATGAAGTCGTAATTGTTTTTGAAGGGAAATCGTAATTGTTAGTAAGTGCTTTTATACGGCTCATATTGTTGGATTAATTGTTGGCCAAAGCGTGAACTTGAACGGCCAAACTATCCCGCATAAAAATGAACATAAGCATTTTTAAAAGAAAAGTTTTTTACTGTTTCTATAGGGCAGTTTTTCATGTTATTTTTATTTATTTTAGGGGAGTGATAATTGATAATGTTAGGATTATGGTGCTGAGCTTGGGAACTGATAGTATCAACTATCAAGCTGAATATTGAGAGGCTGAACTCAAGTTTGTAATTGTATTTTACTTTTTTGGGGGTGTGCTTTACTGCTGTGTGTGCCTGTGTCCTCTCCTCCGGGAGGGGATTGCGCCGCGCCGCAACTGGCCAGCAGGTCTCGGCGATGACAGCCGGTTCTTTCATCCGCGAACAGTCGGCAATGGCTCCCGAGTCTCGGCGTAGGCAAAAGTCACGAGCCCGCCGCCAGGTACCTTGCTCATGAGGAGCTCTGCCGCCTCCGACGGCCCGTCGTCGGCGTCCGTGCAGCCGCCCACCTTGCGCCGGTACAGCCGGCTCCCGTCCCACGACGTGCTCAAGACGTACTCGCCGTGCGTCAGGTGCGGCATCATGAGGATCCGGCCGGTCTCGAAGAGGCTGCACCTCCGGCTCCACCGCGGCCACTCCCCGCCGCCGCCGCCGTCCAGGACCCACACCTCGACGCGTGTAGCCCCCGGCTCGTAGCGCGGGACCGCAACGGCCAGGACCAGCCTCGCGTGGACGTTCGTCAGCTTCCACGAACGTCCTGACCGTGGCGTCCAAGGGGTGGGAGCAGAAGCACGTGTACGCGCACAGGATGCGCGGCGCGGCGAGGTGCGGTCCGTGCGCATCGGGGAGCCGGCGGCGGCGGCGGCCTACTTCAAGAACGGCTCCTACCTTCGGACGTTCGCCTACGTCGAGACCACGGAGCCGTTGAGTGTTTACAAGATTGATCATCGAAGGAGCCGAGGAGGCTCCATCCCAGTGCAGCATCTAAGTACACTTGAGTTCGTGAATGAAACAAGATCACCAATACAAAACTTTATTTCATAATTTTAATAAACTAGTCATAGTATTTAATTGTAAGGTATGTGATTGGACGCAATTTCTATATAAAATGAAACTCTATAGCTCCCAATACAAGTTTTAAAAAATTTTATAGTCTTAGAAATAGTGTATACACAAACTACTTACCTCTCTTTCTTTATAATTACCTTATCACGTTATCGCAAATGCTGACGTGTCACTGTATTTAATACGCATAAAATCTCTATAAAACTTACAATGGGATTAGCCTTATCGATCATTCTCCTTGCCCGTAAATTTTGCAGAAGTGCCAACAGCAAATTGCTTGGACAGTTCACCTGAAAAATTGTGAAATGTTATTGGATATCTTCATCTGAATGTCCTGAATTCTTGCTCCAAGCACGCCTTCTGAAACCGCGGCTGAATCAATGTCGAGTTATCAGCAACGAAACGCTCACGCCGCGGTTTAATTCCAAGAATGAAAGATTTAACGCTGCTCCATCCATGATCCATCGATCTCCCTCGCTTCTACAAATGGTGAGCCGTTCCCTCCTGCGGCCGTCGTCCAAGAACGCAGCGCGTCGGCACAGCTACCGCGGCGATGACGAACGGTCCGTCGCCCTACTGCCGCGGCGTCCTCCTCGTCCTCGCCGTCGCGCACGCCACGGCGGCAGCGGCGGCGGCCGCCACGACGGGCGCCCCAGCGGAGGCGCCTGCGCGCGCGCGCCAGCTGCTCCTGCCCCGGGAGTCCAGCCTGCCGCCCCCGATCGTGCCGACGGCCGCGGCCGCCTGCGCGCAGTCCGTCCTGGAGGCGTCCCTCCCCTGTGCGCGCGACGTCCTCCAGACGCTCGTCTTCAAGACCGTGCGCCTCAGCGCGGACTGCTGCCGCGTGCTCGCCGGGGTCGGCGAGGAGTGCGTCGCCGCCGTGCTCTCCGGCGGTTCCTTCGGCCCCGCGCTGCTTCCCGTCGTCAACGGCATCTGCGGCTTGGTCGCCAGCATTGGCTAGCTACCGGAGTTCACCAGATTTGAAGCCGTCACATTCATGGACCCTTGTTTTTCACTTGCTGCGACGGATGTTAAGCATGCTGTTTGTCCTAAAATATAGCAAGATTTAGTCAAATCAAATATTTTCACTTTTACAAAAGAATATCTTCAAAAATAAGTAATTTTAAATAAAAAAGTTACATGATAGTTGATTTTATTATGAATCAACTAATATTATTTTTATATTATCAATCTTTATGATTTTTTATCATCTATAGTTAGTGTTTAAAAAATTTGACTTAAAAAAGTTTAAAAATAGCTATATTCTAAACGGAGGTAATAGTTCACTGTTTGGAGGATAATAAGATGATTTTATACCTCGGTAGCTTCAACCTTAGCCTTGAACGAGGGAGATGTTATATTTCACTTACATGACTTTTTTTTACAACCAACTATACTCATCGTTCATTTTCATCGGAGGATCAATCCCGCGCTAAATTCATTCCTCACCATGTTCCTTTGTTCCCCACCCTTCACCGGCCTCGACGACGGCTACCACCACCACCGATGCTAACTGTACAGCTATCGCTCTTAACCTTATCACTAGCGGTGTTGATACCACCTTACCATACCTTCATATATCCTTTTGACTGCCAAGTCAATCCGTCCCTTAAAACCTTCTTCTAAACATACCATCACCCTGAAAACACCAACCTCTACCTTAGTCTATTTTGTGAGCTGTCCAACTAAAATATTTTGTCAAAGATCTAGGCACTCGAAAGGACCAATACATTCGACTGCTTTGTCCTCGTCCAACTTCATCCCTATTTTTCATACTCTATCTTAGTCTATTCTCAGTGTCACTAAATATGATGCCACATAAAGCATATTTAATGATATAGCACTACTGCACTAGAGTTAGGAAGAGAGAAGACATGTGTGCATCTAGATAAAATTCTACAAATTGAAAGCCGTTCCACACTTGCATTATTAAAAGTTTACTTCATCAAATAATATCTCTAAATCCTATTTATCTCGTATCAAATGCTATGACCACCTATAAAATGATTAAACAATATTATACATTCGGAAGAATTGTTTCATTCATTTACTCAAACTTATATATATAGACAAGCCCTGAGAATAAAATCAGCTTCGTATATAAAACAATAATTCCATTTACTCAACACTGTATATTCAGTGTCACTCTTAGTAACGGCAGAATAAAGTTATATAGATTAGCTTTGTTTTCTCAGAAAATATGTACTGCTTAATATCAAGAAAAGTTAAAATAATTAATAATTTAGGATGGGGAGTAAGCAGAGCACTGGGAAAAGTCACGAGGAGTATGTATATCGTGCACGTGTCTGTCTGCGCCACACGCAAGCCGCGCACCCACCGGCGACCATTCCGCCGCCGCGCTGCGCTGTTCGCGAAAGCAAGTCCTTAATTAAACTCGAGAATTATTTATCCGGACAGCGACGCCCATCACCTCCTCTCCCCTCCTCCCCTTCCCCCGGGCATCGGCGGAGCCAGGCCACCTCCCCCCAATCCGCCACTCCCTCACTCCCCCCGCCCCCGAAACCCTAGGAATGGAGCCCAAATCCACCACCCCGCCGCCGGCCCCCGTCATGGGCGCGCCCATCGCGTACCCTCCGCCGCCCGGCGCCGCCTACGCCGCGGGGCCCTACGCCCACGCGCCGGCGGCCGCGCTCTACCCGCCGCCGCCGCCGCCGCCGCCGCCCCCTCCGCACCCCTCCGCCGCGGCGGCGCAGCAGCAGCTGAACCTGTTCTGGGCGGAGCAGTTCCGCGAGGTCGAGGCCACCACCGACTTCAAGAACCACAACCTGCCCCTGGCGCGCATCAAGAAGATCATGAAGGCGGACGAGGACGTCCGCATGATCGCCGCCGAGGCGCCCGTCGTCTTCGCCCGCGCCTGCGAGATGTTCATCCTCGAGCTCACGCACCGCGGCTGGGCGCACGCCGAGGAGAACAAGCGCCGCACGCTGCAGAAGTCCGACATCGCCGCCGCCGTAGCGCGCACCGAGGTCTTCGACTTCCTCGTCGACATCGTGCCGCGGGACGAGGCCAAGGACGCCGAGGTCGCCGCGGCCGCCGGCATGGGGGCCGGGATCCCGCACCCCACCGCCGGCATGCCCGCCGCCGACCCCATGGGCTACTACTACGTCCAGCCGCAGTAACCGATTTCCATTCCTTATCTCCCTTTAATCTTAGCTTCGGTCGAGCCTTGCGAGTTTTAGTAAATTATTACTGAGAGTGCGCTCTTGTTCCTCTTGTTCTGTTGTTGCCGCCTAATAACTCTAAGATGGCGTGATGATCATCTGATGTGCCCCCTCTTGAGTACTCCAAGTTATTTGATTTCAGATTTGGGAGAGGTGAGATATCATAATTGGGAGAGGGACTGAGGGAGGCTGTGTGATGGTGATGATTCATGCGTGCGTAACTGATACTCCTTCCATAATTATTAATCGTGTGCCACTCTCTGATTATTGTTATGCTTCATCTTGTCCAACTCCAACTGCCGTGAGATGTTTTACTACTATATCCTAAAGTTATGATTGCATTGACCTATTATGTTCTTTAGATCTTTCCCCCTTATAGGTTAGAAATGCAATGTTTGTCAGTTGTAGCCCAGCAGAGTTTAGTGTAATTTCAAGCTGATCAAGTACAATCATTTGGTTGTTTCGCGGTGCATAACGGATATCATGTTTCCCCTTGGCAGTTGGCACAACTTCAGGAAAGTGTTGTTTACGGAATTTTCAGAATATGAATGTATGAACGTATGTCCTGTTTCTCAGGCCAGTGTTCTTTGCCAAATTTCCAGAGTAGGGACATGCTGTTCTTTGTGGACCTTGCAGTGCTCCTTGCAACGGCTGTTATGCAAGCTCCAGCATTTGTTTTTCTTAATGTCCAGCATTTGCATTTGGGAAGCAAACTTCCCAACATTTCCTGTAGGTTTATGGGTGATTCTGTTCATACTTATTTTTAAGTTGATGTCTCTCTGATTCTTCAGGGTATTTGGATGAAACGACCTGTTTCTGAACAAATAACCAACGGTTCCTGATAGTTTATTTGGGTAATCGTTCACTGTATAGCCAGTAACCATTTCGTAAAACATTTTCCTACTGAATACTCCAAGCTTCCAATATCCATGGTTTACTTTGGCTCTATGTATTACTCTGAATATATACTGCTATACTGGATTTGGTGTGCTGAAATGGGGGGTGGGGGGTATTTTTATTTTGCTCAAGTTGGTTTTATAACTTGTGCGCATCTTAAGCTAAGCATGTGCTGCAAACAAAGACGCAATTGTTTTAGTTGCTTCTTATGGAGTAATCATGACTAGCACTAGCATTCGACCGTTCACGTGGTACCTCTCACTGTCGGAGCTGTTTAATCTAATTGATTGCACTTTCAGATTGTTGAACGATTATCAGAGCATAGAAATTTCATTTTCAAAATTCTTGTTACGGGTTAAAATAGTTAAAAATCGTTGTTCGCCTTAAACCCAGGTACTTGGTGCTGCTGCTCCATTGATTTGTAATACATATTTAAATCCAGGTACTCGGCTTGCAGCAATTTTTTGTGCAGCCCTACTGGAGGATGGTAAAATGTGATGCTGTCATGGAATTTCTGCATCTAGAAAAGAGTACATTTTTTTTGTCATAAGCTAAGGCTTATAGAAGTTTTGAGGCACTAGGGCATGTTTATCATAAGCTAAGGCTCGTAGAAAGACGACACCTGCCCAACAAAGTGGTTTGGCGAATTGTTCTGTAGCCGATTTAATTTGTGGTTTAAAGTGTGGGAACTGAGAACCCTGAACAAGGGGGGCATATGCAGGCAAGATCACTGGGCTATGTATTTGAATGGGCCGAAAATGCATAAAATTTCCATGCTAGAAGGCCCAACAAGACACTAAGCGTTCTCATGCCAGAATACCAACTGAAGCTCCAGCTACCGTAAAAATGACTACAAAGAATGTGCCCTTTCATCATTTCAGGGCAGGGAAAAACAATCTACGATGTCAAGCCTGTCGTTCCCTAGTATCATCATCTCCCTCGGCTCGGTCTCTTCTGCATGGGAGCACAAGCAGTGATCTGTCCCCGATGCAGCGACGAACACTCTGCAGTTCCCCTCTTCCGTTGTCCCAGATCTGCCGAAGAAGCCGGCGATCCTGCAAAGCAAGCAGGCAGAACTGCGACAAGAACAACATTTCGTTCATGTACAACTCGATTCCAAAATTTACTAGTGTTGACGTCAGATTTCAACACGTTTTGAATCGGCGTCAGGGAAGGAGGAGATTGGCCGATGCGGCAAACTTAAAGGCTACAATTGGGAATCGGCCGATTGGCGCTACAGTTAGAAATCGGCCGATTGCGCTGCAGTGTTTCGGGCGATTGACGAATGGAGTTGGTGGGGTTCGACCGATTGAAAGGCTGCAGCGTTTGGGCCAATACGGGCTTAAGGTGGGCCAGAGGAAAAAGGTAGAGAAAGTTTGACCCGTGGGAGTATGATAACCAACTCCGATACGAGTTGTGTTTGTAAATATTTGTTTTCGTTTAAAATTAGAAATAGATCCTAGCCGGTTAGGAAATCAATTGTAACAGGCTATAAATAGCCATCTTTAGAGCTTTGTAAGGAGACACATCAATCAATACAAACAATCTACTTTTTCATCGTACTTTACTTTCAAGTCGGCGACTTCGCCAATACATCTTCTTCTTTCACGAGTTCGTACGGGTTGGCAGGGCTGCATCGACACGATCTCCGGCCGATTGGTAAGTTCCGTTTATCGAATAATATCTAAGCTTTAACTTCGGGCGCATCGCTGTTGTTTCGTTTAGATTTATTCACCAGTTATCGATATTTACTAGAATTATAGGTTTTATCTATTGCTCTAGTTTTATCACCATTTATCCAGCTTGAGATCGAACTGTCGGCTTTATCATTATTTTTTCTTATTTATCGTCATATAGCCGATTAGATCTATTTCAAGTGTTGCATCTGTGGCGATTGTAAGACACCTGTAAGACTACAAGGTATACCCGCAATCTTTCAGTCGTACCAGAAGCGGGGAGACCGTCAAGAAAGCTCCTCTTCCAACTCCCCGCTAGATCACCATCGCCGAGGACTCGGGCAAGATGTCCGATATGATTCAACAGTTCGTTTATCAGGCTTTCATCGTCCAATCCTCAGTGATTACCAACACGGTATACAATGCCGTCATCAGTTCTCTGGTCAGCGAAGTAGCTCAGGGATATCAGGGGCCAGCATACGCCCCGCCTATTGTAGCTCCAGTCAGAAGCTTACCAGGCACGTCTCACTCGGCTCCTCAGCCGATATCAACACAACACGGAGGATACAACACTTCATTGCCTTCAATGCCTCTAGGATACAACGGTGTGCCATGCTTTCAATCACAAGCGCCGCCTCAGCCTGCCCAGATTTCTTCCGTGCAATCACTGTCCTCAAACTCAGTGCCTTGGGGGGCACCAGCAACGGCGGCTGTTCTGGACCAATCAGCCGGTCATGGAGGCTCTCCGATCCAGGCACCATTCCAATCGGCTATCCGGCCGACGGTCCCTCAATATCAACCGGCCACGTCAGAAATCGGCAGGGGGGTAGATGCTGCGGGAACACTCAGAAGCGCGGCGCCGATGATGCTGTACGATGGGACGGCAGATTCGCTACGCCACCAGCTATCAACTGCTCAGCCAGCCACGCTGCCGCAAAATCCGGCACACGCTTTGATCCGTCACCCGGCCGTCCCACCGCCGATCCATCAACATGTGCCGATCCCCCAACCAGTTGTTCATCAGCAGCAAGTGGATTGGACAGCAAGGATAGCGGAGGTGATTCAAGACCAATTCGGGTTGAAGTCGAAGGTACAAACCTATACGTACAAAACGCCATACCCACCTGCCTACGATCTACTGTCGTTTCCCCATCGGTACAAAGTTCCTGATTTCACCAAGTTTTCGGGGTTGGATGACACCTCAACTGTGGAGCACGTGAATAGATTCATCATCCAGTGTGGGGAGGCCGCCACACAAGATGCTCTGCGAGTGCGTCTGTTCTCGTCGTCTCTATCTGGGTCGGCTTTCCAGTGGTTCACTATGCTACCACCCAATTCCATCGTTACTTGGGCCGATCTGGAGAAGCAATTCCACAAGTACTTCTACGCGGGAGTCCACGAGATGAAGCTTTCAGATCTGACCAGTCTCAGGTAGAGGAGCGACAAACCAGTAACTAATTACGTACAGAGGTTCAGAGAGGTCAGAAACAAATGCTATACCCTAGCCCTGACTGACGCTCAGCTGGCCGATATCGCCTTCCAAGGTCTCCTGCCACACATCAAGGAGAAGTACGCCTCACAGGAGTTTGAAAGTTTAAGTCAGATCGTTCACCGATTGGCCGGTCAAGAAGTACGTCCGTTTGATCAGCGGAGGAATTTTCAGGAAAAGGTGGCGTATTTAGAGGGATCTGAATCTGAAGAGGAAGCGGAAATCGGCCTAGCAGAATGGGTCAAAGGGAAGAAGCCGATATCATGCCCTTTCGGGAAGAAAGAACCAGAAGCGTTCGGTTTTGACACGTCAAAGGCCGACAAAATCTTCTACTTACTTCTCCAAGAGGGGCATATCAAGCCCTCACCTTACCACACCATTCCGTCGGCCGAGCAGCTCAAAAAGATGAAATATTGCAAGTGGCACAATGCCACATCTCACGACACAAACGAGTGCAAAATCTTCCGTCAGCAGATACAGTCGGCCATTGAGCAAGGCAGACTCAAATTCGAAGTCCCGGCGAAGCCAGTAAAGCCGATGAAAATTGATCAACATCCTTTCCCTACTAACATGGTTGACATGGGAAGAAACGCGCTTCAAACTAAGGTGCTGAAGTCGGAATTGGCTAAAAGAAGCGGCGCCGTGGACCCCAGAAATCAGGCTACGATGGACGATGTCAAAGGGAAAGGACGGGTTGAAGACGAGGGCGAAGGATCAGAGCGATCGCGTAGACCCGTCACCTCCCAATTCTTGCTCAACAAATATCAGCGGCAGCAGGAAAGTTCGAGACACCGCGAAGAGATAATACGCCGACACGAAGATCATTGGCGATGCCCGTTCTTCATCCACTGCTGGGAAAATAACCTCAGATTACCATCAGCTGATAATTGCCCTGAGTGCAGTGGACCATATCGCAACGATCGCCCGCTCAAGAGGTCACGCTCCAGAGACAGAGGATCAGAGCCGATCAGCAGAAACTGACGCGAACAAGAGGATCGGCGCCTTTTAGTGCATGATCGGCTGGGGGCAGAGTTGGCCGGTATGATCGGCCAAGGGGCAGCCTCGAATAGTATGATCGGCCAGGGGGCAGGATCGACCAGCACCAGCGACTGGGGGGCAGAGCCAGCGCACACGATCGGCTAGAAGAAATGGCCGATGCTAGGGTGTCAGATGAGAACCCCCTAGGACGGGAACCAGACTGGGAGCGTGCCAAACCGCCGGCCAAACCGGTGAACCCCAGGTGGTGCCCTGATGGACTGTCCAAATCCCAAAAACGAAGGATCCAACGTCTGCGCCAATGGGAACAACAAGAGGAAGAGCAGAGGCAGATGGTGGATAAGAAAGAAAAGAAACAACAATGAGAAAGGCGACAATCAAGAATCGACAGCTAACGTCAGTATGGTATTCATCTTGCCGATGGAGTTCATGGCGCCCGCCGATCGAGACGACGCAACAAGGATGGAGGAGCAGATGGCGCAATTGGTTTTGGAGCCAATGACAGCCACTTTTGAGAATCCGGAAGATGAAAAACAACAACATCTCAAGGCTCTGTTCCTCAAAGGACACATTAACGGACGACCTGTCACCGGGCTACTAGTAGACGAAGGCGCTGCAGTCAACATCATGCCGTATGCCATGTTCCAGAAGTTGGGCAAAAGCGACGAAGATCTGACCAAGACGGACATGATGCTCAAAGACTTCGAAGGCAACGTGTCTCCCGCCCGTGGAGCGCTCTGCGTCGACCTCACCATCGGCAGTAAGACACTTCCCACTACTTTCTTTATTATTAATGGCAAAGGGTCCTACAACATGTTACTCGGTCGCGATTGGATACTGTTGACGCCAGATTTTGACACGTTTTGACACGGGAAGCTTGGGCATGGATTTACGTCGGCCGATTCATTGGAGATGGTGGATTTAGGAGATGGTAGCAAGCCAAGGCCGACGTATATTAGTGCTAGCTTGGATCCCGAGTCCAAGTGTAAATTGACAAGTTTATTAAAAGAATTTAAAGATTGTTTTGCTTGGGAATACCATGAGATGCCTGGTCTAGAGCGGTCCATTGTCGAACACCGGTTGCCTATAAAACCAGGATATCGGCCGTATCAGCAGCCTGCACGATGATGCAACCCTAAAATTCTACCTGATATAAAGGCCAAGATTACAAGATTGATTGAAGAAAGATTTGTTCGGCAGTGCCATTACGCCGAGTGGATTCCTAATTGTTGGCGCTAAAATCGGCCTGACAGGAATCGGCCGATGGTCTTCAGCGTCGGACACACGACCCGGGATAATCTGCTTAGCTCCTGTTCGGGTTATCGCTCTGGTGCGGTTCGCGCGGCGTGCCAGTCAATCTGACCTGTTGATTGACAAGGAAATAGAGTATTAAATTCCAGGCGCGTCGATCGGCTGGATTTCCGATATGTCCTGAGGAGCGCGTCGGCGGCAAATCGGCCGATTCGCTTGTAGAGATGATCGGCTATGGGGCAGCCGATGATCGTATAGTAATTGTAAAGAAGACTGCTAGAGCGATCTAAACAATAACTATAGAAGCAACACTTGAAACAGATCTAATCGGCTGTGTGGCGATGAATCGAAGGAGAACAATGACGAAGCCGATTACTCTGATCTCAAGCTGGATAACTGGTGATAATACTAGAACAACAGGTAAAACTGGCAATTCTAGTAAATATCGATAACTGGTGAATAAATCCAAACGAAACCACAGCGATGCGCCCGTAGTTAAAGCTCGGATATTACTCGGTAAGCGGAACCAACCAATTGGCCGAAGATCAAGTTGATGCAGCCCTGCCAATCTGTACGAACTCGTGAAAGAAGAAAAAGTATTGGCGAAGTCGCCGCCTTGACAGTAAAGTACTAGTAGAAAGTAAAAGTGTTTTCTTGATTGATGTGATGATGTTTTGCAAATCCCTGACGAATCCTATTTATACCCTAAAACTAGGACTCCTGGTCGATTACGACTTGTTACAACCTTATTTAAAACAGGAAAACTACTATATCTATAATATCTTTAAAAAGGAAACGGACTCCCGCAGAATCTTCCGCCGCCGTCTCCTAATCCAATCAGGACTTTTCCAATTGCTTCTTGACCGAATTAGCGTCGCTCTATTGACCAACTTTTGACCGGGACCCTCTGATGTAGCCCCAACCTGTTGGAGCAAGTTGTATCACAAATCGGCCGATTTCCAACTGTCACCTCAATCGGTCGATTCCTTACTGTAACCTTCAGATCTGCCGCATCGGCCAATCTTCTTCCCCTGACGCCGATTCAACACGTATCAAAATCTGGCGTCAACACATGCCCCCCAGTTTCGGAGTAAAACATAACTTTTTCTTCGAAACTCTTTCTTTAATCCTTTTCTCTGAAATGGGCGCAGTAAAAATCTCCTTCCGTTCCGCGGTCTTCCGCATAATGATTGCAATTTCCTCGGACCGAGCGCGTGAAACGACCGCTCCCCTGGAATTCGTGTAGACGGCGCGGCAAAAATACCGCCTTTACCCTTGCTCTCCCGGATTATCCTTAAGTATTGGCATTCTCCGCCTACTTTTCCGCACGAACCTAGCATCTTCTTCTAGCGCTCCACTGTTCATCTTCCTCCCGAGCCCTCTCGATCTCTAACCGCTCCCTTCGACAATCTCGCTTGCGATCTGCTTCAACTTCCCAATGGCATCACCATCGGCGACCTCTCCAACCACAGAGGCTCTGTCGGCGATCCCCTCAGCGGCGGCGGCCCAATCGGCGGCTCCACTGGCAGCCCCATCGGCAACGATGATCTTCATCCCGGAGGTAATCACTTGAAATTTTCCCTTTTGCTTTTCTACCGCTCCAACATTTTCTGGATCCCTTCTCAGTTTCTCCCCTTTTTCTCCTTTTTTAGGCACTTAGGCACCAGATCACCATCCCCCTTTCAGAATCTCTCGATCTTATCTGCTTAGGCCCCAAGGGGAACCCCGATCCAACTGATCTGATCAATATAGAGACTCACAGAGTCCCGTTCAAGCAATCACCCATGGACCTAGATCAGTGGGTAGGTGCCTTTAGGTCCTGGCCGAATGAGACCCCCGGCTGGAGAGAATGGTACCAAAGAATAGCCAGGTCTAGGAGAGTTCAGTGGGTTGAACTAAAAATCGGCCAATGCATAGACCTCTCTCTGTCCCAGATGGAGAAAAATGAACCTTTGGTCATAGCAGCTTCTTACTTCTAGTCCGACGCACGCAACGCATTTCTTTTTGGACATGGACCCATGACCCCAACTTTGGCCGATGTCCTGTTGTTGACCGGCCTTGACATCTCCTCCGCCGATATCCCCTTTAACTATCTGATTAAGCCATCACATCGGCTAGAAACTAAAGAAATCGGCGGATGGAAGGGGTACATCAGTAAAAATATGAAGACTGGGACAGTTTCAGAGAGAGAGCATACGACGTTCTTGATGATGTGGCTGGAAAAACATTTTTTCTGTGGCAGAGCAGTTGGCCCTTCTTCTAACACCCAAGCTCTGGCAGAAGCTCTGTCACTGGGATCGGCCATTCCCTTTGGAAAACATCTGCTGGGATCGGCCTACCACCTGATGCACCAAATCGGCACTAAGCTGTCAAAGGGGGAGCCGATTGGGAACCCTGGCGGTCCCTGGTGGTTCATCACTCTCTAGCTCAATTTATATATGAGCAAGGTCTCTGAGCAACGAATAGAGACCAAAACTTTCCCCAATATTGAGTCAGAGGAGAATCCAACCGTCCGATGACGCTGCAGATCTTTTGGAGAGGCGGCATCGGCCTTCCCTGGCTGTCAGTTCACTGTTGCCCGCACAGCTGAATACTTCAGATGCTTCTACAATGGTTTCAGTAAAGAGACTGTCAGTTGGCATCCATATCAGGCAGTAGAGCCAATTTTCGAACTTCCCATCAGCTACGACTTCTCCACTCATACTTTTGATAGGGAACTTATGGATATCCTGATTAAGCCAGGGATTTTGCCAGCCAACTTCTTCTCTGGAAAGGACTCTCCCACATAAAAGTTCTATAATCCATCGGCTGCAGCAAGGCAACTTGGTTTTGGTCAACTGCCGATTCGGGTTTACTTCGCCGGTCAAGCAAAATTCAGAGATGGACCGACTACAAGTCTTGACTACAATCGGCTGTGCGATCTAGTGCCAGATTCTAGCACCATTGACCTGAACAATTGGTCAGTAGCCCCCTTTGCCACTCAGCAATTTAAATTATGGTGGGCAGAATGGAAGCAACACCTCTTCTGCAAATCTCCATCGACATATTGCAACATTCTGAACCCAGAGAACATTGACCCAAATGCAGCGGTATGTTCTTTTTCCCAGCCGATTTTAATGCTGTCTCTTTCCATACTATCATCTTACTGTTAACTTACATTCATCTTCTTAGTCTGAAAGCCAAGTACCTCCGATGCGGAGTCGAAGTGGCAGGCCGATAGAGAACAATCATCCGTATACGCCATATCCACTCATCGGCTTTCACGCTCCAACCATCAAGGACATTGCCACTGGCCGATCGAAACGAACACCAAAAAGGCCATCCTTGAAGACGACAAGCCGTCGAGTGCGTGCCCGCATCGGATCGGCTAACCAAACGGCGGTAGCATCGGCCGAGACTCCGATTCCTTTATCTTTGCCAGCTATCGAGATAGCCGACCCTCAAGTCACCGCCGAAGTCGGAGCAGCTGCGGCATCACTGCTAGTAGAAGCTGTTCAGGTAATCTTGCTTATTTCATATATCTTTTAAGTGCTCCACTAACGCTAACTTTCTCCTTCTGTCAGGCTGCACAAGCTATTCCAACGCAGTCCCCACAGCAATCGGCCACATCCCAAGCCGAAGCCGAAGCTCCAACAGCTCCTCCCGTCGAGGTAGATAATCTCTTACCATAATTTCTTGATATTCAGAAGACTTAACTAATCATGATGCAGGCCGAATTGGGTATGCTGACTGTAACCCCACAACAAACATCGGCCGGAAGATCAACAGAGGCATGGCAAATATTTCATACCATCTTATTTCAATTACCCATAGTATACTCACAGAATCTGTTTTCCATGCCTTTTCAGGAAGCTGGTCCGAGCGGAGCATTAATAGTTGTCGAATCCTCTTCCTCTGATGAGCCGATTGTACCAGTCCCTGAGACGAGGGAGGCGCTTCCACCGGCACAAGCAAGAGAAATTTGTTTTAAGGAGGTAACAAACTTACCATTGGAATCGGCCGATTTCCCTTTACTGCTTGCTAACCCTTCTATTTATTTCCCCACAGGAGCAAGATACCCCGAACAACAGCGTTTTCTCCTTTGCCGTCTCTTTTCCTGATGATGAGGAAATCGCTTCACGCCCAATTCCGTCAAGCTCTGCCTCCGATGATGTCCGCGCCAAGCTCGAGAGCATGCGGATTCTCCTCCAAGACGATATTGGCTGATTAGTAGTAGATGCTTCGCCGATTCAACGACTTTTCAATGACATCAAGGGTCAAATCCCGGAAGAAACAACAGAAAGCTTGGAGCGTGTTGCATATATAGAACACATGCAAACCCCGATTTCCAGGGCCCTGCACCATATGGCCGATCGCGCCCAGCTGGCAAAAACCCGGGAAGAGGCCGACTCGTACAAGCACCGGGCTCAAGAGGTACATCAACGGATCAATTTCCTCGAGAGCTGTCGCCCGGATGTCGTCGGCATGATAGATCGGCTCAAACGGAGGAGAGCAGAGCTGGTCAAGGAGATGGAGCAGATAACCAAAGACATAGCCGCTGAAGAAAAGAAGCTTCAAGAGCTCCCGTCCATCATCACTGGGCTGAAGCAAGAAAGGCAGAACTTGGCCCGTGAAGCGATAAGACTTCGTCGGCATATGTCAGAAGTTCCCGGATCGGCCGATGATGACCAGAGAGTACTAGATTCGGCCGATTAGATTAGGCAATGAGCTATCGCGGCCATAGATGCTTTCCTCGGGCTGTAAAGAATACTGTAAACATTTAATGCTCCTTTAATGTTACTGCGCCGATTTGCTCCTTTAATGTTACTGCGCTGACTTCATCTTGGACCACTTCTTTTGGCAGATTTGCATTTATGAATGCTTTTACTCTGATGGGACGTGTCTCACCATCTATCTACCTCTCTTTCCTTTATAAGTAGATCCTTCACCGTCTCCAGAAGCATACGCATTACCCATCTTCTCTCTCTCCAACACTAGATCTTTATCCTCCCAAACCGAACAACAAGATGTCTTCTTCGTCCTCTTCATCTTCTTCCTCTGTCAACCAGGTATGAACTCTCCTCTACCTTTCCCCTAGATATCTCAATCGCTCTGATATTGGGTAGTCTTTTCACCTCTGTTTAGCCAAAACGTCTCAGCCCTGGTCTGGAACGAGCGATCGAAATCATGCATTCAGACAAACCACTATCGCAGGAGTATTGGGACCTTATAGATGCTCACTGCTTGGTCCGTAAGCGACCACCCTCTGAGAAGAGTCCTCTACTCCCTCATCAAGTCAAGACTGAAGCTGCCATGGAGAGTCTGGAGGAGAAGAAGATCCGCCTTCTGATAGAACTTTGTGATCAAGCTGAGATTGGAGCCACCGTGGAGAATTCAAAGGAGAATAGGACCCGCCTTCTGATAGAACTGGGTCGTGTTGAGAGAGAAATCCAGAATAGGCGTATTCAATAGATATATCGGTATTTTTATTCTAAGGGCGACTTGTACCATGTCGGCCATGCACTCTGTCATTTTCATCCAATAATGAGCTGGTCAAAACGAATCACAATGTTTCTTTCTTCAGGCGATGTCATTTTGCATCGGCTATGCAGACGAAAACTGATGGAAATCGGCCATGTTGTCTTGATATATCTTACTGCAAGTTATGTATCTACCCAAATGCTTGGATAGTACCTCTTCAGATATCGTCCGTTTAAAGCTCTTGGGAACTCTTCCCCTTCAACAGTTTCTAGAATATATGCATTTCCAGGGGCACATCGGCCGATTCTGTACGGCCCTTCCCAAGTGGGTGACCATTTACCGAATTTGGTCTCTTTAGACCCTATCGGCAACACCAACTTCCATACCAAATCTCCCTGAGAGAATTGTTTAACTTTTACCTTTTTGTCATACCATCTGGCCACCCTTTTCTTATTTTCTTATATACTAATCAGGGTCCTCAACCGCTGACCTGCCGAGTCATCAAGTACGTCCTTCATGTGGAAGGAATAGTCATCGGCCGTCAACTGATCTTGAAGCGATATACGCCTTGACCCCGTCTTTAATTCCCAAGGCAGGACTGCTTCATGCCCATAAACCAGCTGATAAGGAGATATCTTAGTGGCTCCGTGACAAGCCATCCTATAAGCCCATAGAGATTCAGCCAAAGATGTGTGCCACTTTTTGGGTTGCTCCTCTATCTTCCTCTTGATCAACTTGATTATCCCCTTGTTGGACGATTCTGCCTGGCCATTGGCTTGAGCATAATATGGAAAAGAATTTAATAATTTAATCCCCATATTGGCGGTGAATTCTCCGAATTCTCCAGAGGTGAACATTGTCCCCTGATCAGTTGTGATAGTCTGAGGAATACCGAATCGATAGATAATATGATTCTTAACGAACTCAATCATATCAGTCGATGTTACGTTCCTTAAAGGAACTGCCTCTACCCACTTAGTAAAATAATCTATGGCCACCAATATGAGGGACTGTAACTCAGTTTTATTCTGTGGGGCCACAACTTTGTTGATGGCGTCTATGGTCTTCCGGTTGACTTCTATCCCACGCTCATGGACCATAAATCCTAAGAATTGCCCGGCCGATACGCCAAATGCACACTTGTTCGGGTTTATCTTCAACCCATATTTCCTTGTGCACTCCAGTACTTCTCGTAAATCGGCCAGATGTTCTTGGTGACCTTTCGACTTGACCACGACGTCATCTATATAAATTTCCACCGATGTACCAATAAGCTTGTGGAAGATATAGTTCATGGCACGCTGATATGTAGCACCGGCGTTCTTTAACCCAAAGGTCATCACAACCCACTCGAATAAACCAAGATGTCCTGGACACCTGAAAGCCGTTTTCGAGATATCTTCTTCGGCCATTAATATCTGATTGTACCCGGCATTACCATCCATGAAATTGATGACTTTATGTCCTACAGCAGCATCTATCAAGATATCGGCCGTTAGCATCGGATATCCATCCATTGGTGTGGCCTGATTTAAGTTCCTGAAATCGATGCACACGCGCAACTTTCCATTCTTCTTATACACGGGCACAATATTAGAAATCCATTCGGCGTAGCGGCACTGCCGAATAAATCCTGCTTCAATCAACTTTGTGATCTCGGCCTTTATATCAGGTAGAATCTTGGGGTTGCACCGTCGTGCAGGTTGCTGATATGGCCGATATCCTGATTTTATAGGTAACCAGTGTTCAACAATGGACCGGTCTAGACCTGGCATCTCATGATATTCCCAAGCAAAGCAATCCTTGAATTCTTTTAATAAACTCATCAATTTACACTTATACACTAATATACGTCGGCCTTGATTTGCTGCTATCTCCCAAATCTACCATCTCCAATGAATCGGCCGACGTAAATCCATGCCCAAGCTTCCCATCTTCTCGGACGAGCTGATCCATCTATTCTGAATCTTCCGAGCCGACTGATTGGATCGGCTGTAGACCGAAATCAGACACCTTCAGGAAGTCAGTGTCCCAAATCCTGCCAGATATACACCTGACGTGCTCGCAGCTCCATTGTTGTGTGTCGGCCGCTGCGACGCTGTAGGCAGAATCGGCGGTGACTATCTCCGTACTGTCGCCGACCCATTGCACGAGGCATTGATGCATTGTAGATGGGACACAGCAGTTTGCATGTATCCAGTCGCGACCGAGCAGCATGTTGTAGGATCCCTTACCATTAATAACGAAAAAGGTAGTAGGAAGGGTCTTATTGCCGATGGTGAGGTCGACGCAGAGCGCTCCACGGGCAGGAGACACGTTGCCTTCGAAATCCTTTAGCATCATGTCCGTCTTGGTGAGATCTTCGTCGCTCTTGCCTAGCTTGCGGAACATGGCATACGGCACGATGTTGACTGCGGCGCCTCCATCTACTAGTAGTCTGGTGACGGGTCGCCCGTCAACGTAGTCTTTGAGATACAACGCCTTAATATGTTGCCGTTTTTCTTCTTCTGATTTCTCAAAAGTAGCCGTCATAGGCTCTAACACCAGTTGCGCCATTTGCTCTTCCATTCTTGTCGCTTTGTCTCGATCGTCAGGCGCCATGAATTCCATCGGCAATATGAACACCATGCTGATGTCGGCTGCCGATTCTTGATTGTCTGCTCCTTGGCTGTTGTTTTTCTTGGGGCACCAAACCCGAGACTTAACGTTTCTTTTCTCCGGCGCCTGCTTCTGTTCTTCTTCTTGTTGCTCCCACTGGCGCAGGCGTTGGATCCTCCGTTTCTGGGATCTGGATAGACCATCAGGACACCACCTGGGGTTTACTGGTTTGGCCGATTATCTGGTGTGTTTTCAATCTGGTTCCCTTCCTAAGGGGTTTTCGTCTGATACCCTGTCATCAGCCATTTCTTCCAGCCGATCGTGCACACTGATTCTGCTCCCCAGTCCATCCTGTTAGTCGATCCTGCCTTTTGACCGGTGATACTGGTCAACTCTGCCCCCCAGCCGATCATGCACTGAAATGCGTTGTCCCTCTTGTTCGCGCCGATTTCTGCTGATCGGCTCCGATCCTCTGTCCCTAGAGCGTGATCTTTTAAATGGGCGATCGTTGCAACTTAATCCGTTGCACTCAGCACAGTTATTGGCTGACGGCAATCGAATGTCGTTCTCCCAGCAGTGGATGAAGAACGGACATTGCCAGTGATCCTCGTGCCGGCGCATCATTTCGTCGTGATATCACGACCGTTCCTGCTGCCGCTGATATTTGCTGAGCAAGAACTGGGAGGTGATGGGTCTGCACGGTCGTTCTGGCCCCCGCCTGTTCCTTTTGATTTCAGCCGCCGTGACTTGCTTCCTGGGGTCTATGGCGCCGCTCCTTCTTGCCGATTCTGACGTCAGCACCTTGGTTTGAAGTGAATTTCTCTCCGTGTCAACCATGTTAGCCGGGAAAGGATGCTGATCTATCTTCATCGGCTTTGCCGATTTAGCCAGGGTTTCAAATTTGAGCCACCCCTGCTCGATGGCCGATTGTATCTGTTGACGAAAGATTTTGCATTCATTTGTATCACGTGACGTGGCGTTGTGCCACTTGCAGTACTTCATCTTCTTGAGCTGATCGGCCGAAGGGATGGTATGATACTGAGACAGCTTGATTTGCCCTTCCTGGAGTAATAAGTCGAAAATCTTATCGGCTTTTGATGTGTCAAAGCCGAATGTTTCAGATTCTTTCTTTCCGAAAGGGCATGATATTGGCTTTTTGCCTTTCATCCACTCTGCCAGGCCGATTTCCTCTTCCCCGTCAGATTCAGCTCCTTCTATATATGCCACTTTTTTCTGGAAATTCCTCCGCTGCTCAGACGGACGAACTTCCTGTCCTGCCAATCGGTGAACAATCTGGCTTAGGCTTTCAAATTCCTGCGAAGCATACCTTTCCTTGATTTGTGGCAGGAGACCTTGGAATTACTGGCTTTACTGGCTTCGCCGGGACTTCGAATTTGAGTCTGCCTTGCTCAATGGCCGACTGTATCTGCTGACGGAAGATTTTGCACTCGTTTATGTCGTGAGACGTGGCATTGTGCCACTTGCAATATTTCATCTTTTTGAGCTGCTCGGCCGACGGAATGGTGTGGTAAGGTGAGGGCTTGATATGCCCCTCTTGGAGAAGTAAGTAGAAGATTTTGTCGGCCTTTGACGTGTCAAAACCGAACGCTTTTGGTTCTTTCTTCCCGAAAGGGCATGATATCGGCTTCTTCCCTTTGACCCATTCTGCTAGGCCGATTTCCGCTTCCTCTTCAGATTCAGATCCCTCTAAATACGCCACCTTTTCCTGAAAATTCCTCCGCTGATCAAACGGACGTACTTCTTGACCGGCCAATCGGTGAACGATCTGACTTAAACTTTCAAACTCCTGTGAGGCGTACTTCTCCTTGATGTGTGGCAGGAGACCTTGGAAGTCGATATCGGCCAGCTGAGCGTCAGTCAGGGCTAGGGTATAGCATTTGTTTCTGACCTCTCTGAACCTCTGTACGTAATTAGTTACTGGTTCGTCGCTCCTCTGTCTGAGACTGGTCAGATCTGAAAGCTTCATCTCGTGGACTCCCGCGTAGAAGTACTTGTGGAATTGCTTCTTCAGATCGGCCCAATTAACGATGGAATTGGGTGGTAGCGTAGTGAACCACTGGAAAGCCGACCCAGATAGAGACGACGAGAACAGACGCACTCGCAGAGCATCTTGTGTGGCGGCCTCCCCGCACTAGATGATGAATCTATTCACGTGCTCCACAGTTGAGGTGTCATCCAGCCCCGAAAACTTGGTGAAATCAGGAACTTTGTACCAATGGGTACACTGGCTGATCTATAGCCGGTCATCTTTATAGCAAATCGGTCGATTCGCTGATACGCTTTTCGAGACAGATCGGAAATTTAGCCGATCGAGACCCCCGGAATTTAGTACGTTTCTTTTCTTGTCAATCAACACGCCGCGCGAACCGCACCAGGACGATCACCCAAACAGGAGTTAAGCAGATTCTCCCGGGTCGTGTGTCCGACGCTTAATGTCATCGATCGATTTTTAGCGCCAACAACTAGCACTGAATTGCACAAAACGCGTCATGCTAACTAAAAGTTCTCGCCTCTATGTCACCTACGTTCTTGAATTTTCCTTTAAAATTTGACGAAAACTTGACTGCAATCGAAGTTGCAACTTAAAAGGGAATGGAAATCGGAACATACTGGGTAGATTCAGAACTCACTCAGCACTTCGGCGTCCATCCTATGCGCAGAGGATGAACTTGCCGGAGGACAACGCCGCGGCGGCGACGGCTAGCGGGCAGGCGGTGACGACGTTCTGCTGGCACCACCGGAGCGGCGCCCACGCGCCGGTGCCCTCGACGCTGGCGCATTTGGCCCTCGTCACCCCGTACTGCGGCTCCTTGGACAGGTCGAACGCGGCGCCCTTCATGCGCAGCTCCTGCACGGCGCGGGCCAGCGCGCGCGCGTCGCCGCGCTCCCGGCGCAGCCGCGCCGCGGCGCGCCAGTAGGCGCAGACCCGGAGCTGCACGGCCGCGGCGAGCGCGAGGGAGGCCGCCAGGGACAGCGACAGCGGCGCCCACCACCTCCTGCACGCGGCGCTCGCCGGGCCGGCTGCGGCCGAGGAGGCGGAGGCGGCCACGGACGCGGCGAAGAGGACCGCGAGGGAGAGGCCGTGGAAGGCGAGGAACGGGGCAGAGGTAGAAGGCGTCCCGTCGCGCCGCGTCCATGCGCGCCTCCAGTGCGCACGCGCGGCGGCCCAGGCGGTCCTCCTCCCGCTGCCACAGCTTGAGCAGGAGCAGGTGCCCCGCGCTCGTCGCGATCTCCCCGAGCGGGTGGGCCCCGCCCGCCGCCGCATTCTCAAGGGACCTGGCTGCCTCCGCCTCGCCCCCGTCGACGGACACCGGGATCTCCACGATGTGGGCGTCGTTCTTGGCCGGCTCCGCCATGGCAGCAAAGGTTTCTTGGCTTCTTGTCCGAGAACGGATCTTTGTGGGGAGGAAACAGGGAAAGAGACGATCTCTTGGGGAAAGATCTGAGTTCGATGTGAGATTGGAGTCGGGAAAGGGAAGCAGAGATGGTAAGGCGAGGGTCGAAGCACGATGATCTCTGGGTTGGGTGGGTTGCGCGCGGCGCGGCGCTGCGGCTTAAATCAAGGAGGATTGTGCTGCGTCCAACGGTCGGGTGGCCGAGCGCTTTTGCGAGGGAGGAGGCAGGCAACGGTCAGATCCTGTGCGGGCCTGGACCTTTCGTCGGATCGCAAAGGGCCTGAGGAGCTGGGCCACAAAGCGCAGCAGCAGGCCCATGCCCAAAACAAATGGCCCAAAACTCGAGCGCTGCAGATTCGAGAGGACAGAGGAGGATATCAAGCGCGCGTCACCAGCATCCGACGACGCGCTCGGCGTGCGCGGCGGATGACCCCGGCGACACCACGATGCTGCGGGCACGGCGGATGTCACGGCCAGGATAATATTCTCCGGCGGGCCCTCATCAAACGCATCGGCACCCGGCAACACCGCCGCGCCGGGCATCTCGTGGCCGCTCCGTTATCTGTCACCGTCAACCTCCACGGCGAGCACCGCTGGCATCTCGAACGCTGGCAGGCCGTCGTGCAGGTGCCGGGCAACAAGGGCAGGTGATTCCCAGCCTCGCGATAGACTGTCTATAAGTATCCGCCTGCCGGGCCGCCTTGTTACCTCACAAGAACGGGGGACGTAGCTCGACTCTGCTTCCGGATCCATGGCGCGCTTCGCTGCCGTTCTCCTCGCCGCCGCCGCCGCCACCCTGCTAGCGGTAATGACAGGGGAATCCACTGGTCAATGCACGCGCTTTAATCATCTGCCTGATCATATAGTTCAAACATATGACTAGAAAGAATGACGGGTCTCTTCTCCTCTGGTTCAGGCTGGACGGCTGACCCATGCGGTGCCGTCGACGGCCGGGGTGTTCTGGCGCGCCGTCCTGCCGGGCTCCGCCGTGCCGGACGCCGTTCTCCGGCTCCTCCGCCCCGGTCAGTTATCCTCTCCTTCCGTTGATTTTACCTGACCGCCGGCATCAGACACGGATGCGCGCCTGAAGTGAAGGAAACGTGCACGGTTCATGGTCATGGTCTCGTGGATGGTGCAGGCAACAACTTGGTAAGCGAAGCCGAGGCAGAGGGCATGGGTGCACCGAACCTTCCGTTCGATTACCAGAACTACGAGCGCTCGTCGGCGCCGTACGGCTACGACTACAAACCCTCGTCGGCGCCGTACGGCTACGACTACAAGGCGCCGAGCGAGGCCGGCGAGGCGGCACCCGGCGAGCATCACCACGCGGGCCGCGGGGAGGCGGCCACGACGACGACGGTGTTCTTCCACGAGGAGGCGGTGCGCGTGGGCGAGCGCCTGCGGTTCCGCTTCCCGGCCGCGGCGCCCGCCGCGCTCGGCTTCCTGCCGCGCCACGTCGCGGACGCCATCCCGTTCACGACGCCGGCGCTGCCGTCCATCCTCGCGCTGCTCGGCGTCGCCCCGGGCACCGCCCAGGCCGCCGCCATGGCGGAAACGCTGCGCACGTGCGAGTCGCCCCCGCTAGCCGGGGATGCCAAGTTCTGCGCCACGTCGCTGGAGGCCCTGGTCGAGCACGCCATGGAGGCGCTCGGCACGCGCCGCGTCCGGGCGGTGACCTCCACGCTGCCCCGCGCCGGCGCGCCGCTGCAGCAGTACACCGTCCGCGCCGTGCGCCCCGTCGACGGCGCCAGCTTCGTGGCGTGCCACGACGAGGCGTACCCGTACACCGTGTACCGGTGCCACGGCACCGGCCCGGCCAGGGCGTACATGGTGGAGATGGAGGGCACCCGCGAGGGCGCGGTCTCCGTGGCCACCGTCTGCCACACCGACACGTCGCGGTGGAACCCGGAGCACGTCTCCTTCAAGCTCCTCGGCACCAAGCCCGGCGGCGCGCCGATCTGCCACCTCATGCCGTACGGGCACATAATCTGGGCCAAGAACGTGAAGCGCTCGCCGGCGTAAGGAGCGGAGCACCATTCTTCCGTAGCATTTCTGATTGATGCCGTATCTATTTATGTGTCGTTGTTCATGCCACCTAGTCTCCTCCTGTACCTCTGCAGTTCCTGGTCACTAGTCTGAAATAAAAGGACTGATTGTGCTTTGTGTTTACATGAACACTTCATATTACCCTACTGCTAAGCCAGGAACACAGTACCACACTATAATCTGCATATTCGTAAACGTGTGAGACTATTGACAAAGAACTGAAACTGAATAGGCAAAGGAACCACAAATGATTGTTACAAAAGAATGGTTTCCCATTATACGTGATCGTAAAATCACATCATCCAAACTAGTCCTTCAGTAGATCTATTGTAGCAAATATGGCAATGTGCCATTAAGTAATCATCATCTCAATCTGAACACAGATAGCAAATACCAGTAGAACTTCAGTCGTATTGAAAGTTGATCAAGCACTTGCAAGCTACAGTACTAAGCAAGTTTCACTAATTGTTCAAAACATGCAGCAAGCCAGCAAGCATGCCATTTCCACTCCAATACAATTTGTGGAACACACACGAGTAAACGTATCCTCATTGCACATTTGCACCTAAACCCTTACAAGCCGGATTGTAATATCTAGATTGAGTGTAGCAGTTACAACTCAGAACAACTGGAACTGGAAAAGGATACCGCATCTAGCGGGGGATACTGCACTCCATCTACTTGCAACTGAAACATCTCTAGTTGATCAAAATTCACCTCAACTGGTAACTGTGCATATCTCAGGGTGAACGATGCGTGGCATGCACACTTGTGTACGAATCTGAAGTCCGTGGAATACATCAATCAATCTTTACTGATGAGAAGAGGTAGTGCACGAAGGCGAACGATGTCAAAAAGCCAATGGTTCCAGTTGCTAGCATGATTGCAAATGCCATGAGGAATGAATAGCCGACATAAAGCATTGCAGAGACAGGTCCGCTCAGGCTTCTGAGGTCAAAGACCAAGTAGTTGATGGAGTAGAGGAACACGTAGAGAGCAACAGAACCTGAGGCGAAGAAAGCCTTCCACCACCACCTCCAGTCCTCCACACAGAGATTCATGTATGTTAGGACAACGGACACTTCAGCACAGACAACAACAAGCAGCAGCAGGACAATTAGCAGGAAGCCAAACACATAGTAAAACCTTCCAAGCCAGATGCTCGATAGAATGAAGAAGAGCTCAATAAACAGGGTTCCAAATGGTAGCGTCCCTGCACCAAGGACAAGAAGCCATGATGGATACTTCCTTGCAGGGATCTCTCTAGGGATCTGATTGGTTCTAACAGGAAATTCTATTTGCTCTGCTCTTGTACCGAGAAAGCCACCAACAAGAGTCAACGGTGCAGAAATGCAGAACCATAGAGCCAGAAGGGTGAAAAATAGTGAGATAGGTAAAGCCCCAGTGCTCTCGCTTTTCCACAACACAAAGTTTAAGACAGTCAGGACTGTGAACATGACACCAGGGAAAAAGCAGGCAGTCAACCAGGACACTGATCTCCAACCTTCAGATGTGCCCTTAATAGTCCTCCAGAACCGAACACTAACATAACCAGCTGCAATACCAAGGAAAAGATAGAGAAGAATCATCCCAGTAAGCAGCATTCCTCTTGAGGCTGGAGACATGAACCCAAGTGTGGCAAAAACGATTGTTACGATTGCCATGCCCAAAATCTGAACCCCATCACCGATCATTATGCATAACAGCTTGGAGCAAGTTGGCTCTCTGAATACATCTCCTACTACAAGCTTCCACCCAGATAGTTCCTCATTCATCTGTGCTTGTGCTTCCTTGTCGAGCTCTTCATACCTGGTCAGGTCCCTCCTGACAGTTCTGAGGAATATAACAAAGACGATTCCAGCCAAGAACAAGATCACCATGAGGGAGTTCATTATAGAGAACCAGTGGACCTTAGATCCAGCCTCCATCTTCAGATAAGCATCCCACCTAGATGGCCACCTGATATCACTCTTCACAAACTCGACGTCATAAGTGAATGTAATCCTCTCCTGTTGCCTGATCACTTGGGCCTTCTTAAGCTCCACAGGGCAGTCCACCGGGTCAATGCTGTCATACATGTTAAGCTTAGAGAAATCCTCAGCATTACGTTTCACACTGCAAGGCGTAACCTGAAATCCAACAATCTGATATCCAGACATCCCCTTCTTGTCTATCTCTGAGATGACACCAGATCCTTCTTCTCCAGTGCCAATGATTTCCACATTGCTGCCCTCATACTCATGGACCAAGACCTTAAACTTCAAATGGTTGATGATATAATCCTCTGAGCTACCAGCTGGAGAGTAACCAACAGGGAAGCCAGTCCACTGTACCATGACACCATTCTGCTCAGTGAAACGCATGACAGGCAGATTGTCCAGCATCATGTTGACCTGGTAAAGATCGCGGGCGCGCTGCTTAAGGAGCTTTGCATCATTATCATTAAGCCCTTTTGTGGTGCAGAGGAAGAGGGACTCATTAACATTCACACGGAACCGGTAGGGCAAGTTGTCGATCTGGTCACCCATCAGCAGCTCACCCAGATTCTCGGCGCTCTTCTTGATGCCACCCTGGGGACGGCAGTACGGCAGGCTGTAGTAATTGAAAGGCATCTCTGTCTCAATGGACGTGAGCGAGTTCACCTTGGCAGATATTGACTCGCCTTGGGAGTATGTGTGCATGTAGCTGCCAGGCAAGTAGAATGCATTGCCTGGTGAGACCAGCAGTAACAGCACAATCCATAACAGTGGAGCCATAAAACAGGAATTGTGCGGCGCCCCAGCCATCTGAACACCTAGAACATGCGCGAGCCAACCTGTAACTGAAAATGAAAATGTTATATAGATCAGTGGACTGAATATTCTCCCAAACCATGGTTCCTCAAACGCCATCGTTTGGACAGAACTGAACTGAACTTATAATGCAATAGCAGAAATCTAGTACATAGTTTTCTTGCGTAGGGTATCGCAAAACCCCTCTACTCCCAGAAAAATCTAGAACATTAATATTTTCTGCAAGGTTGAAACTGGACAGCCTGCATAAAACATAGAGCCAAACTAGCACAGCAATTTGTACACGCAAGAATATGCAAATTCTGCAGTAACATGTCCAACAGGTATACATGCTGAGGCACTTGTCAGCAGCTAAGACATTGCAAAACTTCATGCAAAAACCTAACTAGGCACTAGTTAGCCAGCAAACGAACAGGCATGCCATTTTTAAGTCCTATCCTAAGTTTCTAACACGCCGAAAAATGTAAAGTGTGCCACGAATTGAGACACTATGTGACTGCAAACCACTAAGCAAGCAAGGTATAGTGACATAAAGCAGTGAGCGCATAGAACAAGTTCAATACCCGAACGAGGGCGGGCCTAATACAGGTGCAACCATCCCTCTGGGAATCTGAAGTAACCTTCCGCGGAATTCATCCAACACCGAACCGCCAGTTTCACAAGCTACCGACCCGCACGAAACCCCGCTCAACTGAACCACCAACCCTCCTGGCCTCCTCTTCCCGCAAGAATCCCCAGCAACCCCCGCGCCACGAACGAAGCAGCGCTGCCTAATTTGTCCAGAAGCTCGAGGATCTGTCTAAACGAACGCAGAGATCTACAACAAGCAACCGCGCGAGAGCCAGAACCGGTAGATTAAACCGCACCACCGCGCAGCTCCTACGCCCGAGCCCCGAGAGGAAGGGACAGCGGGCGGCGGGCGGGCCGAGAAGGTTTTAGAACGAAAGCGCGAGGGGAGGAAGCGTACCTGGCGCGCCGGGCGTGCGGAAGCGGGAGGGTGGCTGGGAGATGGGCGTGGCGTCGGAGGGCACGGGGAGGTGAGGTGGGAAGGGGAGGGGATGCGCAGGCGCAGGCGTTGTCGTTAGGTGGGGTGGGGCCCACCCGGCGCTGGGGGTGGCGCATACAAAATCTTCTCGGTGATGGGCCTGGGCCGGCTGGTGCCTCTCTCTCTGCTGTGGTGGATGTGGATCTGATTCTCTGCTGCTTTCGGCATGTCCTCCTTTCCGTGGTGCGCCACGTTTTGCTATCCTGGGACATCGCAATATGATGATGAGATCTTGGTAAACTTGGGTGCCGAACGAGCCACTCAACTCATAAAAGTTACCAAACCCAGTCGAGAGTGGCAGATGCTGACCAGTGTTGATGAGCCGAACAGCAAGCAGCCAAGCAGTAGAGACTAGAGAGTAGATAGAACTGAACGGGAGGGACAATAACGCGGCGTACAGCTGACCTCGGAATGTCTTCGACGTTAGGGCCCAAAAATGACTGTGGCTCGGGCCCAGGAAGAAAACTAGACCGATGCTGTAACTCCGGGCCGAGGCATTCATTCGCAGGCCGGAATTAGCAATGAGCTCAAAGAAGCAGCGCGAGATGCTGGATGGGGCAGGCCAGATTCTATTAGGCCAATCAAAACGAGGCCCATTTGAGCTGCGCGACTCCATGTCGGCCTCCGTTTTCACTTCCATCAAGCTGCAGCGCACACCACACACTCGCACATCCACATTCCAACACGCCGACCACTCCGAGGCATCAAAGCAGCAGACGCGGTAGATGCAGACACCCACACCCCCACCCCCACTTTTTACATTTTGACTTTTTTTAAGAAAATTCACGTTTGGACCTCAAGGGGAAGTATTCTCGGTTTTGAACCTAAGGGTCGGCACCGTGACTCACGGCACCGAGGTAACACGTCTCGGCGCTGTGAGTCATGGCGCCGAGGTTCCAGCCTCTGGCAAACGTGACTGCAGCTGTGGTGCTGACGTGGCAGGGAGCTCGGCGCTGTGAGCCAAGGCGCCGAGCTCCCTGCCACGTGGGTTCCCGGTTCCTCCTTCTCTATGCACTATCTCTCTCGCTCCCTTTCATCGTCTTTCTCTCAGTTCTCTCTCTTCCATCCGCCCTCTCTCTCGGATCTCCGGCGCCACCGCCGCAGCTTCCCCTCACCGTCGTCGCCGCCGCCGCCGCCGCTTCATGCTCACCAGCGCCGCCGCCTGCGCCCCCCGCGCGGGCCTCGGGGCCAGGGCTCGGCTCCCGGCCCCCACCCTGCTCATCGCGGGGCTCGTGGCCGCCCTCGACGGGGAGGCCGCGCCTGTGCCGGCGCCGGCGCTGCCTCCACCCGGCGCCCGGTAGAAGAGGGATGGGATTTTTGAAAGCAGGCTCGGCGCCGAGCTCCCTGCCACGTCGGCACCACGTTTACCGGGAGCTGCAACCTCGGCGTCATGATTCACGGCGCCGAAACGTGTTACCTCGGCGCTGTGAGTCACGGCGCTAACCCCAGGGTCCAAAATCGAGAATATTTCCCCTAGGGATCCAAACGTGAATTTTCTTAAAAAAGTTTCAAAATGTAAAAGGTACGCCCCCAACATACCCGATCTATGAAGATGGAGAAGCTCCTCCGATGCTACGTGGTAGTAGGAGCGTAGGACTGTAGGAGCTCCATTAGCGGATCCTCCGTGAAAGCGACCACGTTGAACAGTGCCGCCGGCCGCATTAGCTGCCGCCCGCCGACGCACGCACGCGCCGCCGACGGTTGCGTGCGGCGGCCGCCACCCGCGCTCTCGCCGCCCGCCCGCCCGCCCCCGCGCGCGCGTGACGAATTTACGCCCGCCGCGGCGCGCGCGCGCCAAGTGCCGGGCAGCCCAAGCAGGAGGCGGACGGCAGGCGGGGGGCCCCGCGCACGTTCCGCGTCCTCCCCTCCGGCGCGCCACCGGTGGAACCGTGGACGCATTCACTCCTCCGCCCCCGCCACGGCCACGGACGACGCGCGGAACAGTGCGCGGCACGGGATCCGACGCGGCCGCGACGACGGGGCCAGGCCTGTGTATACGTGTTCATTCGTTCGTTGATCGTGCTGCATGGACACTGGGCTGACTGGATCGCTGGAGGCGTAGTAAATGGCTCTACATTCCTGCTGCAGGGACGGAGGTGAGGTGAAGCCTCCCTGACGCGACGCCTTTAACCTCGCCGGCCGGGCACGAGCCGGCGAGCGGCGGCAAGGAATTTAACCGTGCAGGGAATGAATTGAAGGAGCATGCTGCCTGCGTCCGAGCGATTTTACTCGTGCCCTTTGTTACCTTTTGCACGGGGGACGGGGAGGGGCTTTCAATTTGTGGAGCAGATGCAGAAGCAGAACGAACGTAGGCGCACAGTGATCAGAGTTAACGCGCTGCCTGCCAAGCATGAGCACTGGGTGCGGGTGGGGTTGATCCGGCGGTGCGCGCCCCCGTGCGTCAGCGCGCGAGCCGTGGAGTGGGCGGCCAGGGGCGGAGCAAGCGGCCAAGCGGCGCTACAGAAGAAGAATCTCTCTCACCAGCCGCGCGTCCTGTGCCCCCCAGCGTCCTCCCAGCCCATCACCCAGCGTCCCAGCCGCGCCGCGGGCTGCCCCACTGCGCTGTCGCGTCGCGTCGCGAGCTGCTCGGCCGGGCAGCGCGGCACATGCACGCCCCGCGCGTCGCGGCCGGGCCTCGGCCGCTGCTGGCTTCCTTCTCGCCAGGCTCGTCTGCGGCCGAGAGACGGGCCGGGCGGCCGGCCGCGGCATCCGATGCCCCGACGTTCGGCGGGGACGGGAGACGCTCGCGGGAGCAGCAGCGCGGAGCGGTCAAAGTGAACCGGTGGACGCCGACCCGTGACACGACTGGCCGTGCCTTGTCTCGTCTCGCTACGCTACCACGGTGGAGCTTTTCCGTTGCGTCCCGTCCGCGTCCGGGCATCGTGCGAACGGTTACCGACTCTGACAAGTGGCGCACCTAGTGACAGACAGATTGCCAGATTGGGTGAGAAGGTGGGCATTGCCTAGTGGCGTCCCGTAGCGACAGGCAGGCAGCTCTGGGAGTTTTTACCAGCTGCTCCGTTTCCAGTTTTTGAAAAATGGTCGCCCGGACTGAAAATGGCATGCTCCTAGTACTACCACGACTCCGTTTCTGAAAACAAATACTTACCACTGCAAGTGAAGTACGTGACTACCGGGCAGCAGCATTGATGGCGAGAGGCTGTGCGGGGGAGCCGGCTGCCGGGCCGGCCCGGCCGCCTCACATGCCTGCCGCGGCACCACACGCCCATGTTGGCCTCTTGGCATCAATGGCGCGCCGAGGCGCCTGGACGCAGCCCCACTCCCACGTCGCCGGAGCCCTCCCCCACCTCCACGGCTCTCCTCGCCGCGCGGCATCTCCCTCCCGATCCGGCTCCGTCCCCACAAAGCAGCCCCGCCGGCCGGCCGCTAGTCCATTACTGCACCTGCGCCGGTTCGTTAGAGTTTCATTCGTATTATTCCCGCCGCGACCGCGCCGGGCCACGCGAAGGGCGTACGGCCCCCGGCCAATCCGTGGCGCATCATGAGCTCCATGACACGGCGACCCAGCTCGTGAGCGGCCTCCCTCGCTCCCGGCGCCGGTGATCCTGGACCAATTACGAGGCCATCATCAGCCACCACCATGGATCCACCATCATAACCCGGGCCGGCCGCACGCCTCCGCCCGCGCGCGTGCCGGCCAAACCGCTAGAAATTACGAGGTAATGATGGCGTCGGCTGCCCGGTGGGGGCGCCGGTGGCAGCGGAGGCGGAGCACGCCCGCGACGGCGCGTCTTTTTTACCACGGCCAGGCTGGCTCGGAGCCTCCGCTGCGACTTACGGGGGCGGCGCCACGCCGGGAGCCGGGCCCCGCCGCGCCGGCGCGCTCTTTTTGGCAGCGGAGCTGGCGGCAAAAGGGCATCACGAGGCGACGCCGATGCATCAGCCACCAGGGTCCAGCGCGAGGCCGACGCAGAGACGCAGAGCCCAGGGACAGGGAGGCCTTGCCAAGTTGGCCTGCTGTTCGGGCGCAGCACGGGGTCGTCGGCTTCTCCTTTACCCTGCGGCGCCTGCGCCTGCGCCGGCCCGCAGCGGTGTCCCGTCCTGTTACTGTTTTGCGAAGCGGTAGTGTTGCAGCTGGTGTCTGTGTTGGTGACAGGAACGCGACGCTGTGGCCTGTGCAGCGGCTAGCTTGCGGCGAGGCGTGCACCGCAGCACGCAGCATCAGGGGAAGAGATGGAAAGACAGAGGTGCCACGCTGTACGATCCGCACTGTTGCCGGGGTACACGACACGACGGCAGGCGGGGCCTCGTACGTCCGGTGCGGACTGTGGAGGAGAGCTCCGTGTGCAGGAAAGAGAATGGGGGAGCGAGAGCCGAGCACCCCTGAGGCCCTGACCAAACCACGCACACGGGCACCAATGCAAGTTGTGTCGCATCGCATCCATGCATGCCGAGCTCGCTCGCTTGGCCGCCCGTAGATCGCCGGTAGAGGCCCGGCTCGCTCGCCGGTCGATCCGTGCAGCGGCCAGCGAGGGGGGGCAGAGCCCGTGAGAAGACAAGCAGGAGGCACGCGCGCGCGAACGAGACGACGGCGCGGTGGACGGACGCGTCCGCGGATCGGGCCAAGTCACGCGTCCGTGTCGATCTCCTGTTCACGTAGCCCACTTTTGTACGCACGCCACAGCCACGTACAGGCCTGGCTACTTTTGTACGTACTTCGGGGGGTCGCAGGCGCACAGCTGACACGAAAGGAACCCTCTGTGTGTGTTTACAGTTCCCAGGGCCGGGAATCACGAGGCGGCTGATGGGAGTTACGGACGCTGATGACCTGACCGACCGACTGGTTTACTGAAACGATACTGAACCGTGCCATGCAGCTGTGGGGGCAGAGGAGGGCAGCGTTCCCTTGGTCCTATGCGCGTGTCGTTTGCGCGAGACCGTGCCGGCAAAAAGATGCATCGGCTCGGAGCCAGCCAGCCAGCCTCGGAGGGTTAAAAAGCGGCGGAGGGGTGCCTGTGCGGCTGTGCCTCTGCAACTCTGCTCGTCGTCCTTCCGTGGATGGGCACTTGGACCAGGTTTGTGTGTCCAGCCAGCCGGGTCTAATCGGTCATGTCGCTTCTGAGACCGGTCTTATGTTTTCCATGGCTTGCAGGTGCAGATCGAGCATGTTTCTGAGAACGGTCTTAGCAAATACTCCATGATAATATGCAAAAGTATTTATAAGTTGGAAAAAATATATGTTCATCATGATGAAACGGGTGCACGTTGTGTCCAATACCATTAAGTAACAAGATCGATTTAAATGGTGTGACAATCTCGGGAACCGTCCCATAAAATACCCCCGCAGCGAATGGACTAACGGCCTCTTTGTATACAAACTTTATTTCCAGCCACTGTTAAATATAGAATAATTACAAAACTAATTGCATAAATGAAAACTAATTTATAAGATAAAATTATTAAACCTAATTAGTCTATAATTTGATCATATTGTGCTACAGTAAACATATACTGATGATGGATTAATTAGTTTTATTAGATTCGTCTCGTAAATTAGCTTTCATTTTGTAATTGATTTTAAAATTAGTATTTATTTAATACTTCTAATTAGTGTTCAAACATCCGATGTGATGAGATTAATTTTTAGTCCGGCGGATCTAAACAGATCCTGACTTGTAATTTTTATCCCATTCTCCATGTTCGCCCCTACTTTAAATGGTCAATAATGATTGGATGCGAAATTTATACATAAACTCGAACTTGTACTTTAGGAGTCACCAACGGATAGACCAAATGGTTCATCATATCGATCAACTTCCCATATTAGGACCATAGATGTTTGTGTCTTAGGTCCCGTTTCGATCCACCGAGCTAATTCATGAGCTGATTAGCTAGGTTGAACCAGTTAATTGGATAATTGATATTTAGTTTATTAGAAGAGATTTAGCTGCGCATTAATTGACTCTGTTTGGATCCACCATAGCTAAAAGAGCTATCTACCAATTAGCTGATGGATCCAAACGGACCCTTAATCGAGGACGAAAGTTGTTATCGTGGGTGGGCGCCTCCCACATGCAAGAGGCCGGAATTGTGCTTAATTCTGTTATATCCTGAAAGAAATTGAAAAAGTTAACCCAGCCATAAGATTTGCAATTCAGCTCGATCCAGGCAAGGCATCATTTGGCAATCATGCGTGTGGTGGTACAGTTCAGATTTGCAAATGCAGCGACACTGACACCACCCGCCGTCCCCCCACAGTACAAACCCAACTCCCACTACTGGAATTAGCAAGCACCCGGCCGGCACCATTGTTGCCGAAACTTCTCACGGGGCACTCAGCCGCACAGCCCGCCCCGACCGATCGTCCGGCGAGACCACACGCGATGGGAAAGAATCCCCCGGCCGTATCCCCGGTCTCTCGATTGGACGGTGACGCCAACCCCACACCCATCACCGCGCACCACCGTCAGATCCGCCCCGGACCTCCGGCACGCCGGTGCGCGCTGCTCTCCGGTCGCATCAGGTTTTCCACCCCACCTGCACGGCCGCGGCCGGTGGTCCCCCGGCGGCGCCGCTCGGCTCGGTCACGCGCGCCGGAGCGGATGGAGCTCCCGGCGACCGTGTTCCCCTTGGCCGTGGCGGCGCGGCGTTAGCGTTACCGCCTTACCGCTGCGGCCGCGCGCGCCGGGACAACGCCGGGCGCGGGGACGAGCGGCTCCACTCCAGGCTGGGCGAGAGCGAACACGCTCGCCCGGGCGGTCCAGATCGGGTTCGGATCTCGAGGCCCCGTGGATCGAACTGAAAAACTGCTGAAAAGCGGCGGCCGGCAGATCCCGGTCGTGCTGCCGTGCTGGTCCCTGGCGTGCCCTGGGTTTTGACCGCATGGTCTTTGAAATGGTTACCTTGACGGAAGAAAGGACGGACGTGATGACGCGCTGATCGTGATGTCAGGAGCCAGCTTACGCCGCTAATCACACTTTGCTCCTTTTTTTTGAAAAAAAAAATCACACTTTGCTCTGGCATCTTTCGCCGTCCCCCAATTATTGGGCCGCCTGCTGGTAACAAACTCTTCTGTCCTGTACCGCTCCAATCCAATGAACGAATTATTGAGAGATCGACCGGGCGTGGCGGATATTGGTGACCACCGGCCGCGTACGTACGCTTGCTCCCCGAGCGGCGAACGGTACAAGGGCTCGTTCTGTTGCGTTGCGTGGCATCGAGATTCAGAGAGCGTCGCTCCTGTCAGCTGGGAGACCTTGTTGTTACCTGTTCGCTCGTTATGCCCGGGCGAGCCATGAGCTCGTTATGCCCGGAGGCAGGTTGGGAATACGGCGAGACGCCTTTTTCCGGCCGGGCCCGAGCTGGAGCCTGGAGCTGAGCACGCACGCTGCTGCTCGCGCCGCCGCGGAGCCGGCGCGCGTGCTGCTCGGCGGCGGCATTGATAGACCCGTGGCAAGTGGCGTGTTGGCCTCTTTGGTCGGTGATCCGCGCGGGTGATGTGGTTGGGGGCCATCATTCCTCGCGATCGAGGCAAGTTGCCTGCACGCACGCATGAACTGCAACTCTGCATGACCCGCTGGAGCTGGGCGTCACGCCGTGAACCTGAAAGCGAACGCGGTCGATCGCCGGCCCGGAGCCTTCCATCGATCCCTAGTACACCGTCGCGTAGGCGCGCGTGCACGTGTCTCGCCGGCCACGATCGAGGAGCGCGCGGGGGGGGGGGGGGGGGGGGGGGGTGGATGGATACGTGTCCCGGCAGCGGGCAGCGGCGCATGGGGGTCGCCGCGAGCGCGCCGGGACGTGCGCCGCCGCGGGCCGGACCGGCGGCGAAGGTAACATGCGGCCGGGCGGGGCAGGCGGCCGAATGGTTAAGCTCACGCAATTCCGGCCCGTCCCTTGCAGGTGCATGCAGCTGCAGCCTGCGGGGCAGAAGCCAGTAGCTAGCCACGTTCCGCCTGCGTTGTTCAGTCACCCACGTCGTCGCCGCGCCGGTCGTCACGCCCGGCCCGGGCGGCGGCCGTCTGGGGCTCCAGCAGCGTCGCAACACGAACGCGCTCGTGCTGTCACCAGTCACCACGCGTCCACCACACTGGCGTGCAAGAATACTTTTATCACCGACTCGCTGGCTCGCCGCCGTTGAAGAGATTAGTATTTTCCGTCCACGGCCGCCATGATTGTGCACGAGACGAAGCTACGTACAGAGCCTCGTGTGGTCACGCTCAATGGAAGTCGGCCATGGCATGATAAATAAACAAAGGAACAAACGAAGGTGTGGAGAAAACAAAACAAGATCGATGCAGTGCAGAAAATAGAACGCTGTGACCAGCCATATGGTTCCTCGCTGCAACTGCAATGCTGCTGCACGCCGAGCCTCTCGTGAAGGTGGAAGAAGCACGGCAGAGACTGGCCTGCCGGCCTTTTTCCACCCCCCATGCGGAGCCGTCAGGCCATGACCACGGGCCCATGATTCGTGGAATGTTGTTGCGCCGAAAGCCCTGCCGCTGCCTGCCCGCCCAGCTCCACCACGCCTCCGCCGGTGGACGGTGGTGGGTGCGCCGCGTCCATGGTGAAGGTGCCTGTGCCGCTGTGCGCCTGCTGCGTCTGCGGAGACGGAGCACGGCGAAGCTCGCTGGTCACCTGCCACCGCCAGGCTCACAGGCTGGGCCAGAGGCGCAGCACGAGGGAGACGAACGCAGATGCCCCGAGGGCGCGGTCCATGGACGGCGGCCGGGGAGGTTAGGTTGGCCGCTGGCACGACACTGCCGCGCTGGGCTGGGGTGGGGACGCGCGCCACGGCGGGGCCTGGAAAACCGGACCTGCGCGCGCACCTAACTGCCGTACGGTCCCGAGGGCGGACCGCAACGCGACAAGCTCCCTCCCCCGTCCCATCATCGACGCCAACGCCAAGCCCCAAATCTAATCGCTGTCCAGCGCTAATCTACGCGTAATCTAATCTGGAGTAACCACCTAACCTAATCTAATCCGAAGAAGTCTCGAGCCGGTCCGGATCCCGTCCCCCACGCGCGAAACCTACGGCTCATCTGCTCCCTGCCCGCCGTACCCAGAGCGGTGGGATGGGAACGCAGCGCGCGGCCGCCGCGGCGGCGCGCACCCACCCGGCGCTGCCGGCCTCTGCCTCCGGCCGCGGCCGGTGGTGGGCTGCTGCCTCGGAGGCCACCACCGCGGCGCGCCGTCCCGTCGGCTCGTCGTCCTCTCCCACCACCACCAGTCCAGCACAGCACGTCCACGGCCGCTCGTGCCGGTCCAGCCGACGCGCACGCTCTTTGTTGACGACCAAATGGTGGTGTCCCTTGTGCCGCCCTTTCTCGACCCACCGCTGCCGCCGGCCGCGCGTTTCGTTCTCGCCTGCGTGCCCGTTCTGGGCGTACGCGCGCGGCGTCTTCCTGGTGCTCCTCCCGCGCCACTACCGTCCACCCCCGCCCTCTTGCCCCTTGTCTCCTCCGGTTTCGGCAAAAGGAGGGAATCGGAAATCAATCAGAATCGAACAAAAGGAATAATTTTTTTTTTTGATAAAGATGGCAGATTCGCCACTGTACTGTACTGCTGCTATCTACCTGCTCTTTCCTGCATTATCAGTAGCACATTTTTTTTTAGCTTTTCCTTCCAATGTTATCTCATAAAGTTTTAGCGTTGGTGGCTACGTCCTCCGCTGCTCCGTCGTGATGGGGGCTAATGGCGGTGACCGTGCAGACGGGAGAGGAGCCGGTGCGCGAGCGCTGTCGCGCGCCGTGCTGCGAAAGCGAGGGGCGGCGCTGATGGTCGCTGTTGCGCGACCTAACAAAGGCAGAGACGCAGGAGGGAGGATAGCTCGCACGGAGCTCTCCTTCACCTACCCTCCAGCGACGCACGCTCTTTGCCATCCTCCCCTTTACCTTCTCTTTTACTAAAAAAAAGTTTGTGGTTTCGCCTGATGTCACTTGATTCGTTCATGTTTTTTTCTTTTGAAATAATTCGTAGTTCTCCTTGGGATCAGACTTTACATCACATTGTACTGGCGACGACAGCTACGTACGTGTACGCGTACAATGTATGCTAGCGGCACCGGCGACGGTGAAGACGCGAGGTGGCCGGAGCACATGACGCGCGCAGGCCATCGCTGTTTGTCCAGCCGTTAACGTTGTGATGAGACGGACGGCGATTAGCACCGGCCGCCTGAGCTGGAGCGCCATGATGGCGGCGCGGCTGCTTCAGCTTTGCGGCACGGCTCATCAAAGTGGCCGGCGACGGCTAGAGGCCACCGGAATCGGCATGTGGGAAACGAACCTTCGCGAGACAAATTCTATCCCGACAAAGCGCTAAAGTCGCTCCTTTTGCGTTTTTTTAATCGGCCTTCTCTCTTAAGGAAGAGTTTTGGATCCACTACTTTTTTTACATTAAAAAAATAGAAAGAGAGAGCAGAGGTTTTGGATCCACTTCATGGCGTGGCAGCTTCAGCGTTGGGCACTGTGCATAAAAAACCGATCAACCATGCAATACCTCGACGTTTCCAATGCACAAAGCGAGGATACAAGTTCTAATGTCTTCCATCAAATGTTATCCTCGCAAAAAAGTCACCCAATAATAATGTGATGACCGTATCAGCTGGTTATATAAAAGATACCATATTTTCTTATTAGGGATAAGAGCCGTGTTCGAAAACTCCGTGAAGAGATCTATTGCATATGTAAACTTTGAGGCGTGTTAGTTACACACTTTATATTTTCAAATTTACATGCCTCCCTGCTCGTAAGTCGTAACTCGTAACCCATAAGCCCTAATTTATTAGGATGGCTCATTTAACCCTTGTTGGTTTGCTGCGTCTTACATTAAATACAAGTCAAAAGACGCGTGCACATTGTTTTCAGCAATATATATTTCCTCCATCCCGCAAAGACTGTTCGTTAGATTGTAATAAAATCCATCTAATTAAAACAATATCAAATACCAAAAAATAATTGCATAAAGAAAAGCATGGAGCCTATCAAATGCTAAGTAGATGTTAATTTTCAGGTTCCAATACATTTGTATTTATTAATCATATGGAGAATCAAATAAACAGCACGATCTTCAATCACAACTACTATAATTAATTAGGTGTAACATGATCATTTTTCACTACTATTAATATGTCTGAAATTTTCTAAACAAACAGTTTTTATGGAACGGAGGGAGTACAACTTTTACTTTATATAGTTACTTTTTTGATAAATCAAGGAACATCTAATTTTGTAGCTTTTTATATCAACCAAGAACAATTTTTAAAAATTCTAAACTAAAACTTAGAGTACTTTAAACTTGACAATGTATATTTTAGCATAGAACGTTGTTTCTCTTCTTTTGATATTATCCAAATTTTTGCAGTCTTGCGTTCCTATCCTTTGTAAATATCTAAAGCGGACTCCTATTTTACCTCCACTCTCACTAGCTACCCATAATTCACATTAGACTGTCTCCAACAGGTGATTCATAAGGGTACTTAAATCTAAAATAATAGATCTCCAACAGTACTGTTTCATCCTCCAACAGAGTACCTATACAGGAGATCTATTTTGCGTGTCAGGAAACACAACCTAGAGTATCCTCTTTCCTGAAGACCCATTTGCAGAAAGGGTTCTTTTTAGATTTTATTTAGATCTTATTGTTGGAGTAGAAAAAAATAGATATTGAACCATTTACCTGCAGCGCTATACAAACGTGAAATGGATTTTGTATTTTGGGTGTTATTGTTGGAGATAGTCTTAAACCACCCTAGTAACGCCCTTGGCAAAAGTGATTAACAACCAAATTAAGGCTGGTAGTCAGTTACCATACCATTTGGCCATAAAACAGTCGCATGAATCTTGATGGCATTAAACAGCGGAATGGGGCTCTATCCTCCCAATCCCAAAAGGGCGCGGAGAGAGATCTGAAGAAGAAACAATCCAGGTCCACCTTATCTGCCGGAAAGCGAACGCGCCACATTTTCAGGCGATAAAATCATTCCTTTGGCCCCTCTCTCTCTCATGGAGGAGAGTACTACCATTTATCTTTCCGCAACAAAAGCAACGTCTTCTCGCTCGTCTACGCGTACGTATACACGGTGTGTCTCCGGATAAAAATACGGTTATATAGGAGCCGAGAGGCAGTGCCCACACCTCCCTTCCAGTTACCAGCCCCAGGAGGAGCAAACTGAGAGGAGACAGAGCGGCACAGGAGGAGAGAGGAGAGAGAGGAGGGAGCGGGAGGGGGAGAGAAAGAGAGAGACAGCTCCAATCTCTCGCCTGCCCTAGCTGCCGAGATTCTTGACCGGTTCCAAAACAAAAATGTGAGATTCTTGCTCGTCCGTGAGAGATTTACCGCGTTTTGTTTTCGTTCGTTTCGTGGTTCTCGGATCTGTTTTTGACCAGCGATTTACCGGGGGCGTTTTCGCGGCGGGAGTGGCGATGGTAGTAGCTTCGCCGTTCGTGTGTTTGTTTTCGGTTCTGGCGACGGATTCGAGCTGTCATGTCAGGCTTGATCTTTCGTTTTTATTCTCTCTGAGTTCCTGGGTCGAAATAAATGAGGGGCGCGCTGATACATGCTGTTTCTCTGGGTGGAATTTATGGCGACGCTGCTTTTAGTAGTAACCAATGCAGGTTCTTCTTCAGGTCCTGGAAACTGCAATCTTTTTTTGGCCCCGAGATTTGGTCCTCTGCTCCGTTTCTTCCTGCTCAGATCTGTGGCGCAGGGTTCGCTCCTGCCCGCACTACCAAATGCGCCTTCTTTTTATTATGGTTGCTGCAGCGCACTGATCATTCCCAGTATTTCTCCCGCAGAGGGTGGAGGTTGAGGAGTTGAGTGGCCATTGGAGCGCGACGTCTGAGCTGAGCGGAACCCAAATTTGACGACGAAGATGTCTGGTATGGGGGGGGGGGGGAGGGGTCTGCGTTCTTGGTTTCTGAAGATTGCATCTTTTTCTTCGGATCCTTTGTGATGGTTAACGCGGACCCGTGCCAATCTGTTGTCGCAGTGAGCCATGCGGAGGACATCGAGATATCGCTGTGCGACGGCAACTCGGAGGACGAGCGGCGGCGGCGGAAGATCGGCTCGCTGCGGCGGAAGGCCATCCACGCGCTCAAGAAGCGAGGGAGGCGGCGCGTCGACTTCCGCTTCCCGCCGGCGGCGATCTCCATCGAGGACGTCCGCGACGCCGAGGAGGAACGCGCTGTCGCCGCCTTCCGCGACCGCCTCAATGCGCACGGGCTCCTTCCCGACAAACACGACGACTACCACATGATGCTAAGGTCTTGTTACGATGCAGAAAAAACTCCTCTTCCGTTCATTGCCTCTATTTGGATGGTAAATGCCAGGATCTAAACTTGCCAGACGGATGTCTCATCACAGGTTCTTGAAAGCCAGGAAGTTTGACGCGGAGAAGGCTATGCAGATGTGGGCGGAGATGCTGAAGTGGAGGAAGGACTTCGGAGCTGACACCATCCTTGAGGTGAGCACTTTGAACTGCAAGACAACCCTGGGAACCAGATTCTCTTCAGTTTTTGTTTTGTTCAAAAACCGATGGTTAATACGACTGCTTCGTTCGTGTGTTTAGGATTTTGAGTTTGAAGAACTGGATGATGTGCTGCGCTACTACCCTCAGGGCTACCATGGTGTCGACCGTGAGGGCCGTCCGGTGTACATCGAGAGGCTCGGGAAGGTGGATCCGAACAAGCTCATGAACATTACCTCAACGGATCGCTACATCAAGTATCATGTCCAGGAGTTTGAGAGGGCCTTCAGGGAGAGGTTCCCAGCCTGCACATTGGCCGCTAAGAGGCACATTGACTCCACCACCACCATCTTGGATGTCCAGGGTGTGGTATGTGAATGATTCTCATTCTGAACTGTGCTTGCAGAATGCAGATCTTGTTTTGTTGTCTCCTCAATTTTCTTGTTATCTGCAGGGGCTTAAGAATTTCTCTAAGACTGCTAGGGAACTTATTAACCGTATGCAGAAGATTGACAGTGACTATTATCCTGAGGTAACTTCACGTTTAATGATATTCAGTTGATAGTATTTTGCCTGGTGAACCAGTCAAGTTTATTGTGAGAAATGCAGACGCTGCACCAAATGTTCGTTGTGAATGCTGGCAGTGGGTTCAAGTTGATCTGGAACAGCGTGAAGGGCTTCCTTGACCCAAAAACTTCATCCAAGATTCATGTAAGTTCCAGGAATTATGTTCCATCCTTAGAGGTCATTTGTTTGCTATAACATTCATCTATTTCTTCTGTCTGTAGGTTCTTGGTTCGAACTACCAGAGTAGGCTTCTTGAAGTAATAGACTCGAGGTAGGTGGAAACGGCATTCATCTGAACTTATTCTCTAGCTATTTTCAACCTTCAGTTCTTGACATTTGTTAATGCTTCTATTTTCTCAGTGAGTTGCCAGAATTCCTAGGTGGTTCATGCACATGTAGTGATAAGGGTGGTTGTCTTGGATCCAACAAAGGGCCATGGAATGATCCTTATATATTGAAGGTGCCATTTCTGCATTGTGTTTACCTGGATATATTTTCGTCTATACGCTATACTTGATTATTACGTACTGATACATGTACTATTTGTAGCTGATACACAATTTGGAGGCTGGATGTGTGAGGGAAATCAAACCTGTTTCTGAGGGGGAGGAAAGAAGCTGCTCTTCATTTCGATTGGAACAGTTGAAAGTAAGATTGTAAAATGGCATTCTTCATCTGAGTATTGCAGCAAGCAGATTGCTTCCGTGGATTCTTGTTCTAATCTAGTATATTTGGCTCTTTCAGTGGCAGGGCATGTTAAGTGATACATCAAATGCTGAATCAGGATCTGACGTTGATGATTTTGGTCCATCATATGTTCAGAAAGTTTCAGACTATGGTTGCCTGACTCCAGTTCATGAGGAAGTATGTTTATCCTTTCTTCTCTTTTCTTACAGTTGGATTTAATTTTCCCTGTTCTCATAGTATCACAAACTGCATTTGTCGGGCTGTGCCCTTGTGCAAATGGTACATTTCAGCATATTGATTTTTTGTATTTATTTCTGCCATAGGTAAAGGGTACAGACTGTGCAACATACTATAGCTGTGATGATCAGAGTCATCCGGACATGGGTCCTGTATCTTATAGTGGAGCACGGCGAACTACTGAAATGGTCCAGAAACAAACGGCTGATTTTAGGCAGTCTTCTACCAACACAAGGCCTCGTCACCTAGGTATCTTCTTTTCCTATCATTTTGGTCCAATGAATTGTGAATCTATAATTGCTAGTTAACATATTATACAGTGCAAGGACATTGAAGATTGTGTACCTCTTTCTCGTTTCATATTATGTTGCAGCTCTGCAAGCACGAAATTTCTATTTACCTGAAACATCAGTAGTTGTTATTATTTGAACACTGTCATCCATACATTTCTTGGGACCATGGGCCTCGACCGAGAACACTAGTAAATGTTGGATGGACTTTTTTGGTACCTAGATGGTTGGTATTGACATAATATGGTTTGAGAACTGAAGTGTGGCCTAGATGGTTGGCCCAATGTAGGACTGATGCATTTATTGGGATGCAAACTTACAATCTTGAATTGACTCATGGTAGGCTTTCATTGATAAATACAGCGAATAATTTTCATGTGCTCTACTGCTTGAGTTACCAAAAAAACTTAATTCATTGCAGAATGGACTCTACAGTTCTTTTATGCTAGTTTGCTAGGCTTGTTTGGTGTGGACTTATGTTCTTGGACCCTTCGCTGCAAGAAGCATTGTTAACTTTTGAAAATTATTGGCAGGGAACAATGCACTTAATGTGGATGGTACAGTTGCTCAAAGGGGTTGGGAAAACATCGTTAAACTTGTAGTCACAGGCTTGATCAAGCTCTTTACCTTCATCCGGCTTTTCATCTCTAGAGCTGAGGGGAGGCTTGAGAACGTCCATCGTTCTGCCCCACCAGTAATCCTAGCACCAGAGAAGCCTCGGCCTTGGACCGTTAGTGATGAAGAGATGTGTTCCTGCTTACAGCGGCTCGACAATCTGGAGTCGTTGTGCAACCATCTTGCCACTAAACCACCACAGATCCCAGAAGATAAGGAACTCGTACTGCTGAGCTCATTTGAGCGGATCAAATCTGTTGAGGCTGACCTTGAGAGGACCAAAAGGGTAAGTTCTTACAGTTATGCAAATCTTGGTTGTGTAATGTGTCGGATATCATAGTATAGTGATCGACCATTTAAATGCCCACATTTATTTACTCTGCACCATTAGAGCTATGTGACCATCTAGCTTTTAGCCAACCTAATCTTTATTATTGCTACTTATTCTCCTATGATTCTATTTGTGCATTGATTCCATCTTTTTGTGTTTTAGTAATAGCATTCAGGGGTTCTTTGTTTGGGTATGGTACAGGCCCTTAACTGTACCACCTGGGGTTCTTACCCTATTTTCTTCTTAATATATTGATGCGCAGCTCTCCTGCGCTTTCGAGAAAAAACTAGATTTAACACTTCTTATTGCATGTCAGGTGTTGCATGCCACGGTGGTGAAGCAGAAGGCATTGGTGGAGGCTCTGGAATCTGTACAGGAGTCATCTAGAGTTAGGGTATGTATACTTTTACAGTTTGTTACCGCATTGTATGATTGCTCTGAAGTGAATTACATACTACTATAATAGAGTGCTAAGCTGAACATCTACCCTTCCTTTGTGCAGAAGAGGATGTTCTGTTCATAGGATATGGAGTAACACCAGATCCGGACCATGTCGTCGACGTTAACCACCCGTGAAGCTGACGCGTGAAGCTGCCAGTGCCATTTTTGACCCTGCCGACTTCAGCCGCCTCCCAAGAAAAACTAAGAAACCTTCGGAAATTGAAAGAGAAGATCGCAACCCCCTGTTTGCTTCCTTTCATTCCCTATTTTGTAGCTGGTTCCCGTCCTCCTGCGCCCCGTTTGGCGGCCCTGGTGAATGCTGCGCCGCGCCAAGTCCAATGTTTTTTTGCTCGGCCAACTCGTCCCACGGCCGACTCAGGGCTGAGAGCCGAGGTGACGGTGATTCGCCTTCGAGAACTGCTGAAGTTGCTGTACTGACCCCCTCCCTGGCTGGAGCTGGAAGAAACACATCAGCGAGCTTTGTATCAATTGTCCGTGTACATGCGTCCATCGAGTCTGATGGTGATCTGCTAATACAGATTATGACATGGTTCTCTGCGTTCTCTTCTCTGTTGGTTTGCCATCGATTTGAGTTGACTCGGTGGCTATAGTGGCATGTATTGCGTACGAGAGGGACTCGGGCGCGGGCCTCGCCGGCTGTGTGCGCTCGGCAGGCAGGCGTACTCGTCGGCAGGGGGCCCTCCCCGTACCGGCACCGACGAGGCGGCGGCGCCCACCTGCGGGTTGCCGCCGGCCGAGGTCCACCTGCGTGCCGTGCGGTTGCCGTCGGTCGGTTGGCCGGTCAGCAGGTGCGATGGCGGTAGGCTCCAGCGTGTTACCGTAGCCCGTAGGGCCGCGGCTCCACTCCACTCCCTCTCACGGAGGAGGAGCACACGGGAGCATCCATCCCCCCACCGCGGCGTGGGCCGAATGAAGCTAGAGACGGGCTGGCTGTCCGTATTGGATGGATCCGAGTAGCTGGGCCTGCCGACGTATACGGAGGCCTAGGTCAGAGGCGGAAGAAAGCATTCTTTCCGGTGGGCCTCCGTTCCTGGGCCCAAGAAAGCCGAAAAGCACTCGGGCGATATTGCCCGCCCGCGGGCCGCGGATCGAAACGACAGGGCCGGAAGAAACAGACCAGTTACGATACGACAACGGCAGTGGACGGACTTGTTGACTCCTCGCTCGTCTCCACGCCGCGCGCCTCCGGTCAGGGCAAGATGCTTACGCGCTAAGCAAGAGGGATTCGCGCCCTGTTCTTGGCTCGTCCCTGCCGTTGGCGTCGCCGGCGGAGAGGCGAGATCTGGGACCGCGACACGGAGCCAGCAGCCTGCCCGGCTCGCCGGGACACCCGGGGGTCAATCAGATCGCCGCGTTAAGGAAGGGAAGAGACGCACGCGCTCGAACGTTCCGAGGCTGCAGGCGGATTCTCCTCGAGCGGCCGAGCGTCTTCCTTCGCCAGTGCGTGCGACGGAGTAGTCACCCTAGCAGTTTTTTCTTCCCGGCCCATCGGGTCGCCGCTCCGTCCGTGCGCTATCGCCCTGTCAGCTTCGACCAGTACGGAGAATGGGAGGTCCGAACTCCGAACCCTTCACAGACAAGGAGCTTCTCGTCATGCGCACCGGTCGTCTCCTCCCGGTGACGCTCGAGCTACGTGATCCGATCGATCTCCCTCTCTACCCGGCCAGCCCCTCCAGAACGCGAAGCTAATTGCACCGTTCACCTTCGACTTCGAGTGGCAACAGGTCGGCCTCATCTCCGATCCATCAACGTCTCTCCATGGAAAGCTGAGCCTTCTTCCGCGGAGTCGTGGCGGGGACGGGAGGGTTAAGCCTCTGTCTCTCTAGAGCCTTCTCGCTTAAGAAGAGACCCATGCTGCCGATCACGTGTTTTTCTTTTAAAGTCATGCCGCGATCGCAACTTGGTCCGTCCTCTTAGTGACCCGCGCCCGCTCTCGCCGATGTGTCGCCGTTACATGAACGCAACTGGAAAGAAAGAAAATTAAAGGCGTCGATGTGACCACGTGGCGGGTTGCGGCCACAAATCCACGGTCCTGCGGGTAGTTGCAGCGAGTGCTCTGCAGTGAACACACGCGCCGCCCGTCCGCGCCTCTCGAAGCTTCCCTTTTTTTTTTTTTGCCTACTGGAGTACGGTAGCTTCTTCTCAGTCAAGTTTTTCTTCTCTTTTAAAACGACATAAAACCTGCAGTTACTAGGATTTTACAGACTGCCAGCCATGGCCGGCCCTCTCGAACACGTTCCAGTCACGTGCTTCGGTGCTTCATCATCACACAGCAGCCAGCCTGAAAACCGTGAGCTCTCTCTCTCTCTCTCATGATAGCTCAGGAACCAGAGGATACCAGATCACCATGGAAGAACAGAAAGAGCCTGCCATCGTCTCTCCTATGAGCAGCAGATCCAAGCAAAATTTGAGGCCAGGTTTCCCTTTCGAAGCGCTGATCTGGGAATCTTCCACGGCTGCCCCAAATGGCACAGGCAGCGCATGCTGTGTCTGCGCAGGTTCAATGTTTAGACGGCAGTAAACTCCTCTGAACGGTGTAAGATTAGGTTCACATGCCGTGTTGCGTCCGCGTGGCATCCCAGGAGTCGACGACACCTCCGCGGATGCCGCTGAGGAACCGACCGTTTGCTCTCTTTTTTTCTTCGAGTGGCGTGGCGACCATTATTGTTAGAGATAATAATAAAAGAAGTGGTAATAATAATAAAAGAAGTGAGCAGAAGACCAACGGAAAAAATACAAAAAGAAAAGGGAAAAAAAGAAACAGGATGCGGCGGATTCCGGGGGCTGGGCGGCTGGCATCATCCACCTGTCGCAAATCATGGGGCCGGCCGCGCAGACGTTTTCGGCAACCCCCGTTTTTTTCTTTTTTTTGAGGATTATCGGAACGACGGCACCCCCTGTTAGCGCCAGCTTGTCCGTTGCGATGGGTGGATAAGCATCGCGAGGGTCAAACGTGACCGCTTTTTTGGGGGACCCCGTACATCAAGCTATCTGTGAAGAGGTCCCTGGGGTGGCCGACATGCAACTTTCTTGTGATGGATTTTTTTTCTCACATGGAAAAGAAGAGCATCGCATGCCATTTGAGTATGGAAACAATGTTTTAAACTTTTTAGTTTTAACTTCTTTATTATTTATTTTAAGAATAGTTTTTTAGAAGTATTTATAAAAGAAGCTATGATATAAATAGGCAGCCCGCGGCAATAACAGCCGACTGCAAATAGCGCGGTGGTGTGCTTGGAGTAGGCTCCAAATCTTCAATGTAAGATGCTGCAGCACAACCGGAGCGTATCCAAATCTTCGATCATTGTCATTCACTTCAAATTTCGTATGTTCTTTTTCTATATGAGATTTCGTATATACCACGTGACATTATTTTATGAGTGCTCTTGATGTAGGATATATATCGAGTGTTCTCTTTGTTACTTCTATGAATAAAAGAGGAAGTAACTTCAGAAAGAGAAAAATAATAATAAAAGGAGAAACAAAAAGCTCCAACGACGAGCGGTGCTCCAGCATATTAGGGCTCGGGATTCAGGATTCAGGGTTTGGGGGTTACATATATGCTTCCAGATTTTGAGGGAGCTTCGGGAAGGTGGGCTGGCTCGGCGGTGGAGGCGGGCGGTGAGGCAAGACGACGATGACGCCATCGCCAGGGACAGCGGAGGATATCCGATCGACGGTACCGGGGTGGGGGTGTTTGCCGGACACGAAAAAGATACGCAGAGATAATTACGAGAGGGAGGGGAAGGCAAGGAGAGGTAGGGGTGGGGTGGGAATAGGACGGTCCTTGCAGACGTCGGAGGTGACGCCGGCGAGGGGAGGCAAGCGGTTGGGGTGAAGGCGGGTGGACGAACGGAGGCGTGATGGTTTGGAGGAGAGGAAGGTTAGGGTAGGGGACGGAAGGGGTAAGAGAAGGCCGATCCCGACATCGTGGACGGTAGGTTATGCGTGTAAGGTAGGTTTTTAGGCAGAAAAGACGAGCAGATGGAAACGAAAGATTTTTTTTACCCCGGGCAAACGGATAAGGGGCGGAGGGGAGGAGGCTCTCGAAGCCCTCTCCACCTAGCGTATGCTTTTTTGATAGGAAAAAGAAAATATCATCCGCATAGGGCTATATCTGACATATCACAAATACATGCTTTTAGAGGGGTTAAAGTGCTAAATGCCATGGCCCTATTTTTAGCTGGCACCGTACTTCCAGTTGCAGGCACTCCTTTTCAGTTTGGCTTGCTCCAGCCTCCAGAAACCTCACGACTGCTCGCCAGCAATCCGGCCCCGGTCCCTTCCCCAGACACTGAATCTCAAGGGGAGCGTTGTTGCAGCAGAAATCCCGAAGTTCTCGAGCCAAATTTGGTCTTGTTCCGCTCAAATTGCCTTCCTTTCGCTGTGTTCTTGTGGGCCATGTCTCTGTACGACGGGCTCGCCGGAGTTTATCCGGAAGAGGAGGAAGACCGCCACGCCGTCCAGATGGGTGACTCCGACTACGAGGAAGATGAGTCGGACCAATCTGTAAGTGAAGCCGCCCTCTGCTCAGTTCTTGAGACATAAGATTGTGCTCTCAAATGCTGTTGCTTTGGCTTTTATGCGGTTTATTTCTTCGCTCAATTCACGTATGGCATGCCTATGCCTTGATTTTACACAAAATTATATGTGAAGTTAGTTTTGCTGATATGCACTTCAACACTTGTCTAGTTCAACGCATAAATTTCCTTTGTTTTTGGGAATTTTTTGTTTAATTTAGTCCCTACATTAGCTCTGTTTCTAGATTTATTTGAATATGCAGCTAGGAGCATTGGTTTCAGGCTAACTTGGGTAATTTTGTGTTTGTAGACTTGTAAGGCGACAGAAGACACAACCCCTATGGATGTGAAGAAAGGGAAGGATATACAAGGGATCCCTTGGGACAGGATGAACACTACAAGAGACAGGTACAGGCAAGCAAGGTTGCAGCAGTATGCCAATTTTGAGAACATACCTAATTCTGGAAGAACCTCGGAGAAGGTATGGCATAGTTACACATTCAAATTAGCTGGTTCAGTTCTTTTCTAAATAAATTGCGTAATTTTTATGTGGTGATATCGGTTCAGGAATGCACACCTGCAGAGAAAGGCCAAGTGTACTACGAGTTTCAGCACAACACGAGATCGGTGAAATCGACCATTCTTCATTTCCAGGTGGATTTTTAAGTGTTTGTCATTGCAAATGTTAGTCACTTTGCTTGGTTCATGCTATCCACGAGGGTTATTAGACATGATAATCGAGATAGTATATATGCTCTTTTTTTCTTGAACTTTTGTTGATCGGTGTAATGAATTACTATAGAAGTTTGCTAATTACAGCGCATGTTTGTCATGTCCAACTAAGAAAAGGAGACAACTTATCTTGATGAATAGTGGTAACTAGTGAACTACAAACACTCTACAGTAGTACCACCAAGAGTTTAGCCTTTTCTAATCCCCCTCAATGTTTGCTTGGGAAAATTGTGGCTGGTCAGTTAAATTGAATTGGTATCCTAGCGCACAAGAACGACCATTTTCGCTGCACCATTTTTAATAGTGAATGCAGATTTATATATCCTATTGGGCGTCAGTTGTCCAATTTTTTGAAGGCCACCTCAATGTAGTTGCCTTGTATGTTTGTAGAACTAAGGTATCAATTGGCTGCTCAAATTCTTTTGTTAAGCTTGCTCCGTTGCTGTTTTGCAGTTGAGAAATTTAGTATGGGCAACGACAAGGCATGATGTGTATCTTATGTCATACTATTCTGTGCTTCATTGGTCAGCATTGACTCGTGAGAAGCAAGAAATCATTGATCTTCAAGGGCATGTCGCACCATGTGAGGTACAGGGTTTCACGCTTCCAGACATTTATTTCAGAGCCTTGTCTATTTGATGTATGGTAATACCAACCTTATCTTTGTGCTTTGACTTCAGAAGCACCATGGAAATTTCTCTGAGGGATTTTATCATACTCAAGTCAGTACTTTGGCAGTGAAAAACAACTTGCTTGTTACTGGTGGATTTCATGGCGAAATAATATGCAAGGTATTTCTTTTCCATTCTCACCTTCTTCCCCATTTCTGCCAAGCAATTATAATCAGGGTCTGATGCCTATTTGTTGGCCTGGGGAACACAGTTTTTGGATCGTCGAGGAATAAGCTATTGTTGCAAGTCAACAAATGATGGCAATGGTATCTCCAATTCTTTGGAGATATACGAGAAACCTAGGTACTTTATTTTCTGCTGGCAAATCATTACTTTGATTCCAAGGAATTGTTAACTGTGAATGTCAACCTAATCATGTATCTTGCCTTCTTCTTTGTAGTGGTTCTCTACACTTCTTGGCCTCAAACAATGATTGCGGAGTTAGAGACTTTGACATGGAAAAGTTTCAAATCTGCAATAACTTCCGATTTGCTTGGCCTGTGAATGTAAAGCCTTCACCTAATTCTTTGATTGTCTATTTTAGTGTTGACTATGTTGCACATTTGTTGGATTTTCATTTTCCTAGTCAAATCCTGGTGTTCAAGTCAATGCTCTTTTTTTTTTCTGTCAGAGTGTCTTCCATTTTCTATGGGGTTGGAAAACTATTATCTTATTTTGCCCCTGTTTAATTTATGCAGCATACATCACTGAGTCCTGATGGCAAACTTGCTGTGATTGTGGGGGACAATCCTGATGGACTTCTGGTTGATCCTAATTCAGGAAAAGTAAGAAGAATGCAATCTCCAGTCACTGACTTCAAATATGGAATCCATAATACATACAAGCTTATGTTTCTTTGTTTCTCGCAGATGGTTCATGATCTCCGTGGCCATTTGGATTACTCCTTCGCATCAGCATGGAACCCAGATGGCCGAACATTCGCCACTGGAAACCAAGACAAGACATGCAGGGTATGGGACATCAGGAATCTCTCCAAATCAATTGCTGTACTGGGTGGAAATATCGGAGCCATCAGGTCAATTCGCTACACATCCGATGGGAAGTTCTTGGCGATGGCAGAGCCTGCAGATTTCATCCACATCTTTGATGTTGATAGTGGGTACAGCAGGAAGCAGGAACTGGATTTCTTTGGTGAGATCGCAGGCATATCATTCAGCCCTGACACTGAAGCTCTCTTTGTCGGTGTGCATGATCGCGCATACAGCAGCCTCCTCCAGTTCAACCGCCGTCGATTCTACTCGTACCTTGATTCAGCACTGTGAAGTTGCTACTGGCAGGGATCTGTGAGTGAGATCCAGATCACAGGTTGTAGAAACTAGAAATGGGTGTATATGTTTGTAGGTGTTGCTCTGAAGAAACCGATGTGCGGTGCGTTTACTTTTGCTGAACAAGGTGTAGATATTCAGCTAGCCATGTTTCTTTTGCTGAAAAAAGCTGTAGATATTCAGCGAGCCATCTTTTTGGAGATTTGTGATGTTTCTGCTGCTGTAACGTTGTTGTACATAAAGGGCTACTTGATCAACAGTTTCACGCAAGTTGTCATCGATTCAAGCTGATTTTGGCGTCAGAACCTTCTCGTAATCTCTTCTAGACGAATTTGTCAAAACCAGCGGCTAATCTTACAGGTTCAGTGACAAACGAGGCACCAGCAGATTTGAAATGTATGTCAGTTGAGCAGGAAACCTTGACCTGAGAAGTGACAAAAGAATAGGAAGAATAAAGAGGTAGCAGAATATCTTACAGAAAGATTTTATGAGCTAACTCATGCCTCAAACGGTAAATTACAAGAGAACAACTGTAAGCATGTTTACACCAGGGGTTTCCCGATATACTCTTCTACAAGCTCAGGTAGGTACAACCTCGGTAGACGAGGTAGAGAGTCGCATAAGATAGGTTCCTATAGCAAAACACAGCAGTAAAAACTGAACGAAACAAAAGATTGAAACCCTACTGGCCTGAGATTGCAGCTGCAGGACTTCAGGACTACTGGACAGCTCTTTGCACTGCACCTGTAGCTTCTCTGCCATCTCCTCTAACACCATTGCTCTGTTTTCGTTGTGTCGGAGTTTAAGTCCGAGCTGCTTGTAGTCTTCAGATAGAGACTTTTGCGCTTCGTATAGAGCCATTTGATCCTCGGCCAGAGTTACTGAGGCTTGATAAGCTCTTGTTAGGATGGTGCACTGAATCTCTGCTTCCATCTTCTCCTGGTACAGTTGATCTAGTTCAGATTGTGACAGGAGATCTGTATTCTCGATTGTGGTAGCTTCGAGTTCATGTATTCTTGAAGCCTTCTCCTTGATCAGTGCTGATGCCTCTACCAACCTGGACTCGAGATGTTTTATCCTTTCATTTACCTCTTCAAAAGGTTCCTCAAGATGGACCGATCCACTCCATTCATCATCATGGACATCAAAATCACCAGTTGGTTCTTTTCCAATTGCCATGATTTTTTCTATCTCTGCAATATGCATAAGGAGAAATGACTATATTAAATAGAGCAATATCAAGAGGATGATACTATTTCAATCCACTACATGTGAAAATGTAACCATGCTGGTAGTGTTAACAAACGAAACGAAAAGAATTTATTCCAGGGGGAAAACATATCAAGACAAATTTATGAATTGTTAGGAAATGCTTCTAGGAGAAGGCGATATAATTCTACTCACAACGAGGAGCAAAATCCCCAGCAATCATTTATCCCCCTTTTTTTCTTCTGGAGCTCTGCCATTCATCCAAGCAGAACAGAGAATTACAGCAGGTTGTATTGTCAAGTTGAATCAGATGACAGTTTTATTGTTCAATAGCACGGTTCACTGCCAACAAGATGACCTAACATTATGCTAATTGTGAGATAGATACTAAATGCTAGTTGATGGATAAAACTACTTGAAGGCAACAGATGAATAGATTCATCAGACATTTAGTGCACAACTTCTTTTAGTGCAGCATATAGTTCAGCCATTTATTCAAATATCGACCAGTATATAGTGCAGCCAGAGTTAATTTATTTCCAGAAAACTGAGCAAACAACTTTTTAGGTAGCTAAGTAAGCAGCAGCCAGATCCTGAATTGTCACTCTGAAACATAGAGAATTATATGGCAATGTGGACTTCAAATCCTAAGACAGATGCAGCCAGACAATAACTTTGATTAGACAGACAGATCATACAAAGTTAAGGTCGAATAGCAGGATTTGGGAAAGAATCATAATGTTCTGAATAACGTATGTCACATTTAAGCGATCGGATAGTGCGTGGAAATAAACTGACAATTTGACCATACCGTTCTCAAGTGCTTCCTGTGTTCTCTGAAGTAGTAACAAAGTTGATTCATTGTAATGGTCAGCACCTGAATGCATCCTTCCATTCTGTCCCTTCCCAACACTCGCCTCATCGAATGTATCCTCGACACCATTGCCAGAATCAACATTTATCTGAACCGATCTACCCACCACACTACTGCCATTATCTTTGCAGTAACCAGTCGATCGAACCTCCTCGCTTGGCTGCTCCTCGTCACTGAGCTCGCAGTAATCGGAGAAGACCTTATGAACACCATTGACGCCGGCACCAGATTGCCGGGCCTTCAACTTCAAGGCGTTCGAGCTGCGGAGGTCAGACTCGACGCTGGACCGCGAGTTATCAGCCTCGGTGGACACGGCGGCGCTGTAAACAACCCTCGGCCGGTCGGCGCGCGAGCGCGCGGCGCGCGGGTTCCTGCCATGCAGAGAGGCGGCGGGGGCGCGGGAGCGCGACAGCCTGTCCCGCTCCCGCTGGAAGAGTAAGGCGTGCTCATGGCGCGGGAGCACGCGCGGCGCGCTCGCGGCGGTGGAGGACTTGCTGCTCCCGTCCTCGCTGTTGTCGGACTCGGCGCCGCTCGCGCCGACCGAGAACCCGGCGGGCGCGACGAGGAGGCCGAGGCCGGGGTCCAGCTTCCCCGGCGGGACGAAGCGGGACTCGACCGAGGCGGTGGAGCTCTCCGCCTCGGCTACGGGCGCCTCGTGCTTCCCCTTCGTCGCGCCGGCGGGGAGCGGGAGCCGGCGCTTGTGGAGCTGCGCGGAGTCCTCATCCCCGGCGCCGCCGCCACCGACGGCAGCGGCTGCGGAGGCGTAGCCCTCTCGCTGCTGTTCCTGTCCCCGCCTGATACGCCGCCAGCGACGGAGCCCGCGGCCCTTGGTGGCGGCCGCTGCGGGAGAGCTCTTGGGAACAGCCTCCTCCTCGGCCGCCGCCTCCGCCGCCGGCGCCCGGGACTCCGCGGACGACTCGACGGGGCCGCTCGCCACGCTATCCATGCTGCGCATCAGTGGAGGAGCAGAGCAACCGCGACGCTGGGCAGGAGGAACGAGCTCCGCGGAGCGGATGCCATGACTGGCTGGTTCTCGCCTCGTGGGCTTGGAATTCTCGGCCTCGTGGGCGTGGGTGGAGGGAGATCCGAGGGGCGGCGGCAGCGGAACTGCAAGAGCGAGACGAGGAAAAAGAAAAAAGAAAAACAGAGGAGAAAAAGGGAAGAGAAAAATAGGAAAAAGTTTTCTAGCCTTTTCGATTTTCCAACAGAATTGCACAGCGTAGGACACAGATCGGTGACGAGATGCTGGGGCCAACTCTTCTTGCTAAACCAGGGTCCCGGCTCGTTTGGCCGGTCACCTTCCAGAAGCCGGGTTTGCCTTGCCACTTTTTAAAACGCAGCTGAATTCCGAATTTATTAGTTATATACTACTGAGGTCCCACAAAACAAATTATCCTAAAAAATTTAGAATAAATTAAAAATAAGATAAAATAATTATATTTACCCCTATTTATTACTCATATTTGACACTAATTGATTCTTGCATGCACATACACTTTCTAAATAAGGTAAGATAATTTATTTTTTAGATAAATTTTGACTTCTGGAATGACTTAGTTTTTTTAGAACGGAGCGAGTACTTATAAATATCATAAACTTGTATCATTAGAGAAGTGATACGAATTCATTTGCATTTATAATGGCCAAACTGGAAGGAACTCGCTGTAAAGTACTACAGCACTTCTAATGGACTTGTGCAGCGGGTGTTTTACTCACATTTTTCTATGTACTTTTTGTTACTAGATGTGCGATCCAAAATTTGATTTTGCAAAAAGCTTACTACGCGGCAATTGATTTATACCACATATCCTTAAGGTTTCAAGGTGATATGGTGGTTAAAGTGTCAAAATGGATGAAAGCATTTAACTCATTTGACACTCTTCCGCTGCTTTGTATCGACGGGAACATGAGCTAAATATTACCGTATCATTTGCGTAGCTTGAACTCCCTCCGATTTCACTCCGAATTGCAATATGGAGTAGTTCTGTTTGCACCTTATTCGTTGCGCCGACGGCTGGAAACAAAAACACAATGTCCTGTACACGTAGCAGAACACGCGGAAAGAAAACTACTCTACTTCCCTTGATCTAGATCAGATCAGAAACAACCCCGTAAATAAACCAGAACATAAGTACACTCCTACTCTTATGCTCGAAGAAAACCGGAGCCTCCCGAGCCATCAAATCACTGTGCACAAATGAGGGTGCGCCACGTGCCTCCAAGGCAGTCGGCGGTGTCCAGTTGGGAAATCGAGTGCAGCGCACGGTGACACAAGCCCTCTGCCGTGTCCCCAACGGTGAAACCGAGCCAGCGGCGGAAAAGGAAGCATGGGCCTCCTCGCCTCCTCCGTCCCTTCCCTCCAGCCCACCTCGTGCCTCGTGGAACGTCCGTGGCTTTTGCTCTCGGAGCGCTGCTCTTCAGCTCTGCTGCGCCGCTCCAAACCAGCGATGGCGCTCCGCATCCGGCCTCCTCCACGAACATGCCCAGGCCCAGCTGCGCCTGGTCGTGAACTCGTGATCGGCCTCAATAATCTTGCCGGCCCCAAAAACAATTGGGTCGCAGGCGTCCTCTCCGGCTCCTTGCGTCGTCGTCGATACCCAGCCCGGCAGCCACGTCAGTGAGATAGTCGCCTGCTGCTGTCGAGTTGCCTAACATTGCCATCCTCGACTAGGTTAGCGTGCTCAGCTTGCTGGTCCTTACCCTGCCGGATCAGTTGCATAAAGGTAACTGGTTCCTCAATCAAATAATCCTTTCCCCACTTCTAATATTTATTGTGCTATACCGTATATATTAAACTTTTATTTGTTAAATAGGTTCATTCTACCTCATGTGGCCTTCTTGCATGTGATCTTTTAGTGGCTAGGACCATACCATTAGTCCATTACTACAAGATGGGACTTTACTCTCTGGGCCCTGAGGTTGCTCCACGAAGCAGCCAGATCTTAACAGCACCAAAGTAAAAAAAGAAAAAGAAAATGATTCAAAGGTAAGCGTAGATTTCTATTGGTGTTGTCTGAGCTTTTCTTTGAAACACTGGTTCATTATTATTTATCCAATCCTATACGAAAACAGTACTTTTTTATTAGAAGAAAACAGTACTTGAACTAATAGTAGAATGTCTTTATTTTCTCCATTATGGCCTCCTGGAGATCTGGAGTTATAAAATATAGATTGTTTTGATGGCTTTCTTCTAGGTTTTTAATTGCCCTTTCAAATTATTGGTTGTCCTTTTATCATATAAATCTCTTTATAGCTCAATTTTTCAAGTTTTTTTACCAAAATTTTATTATGTGCATTTGCCAGGCAAAGCCCTTTATTCGGTTTTTTGAGCTGCATGCTTCGAACCATAAGCTTTAGCTTTCCGGTCCCGTGACCTCAACATTGTACTTTAGTTCTATTTCTTACAGTTCCCAATGCAGAATTCTCCCCTTCAGAATAACAATGCAGCATGGCAACAGACATTTGTCTTCGTTCTTTCAAAAAAAAAAAAAAGTTGTCTTCGACAGTTAACAAGGATATCTATCCTACATTCCGTGCGAATCATATTTAGTTAAATGCTTACTTCTAGGCTTATTGATGTTTATCATTCTATATTTTAATTTAGAATATCCTTCTAATTTTTACAGGCAGTCAATTATTCGTTCGGTTGACGACAGGGAGTTACTTAGTAGCACACATTCTGCAAAATTGTTCCAATCTTCATAGGCTCATCACATAGTTAAACTGTCATTGATTACTACCTGCAGTTATGTTTATTGTGACATCATACAACTCTACAAAACTCTGTATTAGACAACATTAACAACTTCCATACTGAATTCTGTATGAAAGTTGTTCATTGCTGATGTCAACAACATGAAGGGTGTTTTTTACCCTGGGTTGTGTTCTCCGGTGCGCGCAGCGAAGCGCGTGGACCATCCTAGTAGAGAGTCATGAGAAAGGGAAACCCTGCGCGGCGCTGCGTCAACCAGAGACCCCTGCGCTGGCTGCACGGGCGAGACGGGCGGCGCCGAGCCGCCGACACGTAGGGAGCGGGTGCGGCAGTGGGCGGACAGGTGGGCCGTCGAACGTGGCCGGCGAGACAGGTGAGCCCATCGCCTGCTTGACCACGAGCGGTTATTCTTCAGGCGACTGCTGCCAGCGATGGTCCAGAGTTGTTTGGACTAATTTTTATTCCGATCCATTTGATGTTTAGACGCTAATTAGAGAAATTAAATATAAATTAATTATTTAAATGGAGATTAATTCACGATATGAATCTATTAAATCTAATTAATTTATTATTAAGTCTAATTAATTTATCATTAGCATATGTTCAAAACAACATTATCTAATTATAAATTAATTAGGTTTAATAAATTTATCTCACGAATTAACTTCCATTTATATAATTAGTTTTATAATTAATTTATATTTAATACTAGTTGGTATCAACGACTGATGCGGCGTTCGGCGTGCCGCCAGCAGAACCCACGACTGCTGGCTGTCTGGCGGCGCTCGCGCTCATCCGCGGCGCACGCGTGCGCCCACGGAGCCGCCGTGTTGGTGCCCTCGGTGGTATGTCCGGCGCGGCGCCCGCTGCTGCGTGCGTACGTGGACAATGGCGGCTCGTGGGCTGCTTTCCTTTCCAACGGCGGCGTGGGCTGGGCTGTAACGACGCGCGGAGGAGAGGAGAGGAACGCGCGTGGGCTGGGCTGTAACGGTGCGCGAACGCGGGCAAGCGCGGCCCGCGAGCGTTGCCAACTCAGTCCGGTGGCCCGTGAAATCTCATCGAGCCCACGCCACGAAATGGACTCCACTCTACTACCACCAGGCGGGCGGCCTCGCGTTCGCGCACCTTATGAGGACCGAGGAAACACGCGGGCGGCTGCGTCGGGACGGCGCGCCGTCTGGACGTGCTCAGCGCGCGACGGACCGGGCGGCGCCGCCGACGCCATGGGCTGGAAACGGCCACAGCCAGCGGAGCCATGCGCGCCGACGACCCGCCCATGCGACGCGCTCCCGCCTCTCGAGTCTCGACGCAGGCAGCAGGCAGCAGGCTGACATGACAGGCTGCCACGCCCGCGCCATCACGAGCTGCGGTTCCCCAGCATCATTCTGATCCAGAGCAGGTTACAGTATTACTAGGATGGCTGGCGCGCTACGCCGCGCCCGTATAGTACATCCATCTATTTAATTATATAATCTGTAAAGCAGGAGAGCAGTAAGTAGACTGCCATGATCAATAGACAACTTAATTTGTACTATTGAAAATAAATGTGGTAGTTCTTTCGTACATATATACAGCAGGTACGTTTACAGCCTCGTTAAACTTAATAGATGGTCATATCTAACAGAAAAAATACTGCAAATGATCATTTTCCCGTACATTCATAAATCAGTAATTTCATCTGAAGCACGAAAAAAGGTATATGTGACAAACTATCTCGAAGCAGAAACTCTATGCCTCCGATCAGCAACCAACACAACATACAGAGGAAAAAAATCTGCAATAAATGTGAGATTTTTGTGAGATATCCTGAGTAGAAATTATAAAACTTCATAGTAGCAACAAAAAAAAAATCAATTAAACTAACTACAACATATTCTGGAAATATCTCACAATCTGAAAAATGATAGTCACCTAAATTTGTCCAAGTGATACTTGGGATCGTGAATTACCTTGACGAACCTGCAACAATGCATAGATAAACTTGTAACATACATAACTATAGGAACTGAATCAAATAAGAAAGGATCAAACTATTGTTTGATGAACTTTACTGTAGTAGGCTAATGTCAAATCCCCAACATCAAACTATGGAGATAAACCTGTTTCAGCAATACACGACTGGAAAATTTGCCCCTATGTTTTCTGTAGTTTGGAAGGGTAGGCTGCTTCAATCACATAGTAACACAGTGGCAACACCAACTTGTAATGGAAAAACTCAAGATCAAGCAGAAGGAATGTGCATCTACCTTCCTGATGCAATTTTGCAACCCAACTCTTTTGAACTATAGAAAACTATTTGATATTTGAGTGATGCAGGGGAGGAAATGATTGGTAACATTTATAATGCAGATTCTTATCAGCCACCAACAATCATATTCAAAGGCCTAAGGCAGAAGTGCAGGAGGAAGCCACTGGAAATAAAATCAGTTCCCAATAGGCCATAAGCACTTTGTTTCTTAAAATCATAATGATAACATTGCCAAGTGCATAAAACTAATGATAATTACCGAATGTGACAACTATGGCACTGGCATCATCATCTCTATCTTAGAGCATTTCAGTTGAATCCGTTCTGATAAGTAAACATAGCAGCACTCTTGTGAAAAGGCATTGAAGATATGACCACCTCTTTGCAAACACTAAGCCCAGTCTGAGATAATAAGGGGAAATGAATGCTTATTTATCTTCAAGATGATATTCCAAGAAAATATAATTTGCCAAAAGAAAAACTTTGATAGACCTCTCATGTGACTAAAGCAAGATATGGTGGATCCTAAACCCTGAATGTTATCATGTTGATAGGCCAGTTGCGCCAAAAGCAGTTACATCTACACCAAAACTGGTCATATTTGGTATCTCGCAAAAATGCATGCACTTCCTTCAGGTACGCACATCACATTTTCTCTTTGTGACAGCCAAATATAGAAAAAAGAGTAGAATCAGCAATGCAATTTGATAAAGCATAAGGTACAGTACAGATATGCAACTTAATAAATACAGGAAGGTGCACGAGATGTTCAAGAGCTACAGATTTGCCGTAATAACTTTATATATTCTTAAATAAGCTACCATCGCTAACATAACTACTCACAAATAATGGGCAAATATCATTTAGTGTATATAGAGAGAGAACTAACCTTCAATTGTGTATTTGTGTTACCGCACCAGCTAAATTCTACGGCAAACAATGAAAAGGATCCAGCTTTCAGTTCTATATATCTCCTTGCCTCCTACCTGCACATTGATATAACCTAAGTTAAACTTGCAAGTCTGTACCAGCTTCACAATCTTCAATTAGTAAATGCTGATATGCAATCTTGGCTTAACATGAAACAATAATCATAACACTTCAATCGTCAATCTATGAGGAATTTCAGCCCTGGCCCTACCAAACTACAGAAATCCAGCAAGGCCGCATCCTTCAGAATTCCGACCTTTCCAATGACATGAAACTGAACTTTTTAACATGGAAATAGAGTTCAGTCGTGTGTTTCATTTGACCATGTCCAGGAACATAGCCGCAGCAAATAATCCACTTCTGCAGGCGCTGGCACGCCCACTTACACTGCAGAACAAGTAAGAAACATAACATAGCTCATGAAGAACCAGAGCTATATGCTGAAAAGCAGCCAAGATGACAACATATAGGCATATTTCCAGGCTCCACTCAGAAGGCACACCTATATTTTCTAACACAAAGGAAAATCTGAACTGTAAATCATAGGATGCAAAGCTAGCTAATATATGACTACCGCGATAATGCAAATAGATCAAATGAAACATGAAGTATCTGTAAAGTTGCAATCAATTTAACTACGCCTAACTAAATGTAATGGAACCCTTAAGCCTGAAGAATGAGGCGCGCTCGGCGAACTCGGGCTCCCCGGAAACCGCAGCCGCGTTCACTGGCGAGGACGCTGAGGCCGACGGGGACGGCAGGTCGGCGGCAACTTCAAGGTAGCGCCGCAGCGGCACGACCTCTGATCCGAGCAGTCCCTCCACGAGGGCCACGACGCGGACGAGCGCCCAATTTCGACGCTTTTTTGCGCCGCGATCCAGTGGGCTGGGACCGCGGGAACCTGGGACGTGTGCGCGGGGCGCCTCGCCTATCGCTCCTGCTTAGGAACGGCGACGGGCACTGTTCCAAATCCATACCCGCAAAAATTATCTAGACATATTAAAAAATCAATACTCATGACGGGTATAAAATTTTGCCCAAACCCAAACCCGTCGGGTTAACGGGTACCACAGGTCGCCCACGGGTAATCCGTGACCGAGATAATTCCTTTACGCATTGGTTGCACCCTTGCCATGATAGAAGCTTGCCAATGATCAATACGTGCATATTTTTCTCATTATCAACTATGCTTCAATTTAAACAACAATTAAGAGAGACAATACATTTATCTAAGCAACAAGTTACAGTTTGCATAAATATAGAATGAGCAATAAGTTCATAATTTATTATATAAAGATACTAGAGAGAATAAAATTACATGTAACACAAGTTCAAGTTTAGTACTCCAAGTGGCAATGGTATTAATAAGTTTGTTATAAGTTCACAGTAAAATAGTGGTATTAAAATCAAGTTTGTTATACAAGTTCATAATAAAATGATGTTATTAACATCAAATTTGTTACAAGTTCACAACAACAAAATGGTAATATGTATTAGATTGCATCGGGTTTAAAAAATCCACGAGTTTACGAATTTGGATACTATAGGAATAAATCCGTGCCCATAAATCCAACGGGTAGAACTTCTTGCCCATTAACAAACCCACGGATCTGAGAGTTGATTTATACCCGTACCCCGTACCCTAATGGAATAAAAATTCATTGGATTTCGGGTACCCGTTGCCATCCTTACGCCGCCTCGTCTTGCGCCGGTTTGCCGCGAGGAGGCGCACGGAGCCACGGCGTCCGGCGCCGCTGTGCCGGAGCTAACACGCGGCGCGACCGGTGCCCCCCTGACGGCCTGACCCTGATTCCCTGACGCTTCCGGGGGACACGGGCGCATGGCGATGACCGGCGGTAGCGTGCCCCCGCCGGAGCCACCGAGCCATACCCCGCGCGCACCGCGCAAGCCCATGCACGCCCCCCACCCCCAAATTCCCGAGGCTTATCGCGGCGCAGGAGCCCCCATGCCGCCGCCGGCCGCTCCTCCATCCCCGGTTGGGATTGCCCGCACGCACGTTTGCCGTCGCGATCCCCAACGGCTGGCGTCGCCGGCGCACGTACTGCTTGCCCCATCGATCGGGTGGCGTGCACGGGATGACCCGCTCGACGTTGCGTTCCTCCTAACCGCCTGCGATCGCGACCCGCGTGCGGGAAACAAGCTGTCGCGTCTCGTGACAAAACCAAGCCCAGGAGTAAGAGAGAGGCCTGCATGCAAATCGCAATCAAGGGGATTTTGAAATTAATGCGCTGTATTTGCTCCAATTCCGGTAACACAAGTACAGTACAGTAGTAGTAAGTGTACACCACACGATCTGACGCTGTCATCAACTTGCAAAAAAGAGAAAGAAATAGAAAGGAAAAAAAATCTTATTGAAAGCACCGGGACGCCGGGACGGCAGCAGCAGCGAGAGCGAGGGGGAGGGGAGAGTAACAGATCAAGACAGCCACATGCGGATCGTGACGCGAAAGAGGCTCATCAGACGAGGCGGCGGCAGATGGTGACGCCGTCGGCGATGGCGAGCTGGCAGACCTCGACGCGCTCGTCGGCGGAGAGGCGGGCGTTGAGGTCCCTGATGGCGGCGGAGAACCGGCGGTCCAGGTCCGAGAGCGGCGTGTCGGGGGGCAGCGCCACGGTGCCCGCCCACAGCGTGTTGTCGTACACGATGGTGCCCCCGACGCGCACCAGGCGGAGCAGCTGCTCGTGGTACCGCACGTAGTTGGGCTTGTCGGCGTCGACGAAGGCGAAGTCGAACGCCCCGAGGTTGCGCTCGTCGGCGAGGAGCGCGTCCAGGTGGTCCAGCGCGGGGCCCTCGCGGAAGTCCACCTTGTGCGCGACGCCGGCCTTCTCGATGAAGGGGCGGCCGATCTCGTAGTACTCGCGGTCCACGTCGACGGCGATGACCCGGCCGTCCTCGGGGAGCGCGAGCGCGGTGGCGAGGAGCGAGTAGCCCGTGAACACGCCCACCTCCAGCGTGTTGCGCGCGCCCGTCAGCTTGATGAGCATCCGCAGCAGCTGCGCCTCGTCCGGGGACGACTGCATGAACCCCCACTCGTGCTTGTCCGTCACCAGCCGCAGCTCCCGCATGCACTCCGGCTCGTGCGGCAGCACCGACGTGTCCAGCACGTACTGCAACCAAGCCCCAAACAAGTTTGGTTTGGTTTAGTCGCAAGCAATCACCAATCAGGTCAGGAAACGATCGATGCCGGCCGCGGCGTCGATCGATCGGCTGGTAGCTAGGTCGTTACCTTGTAGAGGGCCTCGCTCTTGAGCAGCGTCTTGTTGCTGCTGTCGATGCCGGTGTGGACCTGGGCCATGGTGTCGCCGCCGGCCGCCATGCCTCTCTTCCTCACTCTTCTCTCTCGCGCCGCCCTGCTTCCCGCCCGAGGTCTAGCACTCTAGCCGGCGGTTGCAGGTGGTGGTGATTGGTAGCTGAACAGGTCGCCCACTGCCCGGCCTCGCAGCGATACTCTATTTATGAGCTGGGAGTAAGCAGGGGTTGGTGTGATGGTGCCGCTGCCGCCCCTGTTGCCTGATTGCTCCCGCCACCATTGTTAACCTTTATATAAAAGCAAAGGCGAGTCCCTCGGTAGACTTTACACCTCCGGCGCTCACCTACTCGTTCCTTCCTGGAAGCCCAAAAAATTTCACTCCCCTTTGGCCGCTGGTTGACCCACCAAACATGGCGTCGTCTCATGAAACGTTTACCTCTTCTAAATTCTAACGTTTTTTTTTCAAATTTTTTGGAAGAGGAAATCCATGGACGAGGAAGGAATGGAGCACCCGTCGTTGTGGCAGTCCACGAACGCACGATCCGAGCTCATTCCTACCACCGCCGCGCGCGCCACCTGCCGCGACCTACCCCACTCCGCCTGTCGTGGATGCTATAATTTTTATTTTTTTTAAAAAAAAATTGTGAACACATTTTTTTTTTGAAACAAGTGGCCAATCGCTGCGCGTGCGGTCGTTCGAAGAAGCGCAGGAGGGGTTCAGCGAAGGCGCTGGGACGAATCCGCCTCGCCGAGACGACGATGGGGTCGATTCGGCACGATTTTGCTGTGACCAACTGACCATGGCCGATGCCACGCCGGCAGGGATTAATTTTTGTTTAGTCCATCGATGGGGATGGGTGTAAAGTCAGTAGTGGACGATTTTTTTTTTGAAATAATAATAGGAGACGATTTCTTTGGACATGGCAGGAAGCAGGATCAGAGCTGCAGGCAAAAAAGCATCAAAGGTTCGAAAGAAGGAAGGCGCAGTATATAACCAACCCGCCCATAGCCGGTCTAACTGCTGAGAGAGAAAAGTGCTTTTCTTTCCCTAAGAGTCCTCGAGTACACACAGCTATTGCTGATCCTTTGCGAGATCAGGATGAGACCATGCATGTGTACTGCAAAACATTCTTTACTGTTACGTTAACCATCGCGTTCACGAGGGGATTATGCTAATCGGAACACGAGATGTCGATCGGCGCGCGCCTCCACTTGGGCGCGGCACGCCGAACGCGCGCCAGGCCAGGCCGGCCGAACCCCGCAAGCATCGCCACCCAGCCGCGCGTCGCTCACGCGTCGGTGTCGGAGCTCGGAACGGACACTGGGAGAGGAACGGAAAAGGAGGAAGCGCCGCGCACGCTTCCATGTCCCGCCACCGCGACGAGCGAGGCGAGGGAATCCGAACGCCCTGGCCTCATCATTTGATCAGCGGAAAAGAAGGAGCGCCATGCGCGCACGACTGCTCCTCTCCTCGGCATCGCTAACGACTCGTCCGGGCAGGGGGTTGGCGCCAAGGCGCGCACCGGCGGGTCACCCACCCGGCCGCCCACCAGACCCGACGACAGGGACGCGCACCAGCCACCAGGCCCGGCCACCAACCGTCCCACCCTCTCCCCGGCCATAAGCGACGCGACGCAGGTCAATCGCCAGACAGCCAGCCAGCCAGCCACTCCCGTGCGCGCCTGCCTGCCTGCCCTGCTGTGCGGAACGCGCGGGCGCGTTAGCGTCGTGTGGGGGCGCGCCGCGCCGCCGGCAGGCGCGACAGCACATCGGCGGACGGCGGGGCCGGGGCCAGGTGGGGGTGGCCGCCGGTTGGGGTGGTCGACACGGAAGGGGAACCTGGTTCCTCCGGGGGTTGAGGCTAGGCGACAGGGACAGCCACGCCACTCGGGGCGGGCAACTGGGCAAGGTATCCCGCCGCCTGACCGATCTGAAAACGAGGACCATATCCGTTTGGATATATGTCCTGTCCATTGCGTTATCGTGTATGCCTATGTGTTTACTCCTGACAGGTAGATGTGGTGTTTGTCGACGAAGGAGTAAACCCAATGAGCAGATCTTAATTTGATGTCGGCATCCTCAAATTCATTGAAGTGCCTTCTGCTGGATGATGGTGTTATAAGCAAAGAACTCTATGTTTACCCTAACGAATTGTAAATCCTCACACTCAATCATCATAAGTTCATAACACCGGGCGGACCTTTTTCTCACAATCTGTCAAGTGAAAATCTAATTCATGTCATTAAAAATCCTTGCTTGCTGCCATATATTTTGTGCTGATATTTGAATGTTTCTCCATATGGATACTGTCAGGGGGAAAGTAAACGGTCATCTAATGACTATCATGGCAGCGATCATGGAGGCCCGGACCAACTCGCAGCAACAGCGACCATCGTCAGCCCAACACGAGAGGGAAACGCTCCGCTTCGCCCGACCCCGTCCTTCGGAGTCGGACGCTCCCGATCCCCCGGCAGGCAGGCTCCGCCTCGCCCGACCCCTCACCACGAGGATCCGCCTCGCCCGACCCCTTGCCACAAGGATCCGCCTCGCCCGACCCAGGGGCATAGGGTCGGACACGCGTGGGCCCGCCGGACGGGAATCAGCCTCGGACGCAGCTTTGCCATAAATGCTCCACGGCTCGGGCGTGCAGAAAGGCGTCCACGCCGCTGACGTGACCCGTCACACCTACCCGCCCACGACCGCGCCGCGCACGGTACAACGGCTCAGTCCTCTCTGATTCGCTGTCAGGCCATCATGACCCACGTCGCCTGGCACAGGAGCACGCCTGACCGTCCTCGCTCCACCTACCAGTCCTCGCGCCCCGCAAATCCGGCGATAGGGACGGGGCGCCCTCGCCGTTCAGGCCGCCTGCGGTGTAACAGGGGCAGTCGTGGCAGTCGTCAGCCCCGACGGGACGGAGGCCACAGCCATCATCACGCACGCCCGCCGTAACCAGCTCCCGAGGAGAACAGCGACCAGATCAGAGGAAGCTGCCCGGCGGAACCAAAAGCTGAGGACAACCGTGGCGCCCGGGGAGCCCAAATCTTCCCCTTGGACTCCGCGCTCTCTCCCCTTCTCTCTTGTTTCTCTCTCTGTCCCCTCGCACGTCTCGCATGTACCTGGTCGCCTCCCTGGGACTATAAAGGTAGGCCAGGACCCAAGAGACGAAGGAAGAAAAAGATTTTTAGACTCTCACACGCTCACACTCACGCTTCCTCACACGGGCTTTTTCTTCCCCGGGAAGGAGAACTCACCCCCACCATAGAGCTTCTGTACACACCTTAGAGACTTGGGACCGATTCCCTCTCTCGCCCTTCTGTAACCCCTACTACAGAATCCGCGTGGGTAACACGAGCAGCTCTCCATACTGGACGTAGGGCTTCTTCATGCCCGAACCAGTCTAAATCTCGTGTCACCCGCGCAACCATCCGGAGCCGTACGCGCATAAAAGAAATTTACTAGTCTAAGTCTTGATCACCAATCTTGACAACGACAGATACGAAAAGAAAATGTATTGACGACGACAATGACACGGCTAGAGCCCAAAAACAAGGTCAGGAATACTACTCCCTCTATTTTAAAATATAAGACTTTGTTAGACTCAGCATGGTCTCCACAACTATACTTTGGCACATAATTCACCATGCATTACAGTATTTTTAGCAGCAAAAGCATAATCATAAAAAAAATCTTTCAAGTGTAATCTGATAATACAACTTCTATAGAATAAAACTTATTATATCAACTAGAAATTCATCATGTTTGAATTTAAATTAGGTGCACGTTTTATATACGAAAAATATTGGGGAGACTACTGTACCAACATCAACGCCTGCACAGCGCGATGGTATGGACTTATGGGAGCACGTCCGGGCCAATGCGCTTGCTTGGACATGGGTTGGGTTGGCAGCACAGGAGTGCTGGACGACGGGTGAACCTGTCGACGTCGTGTGCAAGTGGAGGTTGTTGACCGATCCTGACCCTAAAATTTCAGAATGCAGGGCTGTTTCCAGTTATCCAAAAAAAAATGCAAGGCCGAGGCTTGGGCATGGACCAAAACCCGCACAAATATCTAAGCCGTTCGCCATGCTGGACGAGAAGAGATGCCAGCTGCCAATTCGGGCTCCATGCATATTTCATCTATGCGTTCGTTGCCGTTTCAACTGGTACGGTCAGATGACCTACCAGCGACGAAGGTTTTGCGGCGACCGGCGACCAGCCGTCCGTCCTCCCACCAGACTCTCGCCGACGGTGACGCGCACCAACCATGTAGCACCGCCCGTCTGGCCGTCTCCCCGGCCGCGACCTAAACTGACTGAGCCCGCCGCGCCGACGTCGGCGTCGCCGTCACGGACGCGGATAGGCACCGCCGGCTGGCGAGGCCGACACGGATCGGAAGAACGAACCCGGGGGTTATCGCTGGCCACTTGGCCAGTGTTCCCGGCCTGAAACGAGGACCAGTGCATAGATCCGTCTCGGTCTACCTCTCGTACGCACTCGCAGGTTGCAATCGCGCGCACATTTAATTGGGGCTGCTTGCATTTATTGCCAGCCCCTGTTCCAGCTCGGACGAGTCGGTCAGACAGCCGGCGGCGCCGGAGGTTTGCAGCCCGGCCGGCACGCACGCGTCTGCCCCCACCGGCCGGCCACCACCGCCAGACTCGCCGTCGTCGTTTTCGAGCACCAACCCCGCCCACAGCCCCACCGGTCGGACGGAGGAGCCCAGCAAGGCAGCCACACCACACCCGAAAGGCACTGTGCCGACTGCCGAGGTACGACGCCGGCGTGACGGCGTCGGGTTCGGCGGCGCGTGCCCGATCGGTTGCCCCCTGGTTGGGACCGCGCGCCGCCTGCTGGTAGGGGATGCGCCGAGTCGACACCTGACCGGAACGGTGGGTTTGAATAGGATTGGATGGAGACCAACCATGGCGCGTGACGTTGCGGACCTGCAATCATGCGCGCTCATGCATTTATTTCACATCATTTGGTGAACGCCGGAAGAAGAAGAGAAGGGGAGAACCGAGCCGGTGCCTTGTCGCAACCTCCGGTTCTTTTGAATCGTCTTCGAGTGGTAGTAGTCAGTTGGATAGTATCGGAAGCAAGGGCTCCAAGGAATGAGTCTGTTCCACGCTCGGCTACGATTTTTTTTTTAAAAAAAGAAGATGCTCGAGACTCTTCCCCATGGAAGATTCATTCAGTTCAAGCTTAGTTTTTGACGTGCTATGGCAGAGACTACTGCACCGTATGGATAAGAAGAAAACCAATCAACGTCATTGAACGCTCGCACCTGTCTAAATTGGACTGTGGACTTCAATACCAACAATCCTTGACACTCGAAACTTGATTGCTCTACTGTCGCACCCGATTTTATAAATAAAATCGAATGCACATCACATATATGCTAGGATCTGTTTATTCATATATGTAATATTTACAAAAATGAATATCATAGCAATGTTATTATCTAACAATAAACATCATTACAAAATGACCCGAGGTCTGAAAAAAAAATTACATATGTATCGAGTCTTCAGCGGAACGAGACTTTGCCACAGGCAGCCGACCGGGGCTATACTAGCCTAGATTCTTCTGGACCGAAGCATTCATCTTCGGTGAACTTCACATCATCTCTGGGGGATAGCGGGGGGACAAAGAAAGGGTGAGTATAAAGAATTCGAATTGCACTCTGCAAGTGTGGAAAAATTATGATACGATGTTTAAATAAGAGGTTTTTAGGTTTAACATGTACTTAGCAACATATCCTAATATTTAGCATAAGTTCTTTGCACCTATTACAATATGTGAAACCACCAACTCAACCAGAACCAACCGTCGGAAATCCATCTATCCCTGGAAGTCCATCCGAGCAAAATCACTAGTAAGCCAACCAATCACCTCTAGCACCACTAATCATGAAGAAGTCCATACCGCTTTTGACCATGAGCACGGCTGATATATCAGTTTTGACTCTGCAAAGATTGCACATCGTTACCCACGAGTCGTGCTTCTCATTACACTTCATACTCCCGAGGTGATCAGTCAGGGTTACACAAGGCCTTTACAAAGCTAGTACTCCCATTCCTTCAGCAAGCACTAAGGTTTCACCTCTAACAGTATGATAACATCACCACTGTAGCGGGCCCCTCTTGAGCCACACAAACCACCATCATGCATAAGAAATAGGTAGCTAATTAATTAATTAGCCAGATCTAGAGCCATATAGACCTTGTGGCTGCGTGATTAAGCCTGATTACTTATCCACGAGCCGGTCCTTAGAATCCGAGACAGGAATCCACCACGAACCTAGAAACACCAAATAAATCCATCAAATCATCATGCCACTCTTTCCGTCCTGCTAAGATTCCCCAACCCAACATCATCACGAGGTTTCCAACCTCCTCATATTTGATCACCAGAATTATTAAGATTATCTTTTCAACCGAGCCTAACCAAGACTGCAAAGTTAAGCATGATACTACCAAACCAACCCAGGCTTCAAGGAATAATAAAGGAAATTCTAGTAAACCCTAACATGTGATTCGTATTAGACTTAACATGCAGCTAAAGGTCTATCTACTCTAAATAAAATAGAATAGGTGCTAGGATATGATCAAGGATACTTGCCGTTAGTTTAGGGTTGATCTGAACTCTTGCTCCTTGTATCATTGGTCTTCTCATCTCGATAAGCATCCATCGCAACCGGACAAGCCAAACATACAATAAATAAAAGCAGTACACTATTTATATAAAACCGTTTATGAAAAGCCTACTAAAAGGAAGAATGTTGATGCTGCGATGAACTCACTTTGGGCATCATGTAGGGCGGCGACAACGTGGCTCGAGCACTGGACAACAAGAGACGACGAGGTCGGGTGCTATCGGACATGAATTTGTTTACCATCCTAGGACCGAGATAAAGTGCTAAGAGAGAGTTTCTGGAACAAGCAAAACATGCATAAGAGAGATTGAGTTTGAGAAGGATTAAGTTAACACTGGTCTTTTATACTTGCGGTGAGGGAGCTGAGAGGCCATCCGGAGTTAACACAGCTGATGGAGCACATGTTAATGCCACTAGGACAACCGTCCCTACATTTGGCGATGGAAATTGATGGGGGAGCAAGTGCCAATTCCATTTTGCTCAATAGTGGTCACGGTGGAGGTTTTATGGTACACTTGCATAGCTCGAATGGACAACACGAGAGGGGATTGAGAGAGAGAGAGAGAGAGAGAGAGAGATTAGAATCAATTTAGATGCTGACTTGTTGATGTCAATCAACGTGCAGGATGTGGTTGCTTGTCTGGACTGGTTTTTACGTGGAGGTAAAGAAAAAGAGAAGAACATTGGATTGGCTAGGAAGATAAGAATGGAAAAGGAGAAAAATAAAAGGTGGATTGTATCTGAATTAAAATAAGATCTGGGATAAGAGTGGTTTAGGAATTCATTAAGAGCTTAAGAATTGAATTTGGATGGAACGAAAATCTAATCATATTTAAAATAAATTTTAAATTTATTTTTCATCAAAAATATTGTGCAGTCAACATGAATGCAACACCCCGCAACAGATTGAATTAAAAATTTTGAAATCTTTTCCTTTTTCTATCTAAATTGATAACGAACTAATTAAACGTTGGATCAATTTTAGAAAAATACTAAAAAAGTTATTTTACTTAATGTTATTTATTGACAGCCCAAAATAAAAATTTTGGGGCGTGACATCTACACAATTGCATGTAGCACTGAAAATAGCATGGTTCATTGACTTGGTGACCCTACATGGAACCACCGAGTTGCCCAGCAATGCAAGTGACTAAATAATGGGCAAAAGGAGAAAATTATAAAAACGTGATCCCGTAACCAAGCCAGAGAAAAAAAAAACATGGGGTTTGGCCGCAGTAGACTTTTTAATTCTCGGAGAAGAAAAAAAAACACAATTTAGTTGGGTGTGCGTGCCATTCTGGTTGGATGCTGACCTGTGGAATAAGAAAAGTGATTAAATAGTAATAACTTTTAATAACTTTTCTACGGCACATTTAGTTACCTCTTGAGAAGGCAGCGGTGGAGGCGAGAGAACATAAGAACGCAAGGAGCTACCGTTGCTGCAGTCAGAGCCGGAAAACAGCCGAAAACGGAGAAGTACAAAAGGCTGTATCATGCTGCTACAAAGAGAGCACTAAGAGACTAAGGGTTGCTTGGATCCGACTATCCGAGTGCTAATATTTAAAAATATCAAATTTTAGCACTAGTTTCTCCAAATAGAAATGCTAATACATGAAGTAAACTTTAGCGAAGATTTAAAAACTTTAGCAAAGTATGAGTGTGTCGAAGATAGATCCCAGTATCCGCAAAGAAGCTACCTACAAGAAAGAAAGAAGACGGATTCCTACTAGAATTTCTCTGTAATCCTACTACTAGAACTCTACCCTATAATTGTACTAGCACTCCTACCTTGTAACCGACTACTAACCCGCATCTGTGATATATAAAAAAGAGCTCAACGAGATAACAAGAAAAAACGCAACACCCAAGATGATGTAGGGTATTACGCTACTCTGCCGGTCTGAATCTGTATAAATCTATGTCTTGTGTCCTCGCTTTTACCATCAAGCTTCAGGTCTGGTGATCCCCCACCGAACAATCTACTATCTCAGGATATTCCTCAGTAGATTGACGAATAAAACACCGATAGAGTGTTAATACGTGCTAAATTTTTTTTAATGTACTAAAATTTAACACCCAACTTTAACACATCTAAACAGACTCTAACAGAGCCGAGCCTATAGCTTTTTGTCATCATTCGCCGTAAAAGGCATGCCTAACTTCATGCCGAAGCAGAAGGGAATTTCCAGTTTGCACTGCAACCGACACAAGGGTTGCATAGCTGCAGCTCAAACACGGGCAGTCGGAAATGTAATTGTATCTGAACTGGAACAGGCAACTTCGAACAGAGCCTGCAGTGAGAGAATGATCCAAGATGGGGACTTTCAGAGTCCGCAGCAATCTGTTTTCTCTCTGGAAATTTTAGCCCCACACTGCGATTCGCATTCTGGACCCTATTTTACACATTATTTTATAGGTTTCAGGTTCGAATTATTTCACATGAAATGGATGATGCAGTAATTCGTTTGGCGAGTTCAGACGTTCAGTGATTCAGTTGGCACTCGCGCTGTTGTTCTCCACCCTGATTCCCAAAACTGACGCCACAACTAGCGTCTCCGCAATCTCCAAACCTTCCGGAGACGGGAGACCTTGTCCGAGCACTGCTCACCGCCGTTTAACCGCCGGCCGCGGCATCCAGTAACCGGAGTAGCCAACCGCGCTGGCACGGTCTCCGTGATCCACCTGTGCTGAGCTTCTCTGCTCCAACCCTGACGCTCCCTCACTCGGACAACAGAGTGCTCGCCTTGCATTGTCAGTTCTCACCGCTTTGCCCATCCAAATTCAGACGGCCGATGGCCCTGGCAATTTGGCGCGCTAGATAGTACAGTAGTAGTGTGCAACTGAACAACATGCTATTGCAAATGATCAAGGGGATGTTGTTATTCGAGTTCAGAGTTCAGGCACCACAGCTACGAGGGCCAACATCTGACGCCCGCGATTAGCAAGACCGACCGAAATCTTAATGAACCTGCCGCCCGCGCGCGGTCGCTGCCGGAGCCGGCCGGCCGTCACACGACGCGGCGGAAGATGGTGACGCCGTCGGCGACGGTGAGCTGGCACACCTCGACGCGCTCGTCGGCCGAGAGCCTGGCGTTTAGGTCCCGCATGGCGGCCGAGATCCGCCGGTCGTGGTCCGACAGGGGCGCGTCGGGCGGCAGCGCCACCGTGCCGTCCCACAGCGTGTTGTCGTACACGACGGCGCCGCCGACGCGCACCAGGCAGAGCAGCCGCTCGTGGTACAGCGCGTAGCTGGGCTTGTCCGCGTCCACGAACGCGAAGTCGAACGCGCCCACGTTGCGCGCGTCGGCGAGGAGCGCGTCGAGGTGGTCCAGCGCGGGGCCCTCGCGGAAGTCCACCTTGTGCGCGACGCCGCCCTTCTCGAGGAAGGGCCGGCCGAGCTCGTAGTACTCGCGGTTCACGTCGATGGCGACGACCTTGCCGTCGTCGGGGAGCGCGAGGGCGGTGGCGAGGAGCGAGCAGCCGGTGAACACGCCCACCTCGATGGTGTTCCTGGCGCCCATCAGCCTGATCAGCATCCCCAGCAGCTGCGCCTCGTCCGGGGGCGTCGCCATGTACAGAACTTACAGAAGAGCAGCTGCAGCAGCGTACCGCTCGTGCTTGTCGGTGAGGAGGCGCAGCTCGCGCAGGCACTCCGGCTCGTTCGGCAGCACCGTCGTGTCCAGGACGTACTGCACGGCGAGGCGTCCGGCCGCCGCCAGCGCGTCAGTGTTTTCATGATCGGCGAGAATTAACGGAGAATCAACACCGGCACCGTGCTGGTTCGCCGTGTGATCTAGTTACCTTGTACAGGGCTTGGCTCTTGAGCAGCGTCTTGTTGCTGCTGTCGGTGTTGCTGTGGACGTTCGGTACGCCGCCGCCGGTCGCCATGGCCGGATCGCCGCCTCGCCTAGGCGCAGCTGACGGCTTCTTCGCTCGTGGCGTGCTCTGCTAACCTAGTGCCGTGGTGTGCATGTATAAAATAAACCTTATCGTGACCGATAATGTAATTGCTGTGTTGCGATCCCAAGCACCCACCCACTCCGTGGTTAAATCCTAATCTATCTGGGTGCTCGGTGGTTAGACTCTAGGCCTACTCCACTACCCACTGCCACTAGTCCTCTCTCTGGACAGATAACGATGCTTTCACCGTCAAAAAAGTTAATAAAGCTTTGAACATATTATTCATTTTAAACGGACACATCTACACAAGGGGACATGACGACATCTACGGTCCCCTGCCCCGGCAAGGCCCATCTCTTATTCGGCGTTCTTCCTCCTCCGCTACGAGTCCAGATGCCGATGCCCATCCAACTGCTTGTGTCTGTGTGTCACTTGCTCACCTCCCACCATGCCTTTCAGCCATCACTTGCAATGGGTTTCATAAGAGTTTTATAGGTATTAAATTTTGCTGATATAGCAGGATTACTGTAAGAGAGAGAAGAGAGTGTTTCATGGGATGAGAGAGTAGTTTCATCCCTATAACACTCCCTCAGTTTGATTACCAAATTTTTACTCTTAGTAACTGTGCAAAGTTTCATGCATTGAGATTCTCCTTAGTTTCTCTAAAAAAATGTTGCGGAAAAGGTAAATGCGGAAAGTGAAGTGCAATATAACATGCGGAAATTCCCAGCACAACGACTTTTAGTCGATCGATGTATCAGAAAGCCTGCCTGGAAGGCTGGGAATGGATTTCAGTCCGTCAGAAAAGAGAAAGAGAGAAATAAACTCACACTTTTAGCTTGCCTCTGGAATTGGTGGTTGGAAAGTAACCGTGTGAGGGAAGGAGATCGCCGTACAGAGCCAGTTAACGTTGCATTCAATGTTATGATGATGCAGGTGGATGAGTGGCTAAAATCCTAAAACTGTGCAGAAATTCCCCAAGCTGAGCAGAAACTCTCGTTGGCGCCGTCCGATTCTGAACAAACTGAAAATGAACTCGGATGGTGCGTTCGACAAAGAATCGTGCTCAGGAGGCCGGCGATTCATTAACAGGGACGACAGTGAAGGAGCACCCCATGCTGGTGCGGGCAACACCGGGTATCTTCTTGATGCATTCCATGCCGAGCCACTTGCTTGACTGGCAGGAGTCTGAGCAGCCAGCGAGCGGGGAACGCTGAATGCAGCATGCGGAGTTGGAGAGTGGAGATTGACTCTATGATGGACAAATCAGCCTTGGAGGGAGCAAATCCTAGCTTGGCACCAACGCTAGGAGGAGGAGGAGGACGAAGAAGAAGAAGAAGAAGAAGAAGAAGAAGAAGAAGAAGAAGAAGAAGAAGAAGAAGAAGAAGCGCGCTTGAGGTTTAAGCAAAGACAAGGACCGCAAGGTTTATTCTTTCGTAATAGACTAATAGTAGTAATGTACTCTACTCGCTGAAGCGCGCATCTAGAACCCTACAATAATACAGGCTCGCTCAGACGACGCGGCGGCATAGCGTGATGCCGTCGGCGACGGGGAGCTGCACGGCCTCGACGCGCGCGTCGCCGGCGACCCTCGCGTTGAACGCCCTGACGGCCGCCCGGATCTCCCGGTCGCCCTCCGTCAGCGGCGCGTCGTCCGGCAGCGCCACGGAGCCGCCCCAGAGCGTGTTGTCGTAGGCGAGCACGCCGCCGACGCGCACCAGCCGCAGCAGCTGCTCGTGGTAGTTGCCGTAGTTCTCCTTGTCCGCGTCCACGAACGCGAAGTCGAACGCGCCCTCGTTCCCCTCCTGCACGTACGCACGCACGCAGGGTCGAGCTGATCAACGCACAGATCGATCGCGGATCAAGAGCAGAGAGAGGCTAGCGAAGCGGCGGTTGATGGCGTACGTCGGCGAGCAGGTCGGCGAGGATGTGCAGCGCGGGGCCCTCGCGGAAGTCGACCTTGTGCGCGACGCCGGCCTTCTCGATGACGGGCCGGCCGAGGTCGAAGTACTCGCGGCTGACGTCGATCGCCACGATCCTGCCGTCGTCGGCGATGGCGAGCGCCGTGGCGAGCACGGAGCCGCCGGTGAAGACGCCGACCTCGATGGTGTTCCGGGCGCCCATCACCTTGAGCAGCAGCGACAGCAGCTGCTCCTCGTCCGGCGGCGACAGCATGAACCCGCTGAAAAAGCATCGCAAAACCCCAATCCCACAGTGATCATCAAAGGATGTGTCAGACTTGAACAAATCAGGCCAGATTTTATCCTTTTCTTTGAGAGAGAGAGAGAGAGAGAGAGAGAGAGAGAGAGGATGTACTAGGTGTGCTGCTCGGTGATGAGGCGGAGCTCGCGCAGGTGCTCGTTCTCCCGCGGGTACACCATCGTGTTGAGCATGTACTGGAGCCGATCGATGATCGATCACATGTTCACAACAGCATCAGATCATCAGGCGTCCAGGAGGATAAAATTCTCGACAGGTAAGCAACTGCGAGTACGGACGCACCTCGTAGAGGGCTTCGCTCTTGAGGAGCGTCTTGGTGCTCTCCTTGCTGTGGATGTCCTTCACCTCGCCGCCGGCAGCCATGGCGGCCGTGCTCCTCGCCGGCGAGCCGCCCTGCGCAAGCACCGTAGCCCGCATCACGATCGAGGTGGCGGCGTGCTAGTGCGCTACTGCTACTCCATCAACGCCACTGGGAGCTCCGTTCCAATTTTTTATTCAAAAAAAGAAGTTCCGTTCCAAACGGGTGGCGCTGGCATCACGCGCAGGTGCAGGCCAAGTGGTGGCTGATCCGCTCGCGGCTCGCTGCTCGCTGCTCACGTCTCGGCTTGTTCCGTCGTGCCTCCTCCGTCCGAAGGGCACGATGCCTCTTGCCGGGCTCGGCCGCCTTTGACGCTTGCGTGGCGTGGCCGCCGTGCGTGCTTCCCGGCGCACTCGCGCGGTGCGGGACGGGAATCAGCTGCGCTTTCGGTTTCCCAGGCGCATTTGTTTAAAGAGTTTCTTCGGAAAAAGAATCAAATTGATTCTCCATAAGTTTCTTAAAAAAAGCATCTCGAAAATTTAAAATGGAAGAGGGGCATAGCCCTCGCCGTAATAAGCTCTGCCCCTGTCGCCCACACTGCCCCTCCGTCCACAGCTATGAAGTTGCAGAAATACTCGCAAACATGTCTGAGCATGTCTGAGCATGTATTTCACTAAAAAAGAAGCAATACAACCATTACAAATATCAATAGGTAGAGACTATTAAGACGGATACACAGTACTACCAAGTAAGTGGCGAGGAGACACACCCGAACCTACAAACCTAACCACGACCATACAACCGAACCTGCTAAAGAATCGAATCACCGAGAAATATCATTTGATGGTAGGATTCGTTTGGGGCATGACAAACATTCATTTGAGATAGTACAGACGGAAGGAGGTTAGGGTTGCAAACTACCGCAAGGTGTTCACAGTGATCGTTAAGTTTTTTTTGTTTAGCTGTTCTAACTTGCTTAGACTGGCTCTACTGCGGGAAACATGAGGGCTGTTTGCACCAATCCCATTGTACTTTTGTCCTCAACTGCAGGAATGCCATTTATGCATTTTTCTAGTGGCAGTTTTGCAATGACAAACAATCAGGTGTGTGTGATGTGCGCACTTCCATTCGGAGCAGAGTACCGACAAAATGGACCGCGGTCCTTATGGGCCTCCACCACCGCGTGGGCCGTATCAGATCCTTATGGGCCTCCACCATCGCGTGGGCCGTGTCAAAGGTTTCTCCCGCGCGCGGCGTCGAGTCGCCAAAATTCGCGCGGGTTTGTCGGTGGTGTCCGATTCCTCTACCGACAACAAACCCCTCTACTGGCTCAGGTCCGGCTACTGGACGGGAACAGAACATGGATGGCCCATTAGCATCCCGTGACTCCGGGCAGGCCAGCTGGCAGCTCCCTGCCAAGGCAATAATCGGCCAAAGAAAAAAAAAGAATCCGAAGCCGGGAGCAAGACAGCAAGTGCATGGAGCCATGAACATTGCTAGGGATCCCTAGGCGTTGCCCAATGGCCGGCATCGTCGAGCTAATTGTCTGTCAACGGTAGCCGCTCGCCCTGTCAGCGACTCCACGCATGCGGTATGCTAATTCTAGAGCGAGCGGCCAGGGATCGCCGAGCAGTAGGCAACTGGCCGCACAAGCAATCAAAGCAAAGCAAAAGGCAAAGTTCGCGGCGCTAACCTTGCGCGCGCCATGGACTTGGACGGGGCCTCGCGCCGGCGGTTCAGGCCACCAGCTGCTGCCCCGCCGCCGGCCGTCGGACCGCCGCGCCGCCGTCGCCGCGCGCGGGCCGGTCCTGAGGCGTCGGGCGTCCGCGCGCACCCAGCTAACCGGTGGTGCCGGGCAGACAGTGGCGCCGGCCGTGTACATGCTGCCCAGCGGCGGCGGAGGCTGATGACAGGTGTTGCCAACGGAAGGCGGCTAGCTCCCTACGCCGGCGGGCTTCCGGCACGCCGCGGAGCTGCTTCTACTTCTCCGCTCTCTCTCCCTCCTCTGGTCTCTCGGTCACACTCGCATCACCATTCTTTGAGTTGGGCCGAACTGAATGAGCTCTGCCGCCGTCTGTAACGTTGATAAAAGCTCGAGGAATGGGGACACTCTGGCCGGATAGGGAAGTCCCCCGTCCCCATCACGCCCACCACGAGAAAAACGAGCCACCGAGCCAGAGATAAGACAATCTCACTCATCATATTTGTATTTAGCTATTTATTTAGTCAAGATTCTCTCTCCATATTTCAGTACACTCCAACAAACTAGCCAAATTATACTCTTCGTATACATTTTTTTCTTTATGCATTCGTCAGCGGCAGCTCGCTCCCGGATGGCGCTAGCACCTCCCTATGGCGTGGGCGGCCGGCGGCGCACCTCCCTGCGGCGCGAGCGGCCGCGGCGCGTCCTCCTTCACCACCATCTCCCTTCCCCACCTCCCGCCGCGCCTTCTCCACCTCCCCACGGCGCGGGTCTCGGTACGTCCTCCCCGGCAGCCCGGCGCGGCTCGGCGGCGTCCTCCTCCACCTCCCCGCGGCGCGAGCGGCCGCGGCGCGTCCTCCTTCACTACCATCTCCCTTCCCCACCTCCCGCCGCGCCTCCTCCACCTCCCCACGGCGCGGGTGTCGGTGCGTCCTCCCCGGCAGCCCGGCGCGGCTCGGCGTCCTCCTCCTCCACCTTCCCGCGGCGCGGCACGGCCGAGCATGCAGGAGGGTGGGAGCACGCGCGGGAGGCCGCGAATGGCGAGCGGATTCGCTCGGGAAAAAAGGCTAGCGGGAGGCCGGGGATGCCGAGCCGGATGGCTTACCGAACCAGACGGAGAGTCTATTGGATGGAGTTTTTTATTATTTTTAATTTTTACATAACTAAATAGATTTAGCTAGACTGTTGGAGTTGTTCTAAGGCTGCTAGCTAGCTAGCACTTATTTTTCCTTTCGTCCTTTTTCCTAATCCTATTATACTTTTTTTATCTTGATCTATTATGATTTTCTTCTTGGATCCGGTTGATTTTGTTTTAAATTATCAACCACTTTTTGACCAATGAGATAATGACACATCAAATAAAGAAGTAAAATAAAAACTGAGTGACAAAGACATCTTTTTCAACCAAAAAAGCAAGCAAAAAGACAACATTAAAAAACGAGTGCTAGCAAGAAATAAATCACTCAAATTTTCTATTTACATGGATGTCCATTTGATTAGAAGTCATGTACAATCTCGACCAGGGGGTATGACGGTCCCAGCGTCAACCGGCTTCCCAAAAAATCCCTCCAAACTCTGGCACGCCAGCAAAGGAGATTTTTTCCTTTTTGCACGAAACGGGAGTCGAACTCCTGAGCGGTGGGTTCACAGCTGAACGTCCCACCACTGGGCTATCAGCCCCTTAGCGTCCTCACAAAAACGAGCGAGCAAACACAAACAGAATGACTGATTCTACTCACCTTTTTTTTAAGTGTTAACGACAAGACCATAGGGATTATGATTGGTGAAATAAGGACGACACACCGGATCTCAGTGAGAAGAACAACCACATCATAGCTTGGTTCGAGGGAAAGCATGACACCAAAAGGTATGCGGCAAGGAGCGAGCAAAGGAGTGACTATTGACAATAACAAACATCAGGCCATAATATTGGCAAGCAGTGATGGACTGACTAGTGACAACGAAGACAAGAGTAGCGTGCATGCGCATGATCGGTCTGCGTGTGCATGCATCTGCGCCTAAAGTTCTGTTAGAATGACACTTGTTAGGCCCCCATAGATCCTTAAGTGCCCACCGTTGGGTGCATGCTTTTTGGGAAATTCTGGACCGACTGGACGCTTGTCGTGATCTGCCCATTTTGTCCAGCAAAGAAGATCGGCACTGGCGCACTGCAAACAAACAATAGATTGGATTGACGGGCTAACGATCATAAACGGGCCAACAAATAGAACACTCAATGGGCCCACCTAAGCAGAAACGCTTGCTCATCTCACACAAGTACACAACATGTGCACAAATCTTGATAGAATCACAGCCGCAGAAATCTGAGTGAAGAAGGAATAGAAAAAGCACCCAAGAGATGAATAGAAATTCTGTTCTTTTATACTGTGGAAACTAAAGAATAATCGAGTGATTTGGAGAGGACAAGAACACATTAGGCCTAGGCCGCATTGAGAAAGGACGCCGGCCCGCAAAGTAGCTGGGCTCTCGCCGCGTACTTGCCGTTGTCAGGTATGTGGGCTGTATGTGGCCCACAACGGCCCGTGTTGGTTCCATCGGTACGGCAGAGCCCACCTGTTCGGCCATGTTCGAGGCGGTCAGGGACAGTACAAAATCCTGTTTAGTTTAGTACCATACTGCCGCGCAGAGAAGAGTCTTAACACAAAGGAGGCAATAAAACAAACGGGCAGCGCACAATGCAACTCATACCTTTCTCGGCCTTTTGGCTAAGATCAAGTGTAGTATCTGTTCTTATCAGTTTAATATCTGATATGTGGGCCATGTGCCCACTTCGATATTAAATTTATTTTTTGTGGGGGAGGATCTCCATAATGGCTTGCCATTAGGGTTCTCAATCGTCGCTCTGGTATTGCACTACAGCTTGAGCTTGGCGTACCCCAACCAAATCTATTCACAAATATTTTGCCTTGCCAATTCTTTGGTACTCAATATTGCACTGCAGGTTCATCCTCCTCTGATGCCAGCCAATTCATCCTCTTTGGTTGTGACATTATGATTTGGATTTCAGAGTAAAAGGAACATGTCGTGTCGCCCGAATAATGAGTCACTTGGCCCCATTCTTCCATCTCCTCCTGCTAACGTGGCTGGTCAAGCGTTGTTGATCAAAACCTTATGCAATATGCGTGCCAGCGCCGGTGGCGCGCGGCGGCTCCGCCGGCGCCGTGGAAGAGGACAAGGCCTACATCGTCGGGCGCCCTCTGTTCAAGGTTCCGCCGAGCAGCCCCTGCCGGGCCAAGGCCATGCGCTGCTGAGAAGACCTCTGAGCTCGAGCTGCTGTTACTCGCCTCCTTGCTGAATGCTGAGCTAGCTTCCAGCTGAGCACTTCCATCTGCCCCGGTGAAAATTTGACCAATAAATAAATAGTATATAGTATGTGTGCTGAGCACTTGGTAATTGCTCAATAAGAACTAGTATTCTCCATGAAGGCCTGGCAGGTGGTATTTGATGAAATAAAGCATTGCTGAACGTCTGTGTCATCTTTTCCACACATTTGCCGCTCAACTAGACTCATGTTCACTCTACAAAGCATATGCTCACAAGTAAACAATTGAAAAGGAAGCCATTGCTGAACACCTCGTAATTACAGTTTTACGGTCGCATCCGAAGAACCCAAAAACCTCTGACAACAGCTAACTCTAGCCCACCCGTCACCGGCTAGACCTGCTGGGCTGCCACGGCGGCCGGCTGATCGTTGCCCGCCCTCCCGAACTCCAGCGCCGCCGTGCCGTCCTTCTCCCCGGCCTCCAGCCCCAGCGCCTCCAGAATCTCGTCGAGGACGCGGCCCTCGTCCTCGGACAGCTGCTCCATGGCGCGCTCGAACTGCGCGACCAGCTCCGGGTCGAACAGCGCGTGTTCCTGCGGCGGCGGCGGCTCGTTGCCGGCCTTCCCGCCTCCTCCGTGCTCGGCGGGCGCCGCCGGCGCCGCTCCGAACTTGGGCGTGACGTAGGAGCCCGGCGAGAAGGTCTGCGCGCCCTGGCGCAGCCAGTCCCGCAGGCTGCCGGACTTGGAGAAGTCGAACGCCGCGGGCACCTTCATCTCGCCCAGCTGCCGCGCCCTCGCCCGCCTCCTCGCGCCGGCGGCCTCGGCCTCCCCGCCCGCCCCCGCGGGGTCGTCTCGCCGGGACCCGCCGCCGCCGCTCTCCGGGGCCTCGGCAGTCGCTGCCGCCGCGGTTCTCGGCTCCTCTCGCTCGGCCGCGCGCTCCGACGAGCCGCCCTGCGTCAGCAGCGCGTCGAAGTCTTCCACCGTGCGGAAGCTCCTCGCCCTCCCGGCGGCGCCGCCATCCGTAACGCACCGCGCCGCCGGCCTGTCGCCATCCTCGCGACCGCCCTGCTCCACGGCGTTCTCCTCCTCCAGGCCAGCGAGCAGTTCGGACACGTTGATCGTCTCGATCTTGGCAGCCGGCTCGCTGACCGCCGCCGCCGCCGCCGCCGGGCTCTGCTCGGGCTCCTTGGCCTTCCTGGCCGTCGAGGTCGACGCGCAGAGGAGGGCCAGGAACTGGTCGCCGTTGCTCTTGGAGCTGGACAGGATGATCTCCTCGATCACGTTGCTCCTCTGGAAGCTGTGGCCCAGGCTCGCCTTCTCCTGGAAGCTCCCTGATTTCGCCAGGACCTTGGAAGAGACGCACCCCATCTCTGCTCTTCTGATTCTCTTCCTGTCAGCTCCCTCGCTCCAAAAGTATCTGAAACAGAGGACAAGCTTGTCAAAACTCAGGCCTCTACAAGATCACAAACTCTGCATCGTCTCGCTAAGAAGCAACTGAAATTCTGAAACCATCTGAACTAAACAAAAATAGGAGAGAAGAAAACTTTTTTCAGAAGCTTGCCTGATGATATGGCTGTGAGAACTGAGAACCTCGGCGCCTTCCTCCTCGGTTCTCGAACTGACACCTGGCAGTGTGCGATTCGTACAAGAAGCAGAACTGGGGGTGGCAATTAGACCATCGATTAGCAGCAAGACTAGCACAACAACACATTCAGAGATCCAGTCATGGGTGGCTCATGGCTAGAATACTCGAGGTGCCAATGGGACGGAGAGTTCCAAACGGAAGAGGATCGTGGGCTCTGAGTCAACAAGTGATTTTCTATGGATCGAAAAGAATGGTGGCCTTCTTACCAGGTGCACCCACCAACCCCATGTTTGAACGCCAGGGCATTGTTTAGTGGGCGCCGGGAGTAGCCTCCGCGTTGGATGGTTATTGCATCGCTGCCATGGAAATGTGGGGTTTCCGATCCTGTAGATTGTGATCGTATTTGCGTCCAATTTTGGAAGAATTAAGACGGTCTACAGAGCTCACGGTCCGTTTGTATGAAATGGAAACAGTCAATGGTCGTCGTTCTTGATTGTGAGCCTCCTCGATGTTTCAGTTTTTGGGGCCAAGTTGGTGGATGACTTACATGAAGTGACTTTCGCTTCGAATTCACTGCCAGCAAGCTTAGGGTTCCTTTGGAACAAAGGAATGTTGAAGACAACGAATAGAGTAATAAAATCATAAAATTGCCTTTTGGATGGCAGGATTGGTGCAAATGAATTCCACATGATAGAATTAGTTCTTATCTTATGTTTGGGTGAGTTATTACGTGAGCTTTGACCTCATGTTTTCAATTTCTTTGCAAGTTGTCCGAACACATCTTCACTCTGATCCTCTCCTTTCTCCCCGCCGTTCATGAACGTATAAGACGCTAAAACTCATTTACCTATGAAACTTGCAAACACTTAACCTAAGTAACTCATGGGTTGGAGAATTCATGCAACTCCACTCCCTTTTTTGTTGACAATACATTTCGAGAATCCTACGCTTGAAGGAAAACCTAAAATTTGTTCAGAGAAGCCCCGTAAAATCAAAAGGTGAAGCGATTGTTTTGTTAGGTGACCCGATCAGTCACAACTGGCAGTAGTTCCGGAGAAAAATTAGCTCAGCTAGTCAGCTGGATCTTTCCGGTGTTAAAAAGCATCCATCTTACACATACCTCTCCATTTCAGCATAACACTTTTCTTGCAAAAATGTGTTTGAAAACGACAATGTCATACTAATTCTTCAGAAACAGTTAAGCTAAGGTACTCAATACAGTATGCTGTGCGTGGCAATTCGGTAATCTCTATTTGACTGGATGGATTACCATGCAAGAAGATCTATCCGCCGTGTTTGACCGGGAGACATCACTCTCCAGCGTCAGTTATCAAAGCTGATCGCCAGCACAACCTGTGAGTGTCATTCTCGGGGTTTGTGCCTGAAACGTGGGTGGTGTGCATCTGTTGCACGTGCCGGCATTGCGGCCGGCGCCGAGTCACCCCGTGGGCTCCGCGAGAAGAAAAGCATGGCGGGCCGCGAGAGAACGGGAGGCCGCACTTGGGCCCTGTCGACGGGGCCGGTATCCGCGCCCATCCACCGTCAGTGACAGCTCCAACGGCCAAGGATCTCCCGAGGTTGTTGGAAGCCATCACCCTCCTACGTGGAAACCTTTGAGACTACTTTTATTCCATCGCCGACGCGGCGAGTCAAATTTTTTACGCGTAGCATTTTCAACGCTCCTACGAATTTTTTTTCCGGGTATCCTACGAAATTTCACGCGGAAGTTTAACAAGAAGCTACCAAAAATCGATCAAGCAAACATACTTCGTATCCGAAGTTGGAGCTGGCAATTGAAAAACGAACTGTTCTAGCCTTCTTCTTCTTTTTTTTTAAAAAAAAGGAACTGTTCTACGGTACATGGTCTCGAACCAATCACGAAAACTAGCGCAGGGAGTTTGGATTTTGCTCGCGCGGAAGCTGACGAATCCCGCGGCCCACGAAACGCAGACACCGAGAAATTTCGAAAACGCGAGGCGACGAGCACGCGAGGATCGGAGAATGTTAAGCTAAGGTTAATCATTGGCTTAGGCTAATGAACCACGGGCTAGCCACGTCTGGACGAGCAGAAGCAACCTCCCAGACGGAGCTGCACGGAGCCGGCTCGAGCTCAAATGTGGCGACCCCTTTTCGCGCATTCCGAGGCGCGCGAGCTTGTTGTTCGAGGCGATTCCTAATCCACCTTCCCTAATCTTGGCTCTCAAAGGTTCCAAATGTTTGTAGCGTACGGTGTGGTGCTTTGTTCAAGGAGCATGCTCCGTTTTTCTTTTCGGGCGGGAATTGATCGGATTATCTCTGGTCTGGTAAAGCCCATCATCTACTCGTTTCCCATGGACTTTTCAGCCCATCTGTCTGTCAGGCCCAGCCAGCCGCTACGGCGGCGCTCGTTTGAGGCCCATGGACTGGATGCGCGTGACAAACGGCCACCGCCGTCAACGACGGGAGGAAGGGGAGCCGCGGCGAACGTTGCGGAACCCTGTGCACCGATTGAATCCGCAGCAGTGCCGGATTGATGATCTGATCCGTGAAAAACCTGAGCGCGTTACGCGGCGGAGTTCGAACTTCAAACCCGTCGCCGCCGGCGCGCCGCATCAGGCAACGGATCCTCCTTGTGCAGCTCGGCTCTTTAACTCGCGGCAACGCACTTACTGTACGATTTTTTTCTTTTTTACGGAGCAGGTTAAGGCAGTGGATCGCACGGTATCAAAGTGCTCACGCGCCATGACAAGACGCACGGGAGCTACGTGGCACGGAGCGCTGCTGGCCCGGTGCTGCAGGTTGCAGCCGCCGCAGGGGCGCAGGGAAGGCACGGGCACCGGAAAGAGGACACCCGGCGCGCCCCGTCGTCGGCCATCCGCCCTGGTCCCCAGGCGACCACAGGCGGCCAGTGCTCGGCTGCTCGCCGGATCCCACCCGTCCGCTCCGCTCTCCCCCTGACGCCGTCCGTGCGTTCCCAGCCTGAGCGGCGGCGGCATTGACGGCGCAGAAAGCAGAGCGGCCGGTTCTTGTTCTCCGGCGCCGCCCCGTACAGCCCCGGGAACCTCAAAAAGAGGTCCATGCGGCCGGCGGTGTGCCCTGATCCAGTGATCTGGTTGGTTGGTTTGGTTGGCACGTCGGCAGCTCGACCGGCAGGGTGCTGCTACTGCCGCAACGGTGCCGCTGGATCTCTCGTGAACTTGATTGAGATGGTGCCGAAAGCGATCGGCCGGGGAGTTGGAATTGGAACCAAACCCATCGGCCGGCAACCGGCATCCGAGTGGAGTCGTTGGACTAGCAAAGGGCTGACCGGCCGTGGCCCTCTCCTCCATGGGCTTACCCTTTCCCTTCTCGTCTACTGCTGCTTTTGGTTGCCTTGCCTTGCCTTGTTATGGGATGGGATGGGAGCAGTCCAGGATTACTACGGTGATTGGTTGGTTGCACTGGTTCCTAGCCAGATTAGTTCTAACCCAGGCTAAATCAATGCAAGGTACTCGTATTTGGTTGGGTGGCTTAGGATAGCTAAGTATGTTCTTTTTACCTTGTGAGGAGGACATCCTCCACTATTACCCGCTGGTAAAGACGCAATAAATAGGACCAAGTGGCCCAGTTGTAGTCGGACGGCGACATCCTTCACTATTACCCGCTGGTAAAGACGCAATAAATAGGACCAAGTGGCCCAGTTATAGTCGGACGGCGACCGTGTGAGCATCTGAATAATCTCACCTTGCTTAGCTTGGGAGGAGGAAGCCACTTTAAAAGGGAGAGCCACCCTTCCCTTATTGGACTAGTCATTTAGGGAGACTGGGCCTTTCCTCGAGTAGGTGTGCCTAAGAACTGTTGGGGTCCGGGCAACCTTAATTTATTAGGCCTCGGCCAACCCCACCTGGGCCGGATGTATCATTTGGTATCAGAGTTGGACCCTTGTTTAAGGGGGTGAGAATGATGAGGACATCCTCCACTATTACCCGCTGGCAAAGACGCAACAAAGGGGGCCGAGTGGCCCAGTTGTAGTCGGACGGCGACCGTGTGAGCCTCTGAATAATCCCACCTTGCTTAGCTTGGGAGGAGGAAACTATCTTTAAAGGGAGAGCCACCCTTCCCATATTGGACTAGTCTTTTAGGGAGATTGGGCCTTTCCCCGAGTGGGTGTGCCTAAGAACTGCTGGGGTCCGGACAACCTTAATTTATTGGGCACCAACCCCACCTAGACCCGGATGGATCAAGGTTTGCATTTCCAGGAAACCAAATTAGAGGGCTACTTTGTTCCTGGAGCCTAGCTAAAGAGCTGATCAGGCAATCAAACATACCTAATCTGCACTCCACGAAGCCTGGCCAGAGATTTATGCACCCAACCAATCACAACCTAGAGATTAGGAGGAGCTGGTGCGTTTTCGGTTTGATGGCCTACTCTAGCTGACTAGCCGGGACTTTGGGAGTAGCTGGTTGTGTCACCTGTGATGGACGATGCAGTGAGTGTGTGATGGGACTTCCTCCTGCATGTGCGCAGTTCATTACTAGCATCAGAAGAGATTTCTAGATTTTTTTTTCAGTTCAAAAAGAAAGGAAGAAGAAAAATACTAGATACTATTTCAGTTGCGTCCGGCTGATCGATCTGAATAATGCTAGATTCCCGTATGCTTCTGCCATCGGATGGCAGCGCGGCCATGCACACATGGTGTGCTCCCATGCCGGTCTGCCTCTATCGTCATGCACAGGAGCAACAAGCCATGTCAACCACAACTCCACAACGTGCAACAGCTAGTGCCCCCTTTCAGAGATGAAGCATGGACGCGTTGTGTGATTGTGGAGCTGCGGGTTCCAATCAGTGATGTTGAAATTAGTGTTTCCGTCCTATAAAAAAAAGAAATTAGTGTTTCCGTTAAGAGATGGGAGCTGATATATTGTCAGGCGGTATTTACTTTTCAATAAACACACTACCTTTTGCCCTTTTCATTTAAACATGTCCACAAAGAGCTTTTTGTGGTGTGGTACGTTGCAGCTGTTCCGATTTACCAGTGCTCGGACAGTAATTTGAAATTGCTTTGCAAGATTTGACGGTTAATAATGTGCTAGCATGTCCCCTGTCCTTGATTTGGATCCACTCCCTGTCAGTTTCTTCGGTGTTCCTACCGGGGGTACCATCTTGGACCGGGAAGCAATTTATGTGGTAAGTAAATAATCATGCCGTATGTTCTTGAGCGGATAGGACAAGAATGCAGTAATTGTTTTTACTATATATTGGTCTATTGAGTGGCTGTATATTTCCATGCGCACCCTTGCAGAGTTTTGGTCACCTGTGATACATTAAAAAAGAACAGCCACCAGCATACTTTAAAGGTTGGTCCAATGACCACACCGGAGTCTAAAAAAAATACAACGCATTCTGAAAAAAAATCATAGAAGGGGAAATGCAAGAATCAAATGCCATAGGTAGTCTATCTGCAAACAAATGAAATATAGGCATTTCCCTAAGAGAGGTGGTTGATTATTATATGATGAAAACACAAGTGTAAAATTAGAAGCGAACCTATTTATTGAGTAAAAGCCAATTTGGCGTTGAAGGGTTTTTCAATAAACTATGTATGACCTATGTAAACAAGAATACGCACTCATGAATGACACGAGACCTATGCTTATGTACTTCTTGAAATGCAGAGCGGAATATATGACTTTTATCCATGTTTGAATTACTCCCTGAGAGTGAACAAAAGAGAGTTTTGTTCGCTAAGTGCTAAACAGTCCTGTCATGTGTTCAGTGTTCCACACAAGCTTTTGTCTCAAGTTCGAGCTTTGAAGCTCAGTTTAAACCCGCTAGAGCCATGAAACCATTAACCATCATCTTTGTTTACTGGAGAAAAAGGAAAACCCTGAACTACAACCCCCCCCCCCCCCCCCCCGCCCCCCCGCCCCTCGCCCCCTCTCTCTCTCATCACTACTTCAACACGTGAGTCATCCTCCCCAGGAAAGGCCACGAGAGAATCGAATCATCAATGTCTCCACCTAGTCGCCAGTCCCTGCCACGTCTGCTGTGCAACACGTGCTAGAGAGAGAGAATCAGTGTACACCCAGTCACCCACTAGTGTGTGAGGAGAGAGAGAGAGTATCACTTGTGTGTAGGGGGGGCGAGAGAGAGAGAGAGAGAGAGAGAGAGAGAGAGAGGGGTCTTGTTTCAGTGCTTGCCGAGAAGGTAGTACACACCAGCATTGGATTTGAATGCAAGCGCAGAGGCCAGTGGCCAGAGAGCAGCATGTAGCGCAGGCCGCTGTTGGACGGGTCTCCTACCCCATCTGGTCATCTCCCCCGGGAGCACGGATTTCCAGGCAAAACAAGGCCATGCTCTGGCTCAGTGGCTCTGCCCCTTCTCACCAGCATTATTATCTCGTGTCCTCTTCCGGTCTACCCCTGCCTGCCTGCAAGATCTCCTCTCGCCGTCGCTCGGTGTTTGCCCTAGAAAGACCTGCTCGGTGTCCCAATGGTTTTTAGGGTTCTACTTACCCAACGGCATGGCTTTGCAATATTGCATTGCAGATTTGCATCAGCAGCAGCAGTTTAGTACTGCTGCATTGGCTAAGCTTAGGGCGCCGTAAAGTAAACAGTGGGGAGGCACCACCCCAGAGCACATAAAACAAGGGCCTAATCGGTCAGATGAAGAGCATTATTCAATGGCCCCAACCCCACCTTTCGACGCACTGTTCCAGATGAGAATCACAGCCGCATCAAGATTCGAAACACACAGGCTTGGTCCGATCCTGGCGAGGTTTGAGTTGCAAATTTTTGCAAACAGTTTTGATCTTCAGAATTGGACGGACAGGATGGTTCTTCCTGGGGCGTGAAGCCACAGGCAGCTTTGGCCTTGCTGCATTTGGGCTCTACTGTTGGTGGGTAGATTTTGGCCTTTCCCTGCTTGCTTGCCTCCGTCCATTGGGAATGGTGCTGGTCTTCTCGCAGTGGTGGTGTGTGACACTAGCCCTAGCAGCAGGAGTAGTAGCTTCACATTTCCTTTGCACCTTTTGATGCCACATATGGTTTCCAATTTTTTTCTGCTAATATTTTAAGGGGCTGGCTGGTGGTCATCTCAAGAGACCTTGAACTGAAGCTGTACTTTGCTTGACATGAATGGGCCTCCACCCTTCATTTGCTCCTAGGACAGGGGAGGGTCACAGTCGCCCGCAGGAGGATAGTTACGCCCATCCCATTCAATGGCTTGAGTGGGAAAGGCAGCGTGCCCGTTTTTAAATCCAAATCCAGCTCCAGCCTCCAAGCTCTCCTGTCATTTTTCTGTTCTTGAAGCATCAGGGGAAACATCATCGGCTCTGATGTGGCTGGATTCTTGAAGGCTGCATTTGTCTCGGTAAGTTTTCCCCTTTTGACCTGTTTCTTGAAGGTTCAGTTTCCTTTGCGGATTTTTTGATTTCTTAGTCAAGAGCAGTATCTGCAGATTGCTGCGGATTATTGCTATGTTCTTTTGTGGTATCTTTCTGAATGAGATGCAGTATATTCTTTAGTTTTCTTGATTTGATGTTTTTTTTGGTTCTAATATAACTCTGCTATTTTCTTCCCCTTTTGCTCGATCTTTGATAGGGAAATGAGGTGCGCCAGATCGTGCGGCTCTTTCCAGCAAGCTTCCAGAGTTTTGTGATTTGGTAGCCATGGAGGACGAGCAAAAAGCTGCGAGCTTCCTTGATGTGCCCAAGGATGTCCCCATTGCCACCAAGTCCCTCACCATCCGGACCAGCGCCACCGGATGCGGCAGCGGCTCCGACCGGTCCTGCCCCATCTCGCCGGCCATCTCCATCACGCCGCACCTCTACTCGCCGTCACCGCCGTCGTCCGCGTTCGTGTCCGCGCTGCAGTCCCCGTACATCTCGCCTCGAGTTCTTGAGCCGGCGCCGGCGCCGGCGCCTCAGCCGCGCCAAGAAACCAAGGCCGCCTGCGCCAGTGTCGCCACCACCTCGGCGCCGTCACCGGCGTCATGCTCCAACGGGTCCCACTCGGAGGATATCGACGCTCCCAGCGCGCCCAGTGCGCCGCGCACGCCACCGTCGGAGCGCTACGACTCCAGCGGCATCGACGCGGCCAAGATTTCCGACGGCGGCGGCGGGGCCCTCCCCCCGCGCGTATCGTTCTCGTTCCCCGTGCCGCGGGTGTCCTTCACCAGGGGCTCCGTGGCATCGCCGTCCTCCAACGCCAAGCTCCGGAGCTGCGACGTGTACATTGGCTACCACGGCAATGGCGGTCTCGGCAGGTTCTGCAAGTGGCTCAAATCAGAGCTTGAGCTGCAGGGCATTGCCTCTTTCGTTGCTGACCGTGCAAAATACTCGGACTCGCAGAACCATGAGGTTGCAGACCGGATTATTTGCTCGGTTGCATTCGGTGTTGTGGTTGTCACCATGTCAAGTTTCCTCAATCCATTTAGCCTTGAGGAGATCAGATTCTTTGCTCAGAAGAAGAATCTGGTACCTATATTGTTTGATACTGAGCCGTCAGAGATTGCGGGGCTTTTTGATGGTAAATTGGAGGATAAGGAGGGGAAGGAAGCATTTGAAGGACTGATGCGGTGCCATGAATTCAAACTTGAGGCGAATGAGAGCAATTCAAGAAGCTGCGTGTTGAGGACAGTTACTCTGCTGCGGTCCAAGCTTGGCCGGAAGAATATAGCTGAAAAGGAGAATGAAGCATCTGAAGGCCTGCCTTTTCCACGCAACCGGCATTTTGTTGGAAGGGAGAAGGAGCTGAGCGAAATCGAAGGCATGCTCTTTGGGTCGACCGTGGATATCCAAGAAGATTGCCCAAGGGCTTCCAGTACAAATGAGAGATCAAGTGGTGTATCTGATGGATTTGCTGACGAGGATAGTGATACTGCGAGGAAATCTAATGCCAGGTACATCAGTCTGGAGATGCGCAAGTGCAAAGAACCGACATTGGAGGCTTGGATTGACCCAGTGATTGAGTTGTCATCAGGTAAAAGCAGAAGCCTCCAAAAGCAAAGGTCAAAGCACAGGAGGTCAAGGTTTCGGTGCAACAGCAAGGGCTATAACAGTTCCAATGTAATCTGCATCAATGGTTCTTCAGGCATCGGCAAGACTGAACTGGCGTTGGAGTTTGCTTACAGGTACTCACAGCGGTACAAGATGGTATTGTGGATTGGAGGTGAAGCTCGGTATTTGAGGCAGAATATACTTAATTTATCCATGAATTTGGGATTGGATATCAGTGCTGAGGCTGAGAAGGATAGGGGTAGGATTAGGAGCTTTGAGGAGCAAGAATTTGATGCTTTCCAGCGGGTGAAGCGGGAGCTTTTCCGTGATGTGCCCTATTTGCTTGTAATCGACAACCTTGAGAGTGAGAGGGATTGGTGGGAAGGCAAAGATCTACATGATTTCATTCCAAGGAATACTGGAGCAACGCATGTGATTGTGACCACACGTTTGCCACGTGTGATGAACCTTGAGCCAATGCAGCTACCACAGCTCTCGTACATTGATGCAATGGCCTTGATACAGGGGAAGAGGAAGAAGGACTACCTGCCTGAGGAAACTGAAGTTCTCAGGAAGTTTGATGAGCGTTTAGGCAGGCTGAGCTTTGGTCTGTGGGTTGTCGGTTCACTGCTCTCTGAGCTTATGATTGCTCCTTCCACTCTATTTGAGGCTGTTGAGAGAATATCGCTCAGCGAGAATTTGTTCCCCATTGGTGCCAATGACGATGGCTTCTGCCGTAATAATTCTTTCTTGATAAAGGTCTTGGTCTTCTGTTTCGCATTGATGGACCGAGCGAAAGGAGGAAGCCTTACCTCAAGGATGGTAATTGCTGGTTCTTGGTTAGCTCCTGCTCCTGTATCATCCACACTATTAGCTGCAACAGCGAGCAAGCTACCAATGAAAGGCAGTGGTATGCACCTGTTTGGGGAGTCCCTCAAGACTGCATTTCTATGTGGCACACATTGCTTCCTAGCTCCAAATGGGCGGAAGGCTGAGGTGGAGTCGGCGCTCTTACTTGTTAATCTTGGGTTGGCAAGAAAGGCAAATCGACATCCTGGTTGCTGGATCCAATTCCATCCGATCACCCAACTCTTTGGCAAGATCAGGGGAGGTTTGGCACCTACAACTGCAGCAGTGAATGGAGTGATGAGAGCTGGAAACCCCTCAGTATACTCTGACCACCTGTGGGCTAGTGCATTCCTTGTGTTTGGTTTCAAGTCTGAACCACCTGCCGTTCAGCTCAAAGCAGTCGACATGGTCCTCTTCATCAAGAAGACGGCGCTGCCCCTGGCAATCGACTCCTTCATGTCGTTCTCACGGTGTGGTTCAGCTCTGGAGCTGCTCAAGGTGTGCACCAACGTCCTCGAGGAGGTGGAGAAGTCCTATGCGTCGCGGATGCAGGACTGGAACCGCGGGTCGCTGTGCTGGAGGAAGAAGCTGCAGCCAAACCACCGCGTTGACGAGTTTGTCTGGCAGGAGGTGACACTGCTCAAGGCAACACTGCTGGAGACGAGGGCCAAGCTGCTCCTCCGAGGCGGGCTGTTCGACACCGGCGAGGAGCTGTGCAGGACCTGCATCAGCATCCGGACCGTCATGCTCGGCCACGGCCATGCCCAGACGCTAGCTGCCCAGGAGACACTGGCGAAGCTGGTCAGATACAGGAGTAAGATATGAGATGATGTCCAAGACACATGTAAGCTCCTTGTAATGTGACATTCCTCTGTTGTATTATAAAGGGTTCAAAAATTTTCACGTCCCAGTACTTCTGAATCTGTGACACCAGCTACAGTTTTGTTAGCCATCATCAGTATAATAGCAAAGCTCCATGATGCCATGTGTAACTTATTTTAGCGCAGGTGCCATATGTAAGTGGAGGCGTTATGTACAGTACAGTCCATTTGCTATTTGGTAGGACTTCATTTTCATCTTACCATTGAGCTCCCCAGATGAAACTTTCAGAAATGGAGATGGCCTTCTTTCTGTCATCTTGAGTACAGTTTTGGTGAACAAAGAGCTGCGTCATACCATAAAGTTGCTGGAAAGTGAACACTTTCTCCTAAGAACTAGCATTTATGGGCAAATCTGTATGTTAAACAGCGAAATCTCTCGTCTTTCTGCAAGATTTTCTTTGTAACTGCACCATCAGTGGCCAGTGGGTAAAACTGAACATTGAACCGTCCTGTTGGCTTGTTGCTTGATGCAAGCTTTGTTGGTGTTAACAAGCTCAGCTTTTGAGGCAAGGTTTGCCGGGGAAAATGGCGACGTCTGATCGCGCAACGCCGAGAAGGCATTTCACCCAACGATTCTTTCGCCGAAAGGAATACGAAGGAGAAAGAAAAGGCGACGGCTTTGACTGAGAAAGCAGAAGCTATTAGCAACAGGCAATCCTCTTTTGTTCGTCGTCCAGTCCAAAGGATCTTTTCATGCCTACTGCTTTGTGAGCTTCGACTGTAGGTACAAGACGACATGCCTGCTCTTCACGCACCACGACAATGGCTTTGCTGCCGTATGCTACGTTGATTTGGCGATCCGCCACTGCGATTCTGACATGCCCCGATCCTGAGTTCCATTCTGAATCCCAATCGCATGTGCTGTGTGCTAGTGCGTGTCGCTGTATACTCCCAAATCCCAGTGGGCTGTGGTGGAGACCTGCCCAACTCGGGTCAATGGGCCTGTGCGTCTTGTCGGCCCAACCCAACCGGCGACCAGAACCAGAAACCAGAACCGAGGAGGGGCATATATTTTGGAATACGAACATACACGGGGGCCAATCTGCAAAACACGCGCGCACCCAGCTTTGCTTTCCTCGTCCGCTTCCTACCGCCCGCCCACCTCCCCCCGCCCCGCTCCGCGTCCCTCCCGCCCATCGCCAACCGCCGACGAGATCCGGCGCGGGAAATATCCCCCCCAGATCCGCCGCGAGATCGCGGGCTTGGGAGGCCCCGAACCCAGTCTCATGCGATCCCGTTAGCCCGGCCTCCTCCTGCTCCACCTCCCGCTCCAGTCGCCATGGCGGGGAGCGACCTCGAGCCGCTGCGCGCCGGCGCGGCCGCGCTGCCGTCCTCGTCGGACCCGGACTCGCCCGCGACCCCGCGGCGGAGCCGCATGCGGGACCTCCTGCGGAACCTGGACCGCCGGCTCTCGAACCGGAGCCGCGGCGGCGAGGGCGCCGCGGCCGCGGGGCACAGCGGCGGGGAGGCGGGGGCTTCGCCGAGGAGGGGCGAGGAGGACAGCGACGAGCTCGGGGACGGCGCGCCGCCCGAGTGGGCGCTGCTGCTCGTCGGGTGCCTCCTCGGACTCGCCACCGGCATCTGCGTCGCGGCGTTCAATCGCGGGGTGAGTACGAGATCCCCGTGGGGAATTGCCTAGTTTTTTTTTACGAAATCATCTGGCGCTATACGTGAATTGCCTCATTTTTTTATGGTTATAGTATCATGTGGTGCCATTTTTCAGTGAGATGTATGTATATATAAGAAATCCTACTGGTATGCTGATGTCAGTTAGGTTTCCGGCTGGGTTCGTGAGAATTCGTTAGTTATGAGACGTCTATGTGCTGTTTACGGTGCTTCATTAGAAACTTCAGTGTATTTTTGTGTCTCCTGAATGTGAAATTTGATGCTATGGGATGGTAGCATGCTTTTCAGAATTTTGATCTCTTGTTGAGTGGTGCATTGCTGCATGACCTCTGATGCTAAGAGTTTGCAGGCAGAGTTGCATTGTATTTTTGTCCGATGAGTGATTGTTTTGAGCTACTGACTACCTAGTGTCTTCTTGCTGCTGATTTTTGTGAACTTCTTGTGTTTCCTGTGTACTGTTTTTTGCTGTGAGGGATCATATAGATCGTAGTTTTACTGGATTGATTAGGTGGATGCCTGGTTGAAATTGAGCTAACTCTATGGAAAGGTGGCTCGTTCTGTTGTTTTTTTACTAGTGAGTGCTACCAGTGTCTTAGTTAACATGATTCTCATTTTTGGGTCACTTCTGTTGTTTGGGGTGTTATCTTGGTGATAACATTCCATTTTGTGTTGCTTTATTATTATACAAAATCAAGGTCATTCTACTCAGTTGTTTACTCTCTTACTGTGATCTTTGAGCCACTAACTGTCAGCAATCGATTTTTACATCAGTTGCGCCGTGTGTCTTATTCAACTATATCCAAATGAAAAGGGAAATACTATATATTTGCTTTGCAAGAACGCATAGTCATTATTGAGAGGAATTAAATCTAGTTTGCCTATGCATTTTTTAATTAATCCAAAGTTCTTATTTGAACCGTTCTGAATGTTTGCCACTCTGTCTCAGAAGTGCCTGCTTGACCTTTTCAGGTACATGTTATACATGAATGGGCATGGGCAGGCACACCCACAGAGGGTGCTGCTTGGCTCCGTCTTCAGAGGCTGGCCGATACTTGGCATAGGATTTTGTTGATTCCAGTGACTGGTGGAGTAGTTGTTGGGATGATGCATGGATTATTGGAGATCTTTGAGCAGATAAAGCAATCATTATCATCTCAAAGGGAAGGTATTGATCCTATGGCCGCGATCTTCCCCACAATCAAGGCCATCCAAGCTGCCATTACTTTAGGAACGGGGTGTTCACTGGGGCCCGAAGGACCTAGTGTTGATATTGGCAAATCTTGCGCAAATGGGTGTGCTGAAATGATGGAGAACAACAGGGAACGGAGGATTGCTCTTGTCGCAGCTGGATCGGCTGCTGGAATCGCTTCAGGTATTTTGATTAATTATCTATTCAATTCGCGATACAGATTTGTTGAATTAAAAATTGAATGGGTGCATTTTCAGTTTTCTTTCAGCTTGCCAAGATACCGCCCAATTTGTCTGACAAGAAACATGAAATATTTTTATGATATTAAAATCTTTTATTTAATGCAGAATAGAACCGTAATTTTTGTAACTGTCATGCTACTGAGTTTCCTGTCTTATATCCTCCCCTGACTTCTGTTACTATGTCTTCCTTTAGGTTTTAATGCAGCAGTTGCTGGATGCTTTTTTGCTATCGAAACAGTATTGAGGCCACTTCGAGCAGAGAACTCACCACCATTTACTACTGCCATGATTATATTGGCATCAGTTATATCATCAACTGTGTCCAATGTTTTGCTAGGGGAAAAGGCAGCGTTTATTGTCCCGACGTATGAACTAAAATCTGCTGCTGGTATTTTACCTTATTCTGACCATTTTTGGTGTTAATAAGGTAGTTGTTTTTTAGTTACTTCCAAAATTTAGGGAAGCATGCATTGCATTTTGGTTTCACCTGACTTTTGCTTATAATTCCATCTTCTATATTTTTGTGATGCACAGCACATACATCTATGTGAGTGAATATCTGCAATCAAATCTTTGTTCCGATTTTAAATCATTATATGACCTTTTATTGTTTGTTAGTATGGCATCTTATGTTTCCGTTGGCAGATTTATTATATTCTCCCATGTGTAGTCTGCAACTTTTATATTTTCCTCGAGTAGCCTGTCTAGAATTCAATATTCCCTCCTTTAAAACCTGGGAATCCAAATAAAGCTTTTACTTCCTCATCTAGGCCTTAGTGTCCCATCCAGCTTTATCTGACCCTTTAATCTTCCTATATGCTTATGGTTTGAACTGGAATGGGTCTTCTTTTTCTTGTTGGTGTTAATTGCTTTCCCAGGAGAAAAACAGATAAATGCAATGCCCTTATGTAGTCTTTTAATAATAATCAAATGTGACAGGTTCATGGCAATGTAGCTCATCTCCTTGTTAGAACTATCTACGACTCTATTGTTAGGAGCTGTCATTATTTTTACCATTTAGGGCTTGGTATTTGCAGTACTTTGTGTATAAAATTAGCAATATGTCCAACATTTTTAACTGTTAATTTTCCTTTGTTTAAACATAAAGCTGACTAAGATTATATTCTGCAGAGTTGCCACTGTACCTTATTCTAGGCATGCTTTGTGGAGTTGTGAGTGTGGCATTCAGGCAGTTGGTTGTTTGGTTCACCAAGACTTTTGACTTGATAAGGAAAAAGTTTGGCCTCCCTGCTGTAGTATGTCCTGCTTTAGGTGGTCTTGGAGCAGGTTTAATAGCACTAAGGTACCCTGGAATTTTGTATTGGGGTTTCACTAATGTTGATGAGATTTTACATACTGGTAAAAGTGCTTCTGCCCCTGGAATCTGGCTCTTAGCTCAATTAGCTGCTGCAAAAGTTGTAGCAACTGCACTTTGCAAAGGTTCTGGTCTTGTTGGTGGCCTTTATGCTCCAAGTTTGATGATTGGCGCTGCTGTTGGTGCTGTTTTTGGAGGCTCAGCAGCAGAATTAATAAACTCCGCCATTCCGGGTAACACTGCTGTTGCACATCCTCAAGCTTATGCGCTAGTAAGTTTTCTATTTTTTGTCACACTTTAAAGTTTGTGAATTCCAAGGGTGTACTAACTTTCAACTCGATTTAGGTGGGAATGGCTGCTACGCTGGCTTCAGTTTGTTCCGTCCCATTGACATCTGTGCTACTGCTCTTTGAATTGACCAAGGATTACAGAATTCTACTTCCTCTGATGGTAGTATCAAATGCATTTTCTGTTTTGCTATATTTCATATAATTTAATTAACATGTCCAATGTAATTGTTGCATTGATTGACAGGGAGCTGTTGGTTTAGCAATATGGGTCCCCTCTGTTGTAAATCAATCTGGTAGCAAAGATAGTGAGGCAACATCTCCTCGACATGGTTATTCTTCACTATTACCTCCTGCTGATAGGAACGAGACAGATTGGAGGCGACAAGATAGGGATGATGTTGAACTCGCAATTCTTGATGTCGATCCCTACAACTATGGTAGTAACAATGAGGAGATGCTTCTAGATGACTTAAAGGTTGATGATAATTGAAGTTATTTTTTCATGAAAGTTGTTTGTAGAAAGTTAAATTTAATACATCTGCAATACTCACAATTTGTTTTTTTACTAACAATCACTCTTCCAGGTATCGCAAGCAATGTCAAAGCATTATTTGAAGGTCACGTCTGCATTCACCATCAAGGAGACAATAAGGTTGATGCAAGAGAAGCAGCAAAGTTGTGTTCTTGTTGTAGATAATGAAGATTTCCTCGAGGGAATTGTAACATTAGGTGATATTCGTCGTAAAGGATATGAACCAATCGAAAATTCTCATAGTACTGGGGAAAATTCATCTACCTTGGATGTATGTGAACTGCCCATATCAAGTCTACAGTCTGAGTCCTACCTGTTATTACTCTCTAAGTTGATAATATATGCATTTACTTGGAAACTTCGCAGGAAAATTCTTCTTCTGTCTCGTCATGCCTCACTCGAGGTTTTCAGTTCCATGGCAACGAAAGAGGACTAGTAACCTGCTTTCCTGATACAGACCTGAGCACTGCTAAGGTGCTAATGGAAGTTAAAGGAATTAAGCAACTTCCAGTGGTCAAACGGGGTGCTGGTCGAAGAAACGATGGAAGGCGTAAGGTCCTTGGTCTTCTTCATTATGATTCAATAGGATGGTGCTTGAGGTGATCCTTTTCCCTACTTATGTTTCTTCTTTGAGTATCTGAGTTGCTTCTGTGATTGTATCTTCCTTTGAGATCTTATAAGATGTGATTGAGACTGCTTTAGGACAAAATTCCCACAAAAGTACTGTATGAGTCCTTTTTCATCTAATACCATCCAGGAACCCACATAGCTCAGCTGCTGCCAATACGAGTGCAAATATTTACTTCTCTCAACACCTATTGCACAACATATTCTTATCCATAGAGAGATGATATGTGTCCTCGATACTGTTGCATCATGTTCTTTAGGACATTGTATTATAACCCTTTCTATTAAAAGCTTTGTGATAAAAAATTCCTTAGGAAATTGCATTTGCCCCTTGCTAGTTCTAAATGGAGTTTAGACATAGAACCAGCAAACTGTAATCACATAAATTAAAATACTAACAGATTAATTTTTGGTCAAAGCTTTATTCTAACGAAACAAAATACACTTTGTAACTAAAAACAGAGGGAGTATATGTAATCTTGTCATATTTTTTATGCCTTGGGGTTTATGTTGTGCTTTTTACAGAACCTACGGTAAAAAACACGTTTTGGGGGTATTTGGACATTTCCTGTTTGCTTTTATTACTGTGATATAACAATAATAATTGACATCGCTGAACCAGCGCTTGGAAAACTGCCAGCGAACTGGATGAGAAACCGGAACCAGTCGGGTTTTGGTTTTCCCACACCCATTTTTCAAGGCCCCAATGTAACCCTTAGACCACATCACTTATCACTAGATGCACCAAAATTCTTAGAAATGCTTGCAGTTTGTATTCTTCAATTATGCGTAACTTCAATTGAAACTTGAGATGCAGAAGCTAGAGTTGCTCACGCTCAATTTTCTAGACCCAAAAGTTTCTAGAACTCTAGTGTGAACAGTCATCTCAAGCTCTCAAGAGCCTAATTGTAGAAACATTTGACCGTAACTGGTGGCTTCTGTGAGAGGGGAACTGAATTTACTGACATTCTTCCTGCCACTGAAGAAAATAGTCTGATGCAAATGTTTGTGCTGTTATCCATTTTCAGGGAAGAGCTTGAGCGGTGGAAGGCAATATACCAGAGAGAGAATTTCCAGCAGACAACAGTCAATGGGCACTGAGCACGTGGAACTGAAGTTTTGATTGTACCTTGTAGCGAAGGAAATACGAGATACGTAAAGTGACACTCCAACAAAACTAGGGTTTAACTTAGAAACACTTCCATTAAGGAGTCCCCTGGTCAAGTGTAAAGTCTCATGGAGTCTGCCAAGGACATGCTTCTTGTATCAAACACATATATAGGAGGCTAAAAGGCGATTCATCATATATATATAAGAGGTGATGTGTGCGGTCTGCTGTTTTCAGCTTGCGTTGTGTGGTGCTGAAGTTCTGACATGGTAAATGTACCGGAACCGCTGTCACATCTATGCAACACAATCGAGCAGTATCTGATGACCTTATACTGTCCTTGAACTGTCACATCTGTAGCAACAATCTGCACATTTTAAGCTGGTTTTAGTTCCAGACTCTAGACTTTTAGTTGGATCAACGCAACAGCAAAGCTTAATCCATGTTCAGAGTTCAAACTGAAGCGCCGCGGCATGGCAGCGCTGCAGGCGGTGCAATTTGACAGGTCCACAAGGGCCATGTTAGCAGCCCTGAATTAACACTCGGTAGTCGCCAGTCGATACAATAGATTTTGAGTGGAAATGAGGTGTGAACGTGAAGGAATCGTATGGTCCAAGAGTAGCAGCAGCCAGCAGGAACAAGGGAGGAAGAAGGGAGAAGCTCTAAATGAATTTACACCATTTCTTCCAAAAAAGAAACAAAAACACGACCAAGTGCAACTGTACTAAGGGAAGGGAGAAGCTCCATGAAGTTCTGCTCTTGTCTAGTTAAGGCATAGAACAATAAATTATAGTTGAAGAGAAGGCATTGTGTTTTTGTTATAAGAGTATAAACATGTTATTTTTCCCAATCAGTATCAGTTCTACAAGCCTCATTTCCTAGTGTTCAGCAGTCGATTGAACAGTATAATGAACTAGGTGTACTCATCCGGATTTGTATGGCTTCTGATAAGAGGAACATCATCTTCACGCCACAAAAGTTGGTCATCACACAAGGGAAGAAACTGCCTCAACATAAACATGATGCTCCTGAAATGTTCAATTCAGATATTAGTCTATAGAATATAGATAACACCAACCTCTGTTAAGTACTAAGCAATCAGGATATCCATCATAATGCACCATATAAATGTTCTATGTTACCTCATAGGCTAACATAGGCACAAATTCTTTGGGTTAGAGGTTAGAGTTCTCCCTGTGTCATTATGCTCATCAACAAAGTGCACAGTAGGTACTGAGTGCCTACAAATTTTATTAGGGAATTATGATCAAATTAAAAGAATAAATTCTTCTACAAGTTAAATAGAATAAGTGGTTTAGTATCAATGCACAATAAAAAGCCCCAGCTTAATCATACATTGTATAACATTTACACAAATATTCCATTAAAGTGTGAAACATATAAATTGGACTATTGGAGGTAACTCTAAGATGTCACTTTACTCTAAAATAATAGCGGCCATTTACAGATTGTAATGTACCTTGCTCCAGATGCACTAACTGCTGGTGTTCGAGGAAAAAAAAAGTGTTTGAGAAAAATATGCAATGACTGCTTTATGCATCTTCATAATGAACCTTGCCTCTGAATTCTTTGAGCAAAGAAGGGTGGATATTCAGGATTGATCTTTGATACGCCTGAACCAGCTCAATAATAAAAAAGTTTAAGAATCTACCCTGAGTTCCTTATAAAAATCTAGACATAAACAGAAGTTCAGATTGATTGCATATGTCAAGAAATACAATCTTGATACTAGATAGGGCCTTCTTGCAGAAGAGAAAATTGGTACATTCGGAGTAGCAAAGTATAAAATAAACAGGTACAGTATACAGTGGCTTTTGGTCAGAAGTCAAACGCGAACCTTAAGCACATTCACATACACCAGGATAGCAAAAACGAACAACCCTGTGTGTTGCTGTTAACTAGTAGTTAAACCCAGTATGGTGCAATCCTGTGTTAGTAGTACCCAGTTGGTGGAACCCCAAATTATTAGTTGTACTCTTACTCGGTGGTGTTAAAACTTTGTAACTTCGCTGCTTCGGTAATGAAATTTGAGATATCCCATTATGGGATAAGAAAACAAAAACCAATAACCGGTCATCCAAACATCGCAGCAATATTTGCCAAGTTTACATATAGAAATGGGTGAGAACAAGTTGTATAGAGCTCTGAAAAAACTCGACACTGAAGCATAACAAAAGTTCTCAGAAGTTCATAAACTGTTAAATTCTGTGAAGTAACTTATGCAAGGTATGCTGTGAAGTAACTTCTTCACTGACAGCTTCAGAACATGGTATGCAAGGTAAACAAGAAGTTTAGACCATTCTCGACCAGGAGTGCTTGTGCATATAGTTTGCAAACACAACTGAAACTGAAAGAATGAAGGGTCATCACTGAAACTCTGAAAGGATGAACCGATGAAGGGCCCAAATTGTGACCTTTTTCTCAGTAAGAATTTCAGAAATGCAACACCAACACACAACATACATGAAACGTAAACCTGCAAGATGGAAACCCAGCCTCAGGTCAAAACAACCAACCTCAGAGCACTCAACAGCGGCCGTCGACAGCCTCTCCAGCACGGCCTATAACTCACGGAGCACAACCACCTGCACGCCATTCCCCCTTGCAAACTCTGTGCCGCCACATCCTGCAACACACCAGCACGTAAGAAAATCCCAATTGTTCAATCCGAACCAGGCAATCTCACTGTCCTCGCAACCTAGAGAGCAAAAGACGAAGCAAGCAAGCATCAATGCATCACCACCTGTTTATCGGTGACTAGCCCAATCACCTCGTCCGTCGCTGCAGAAGCACGCGAAAGGGGATGAATGCGTAGCGCGCGTTCCGATGACGGCGAACGAGTATCTCCAACAAACTGGATTGCTCGAGATACTTACGGTTGCCGAATCGCCGTGAGGGAGTAGGGTGTTGATGGAGCGCGGAGGAGGCGATGAAACCGGCAATGGAGGGGGCATGGAGTCGATGCGGTGTTGCCTCAACGGACGGGTGTGGTTGACCGGCGCCGGCGCGATCGCGGCCGCGCGCCGCGGACCCGGCGGGGTGCAGATTATTTTGCAAAATGACCCCTATTCGCGACCCAACCATTTACATAAAACCCCCTAATTTGGATCGCGATTATTAAACGCGATCCAAACATTTGCTCGGGTCCTGATTATTTGCAAAATGGTCCATCTTTTGCGTGCGCACTATCTATCCTCCCGGGCTCCCCGTAGGATCTCCCCGCCGCGCTCCCTCCTCCTCCGTCTTCGACGACTCGGAGGTAGCGTGTCGGGGGATGTCGCGGGTCGCGTGGGGGAGGCGATGACGGTCGGACTGCTCAGCCTCGATGGCTCGATTCAACAGTGGCAAAGGGAGCTGGCCCCGTCACGCGACGTTGCGGCCGCTCCGCGGCGAGTGCAGCCGAGGCGAGAAGGGTGTTGGTCGAGCGCCGCGGCGGCGGCGGATTGGCGGAGCCGCGGAGGCGAGGCAATGCAGGTGGCGGCGCGCAGCTCGCAGTGGGGTGAGGCAATGGCGGGGGTCGGCCTGGGTTTCGATTCAGTTGTCAGCGACAGCAGATCATCCAAGGCTCCGAGCCAACCCCCTCGCTCCACAACCGGCCGATGCCCATCACTTCACAAAACAAGATCTAGCAAGCCGGATAAAGGACCAGGCACACTGGCAACTGCTCAACATTGGACATTCAAACCGAATAATGGGCTTCCATCTCATTCTAGTTAGTTCAACTCGGGCCAAAAAAAATAGAAGCATGAAACAACAAATGCAATTAGGCACAAGCATAGCATTGTGGTTTAAGTCACTGAGATCAAAGCATAAATCCAGGTCACACAAACTGATGATCGAGCAGTGCTCCACCAAACAAGGGATCGATCATACCATACAACATATAGTCACACAGATAGTGTTCCAACAGCATGCCATCCGATGAACATACAGCAACGAGCATGCCTGCCCGTCACCCAAAACATGCCACCAGCACAGAGCATACCATATCCCCCACAAAATGTGTCACCTCATACCATGGCTTGATTCCAGTGTTAGTATGTGGAGCAACTGAAATCAAGCATGTGTGAGTCAAGATGAGATCACCTAGGGAATCATACTGCAGGCCCTTGCTCCTCGATCAGCCGGTCCAACGAACCACGAATGCCTCCCTGGACAGCCTGATGTTGCCAACCAAGTCGTAATCCCCAGGCATTCCCCAGCTCTTCAAGGAAAATCAAACAATAATTGTCAATACTTGTCAGAGCACAGCACAAGCCACATTTTGCGCATCTGGGTTTCTGGTGCGTCAATCATAATGATTAGTCATTATATAAATAACAGTGATTTACTACATGTGCAAGATATGTAACTGCTAGCAACATAAAAAAGTTCAGAGCAAATGTGTGTCGGAAGATGCATTGGCTGTCTAATGAACTAGGATGTTAACTCATATAAGTAGGAGTTAAACATTACTACTTGTACATACATAACACAGTGGTAGACTATAATACACGTATTCTACACTAATCAAGTCTCAACTTATGACCAAGAAATTAGTCTAGATCAAATATGTTCACATGCAAAGCACATAGCGAAAGTATGTATGCATATCCTACAAACAATTATACTAAGCATCAAATTTCGAAAGAAAATATGCCAGCACAGTTTATACACAAAACCATACAGGGCAGCACAATAAATCGAGTAATCGACATCTGCCTCAGCTCTTCAAGGAAAATCAATCAATAATTGTCAGAACACAACACAAGCCACATTTTGCAGATCTGGGTTTCTGGTGTGTCAATCATAATGATTAACATTATATGGATAGCCATGATTAACAACTCTATGTGCAAGATATATAACTGCTAGCAACAAAAAACAAGTTCAGACTTCAGAGCAAATGTGCGTAGGAAGATGCATTAGCTGTCTAATTAACTAGATGTATGTTAACTCCTAAATTTAGGAATTAAACATTACTACATCTACATATAAAGCAGAAAGCACGGTGAGAGTACACATATTCTAGATTAATCAAGTCTCATCTTGCGACCAAGAAATTAGTCTAGATCAAATATGTGTAGGAACAAGCATTGGACATCCAACTTGATCAGACGATACATTACTATACCACTAAGATGTAAACATTTTTATTCACATACATAGCACACAGCGAAGTATGCATACCCTACATACAACCAGTCTCAACTTGTGTAAACATCAACAGTAATACACTTATCAGACTCGGGGCCACGCGACTGCGCACATGCCATATATATTCTAGGATAAGGATGCGACACGGCCCACACCCTACATCAGTTGTAACTACTCGTACCGTAGTAGAATTGGTCGGAACAGAAGAAAACTACCCGAAAAGTACTCGGGTAGGACTCCTGAGCTCGTATCTAGCTAGAATTTCTATGTAACCTGTCCTCCAAGACTATATAAGGGCGGGCAGGGACCCCCTCCAAAGATATCAACACCTAAGGCAATACAAACCACCACACAGGACGTAGGGTATTACGCTCTCGGCGGCCCGAACCTGTCTAAACTTTGTGTTCCTTGCACCTTCGAGCTACTGATCTCAGCAACATCCCACCTACAACTCACCACCTCGAAGGTATCCCTCGGTGGGCTTGGCGGTAAAACACTGACAGCTGGCGCGCCAGGTAGGGGCGTTCATCGAAGATCCACCGGAGAACTTGATGGCATCGTTCAACTTCACCAGCGCTGTGCACGACGAGAGCACGACGTTCCTGGTGGCTTCAACAGTCACCTTGTCGGCACCAGGGAGCCGACGGCATCTACTCCAGCATCCTGCCGCGATATCGACGACCTCATCGATGATCTCGGCGAAATTCGATTTTCTGATCTAACTGGAAATTACAAGGACGAGTCCGGATCCAACCCGGCTCCAACTCGTGATCGGCTGGACTCCAGCTTGCGCCGCAGCGATGACCTCAACTACTAAGCTTGGCTTCAGCTCGCGCCGCGAGGACGCTCGGTGACCCGCCGATGATTACTTCGACTACTCGTCTCGGCTAGAAAACTAGTCGAGAGTGGGCTTCACACCGTCAGCAACTAGTTGGAATCGACCCCGACTAGTCGGCTTCATCAACAAACCGTCGCGGCTCCATCGACGACCGCTGCGGCTTCGTCGACAATCATCCACGAATCAAGCTAAGTCACTTATATCTTTTCTGACTTGTTCTTCACAAGATCGGCTACTATTTTGGTATGCCTCTCGATGGGAATTACCCTCGGGGGCTACACCATGATCGACTAATTCTAGGTTTGTTGACTAACAGCCCACACGCTTGGTACATCGAGTTCGTAGGGCATCGCCCACACGCTTGGTGCACTTTGTTGTGTCGGGCTCATAGCGGCTACATCCTATGGACATGCGCTCTGCAACACGTGCTCTCGTCGGCTACTTTATGCCAATGAGCATTCTCTTTGTCGCAATGACGACTTCTTATTTCTGCACATTGTTTTCTTTTAATGGTCACTAATCTTTTCGGGTAGCACATGCCTTCATCCGTGAAACCTCGGCTCTTCTGTCACGCCTAACGTCTCTATGCGTACATGGGATAAAGATCTCATACACGCTATGAGCAACAGCTAAAACAGTACCAGGTGCTTAAACGTAACAGTCAGACTACTTGGGAGATTTACATGGCCTAAACAAGAGCTTGATACAGCAAATTTATTTTTACATCGAATAAACTTCGGTATATGCAATACCAAACATTATGCTACGTAATGTTTGGATTGTCTTTTTTCAGACGACAACACTCCAAGCCGCTCGGGGCGCCATCACGGCTTCGCTAGCCCCCAGGCTCGGGGGCTGGACATAAATAACTACTCAACGTGGCTTCTACTGAAGGGGCTCACTCCCATACTACCAGTAATACCCCATTTACTAGTTCTCGACTAGTACTACGCGTAGTTTACTGAAAGGGCATCGCTCCCATACTTCCAGTAATACTCCGTTTACTAGTTCCCGACTAGTATTACGAGTAGTTTACTGAAGGGGCGTCGCTCCTATACTTCCAGTAACACTCCGTTTACTAGTTCTCGGCTAGTACTACGCGTAGTTTACTGAAGGGGCCTCGCTCCCATGATTCCAGTAATACTCCATTTACTAGTTCTCGACTAGTACTACGCGTAGTTCACTGAAGGGGCCTCGCTCCCGAACTACCAGCAATACTCTGTTTACTAGTTCCCGACTAGTATTACGCGTAGTTTACTGAAGGGGCATCGCTCCCATACTTCCAGTAATACTCTGTTTACTAGTTCTCGATTAGTAGTACGCGTAGTTTACTGAAGGATTCTCGCTCCCATACTTCCATTAATACTCCGTTTACTAGTTCTCGACTAGTACCACGAGTAGGGGCCTCGCTCCCATAACACTGCGTTTATTAGTTCTTGACTAATTTTACACAGTCATCAACCACGACTCCTCTAGCTCCTATGCTCGGGGGCTGGACTCGACAGGGCACTTAGCGTGCTTTTGGCGGATCGTTTAAGCTCTCACGCTTGGAGGCTGGACGCCGCAAAACCACTCGGAAGATTCGTAGAAGAACCCGATTTAAAAGGCTTTCGAGGATTTATCTCGGGAAGATAATTGTTCAACCATTATTTTAGGAATTTTATTTCGAAATAAGGGGTTTTTCAAATTTTTAACCCAGAAGTCTTATCTAGCCATTGAATCAAGCAAAAAGGTTTGATTTGAGCGGTAATTTAGGGCGCTTTTTGGAGAAGTTATTTGTTTAACCATCTTTTCAGGGAATTCATTCCGAAAAAAGCGGTTTTTGAATTTCTGAACCAATTTGCCCACCTTAACCATCAAATCCTTACCATCATATATTGCATGCCATGATTCTTTAGATCATTTTTTCCAAACCTTGGGGATTTGGATTCAAGGCTCGGGGGCTGCGGGACACGTGTCATCAGCGACTTATTTTTCAAATCTTTTGGAAGATAAGGACAGAAGATTCAAGGCTAATTTGACCCTCGGCCTGATTTTCCGAGTCAACCTAAGGCTCGGGGACTACTCCATATGGAGTGCGAGTTTAATCGCACCCCATATAAAAAATATTTGACAACTACTCGGGGCTTGAGCAACTCGTAGCCTTGTTGCAGCCAAGAAAGTACTCGGAAGACACCTTCAAGATGAAGTTCGGGAGAACTCAAAGACGCTTGCAGAAGTACTCGGAAGCCTGCAGTACTCGACTACGAAGAGCTCGGGGGCTTGTCACGGGGCCACGGGACTGCACATATGACATACATATTCTAGGATAAGGGATGGGACATGGCCCACACCCTACATTAGTTGTAACTACTCGTACTGTAGTATAACTAGTCGTAACAGAATGAAACTATCCGAAAAGTACTCGGGTAGGACTCCTGAGCTCGTATTTGGTTAGGATTTTCATGTAACCCTGTCCCCCCAGTCTATATAAGGGCGGGCGGGGATCACCTCCAAATATATCAACACCTAAGGCAATACAAACCACCACACAGGACGTAGGGTATTACGCTCTCGGCGGCCCGAACCTGTTTAAACTTTATGTTCCTTGCACCTTCGAGTTACTGGTCTCGGCGACACCCCACCTGCAACTAGTACTCTTATAAACTAGTACTCTTATAGCACACCCGAGCGGAGAAAGTATACTACTCGGCATCAAATTTTGAAAGAAAATGTGCCAGCACATATACACAAAAATCATACAAGGCAGTACAGTAAATCGACATGTTCTACCTACGTCCTTGGATCAATGATTATCATATTCAAGAACGAAGAGAGTAACTGGTATCAATGATAATCATGCGCATCACTTTAAGGCTCCTTGTCAAGATATGAGGAGGGATCTAGAACTTAGCAGATGATTTTGAAGACACGTAAGTACGAAACATCTACAACGAAACTGGCGAGGGCATCAATCATGCCATGCATAGTAGAAGAATATATCTGTGAGGTCATAAGTGAATGCAGTAGCAGTGAGAGGCTAGCGGTCGATCAAGTGCGCAACAACTGAACTTCCACACGCACGAATGCAAAGAGAATTTTGCAGACATGTAAATATTAAGCATGAAGCCACAACAAACGACGACTGCATCGATCAAGCTATGAACTTGGCGTACCAGAGGAGATCGATGGCGGCAGCTCCCAAGCGCGGACGAATCGGTTGGCGATGCCTTAGTCGCGGGAGGTGCCACCAGATGGTAGCGGTCGCACTCGACAACCTTGCGGGCGGGCACGTCAACGGCGAAGAGGTGGCCCTCCAGGAAGAAGTAGACGACGGCGGGGTTGTGGGGGTGGATGAGCGCGAGCACGGGGACCTTCTTGGGGAGGCCAGTGGCCTCGTAGGTGTCGTCGGCCCAGATGTCGGCGAAGGTGGCCTCGTGCTCCAGCGTCCACTCCGTGGCGTACGGGTCGGGCAGGGTCCAGACGGTGACCTTGGTGGGGTCGCCGCCGCGGCGGTAGACCCCGACGTAGCACATGTTGCCGGCGCTGACCCCGACGTAGCGGAACTGGTCAAGCACCCTGTGGACCTCCATGTACTCGAGCACGCAGGGCCGGGGCAGCGGCACGAAACGGAGCACGGGGTGGTCGGCGGTGATGATGCCCCAGGAGTAGTCGGCCCACCAGAGCCTGCCCTGGTGGGAGATGGTGCAGAGCGGCGCCAGGGGCCGCGGCGGGAGCGGGTAGCGCACGCGCTTGTCGACCCACTCGCCGACGTCGGAAGAGTAGCAGCGGAGGTGGGTCGTCTCGGTGCCCATGAGGGGCAGGAGCTCGGCGACCATGTAGCCGCCGCAGCGGGCAAGGACCCCGACGAGCGCCTGGTGCATGATGGGCTCCTCCGGATCGGGGTCCAGGAGGCGGAACGCGGAGCCCGTGGTGGCGTCGAGGACGAAGTAGCCACGGGGACCGCGCTCCGCCTCCCGGACTCGGGCCCCGAGGAGCCCATAGCATCAGGGGCTCCTCGGCGTCCTCTTTTGCCCCGGCGGCGGCAGCCGCTACGTGGTCTCCGAGCTCCTGCACATCATCGGCAGCCACCACGCCGAGCTCCGCTGCTACTACTCCGACGCCGGCGAGTGGGTCAACAAGTGCGTGCACTACCCGCTCCCGCCGCGTCCGCTGGCTCCGCTCCGCACGCTCGCACACCTCGGCAGGTTCTGGTGGGCCGACTACTCCTGGGGAATCATCACCGCCAACCCCTTCGCCGACCACCCCGTGCTCGGCTTCGTCCCGCTTCCCCGGGGCTGCGTGCTCAAGGACAGGGAGGCCTGTGGTGTGCTCGACCAGTTCCGCTACGTCGGGGTCAGCGCCGGCAACATGTGCTACGTCGGGGTCTACCGCCGCGGCGGCGACCCCACCAGGGTCACCGTCTGGACCCTGCCCGACCCGTACGCCACGGAGTGGACGCTGGAGCATGAGGCCACCTTAGCGGACATCTGGGCCGACGACACCTACAAGGCCACTGGCCTCCCCAAGAAGGTCCCCGTGCTCGCGCTCATCCACTCCCACAACCCCGCCGTCGTCTACTTCTTCCTGAAGGACCACCTCTTCGCCGTCGACGTGCGCGCCCGCAAGGTTGTCGAGTGCGACCGCTACCACCTGATGGCGCCTCCCCGCAGCTACCCCATCGCCAATCGTTTCATCCGCGCTTGGGAGCTGCCGCGATCGATTTCCTCTGGTACGTATCACTGTATCGGTACCATTCCTGCCTCTGCTGGTTCAGAACTGTTTGTTGTGGTGTTCATCCGGTTGAAATGTGTTGGCTTTTTTATTGATCGATCGCTCTACCTCTCCTGGTTCATGGTATGATCGGTGCACTCCCTTCCTGTAGTATAAATGTCTGCACATTCTCTTTCATGTGCTCAAGTTCATGATCGATGATAATATTTGGCAAGGGGTGCCAAGGTGATGCACATGATGATTGAAAAATACCAGTTATTTGTTGATCTTATTACATTGGATGACTCGTATGGTTGAAGTATTTGTAGCATATGACACTTTGGCTGTGTGCTTCATACGTGAATAATAAACTGTTTATGTTTTAACCGTATATATCGTTGGACTGAGTTATTTAGCCAATACCTTTTCATAGACATGTTTCATCTCGATTCAAGACTATTTTGTTCCTTGATCACAATTTGAGAACTTGATATCACTAAACATCTGTAAAATGTGTCCTCACTGTGATTTGTATGTGAATAATAATGTAATGTTTAATTCTCTTATCATATCACTTAGCATCTGGTCATAATTGTATAGCCTCATAGCCATTGCATCTTCCTACACAGTTTGCTTGGAGCTTGTGTTTCCTGTTGCTAGCAGATACTAGTATATGTTTGCACAAAGAGCAATTAAATTAGGCTATCCAAATAGTAATTGGGATGAATCCAGATTTACATCATACCTCGTTTTCCTCTGACAAGTTGTTGGCTGAACTTCCTTGAAGGGCTGGGCAATTGGTCAAGTGACATCGGCTCGATCGAACCAACTGAAGCACCACCATCCCAGCCAATGCCTGGGGGTTACCACTTGGTTGGCAACACCAGGGTGTCCAGTAAGATGTTCATGTTTCTTCAGATCAACTGATCGAGGAGCTAAGGGCTTGAGCAGCATAATCTCCCTAGGTGATTCATCTCCCCGCACATGCCTGATCTCAGTTGCTCTACATATATCTACCCTCCCACATCATGCATGAAGGTGCGCTGAAATAATTTTGTTCTACCGATTTTTCCTACACCAGGTTTAGCAGCACTGGACTCAAGTTATTGTAGTATAAGATGACATCTTTTGGGTGGGATATGGTATGCTCTATGCTGGTGGCATGTTCTGGGAGACGGTCAGGCATGCTCGTTTTCTGTTCACCGGATGGCATGCTGTTGGAATTAGAACACTATCTATGTTAACCATGTTGTATGACATGATCGACCCCTGTTTGGTGGAACACTGTTCGATCATCAGGGCGTGACCTGGACTGTGCTTGATTTCAGTGGCTTGAACCAGAATGTTATGCTGTATTCTTGGGTGGCTAATTGCTCCTTGCATTTGTTTTCATGCTTCTATGTTATTTGAGTTTTGTTTTGTCGGATTACGGGCCGTTTCTGTTCTTTGGATGGCATGCTATGGCAAGCTGCAACCCTATTTATGCTTATGCTTACTTAGCTGTATGGTATGATCGTTTCCTGCTTTGCCTGGAGCACTGTAATTCGATCATCAGTGATTCAGTGTGTGATATGGATCATGCTTAATTTCAGTGACTTGAAGCACAGTGCTATGCTATGATTGTGTTCTTGGGCGACTCAATACTCCTTGGCTCCTTGCACTTGCCGTTTCATGCTTTATGGTACTGTTTCTTTTTGTGGTTTTTTGGTACTGTTTCTTTTTGTGGTTTTTTTGGTACTAGTGAGTTAGCTCGAGAAGTTCTTCGTTGATTCTGACTTGAGTAAATTTTTTTTTCAACGAATCAGGTACGAGAGCTGCCGATTATATTAAAACGAAAAAAGTTTCAGAATGGATAGAAACAACGAACAGGCTTTCGCCTTGACCTCTACCGATCCCACCACCAGCCGACCTGAGATGCATGAGACGGTCGGCGCTGCCAGCCATGCCACCACGGCGCCATGGGACGCCTCCATTTGGTCGCCATCAGCCACATCACCATGACGTCTCTGACGAGCAACCAAGCAAGACGCCGCCGGCCATACCACCACAACGATGCTGACGCATCTCAGCGCGGGCGGCACTTACTGCCCGAAAGGAAAACCGCACCCGGGTGGAGAAGGCCGGCAAGGGCGCAAAGGCTGTGCGAGCCGCTGCCACCGCCGCCAGGGCCTGCGCCGAGCTCGCGCAGCCGTGCCAGCCCACACGCGTTGCAGCCGCCGCCTGGGCTGCGCTGGCTCGTGTTGGCCGCGGAGCCGGCAGGCGCCACCGCACCGCAGGGCGCGAAGCACTTTCCAAGCCGCCGCCGCCGCCGCCTCCACCTGAGTCCAGCCATCTCGACTCAGCCCCCATAGGGACCGATCGGGAACGGCAAGCAGACCGCAGATCCGGTCACCGTCTATGCAGATCCGGCCGCTACCCGTGAAGATCTGGCCACTGGCCATGGCTACGCAGCCGGGAGTGAAGAGCGTAGGGAGATGAAGAAGGGGGTTAGGAGATATGGGAAAAAAGGAAGACGAGTGATGCTGCCCCGCCGCCGCCCTCCTCGCTGCTTCCTGGACTTCCGGCGGGCAGATCCGGCGGCAGTGGAGGTGAGGTGAGAAGCAAGCGAGCGGCTGGGGGCGGGGTCAGAGGAGCCGCCCGTGTCGCCTAGCTTGAGCGACGCGACCCCACTACATGCAATGAACAAGATAGGAACTCTGATATGAGTAGAACTAGCTAGAATATGAAATGTCATTAACAAATCAAAATTTTTTTGGAAATTGAATTCGAAAGTAAAGCAAAGGAAGAAGTGGTAATATTATTCAAAAAAACAAGAAGTGGAAAAAGGAGCATGCGAGGCGACGTGCCCCGTATAGTACAGAGGACTCTTGCGTATCTGATCGTGAAACAGTCGCACCTGATCGCCCGTTTTTCTTTTTTTTAACGGAGGATCGCCCGGTTTTGTTGGCACTTGACACGCAGCAGGAGCAGGATGGGTTCAGTTCAAAGGCTGCCACGCCATGGCAGGAGTTCTTTTGCTTTTGTACGGTGGTTTCAAAGGGCGCGCCCTGGCCTGAGCTGCAGCCTGCGCCTGCTGACCGGCCAGAGAGAGGCAGACGTCACGGCGGCAGGCTGATTGACCGGTTGATTTGATTCCCTCTCCTCCGCGAGAGCGCTCGGCCGCTCGCCGAGCAGCAGGAGCGCGGCGCGCGGTGGCGACCGGCGAGCCGTGGTGTTTGCCATCGCTTGCGCTTCGCCCCCCTCAACCTCTTCTTTGATGGGTGGTGTGGCACGGAGTGGCGTCGTATCGCGTGCCACAGAGATAGCACAACGGAAGACACTTCAGATTCCTGCTCCTTTGACTAGAAATATATGCTCATGTAGATCAGTGGTAAGTCACAAATTTATTTACCTTTGATCACCAATATCTGAAACTTCACGCAAATTGATAACATGAAGTTAGTATTAATAAACACATTGTAAAAAGTTGATTTTGTAAAATCTCATAGCATATTGCTTGTTTAAGAAATTATACTCCTCTCAAGAAACATAAAAGTTAGTGGTACCATTTTGCGGCAACATGTGTTTTTAACTGGCAAAATAACCTATTTCATCTCTCAACTTTCCTCTCAACTTTCCTCCAAGGCTCAAATTCATTCTTGGACTATCAAATGGTCCAATTTAATTCTTAAACTTTTCATTTGTGCTCAATTTAATCTCTAACGTGATGGAGCACGGAAGGCAACGAACGCTCTTCGTGCCGCTACCTGCCAGGCTACCAATCATTCACGTTCAGAGACATCTCTAGCAGCCACACACTACACGGATGTTGCTACACGTAAGAGCGTGGATCGTGTAGAGCGACTATGCGCGTCGTGGGGCACCACTTGCATGCTAGAACTTTCAAAACAGAGCACATGGGAATGTGCCTAATCAAATAGCCAGTGGTATAGGTGGATTTACCAGTGAAGTTCTTTTTACAATGTCTGCATTTAGCACCAATTCGACGTTTCTTACCGTCAATTACCTCGTAGATTTTCTCGAAGTCCTTCCAAACCTTAGAGGTGGACATCCTCCTCTTTCAGGAAGCGCCACGGCCACTGGCAGCGCCGGTGCTCACGCTCCCAGACCCGGTCTGCCCCTGAGGAAGTCCCTGGACGTCTGCGTCGAGATCAATGGCCGCATTGCTTCCAAACAACTTCTTTGCATCCGTAGCCAGGTCGTCCTCATCATCTCCGTGAAGACTCATCGCCCGCAACTCATAGTTGTGAGACATAGGGTCATCACCGTTGGCCATCGCAGGCCTCCGGTCCCTCAACGGCCTGTGTAAGAAACAAGTGAAGCAGAGAAAGAAACAAGTCAGTAACAACAAGGGAAAGAAAAGAGGAAGGCCAGAAGAGAGGGACACCGGAGTTACCTTTGGTCAGAGCACCGGAGTTGCCGTTGATGACCTCACCGGAGACTAGGAGAGGGAGAGGGGGATTAGAGAAGAGGAAGGCGAAAAAGGTTGAGAAGCGACAAAACAAGGGAGGGGAAGCAAATTTGACGGCGAGCAGAGAAGACAACCAGACCTGGCACCGCTAGCTCGCGTCGCTGCCGCTCGGCCTTCCCCGCCTTTCCCTTCTTCAATCCTCGTCACCGGCAAGGAGGACCGCCGAGGAGCTAGATCCGGCGAGCAGAGGAGCCGAGGAGGCCGGCGAGCAGAGGAAGCAACCAGCCCTGCCACTGTTGGACGTTGGCTTGCGTCGCCGCCGCTCGGCCTTCCCCTTGGGCCCGCCTTCCCCTTCTTCAATCCTTGTCACCAGCGATAGGGGAGGGAGGTGAGCGGCTGCAGATGTCAGATCCGGCCGAGCCGTGTCTCTGGAGGCGGCGCGGGAGGCGAGGAGGACCACCTAGCGAGGAGCTAGATCCGGCGAGCAGAGGGCGCTAGATCCGGCGAGCAGAGGGGGAGGAGAAGGGAGAGGAACACCGGATCTAGGCGAGGAAAGGCGGGAAGGCGAGGGGAGCGGCGGATCTACGCCGACGACAACGGCGAGGCTAGGGTTTGGGGGGGGGTTCAGGGGGAGGCGCGCACGGGGAGGTGGGGAGGCGGCTGGCAACTAGCAAGGCGAGTGGGAAGGGAGAGGCGAGACCAGGGTTTGAGGGCGAGCAGCCCCGCCGGCACGTTGGCCGGCAGGGGCTGTCGACCACCACGGGCTCGGGCAGTAGGCTAGGCAAAGTGTGGGACGCCACTTGTTGGACTCAGCGCGCCGTCCGTGTCCTGGCCGTTTCAGGGAACGAGATCCTCTGCAGCCACTGCCACGTGGGCCCGGCTCCACGTGTAAGTGACCGAGTCCCCCTGCAGTTACTGCAGAGGAACCGCTTCCCGTTTCAGAGCCTCAAAATATCATGCGTGCAATCACGGGCTCCGCGTTCCGCCTCCCGGACCCCACCCCTGGGGAGTCCATCATGCACCAGACGCTCGTCGGCGTCATCGCCTCTCCCAGCGGCGGCGACCGCTACATGGTCGCCGAGCTCGTGCCCTCCTTCGGCAGCGAGAGGGCCGACCTCCGCTGCTTCTCCTCCGACCTCGGCGAGTGGGTCAACAAGCGCGTGCACTACCCGCTGCCACCGTGGATCCTGTCGCCGCTCTGCACGCTCGCTCACCACGGCAGGCTCTGGTGAGCCGACTACTCCTGGGGCATAATCACCGCCGACCCCTTCGCCGACGACCCCGTCGCCGCCGACCCCTTCGCCCCCGATCCCTTCGCCGCCGACCCGTACGCCACGGAGTGGACGCTGGAGCACGAGGCCACCTTCGTCGACATCTGGGCCGACGACACCTACAAGGCCACTGGCCTCCCCAAGAAGGTCCCCGTGCTCGCGCTCATCCACCCCTACAACCCCGCCGTCGTCTACTTCTTCCTGGAGGACCACCTCTTCGGCGTCGACGTGCGGGCCCGCAAGGTTGTCGAGTGCTACCGCTACCATCTGGTGGCGCCTCCCCGCGCCTACCCCATCGCCAATCGATTCATCCGCGCTTGGGAGCTGCCGCGTGCTGTCTCCTCAGGTACATGTCACAGTACCATGCCTCAATGCCTCTTCTCATCTCTGGCTCTGCTGCTTCAGAATTATAACAGGATATCCGTGCCCTGCTTAAATGTGTTGGCTTGATTGATATTATCAATCAATAATCTTCTAGTTCATGCATGGCTTGATCCTTGCTCTCAGATGGTTGTAGATGCCATCGTTACAACTTACATGTCTGCAAAATTCTCTTTTGTGCTTAGTTCAGTATTACATGTCAATTACTGTACTGTATGCTTCATATGGTTGGTGTGTATAGGTTGTTCGGACACATTTTCTTTCTAGAATTGGTGCTGAGATACTGGTATTCCCCTCGCTGGTGTACTACTAGACTACTTTATCTTGTTGATATTTATTTACACATGTTGAGACTTGCTACTTGTAGGATAAGAAATTTTTGCTTTGGGCTTCATACGTGACTAAAATGTTTACCCAATGTAGTCACATATGGTTCGGTCAAGTTACACAGCCAATGCCTTTTCCTGCACATGTGTGGTAGACTAATTCTTGATCACAGCCTCAAAGGTTGGGATCACTATAGTTATTTGTAGAGTATATTTCATCTCACTGCTAAATTCGTATGTGACTATTGTAATGTTAACTTCTTTCTTATATCATTTAAGTGTGTTGACTTTTGATTGAACCTCTGCATGCCGCCTTCACTGGGTTGTAGATGTTTCATAATTATAACTTATATATGTGAAATTCTCTTTCATGTGCTCGTGTTCAGGATCTGTGCTAATGTCTTGACAGGGATCCGAAAGACCGAAAGTGTTGCACTTGATGATTGACAATACTCATTATATGTTGGTTTGTTGTACTTTACGACCTGTATGGTTGGAGTGCATATACTGTGGTGACCATTCTTTCAAATATTGATGCTGAGATACTAGTATTCTCCAGTTGGGTGTGCATTTAGACTAGTATCTTAGTGCTGATGTCTACACAAGCTGAGACAAGTTATTGTAGGACGTGGACTTTTGCTTTGTGCTTCCTATATATGACTAAAATGTTTAATGTTTATACCACAGTCGTATATATGGTCATGGTGAATGGTGAATGCCTTTCCCTAAATATCCGATCTAAACTAATTTCAGGATCACAAGTTGAGATCACTAGTTATTTGTATAATATATGTACATTCACTGTGCTTAGTTCGAATGTGATTATTGTAATGTTTAATTCTTACCTGTAGCACTGAGCATCTTAGTTAGTGAGGCAGCCATTACAGCTTCCTGCACACATTGGCTTTGAACTTGTTTCCTGTCTCCAGCAGATATATATCTTGCACAAATAATAGTTAATTAGGGCTATCCAAATTATGATTTATGATTGACACACCAGAAATCCAGATTTACATAATGCATTGTTGTGTTCTGACAAGTAAGTAATGACTGGTTTTCCTTGAAGGGCTGAGGAATCGGTCGAGTGACATCAGCTCTCCTGAACCAACTGCAACACCACCTTACCGGCCAATGCCTGGAGACTACCACTTGTTTGGCATCTCCAGTATGGTGGCACCCAAAGAATGAGCTGAGGAGCAACGGTATGCAGCTGTTTAATGTTCTAGGTAAACTCATCTCCCCATACATAAACATAAGTGATCTCAGTTGCTCTTTGTACCCTCCCACATCATGCATGAAGGAGTACTATTGTACCAACTAATGTCAACTCTCCTGAACCAACTAATATAGTTTTGTCCTTTGATCCAGGTTTAGCTAGCAGTGCTGAACTCAAGCTATGGTATGATGACGTGTTTTTGGGTGGGATATTACATGCTTTTGAAGCATTATATGATACTTAGCTGTATGGTATGATGGATCGCTGCTATGGACCTATGGTGGAGCACTGCACTCGATCATCAGGGTGCATGTGACCTGGATCATGCTTGATTTCAGTGACTTGAACCGCAATGCTATGCTATTTGCTCTTGACCGACTCACTGGTCCACGCAATTGCTGTTTCATGCTTTTATGTTGATCTTGTGGTGTGAGCTAGCTCGAAGAAGTTCATTGTTGATCGTGGCCAGTGGCCTGAGTGGAAGTAGTTAGAATCTGGGATGAAGTTCCATTCATTTCGGTGTTCAGCACCGAGCAAACTGTCAGTCTGCAATGATCCATGTGAGCAATGGTGCTTGGTTTCTAACCGGTTGGCTGGTTCTCGCCGACAAGATTGATGCTTGCCGGTTGTGGAGTCAGGGATTCACCCGTTGTGGTTGGCTACTTGCTGCTGCTCTGAATTAGAATTGGTTGTCGTTACTGGGGTTGGGACGTGTCAAACCTTGCCCATTGATCCACACTGTTCGCTTATTTATGCCTCTGGTTCTCAGTAAAATTCGATTCGCTTTCAGCAATTCGGAACTGTATTCCTTTGCGATTGAATCGCCTGTAGGATTGCCCGGACGGGGACAGGTTGGTCTCGTTGGCATTCAAGTGCTCCTCCCCTCTTGTAGCTGCAGTTCTCTGTTGATCTGGCTTCCTTCCGCAGGATGGGTTCGGTCGAAAGGCTGCGCCGCCGCGCCATGGCCGGAGCCGAGCGGAGCCCCTTTGCACGATCCATCGCGAAGCAGCTGCCAGGAGAATAGGCGATCGCCAGATCGGTAGGTCAAGTCATTTTCAAATCTCCTCTTCTCTCTGCGCTCGCACAGCAGCCCGAAGCCCCAAACGGTGACGAGCGCGCACACAGGCTTCGATCCCCGGAGCCGGAGGTCACGCGGCATCGCCGTATTTTATCCGGGGACCTGCACGCGTGTCGCATCCGCAAGCCTCCCTGCCCAGGCCGTCGGCCATGGTGGCGCGTCGTCTCGCTGGGTCGTCGCTGGTCACGATCTCGCAGGCGCAGAGGAGCTGTTCTTCCAACTCCATCTGATCACGCCGGCGAGTGGCCAGCGGGAGCGCTACATGGCAAGCATCCTGAGAACAGCTTTGATCAGTTGGCTTCTTCAGCTCCGATCAACCACAACGATGTCGTCTGCGTGCGGGGGGGGGGGGGGGAATCGTGGCCCTCGTCGGCGGCACGACGCCGTTGGCCGGCCGGCGGCCGCAGTGGAGATGAGGAGAAGCTCGCGGCATGGACGTCGGAGCCTATCTTGACCCTGATCTCAACCGCCCAATCCAGATCGAATGGCTACAAAGTGTCCCGTACAAACGTACTGCGGTCAACCTAATATTATGCGAAAGGAACCCCAAATTGCGGACGCGCGTGCGATGAATTTTTCCGCAAACCTATAGCTGCTTATGCTTAATTTGATCTTCCTTTCGCCGAGATGGTTCACCGTCAGCGTTGATGGAAGTGGTAGGAAATATTTAATTTTTTACCATCTTTACGAAATGCCAGCATTCAAATGTGAGCTTTATAAATGCTCTTACATATTTGCTATGGGAGAGAGAAGGATTGTTATATTTTTTTGCTAAATTTGCAGATGTGGCGGGCCACATTGAATCTCGAGCGTGGACATGCCATGTAAAATGACCCAACTGCTCCCACGAGTCCACACCAAGACACCTTCCTTTACCGTGACACAGCTAGGTCCCGCACGTCATCCCTACCCTCCGTCCCCATCTGCCGAAGGTTCTTAAGAAGCAGTACCACTTCGGTTTTACCCTCCCCCTCCTGAACCTGCTCCTGCTGCTCTCCATCGTCGCCGCATCGGCGCGCAACGAGGAGAAAGGCCGTGCGCTCGCGGTGCACAGGCGGGCACTTGACCCTGCCGGCCGAGTCCTGGGCACTTAGAACCCCTCCGGCGGTTCCTTCGTCGGCATCATGACCTTCTCACTGTAGGGCCCGGGCTCTCCGGCAGCTTGCCACCAGCGGTCGCTGGGCTCCGGAACCTCAGGGGCTGTACCTGCACTATACGGCGTCAAGGGGCCAATACCCGCTGGCACAATCAGAGGGCAGCAGAAGTAGGCGCTCGGCACGGGGCAGGAACCCGTCGCAATTGGCCCGTCGCCCGTGGCGCGGCTGCGTCGCGTGTGGCGCGCCACGTGCGTCCCGGCCGTCCCGCTGCGGCTCCGCCTCGTCGTCACGGCCGGCTTCGGTGGCAAGTGGCTGCGGACCCAGGAAGCGGTGCTGCCGGCCCGGGCAGGCGTATGACACGGGGCTCCGGGTCAACGAAGTCGCCCTGCGCACCTGCAACCGCTCATGCCGCGCGCGCGCCGTCGCCGGCGCGCTTGTACATATTTAGTTGATTCCGTCCATGATTCGCCGGCCGCCATTTTTTCTTTTGGCTTGCGGTTGCATGTAATTTGCTCCGTGATCCCAGTTGGTCGCTTATGTGATGATGAAGAGTTGGTTCTTGAAGAGAATTGAAGAGAGAAACAGAACAGAAAACCTTGTGGCTGATGATCCAAGGCTGCACGAACCAATGCAAGCAAGTATGCTAGGCGCGCTGCGCCTGCACTACTGCAGTGATAGATGATATCCATGAAGTGGTCCATCTGGCAATGAACTGGTCGCGGGCCTCGCGCTCATGGTGGATCTGACGCCGCCGGCGAGGAGCTCATTGTGGTCCGTGCGCTGCTACCCAAAGTAGACGGGAGGGAGGGAGGTTAGGGATGACAAGTGGGACCAGTTATCAGAGAGAGGGAGTTGGAAGGAAGTAGACTAGCTGGGGTAAATATGTCATTTCGTGTGATCTGTCTAAGCTGGCCATCCAACGTGGCCTGCCACGTCTGTGAATTTGGCAAAAATATAAGAATACTTCTCTCTCCCATGGCAAACATGTAAGAATATTTTTAAAGCTGGCATTTAAATGCTAGCACTCCGTAAAGATGGCAAAAAATTAAATATCCCACCACTATTAAATATCCCAAGTGGTGGGATCGATGCTGGAGCGGCTTTTGGCTTCGTTGCTTGCTTGCGAGTAGAAACTCCAATTTGCAGCTCAAGGTAATTTCATTCTTCTGTTGATGATTACAGAGTCTTGACGAAGGTGAATTGGTGATGGTTTACTTTTGACTGTTTACTCGTCGCTTGATGAATTAGCAGCTCAAATTGAGATGTCTGTTTGCTGGGAATGGAAACAACCAAATGCATATCTGGTAGTAGAATTAAGATGGCATGCTATGTATTCTGCGGTGCCCATGTACCCAGATCTGAGCTCTGAAGTCTGAACTATGAACTGACAAACAAATTCAGGATTCAGAAAAGAAAGGGAAAATCATATAACAGAAATTTTCTTCAAAACCAAAAGGAATAAACCAGTCAGAAAAACTCTGGCCAGAGTCTGGGGTGACCTCAATCTTTGAACAGTTACAACACTACCAGAAAACAAATATTATGGATCTGTCTGAATAATTCGATTAATATAACAGCAAAACCAAGGTTTGCTCACCCCAAGTTCAGATGTTGTCTCCTTCCCCCTTTTCCTCTTTCTGCTTACTACTACTTTCAGAATCATCTGCACTAAAGGTTGAAAGCAAATATTCAACAAAAAAAGGCTGAAAGCAAACGAAGGAACTACAATAGAAGAATCCACAGAACATTCACATTGTCTATGTACACAAGAAGAAACACACCTATCTCACCATCTTTGCTATTTACATCTGAGGACCCTGAGGCAACCTGCCCATGAACTGCTGGTAAGCTGCCATGGCATTCCTGTTTGCCACCTGCAATTGGGACTTCTCCTCTGGGTTCACCTTCACCTCACCTCTTGGCAGGACAAGCCCTGCACAACCCTGCATTTTTGGAGGATGGCCAGGTACCGATGCTGGCATGAAGGTTCTCAGAGATGGTACTGGTACCGCCATGCCAGGCGGGAGCATTCCGAAGGAGAAACCACCTGAAGCTGCGCTGAGTTGCGGTGGGAGACAAAGTGAGCCGTAGGCAGCAGCAGCACTCAACTGTGGGATGCTGGGTTGTGCTGGTTCTGGCCTCCGGTGAAGGTTGCTACCCTGTGGTGCAGCACCGGAACTGGAGTTTGGTTGCCCACTGCTGTTTCTGGCAGCTGGAACTTCATGGTTGTGCTTGCCCTCATAGGTGGTGATCACGGACTTGAGATCATTTGAGGCTCTCTCCACATGCTTGCGCACTGAGCAGCCTGCGTAAGTGCATTTGTAGTAGCTCCTGCAGACACATAGATGGACGTTTCTTTGTTAGCGGTGAACTATTGAAAAGCTAAGATCTCCAATTTTTTTTGAAACGTAATTTTTTCCTTTCAAAGGTTAAGGTTTCCAATCCATTTGGTTTCTTAATAAACTAAGTAAGAGATGGAAATGCCACTACAAGCTGACCTCGGGTTTGGATTTCCTTTGACAACTTTTTGCCCATACTTGCGCCAGCGGTAACCATCATCAAGGATGTCAACCTCACTTGTGGTCTGCACAACAATCCGAGGTTCCCGGACAGCTCTTGATGCCATAGCTGCCATGTCAAAGGCATTGGTGGTAGCGTTAGTAGTGGCAGAAACCTCCATCTTCCTGAAAGAAATTCAAAGGAACACATGAGCACTGGTTTAACGGGATTGCATGCTCATATTATATAGTTGGTCACAAGACCCAACCTTCTTTTAGATTCAGTCTCATCTTCATCCCCACCATAGGTCGAGGGAATGGTACCATGGGTTGCCCTGTCATCTTTCTCATTGGATGAGACTGTTGACGAGACATCTACAGCTTCTTGGGACTCCATAATACATGTATCAGCAATCTCTGTTGTGGTAAGAGAACCGGGCAGATTTCTTTCAAGACCTCCACTGTGCACATCTTGGAAGTGGTCATTTGGAGCCATTACCCGTGAGGTTTCTGTGTTACGACCAGGTTTGGAACCAAAGTTCTCAGAGCCATCAGCTTGCAAATCATTGACGTGTGACGACGGGACACTTGGCCGGCGGTTGGGAGGAGGCAAAGGGTGACTGTGGGAACCTTTGTAGACTATCTCCGTTATATGACCCTCTTGAGAACGCTCCACCTTTTTCTTGACAGGGCAATTTGGGTGAGTGCATTTGTAGTAGCTCCTTGGGTGCTCACTGTTCTTCACTTGCTTTTGTCCATATTTTCTCCAGTTATATCCATCCTCAGCAGGTGCTATAACTGGAACAGAAGAATCTTCTCCATTTTGGTTTTCCTCACTCTCTACCTGTTCATCGGCAGGGGATGGATGATCGTTGTCTAACATGGAATCACATGTGCTAGGTTTAACAAGATTTTCCTCAGTTTCATCCTTGGTTGCAGTTGTGCTAGCCTGGAGACTTAACTCCTGCTGACTATCATTTAAGGACTGGTTTTGGTGAAATGCACTTAAACCCTGGAAAGTGCAAACTTTGTCAGGCCAGTGCGTTACAGATAAGTAGATGTGTTCGTACATGTCAAATTTACAAGACAAAGAAAATGCAGTAGTAAGGAATGGACGCAGCAGAGTGTAGGTGATGGGGGCAATAACATTTCAGCAATCGTACCTTGTCCACAGTTGAAAAACTTGGGGGCTTAGACCTCAAAATAGGCTGAAAGGAAAATGCACAATCATCATGCGATTGATCTTCAGCCTTCTTGGGTACCGAGGATATCATTGATTTAAAGTTTTTAGGCATCAGAAAAGGCAACTTGCCGGTCGTAGGAGAAGGTTGCGCCTACAGAGATCATAAACAATTACAGGTTCACATCACAAACAGTATAAGGAAACTAGGAAAGAGTGGACCATCTTCTCTATTTTATCCTGTCTTTAAATTCACTTGTGCATTAATAATTTCAGAAGTCGTAAAAGAAATAAATGTCCTGGTGGTTAGAAGATAGTCAAAAGATGCTTTGATCTAAAAAAGGGAAATAGTCCTAGAAGTTGCACTTTATATCTGACTTCACCAAGAGCGACAATCATCTCTATAGGTATTATTACATAGATACTTACAATGGCATTGGGTAGAAAGACTGGTGACTCCAGAAGCTCCCTTGGACTCACACCTGGTGGTATGGTCACAGGAGACCGAATTGGCGCAGGAGAACTGACACGAGATGTGTCAATTTTCAGGACTCCAAAACCGGCCCTGGCAGCCATCCTCTCTGCAAGACCTCCATGTGAGGTTGATTTCTGATTTGCGATAAAAAGGTTTGATTCAAACTGCAGAGGGGCTTTTGTATCTTGAACAGTTTCTTCAACGCTCGGATAACCAAAAGTTTTGCTCTTCTCAATTCCATCCTGTGGTTTGTTACTGCTATTGTCACCAAAGATGCTGGAGAATAGACCAGAGCTGTATTCTTCGTTCAAGAAGCTTGACGTCAGTGTTCTTGGGCTGGGTGAAGGAAGCATCCAATCCTCCATCAATGCTCTGCGGTTGTTGGTCCCGGCCATGCTGGTGGTAATTCTAATTCAGACTGAAACTTTTAAAGCAAAGTAGCAAACCCAATATTTTAGTTGAAACACTCAGTCTTGTTAATAAAATCAAACAGGCGCAATATTTCTTATCAGCTGTGCAAAGGAAAAGCAGATTGCCAGACATGGAACATGATAGCATAGCTGGAAACAAAAACAGACTTAACTGAAGATCCTAGCACTCATTTAACATATAAACATATGAACTCAGGATACGGACAGGTGCAGATATGACTGAGGAAATGGGGCAACCTTTGCACAAAGATACTCTACAACAACAGTAAAGACACAATGAAAGAGGAATTCACTGCTTAACCCAGGAGATTATAAGGAGGTGTGGAATTCATACTCACCAAATTACAGAATACATAGAAACACACTAAAGATCCCATGTAGATGTTCTTTTATGCCTACTGAAGAATTCATAGTCCTATGTGCAAACAAATGACAACCAAACGAACTGAACTTGACCCAAGCATTTGAACTGAATCCAAGCTCAACACTGCAAGGATAGTTTGATGAGATGGATAAACTCAAGCAGCCAAATAACCACCATGCGGAAATCACAGGTCATGCCTTGAATTCCGGCAAAATGACCCCCAGGCATAGTGTTCTGACACAACCTACAATCTACAGGTAATCCCCATCAGAATTTTGCAAACTACCAACCAAGCCTCAGACTTCATACACAATTCAAGTAAACAAGAACCCATAGCGCCTCCGCTTTGATGAGCAAGGAGCCGCCTTTACCAAAAGAACTCATCAAAACATCGCGAAATTAAACGCAGCAAGACATTCAAATAGGCACCTGAAGCGGCTGGGGCGGTCGGCAGCAACGATACGCCGCTTCCTTGAGAAGGCAAAGCGGCCTTTCTATGGGCGCCTGAAGGATGTGCAAATGGGCTGCGGCAGAGACGACAAGTTGGTCAAATCCTGCGCCCGTGGGGAGAAGAACAATCAAGCCTCTGACTATGGACAAAAATCCGTGTCTTTCCTCGCTCTTTTTTCTTTTTGTTCCCTTTCCTCTCGTAATTCTCTCTCACCGGAACAAGAACCTATCAACTACGGCGGCAAAAACCTTGCAAGCAGCAGTGGAAATCAGATTCTTCCTCCACGAAGAAGAATCTGTTCCAAGACGACTGAATTGGATTCTCTCTCTCTCTCTCTCTCTCTCTCCCCCCTTGATATTTATGGGGGAGCTGGTTTTTGCGAGGTGGTGGAAGAGGGGGAGAGAAGGGCGGTTGGCCGAGAGGAGGGAGGCGAAGGGAACGGCGGCAGAGAAGCTGGAGGCGATTCGTTGCAGTTGCAGGCGATAGGCTCCTACTAATTTTGAGCACCGAGTTGCAGAGCTGTCGCCTTCCCCGCTCACTTTTCCCCATCTTTTATGGAAGCGGTTGCTCTTTAACGTCTGACGGTTTTACCTTTAACCATCTTTACATGCGTCATTATCTGCACTATTCCATAAAAATAGTGCCCCTTTTTTACAGCAAAGAAAATCATGGTACTTTTCTAGATTAGTACTGCACTACGCACTAGAGTAGTTAAAAGCACAAATTCAGCATCCACTAACATCACATCTATTTTTACAGATCAAATCGAGTTGAAAACAAAAACCATGTTATGCCAAGTTGGACATGTCAAAGATAATTTACTACTTTCTTTTCAAAAAAACAAAGATAATTTACTCGTATTTCTTTTCCCTGTTCGAAGGATCTTCGTACAGATCAAAGTACTCCAGTAAAGAGGACAGAGATGCCGCGAGCCTGCAAGTTGCAGCTGAGCTGACAGCACCACTCCTTGGGCTCTAGCAGCAAGTGGCGTCGTGCTGAAACACTGAACAGAGGTGTTGTGCTGTGACAGTCTGACAGAGGAGTGGTGAGGTTCATCTTCTCTTCTCAAGCTCGGTGGTCTCATCCCATGGCAAAGCCATCTCCTCGGATGGACCAGCAGTTTTGGCACCATGCAAGTGCAACGCATATGGCGTTCGTGCTCCATGCCCCATGGGATGGTCCAATGGATGCTTTCAGGTGGCTCACCAGACCTCATGTAAAACAAGCACAGCTGCCATGAACAGAAGCTATGAATTCTGGATCAGCATGTAAACAAGGACAGCTGCCATGAACAGGAGCACCGAGCATCTGAATTCTGAATCAGCATGTAAACAAGCACAGCTGCCATGAACAGAGCATATCAGTGAACTGAACTCTGTCAGACTAGAACCGGGGGATTTGTGCACTGTTGCCATGAACTAATGAACAGCGGCGGCAGCTGAATTACTGAACCAGACTCTGCATAGAACTGTGGGCTGCTTGCTTGAGGCTTGAGCACCTGCCGGTCAGTGAACGCTGCACGGAACCGACAGGTGCACGCATACTCATGCAGTATGCAACAAGATTGCTGAGATCGTGTGGCTTCAGGACTCAAATGCAAGGGCATTATGAACTTGTGATCTGTGGAATGGAGCCGATCGTCCTTCAGAGCTGACGTCTGACTGGAAACAGGGTCTTTACTCTTCTTATGCAGTTCGTACAAACTTTAGTGACTGATCAAGGAACCATTATAAACTCTAGGCAGATTTGGTTACTGAGCTACGACTTTGAGCACAGGACCTGCTTGGCACATCAAAAATCAATCAGCAGCGCCTAATAACATGATTGTCTTTCTTAGCCCATGTTTCTTACTGAACTAGATGACCTGCATGGTCGGTCCAACTAAGGATCTCCGCGTGGCGATGATAACAGGAGAAAGAAAAAGCTTACGGAGCCTTAGCTCCAAAAATAAAAACAAAACGGTTTTTTAGACTGTATGCTCTCAGCTGTGTTGATCCGTTGGAGTCCGCTCGGCGATGGGGATTGGTACATCAGGATGTGGAGCGTTGTCAGTCAGGTGCGCCAGCAGCCGTATTACCTCGCTTTTCCATTATACTCAAAATATATGATCCTATACAGGATTGAATATACAGGATTAAATCAAGCATCTTCCTCCTCCATCTCTCACTGTTCTCTCTCCTCCTTTGCTGCCCGTCTGCTCGCCGCTGCCGTGTACCTGCGGCATCTCAGCTTCCTTCCTTCTCTCTTCTCCTCCCCCTCCTCTATCTCTCTCCAACAATCTCTCCTCTGTTCCGTTCTCTCTAATCTCAGCTCGACGCTACCTCCCTTCTGCGGCCATGACCCGTCTGCTCGCCTGGGCCATGTACCTGTGCCACATCCCCCCCCTCTCTGCTCGCCGACGCCGGCTATTTCCTTAGAGCTCCGGCGACTAGAGTATTTCTCTTCCCTCTTCACGCTTGCGCTCTTATATGCAGCTCTTGAGTGCTCATTCCTCTTCTAGATCTCCTCATCTGATTGGATCTGTTAGCTGCCCTTCTTTGAAGTTCTTTGCACCGCCGAGGATGCAAGTACAGGTGGACCTCTTACGGGTCTCCATGAAGGAACAGTTCATTGACGAAGATACCTGCTGGTACATGGTGAGAGATGTGGTTCGCATGAAGTTTAATTTTGATTTTCATGCTATTTCAGGTACGTATTTGGTTGCGAGCCTAACTCGTAGAGAAGGTACAAACCAAAATCTTCCTTCGATCTCACTGGTTTTCAAATCTCGTATATGGAATTGAGTTCAAAAGAGCATAATCTATAGCCTATATTATTTCATATTTATTTTGGTCCAAGACCCTCCATTTTCTAAGTATCTACAAGTTAATTGGTCTTAGTTCAAAAGAACAGAAATGATGCCAGGCTAGATTATTTTGTAGTCATTTTAGCAGAAAGTCCTCCATTTTTAGGCCTCCTCTTCTTTTTTTAGGCATTTTGCAATATAGGATATGTGCCTACGGCATTGCGCTTTAGTTATTTACAAGCATTCTAACATAAAAAATTCTTTAAAGGCTTAGGAAAATATTTGCTATAGAATTCGTTAGGCATAGAATTTTTCCTATTTTTTTGAATGATTGTTGACACAACCTGTGGAATATCTTTTCTTATAAGATGTTTTGAGTTGAGTTTTCATACGACATTTGCCATTTTCTATATTTTATCAGCTACCTGGAGGATATGCTATCGTGTTTTGCAACCAATCTTGGTTCTCCAAATTTTAGTCAATAATCCCATGACCATCGATGAACTTTGTTGGGCTGCTATGATGTTATAGCCTGAATGATGAGTTTTTTATTATTTTCATGCAGGTTCTTTGATGAGTTGCATGTAATAGACTACACGTTTGGCTGAGGAGCTCGGCGTACTATTGACCAAACTGTGACATACTTTGATATAGATGGAGTGCTTGTGCTTCTGCGTGAATACAACACTACTGCATGAGTGCTTGTACTATGTACAAAAGCAGGGAAACAATTTCTTGTTATGAAGTTTTAGGAATTTTAATATTGTAAATTGTAATGCTGATTTCAGATTACTAAGAAGTATGATATGGTGATGTTAAGATACTAACTAAGTATATTGGGAGTGCAAACTGAAAAATAGTTCAAATGATTTAGATGGCAATATAAGGATGCATGTTTCCAAGAGGTGAACATCTTGGTTTCGTATGCCACGATGATAATGGATCTTGAAGGATCAGAAATATAAAATATTTGTACCTATGTTGCTATAATACTAGATAAGATGATTGATGGGAGTTTATTTTTTTTGTTGGCATGCAAGCTCGTTATACCTTCAGCTGCCGTTAGTGACATATCAAACTCTTTGTATAGGAAATGCATGTACGATCATGTTGTTGGTCAAATCTCATCATCTTATTTTCAGATGCTGCTAGATGCCATGAATGATTACTGCAAATTGGCAGTTAAGTACTTTACAATCAGAACTTGTGGCACATCACTACTGTCTCACGACTTAAAGAGGATCTCTCATAATACAGTCAACACAAACAAATCAGATTTGTAAGCAGGCACTGATGTAACCTCTCATATATGGCGCAACACAATCAACAAAAATTTACAGGCAATGATGTTTGGAATACAAATATGAACTGAAGGATCATATGTCATTGTTCTTTGGAAAAGAAAGAAAGCAAATGTTGATGTAAATTTGGCTGCAAAGGTGGCATCATGCTGCTCATCAAGGTGTTACTAAAGAGGTGACTTGCTCATGCCGCTCATCAGCTCACGACATGTTGGAGATGAGTTGCACCTGCAATCTTGACATTGCATAATGCATTTCAGAATTACAAACTACTCGATAGCAAATTTTTCTTCTTTTTTTTAAAAAAAGTCATGCACGCTTGTGTATAGAGTAACACAATCATGAACATACGATTTTGAAATTAAGTGAGCATTCATGTACTTGTTAAGAACATTTCACATGCGGGCAGACTTAGCAACAAGTACATAACACTCAAGTACTCGTTGAAGAGATCAACAACAATAACAACATTTCGTTTTTATTGACTAGGCATGAAAATTACTGGAATAATTTGTATAAGTAGTGGAATATTTTGGTTTTAAGAAATACCACTATAGGAATAGTTGAACATGTATTTGAAGTACTCTTAGTGTGTTTTCCTGTTGTTAGGTTTTACTGAAGGCATTTTGAGCAAATAAATAGGTTTAACGGTTGTTAGAAGTACATTATAATGTACTATTGTGGAATAATATAAATATAGTCTAAAAGTTTAATGTTTATTTCTTCTACCGGCTAAAATGACACCATATGGCTCATCATAGCAACATGTTATATGGCTCATTCTGAAGAGATGTAGACACACAGGTATGGCTTATTAAGAGTAAAGAGACAATGTATCTTTGGACGTAGACAATATTGATAGAATTATTCAGATACTATTTATTTTATTTTTCTTTTCTTTGAATACTTTGGACTTATTACTCTAAGCCTAATACTGCATTAGGAAGTGTCAATGATATAGAGACGTAGCATGTCAACATGTCACAACTGACAATGTTACATCCTGGTGTTTTATGTCGGTTAAATTGGTACATTGTTTATGCGTCTGGAAAAAAAATATTGTATGACCTACAATTCAGTTCAGCATAAGACACCTCTTAGAAGAATCAGAATGGCAACTATTGATTATTTAAAATACTACTACACAAACATTTGTCTGCACCTTGTAAAGTGCAAGTGAGCATGTGAAAAAATGTTCTGACAACAGAAGTGGATGGCCACTCTATTTTTTAATACGATTTCTACCTTCTTGAGCAGATATAGACACACCTACAAGCATAGAGAAAATCTAGGGAGAAGGACTTGGAGGCCACATCTTTGGTGGAACAAATTGGATGAAGAAAAAAAATTAATCAGCCATGTCGAAGGACATGCTGTGAACGAAAATAAGTGCAAGAGTGCTCTCACTACAGCTATTGTAAACGAGGATAAGGTTGTATTACAATCTATAAGATAGAATTATGTTGGAATTTTTCAAAACATATAGTACTGGATTTTGGAGGGGTAGGGGGCAAGCGACCGACACATAGTGCATTAGGATGTGCAAATTGAAATAAAATAGAAGCTAGAAAAATCGTCACATGTAATTCTTCAATGTATTGCTGAACTAGATCTAGATTCAGCAACCATATTCTCTTTCTCGAAACTAAATCACCATCAAGAGGATGTCCCTTAAAAAGCAAGAATCAGATGCTACCGAATAAAAGAACCAGCAAAATAGATACGGAGAAAAAGATTCAGGCAGATCCAGATGAGGCAGTAACAAATTATTATAGATTACAAAATTGAAGATGGAGTTATCGGCACCATAATTTCTATAAGAAACAGATCTTGTAAGCAGCCGCGTTATCATTGTCGATGGCCTTGGATCCATAGGAAGACAAACTAGGAGGCGTGGGAACACCCACTACCGGCGTCGGCGAGCAGAGAGAGAGGGAGGGGGGTGGGTTGGCATAGGTACATGTCTCCGATGAGCAGACAGGCCGTGGCCGCAGAAGGAGGCAGCGTCGAACTGAGATTAGAGAGAACGGAGGAGAAGAGAGATTGTTGGAGAGAGGTAGAGGAGGGGAGGGGAAGAGAGAAGGGAGGAAGCTAAGAGTCTGAGATGGCGCAGGTACACGGCGGTGGCGAGCAGACAGGCAGATGAGGAGAGAGAATGGAAGGGAGGAAGACGGAGAGGGAGGAGAAAGGGATGGATGTTGTGGGATCCGGTAGAAAGAATACGTCCAAGCTGAAATCCAAAATACATAGAGAATATATGAAGAAAAAGTGTGCGGCCCATATCTTGAAATGTTACCTGGACGACTTGGATAAGCACTTATTACGATGTACACTTCGTGTTGTATATTCGAAATAAAAAAATGAAAAAACTAACATTGCAACATGACTGAACGTTGCGATTCAGGTGTAACTTGTAGCAGAGTTTTCAGTTCTACAACAGTTAGCGCTGCTTGCAAGCTCGCAGCAGATCCATAAACAGCATGACCGGCATCCTCAGCTTATCTCCTGATCTTTCTTTAAGAAATAGTACAGCACTTGTTCTGCACTCTCATGATCTCATTATAGAAGAGTTATCTCCTAATCTCCATAAGTGTAATGATGTACTACATGATTAGCATCCAACAAAGGCCAAAGCAGAGAGCTTTATCTGTGGCAAACAGCTCTGTCCAGCTACTTGATTGCGCTCCTGATTTTTTTTTCTTCTCCTCTTTTGGCTTTGTTACGTACGTGGCATCGGATCCTTACTTTCTGGCCGGCAAAAATGGGATTAGACTAATGGCACGGATAATCTGGAGGAGAACAAGTAGCCATCACGCAGAGAGCTGAGATCAAGGATGTGGATATGGTTTGCAAGAGAGAGATTGGCTCGGAAGCAAAACAGCAACCCTCACTGTTAGATTGAGGCGATTCTTTATTTGCCGTTGCAAAATTTTGCATGCCCGTTTTTGCCATCAGTGTATGAATAACATATAGAGTCCATCTGTGTCACTGACAGTGACAAATAAGAGACCATGCAAAATTGTGGAACTGTGAAGGAAGAATTCCAAAATCAGAATTGGACTAGAGGCCTATGGAGAATGCAAACAGTTAGTGAAATGGCTAGCTTTGTGGAATTGTGGGATTCTGTCCAAGAGACACAGTTGAATGATGAGCAAGATAGCATCAGTTGGCGTTGGACGGCAGATGGGGTTTACACGGCCAAATCAGCTTATAATGCACAGTTTCTCGGATCCTACAGTATGTTCAGTGATCAGTACATTTGGCAAGCGGAGACAGAAGGGAAGCACAAATTCTTTACATGGCTATTGATTCAGTGCAAGATACTCACCGCCGACAGGATGCTAGTTAGGCATTGGCCATGCAACCCAATTTGCCCCATGTGCAACCAAGAATCCGAGACAGCGGCACACTTGATACTTCATTGCATTTTTGCTAGGCAAGTGTGGGACAAGATGGAGAACTGGACACAACATTTGGTTCAGTTACCGGGATATGGACTTGAAGTCATGGAGTGGTGGGAGAAAGGTTTAGCGCATCTACCTAAGAAAACACGTCGACTGAAGGCTGCGTTGATGATCTACTGCGCTTGGAATATTTGGAAGGCAAGAAACAGAAAGGTGTTCGATAATAAGAGCTTGACACCGGCGGAGGTCCTTCAGGAGATCAAAGCCGAGGTGCATTGCAGGACTTTGGCCTGCGGAAGACCTGAGTTATCGTCTTTTAGTGTTTAAGTTAGCTGCTAGAGTGTTTGAGTTTAGCTTTATTTATGTAATATCGAGACTGGAAGAACCCTGAACTTTGCTTCTCTCCTTCTTAAATGACAGTGAGGTGCTCCCGCAAGCTTTTCAAAAAAAAGAAATTGTAATGGCAGTAAAAGAAATTTATCCTTTAGTTTTTGTGAGTAGACGGTGCAGGACAGCTAGAGCTTTATTACTATTTTAATTCATATAATCACACAGCTTGCTACAATATTTATTTTTCGAGGTGTTCTTAGTTTTCTTTATGTAAAAAAAAACTATGAAAGAGCCGTACTGTTATGTTAAGAAAAAGAAAAGAAACTGTAGGCCTGTAGGCTGTAGCTGATGCACCACCAGAGAGCCCATCAAGAAACTCCCGGCTGAGAGATTGCTGGGCTCGAGGCCCATACAAGACCTCGGCCCCCACTATGGTTCAGCCAGCCTTCTGGTTCGGAAAACCGTGGGCTCTCGCCCACCGCTCGCGAGTCCGCTGGACGGAACGGTGCGTCGCGCCTCCACGCACGCAGCAGCTCAGCCGCCGCCGCGCACACCTCCCTCCCCTTCTCCCTCACCTCGCCGCCCCCACGGACCACGTCAATGGCCGCCGCCGCTTCCGCGCCCTAGAATCGCGTCGCCTGCCGCTCCTTGCCCCGGGATCGAGCGAGACCAGATGCTCTCTCTGGGCGCCATCCGCAAGCTCTGCGCCGCATTCGACGCCGTCGCGCTCACCGTCATCGCCGCGGGGCTCTCCCGGCCGCCCACAGGCCGCCACCCCTTCTCCTCCGCGCACGCGCACTCCCCGCATCCCGCGGACTTCCCCACCATCGCTGCCTGCCGCGCCGCGGTCTCTGCCTCCAAGGGTAGCCGTCGCCGCTGCCGCAGGCAGCCCTCCCCCTCCCCCGCCGCCGCCGCCAAGGAGGAGCAGCAGCCGGTGCTGCTTAGGATCAAGCACGAGCTGGACCCGGAGCGTCTGTACGAGCTGTTCAGGGCCAATGCGCACAACCGCCTGCTGGTGGAGAACCGCTTCGCGTTCGAGGACACGGTGGCGCGCCTGGCAGCTGCTCGACGGAATGACCTCGTGGAGGAGATCCTCGAGCAGCACAAGGCGCTGCCCCAGGGGAGGCGCGAAGGGTTCGTGGTCAGGATCATCAGCCTCTACGGGAAGGCCGGGATGCCGAACCACGCTCTGCGGACTTTCCAGGAGATGGAAATGTACGGATGCCTGCGCACAGCCAAATCGCTCAATGCTGCCATGAAGGTTCTGCTACGAGCAAGGCTCTTTGATGAGGCCCTGAGTCTTTTTGAGGAGGGATCACAGAAGTATGGCGTTGAGCTGGATGACATCTCGTATAACACGGTGGTGAAGATGTTGTGTGACATGGGGAAGTTGCGTGCGGCTTACAGGGCTATGCAGAAGATGGAGGAGGCAGGCGTGCGACCAGATGTCATCACATACACGACGCTCATGGCCGCATTCTATAAGTGTGGCCAGCGTGAGATTGGGGATGGTTTGTGGAATCTCATGAGGTTGAGGGGTTGCAATCCGACACTTGCTAGCTACAATGTGAGGATCCAATTCCTGATTAACAGGAGAAGGGGCTGGCAGGCAAATGATTTGGTGCGGAAAATGTATGCAGCGGGGATCAAACCAGACGAGATCACATACAATCTAATTATCAAGGGTTTCTTCATGATGGGTGAGCATGAGATGGCCAAGACGGTGTTTGGCACGATGCATGGAAGTGGATGCAAGCCAAACAGTAAGGTTTACCAGACAATGGTCCATTACCTCTGTGAGAAAAGGGACTTTGATTTGGCATTCAGGTTGTGCAAGGATAGCATGGAGAAGAACTGGTTTCCCAGTGCCGATACTATTGGCCAACTGTTGAAAGGCCTCATGGCAATCTCAAAGGATATGAATGCGATAGAGATAATGAAGTTGGTTACTGGGAAAAAACCTTCGTATTCAGATGATGAAATGAAGGTCTTCAAAGACATATTGTCTCATGGGAAGACTGGAAGATAAGTTGATGACCGGATTGGAAAATTTTGCTGTAAATCCACCACATGTAACTGTAAGGCTGTTGTTGACATTCTTTTATCACTTTGTTTTCACAATCAAGTTGAAATGAGGTAGATGAAGGGGTTTTGAATAATGATACATCCTCAGATAGCAATTGTTCTGCTTAAAAAAAAAAGTTAGTATAAGTTATAGAGAGCCCTTACCTCTAGTAGAAATATCATGAATGGCAAAGATTTTAGGAGATGAAGATTCTGTACTATACTTTCCATTGTCTAATGTTTTGAAATTTCATGAAAAAGTTTATGTTCAAAATAATTGAACATAACTACATAAGAATGTTTCAAAATCCAGCTGTGCTGAATGTTGATGAAGTAATGAAGTATTCTGTGCAGTATACCAAACTATGTTTGGGAAAATCTGATCTTGTTATATCTTTTCCCACAATGTTATTCAGTCATCCGATTAGTCGTCCTAGTCGGTACTGAGGCGACTAGGGAAAACCCCGATTAGTCGGACTTATCGCCCGATTAATCGCGATTAATCGTCCGATCAGGACCTTATCGGTGCCATGGCGACTAGGTTCGATTAGACGATCGTATAACATTGTTTTCCCATTTTGCCATCTCATCAAAGTAGAAGTTTGTCTACTCGTTAGAACAAGACATATTTTTACTATGCCTCAAAGTTTTTCTACTGTAAATAGATAATTCTTTTGACTTCGTTGAAAAGGCATGTGATGTAAACCAAGTCATTTGAATTTATTTCCTTTTTTTAGGAGCCACATATTTCCTGTTAAAAATATCTTCTTGACAACACTATTTGAATTTGTAACTGATCATACCAGTTTTCAGTTACCAGAGTTACTACTCATCACTGAATGACTTAAATGTAGCTGATGTGGCATGGTACTTGATGCATCCACCTCTTCAACGCATCAGTTCAGATTAGTTATTAATGTGCATTGCTAAAATTAAAGTAGACTAATCTAGCTAGGATTATTTATTATTATAGTTCTTAGATCTGTGAAGTTTTTGCACTTAGGAGATGCGATATGATGTGAATATTGAGATTCTTAATATGATTGAAATGATAGACATGTAATGGGAAATTCTACATTACTTTTCTGATTATTTTGGTGGGTTAGAATATGGCGTAGCAGTTTATCACCTATCTTTCTGTCATCATCACTTTGAAATCCACAATTCTACATTGTACATTTTATCATATTTTTGCCATTATGGTGGCAGCTCTTTATCCCTTAACCGTGTAGCTTGAAGTTTTACTATCTGCTATACATTATCGTTTAGATTTTTTTAGAAGGTTTCACTTAAGTAACCCCAGCCTCTCAGGACAGAATCCTGCATTCTGGTGAAATGTGAAATACCAGCGAATAACTGAAAGTAAAAAAAAATGAAATAAACTTAGGTTATCTATACGAAACCCTTGTCTTAAAACATTACATAGTGCTTGTCTTAAAAATCCCAAATGGTTTTCACTGTTCTTGAAACAAACTATGGTATACATGGATCCTGCCATCCTGGAAATCCCATTATAACATGTTGATAATCCTTATAGAAAACATAGCTGATAAACAAGCCCTTTTAAGACCCTTTCATTTCAATGTTAATTGATACTAGCGCTAGTACTACCTTAGGTTCTTCTTTCTTTTCAGCTTGCAGTCTTTGACAGTATTTGACATGCTTGACTGGATGGAGACAAGATCAAGGAAACAAATAAAGAAAGCATATGACAGTGGAAATTGCGGGATGGGATTGCACACGTTCGAGCAACATCGACATCAGAATTCAGAATGGCTGGATGTCCTGAGGTAGGAGAAAGGTGGTTATTAGTAATTAGTCAACTTGAGATAGACAGCTCAACTGGGTATTACAACAAACATGTCATATCTAGTTATTTACGTCCACTGGTCAGCAATTACTCACTATACACAGGCAGTGAAATGCCAATGATGCTCTAGTGTTCTAGTGATATTCTCTGTAGCTTTATTTTAACACAGCTATTCTGCATGTGAATTTCCTAGTTCACTGAAACACACTTCTTACAGAAAAAGAGAGTATGGTTTCATTTCTTAGTCTCCATGTTCAACGGTCCATTTAAAGTACAATGGCACACATTAATTTGCAGGGTAACAACTTTGCTTTGATTGATTTAGTTATCCTTCCCACTTTTCTGCAGGCGGGCATTCGGAAAACTTCATCTGTTCTGTTGTTTGGAAGCCTTGAAGGGAAGGGCGCATATGGAATGGACACCTTGTAGCGTAGCTGTATACTGCTAGCTCTGGTACTGTGACCATTTACTGCTAAGCTCTGAGACAGTGTAGCTGCGTATCATTGCTATCGTCTCGGTGCACCTGTAAATTTCCAGGATCACTCTTTAGGCTCTTTCTGGTTTGTGTTTGTTGTGGAATAAAAATTGCATCATCTAAAGTTTCTATTGATCTGTGGTCATGCCCTTGTTTATGCTTGATTACTTTAGCACTGTATCGTTGATGACATTATATGAAAAGTTAAGATACTGTAATAATACAATGCCAAGAACATTTTGATAACAGAAGCATTTACCTTATCCCCTTGCAGTTTTGCAAAGATCCTTTTTATTACAAAGATGGCGTACGCTTACACCACCCCATCACTCACATAACACATGCCTACAAATATTATGGTATTATTGCTGCCGGAGAAACATGCGTTATATGTACTCACTTAAGTCATAAATAAGTGATGTTTTGGAAATCAACACAATCGACCAACAACATTGAATATTACTTTGTTAATTGTTAAAAATGTTCATAACATATAGGAGTATACTTTTATAGAATTGGATTTCAAGAAAAATCTACTTTTCTTATGTTTAAATATCTAAACTCATAAAAAAATATACAAACAAAATTTAAAATGATGACTTAGACAGTTAGACAACTCCCAAATCGGCCGGGTCCAGCTCCATCCCAAATAGAAATAGCCAATCCTCCGGATTCCTGAACCACGGAATGAACACACTCATCCCATTCCCGGTTTCCCAACTCGCCATTAACCATTCCCTATCCCAAATCCCAACCAGATGGCCCGCATGTCATAGGCTCGTGCTTTTGTGGGCTCCAGTTGTCGGTTGCATATCCTGGGAATCTCTCTCGGTCGCATATCCGCATGACCGCAATTCTCCAATCCAGAGTCCACACTCCATGCCCGAAGGCAAACGGGGACGAGCGGTGGAGCACGCCATGGAGAAAAAACCTCGAGCAGCCGCCGCCGCCGTCGGCGACGGAGGCGGCAGCCGCGGCGAGGCCTCTGGAAGCTCTGAAGGTGGAGGTCTGGTTGAGAGGCTCCCCGAGGCGCTCCTGGTGGAGGTGCTCGGCCGGCTCGAGGTGGACGACGCCTGCTCCGCCGCCGCGTCCTGCCGGGCGCTCCACGGCGCCGCCGCAGCCGCCATCTCCGCCATCACAACCATCGAACTCTCCGTGAGACTACCCTCCCTGCCCCACCCTCCGCGCCCCCCGTCCCGCCGTACCCTCCCAAACGGTTCCCCCTGAACGCTGGGGTTTGCTCGCTCGCTATCGCAGGCGTTTGCTCCGTCGAACGCGATCCTAAGCAGGATTCTCGAGGGGAATGGCGCGGTCCGCAGCCTTACCGTCAATTGCAGCCTCCTCGACGACTCCGCTGCCTCTGTCATCGCGAAGGGTAGCCTCCGCGAGCTCTCGCTTCTGAAGTGCTCGTTCAGGATGAGCTTCTTTATGGCTATCGGTGAGAGATGCCGCAATTTAAGGTATGGTTATTGTCTATGCCCTTGTATGCAAGCGAATGCATTTTTTTCAGAAGATTGCATCAGGAACAATGCCCTGCCCAGTTTATTCTCGTTGGTTGTTGTGGTGAAATGGTAATCATAAAAAGTTATGAGTTAGTTTTGGGCCATTGTTTTCAAGTCAATAGAGAGTAAATTTTATGCTAATACATGTTGTTGAGACGTGATGAGAAGTTCGAGCATGCTTCAACCTGTATTTAAATTCAGATCACTGAAGCTGGAGGTGGCAGATGCTTCAGGTCATCCTGGATTAAGTACTTGCCTAGCACCTATCTATGCAGGATGCATTTACTTGGAGGTGAGAAATATTTGTATTATACGAATATGATAATCTTCCTCACATAAAAACATGGCCATTTTGTAGATATATTGTATATTCAAAAATTTGTTTGATTTCAGTATCTTCTGGTGACCAAGTATAGAATAAATTGCATAAGATTAACCACAGCCTTTGAATAATGATATTGAGCTTTTGCAAGAAGTTCATTTAATTTGGCTGCTGGGTCTAAGAAGTCTTTTTCAATCTTTAATACAGACTCTTTGGGTGAAGTTCCCTCTGCTAGATCCACATGCTGCTTATTATGAGACTGGATTGCCTTTTCTTCCTAGTAACCTCAAGGAACTGCTGCTGCAACCTGTGTCTCATTCGCGGGCAAAGACGGTCTTCCCTAGAACCACATCTCTGACAAAACACATCAGTGACAGTTTGGAATCACTCTCTTTAGCTCTTGACACAATAACAGATGAACTTGTTATGTTGATCACCAGTAACGTCCGTAACTTAGTTGAACTCTGCCTGGAAGATGAACCTGTTGCCCAACCAAATTTGCCTGAAGATTTGACCAATGTCGGGCTTCAAGCACTTGGCTTGTGCCACAACTTGAGACATTTATCTCTGACACGTCGATACTGTGACTTCAGACGGGTGAATGACTTTGGGATACTGATGCTTGCTGAAGGATGCAAGCAACTCAGAGCCATTAGATTGAGTGGGTTTTCTAAAGTAAGCGATGCAGGGTATGCAGCCCTTCTCCACTCTGGCAAGGACCTGAAAAAATTTGAGGTTAGTAACGGCTTGTGCTTGTCAGACTTGGCGTGCCTTGATCTTGATAAGGCAGCCCCAAATATCACAGAAGTGAGGTTGCTTAATTGTGCTCTCCTAACAAGTGATACAGCAATATCTCTTGCACCCTGCACTAACTTAAAGGTTCTTGATCTTTCGGGTTGCAAGAGCATTGCAGACTCTGGCTTGGTTTCCATCTCACAGCTTCCCAAGCTAACTCTCCTGGATCTTGCTGGAGCTGACATCACTGATGCTGGTTTATCAGCACTCGGGAATGGGAGGTGCCTGATATCTTCTTTGTGCTTGAGAGGGTGCAGAAGGATCAGCAGTAATGGAATAGCTTCACTGTTGTGTGGGACTGGCACCATCAACAAAACTTTAGTCTCACTTGACATTGGGAATGTACCAAGAATATCATGTCGAGCTGTGACAGTGATCGCCAAGAACTGCGAGCAGATAAACAGCCTGTGTCTGCGGAACTGCCTCCTAATAACTGATTCATCTCTCGAGGTGCTAGGTTCTATGGGCCGTGACTCCAACAAATGTTCCCTGAGAATGCTTGATCTCGCCTACTGCAGTAAGCTGTCTCGTAACTTCCTGAGACTCTTCGAGCCACCATTGTTTCGAGGCCTGCGGTGGCTTGGTGTTGGGAAGAATGTGGTTCAACGTCGTGGCTGCAGTCCAACGGTTGCAGAGCTTCTGGAGCGGAAGCCAGGATTGACAATCTGTGGCAACGCGTGCGACATGGGCTGCAGGAACAAGTGCCATCCTGATATTCGTTTTCTTCAGTAGATGTGTAGTTATTGCCATTCGAGTCAATGTTGTAATGCTCTGTCCATTCTTTAACAAAACTAACCTAGGATTAACAATCTGTGGCAACGTGTGTCACATGGGCTGCAGGAACAAGTGCCATCCGATATTTGTTTTCTTCAGTAGATGTGGCGTTAGTCATTCGAGTTTATATTGTAATTGTTCTGTTCATTCTTTAACAAAACTAAACTAGTATTTGTTGTGTGTTATTGCTTGCAATGAGAAACCATTCATTATGTACCTGATAAGTTTCGTTTGTGTGATTTTTTACAATGAAGATCAGTTTGTTTACATTTTTTGGAAGGAAGTGATTGTTTACAATGAAAGATCAATTCGTTGCGTACTTGCTAAGGTTTATTGGACAATTCTGGGTTGTGTTGCCCAACACCCCCCCCCCCCCCCCCCCCGCCCCCTATGAACAATAATTCAAGTTCATAGGATGAAGATCCATTCATTGCGTACTTGCTAAGTTTTATTGGAAATTCTGGGTTGTGTGTGTGTGTTACCCCTTATGCACTATAATTTAAGTTGTTAACACTAGCAGCTGACCAATTAGGCAATTACAACAAAGCCTCCTTATAACATTCAGCTGTAACCTCTAGTTTTCAAAAAGTCACGGGATCATTGAGATCACATCAAGCTGCGTTCTGCCATGCTTATCGATCATAGGAACACATCAAACTGCTCTGACACAGCAACAGGCTAACAGCACGGCAAGAAATGATTTCAAGTTTTGCTAAGCACAGTGAAATCGCAAACCAGCATCAATATCCATTTGCGAGTCAAATAGAATAACTACGGAGAGGATGAACTTTACAGACCAACTTCAGCACAAGTGGGATTTTGCACAGAATCGAGCGATTTTTGCCAAGAAAGTTTGAAGTAACTCTAGAACTGTCGTATAACCGATAGCGCATAACAGATTGCATGCAAAAAATTGCCTCAGGATACAAGAAGCTATTTCCAAAAATCTCCACAGATGAGAGCAGCAGTAGCTGATTGGCAGGTGAGCTACATGAAAGCACCTCGCCCTCCTCTCCTGGTTGCAGGTCTCTCATAGCTTGTGTTGATCTTCTCAACTAACTCGTTCATTGTGCTGCAAATTAAAAAAAATGACAACATGAGTGAAAGTTCAAGCGAAGAATGGTCTAGGGTATAGAAGAATTTATGTATTAACAAAAACAAACTTAATCTGGCAAAGAAGTGACAGCATACCTTGAACAGTTAGTGAACATAGCAAGGTAAGTCATGAGGAGAGTGTCGTTGTATTCCTGGAAAGAATGAATTATATCATCATAATTGCACATGCAGTGTTAATTATTGTGACGAAAACATATAAAAAATTAAATATAACCGATTTTTGCTGGAAAGGATTAGCTATTCTAAATAATGGTATTCATGAGGAAATGTCTTTCATATAGAAAGAGAAAGGACCTTTGTGTAAGATGAGTACCAATAAACTTAGCATACCATTAAGAAGTCATCTTGGAATTTCTGTGACTCCATAGCTGGTAGCCTTCTTACGAGGCTTGAGACTTGCCTAAGCAGCGAATTATCCACTGGAATATCACCTGCAGCCGAAGAAAAGGATTAAAGTTTCAGGGCCATTAATAAATTTGGGCAATTAAACTTCTAAAGGATAGGTTTAAAGATGAAAGGAAACATGAGAAAGACTAAAACATTATTTCAGTGGTGAAAGGTAAAGCACCATTGAACTTCATATATGTACAGACCTTTTTGCATGGCAACAAGATACTGATGGATAACACAGACCCTGCTATTGAGCATCTTGATGGCACTGTGTATTCCTGTAAGATGAGCAGCCACTGCAGAAAGCATCCATCAGTATAATTCTGTCCAGAAATATTAACTTGGGCAGTAGGACTCAAAGGTTAAAATAACACTAGACCAAGGGGAGGAGGACATCCCCCTGGCTGTCTTAAGACATGGGCTTAAAAGAAGAATCATTACACTGAGTTGCTGCTGAGCCGCCATCAGATGGTTTGAGATGGGCCACATGGTCTACAGATATCCTCTCAGCCTCCACAGTCTTTGATCAAGCATACTAGTAATGTTAAAAAAGAACATTTATAGCTAAACAAACACAAGGGGAGAGCTCAAACACACCTCAATTGTATAGTTTGATCTGACAAAGATGAGCTGAGGACTCCCATCGATGACATGCAACTCTTAAAATTACAGAAAATAAAGAGGGATTAGCAGCCAAATAGACAAAAAAAAGGAGGCAGCGAGACAAGATCTTTGTACATTGAAAAGATTCTAAGTCATTTTAAGTATATAGTGAGAAGAGTTGAAGGGCTATCCATGTTATACCAGTACGGTAGTACCTAATACTAATGTAGCTAAATATTGGCACATGGGGAAGGAACTTTAGGATCACCGGATAGAAAATAAATAAATGAACATTTACAAAAAAAATAAAGGAAAAAGCAATGTGCCATAATGACAAGGCAGAAAGAAGATTTAATTTATATTTACATCTACATCTCAATTCATAAATATGCTTTGCGGCTCTCAACTACGAAGTTAAAGAGCAATACTAGGATGCCAGAGTGACTTCGTGATATAAGATGCTCAGATTCGGAGTTACATGTGTGCATAACTGATGTGAACCAAGAATCGAGCGCCAGTAGTCAATGCAGCACATATAAAATCCTTGCATAAACGGATTTATGGTCCAAAGATCAGGAGAAGCAAGTTGCAATACATTCAATGGTTCCACACTTTCGATTATATTAGCTTACCACTCTCATAGATAGTCACAGGGAGATCCTTCTGGGAGAGGTTGATTGCAGGATTTAATAGTAGATAAACAGGGCTTTCGTTAACGTCCATCAACTGGATAATAATACATGTAAAAGAAGGTTATGCAGAGGCAACTGAATATATACATCACAGATCAAATGAATATCTATGCTGACAAGCAATTCCTCAACTATCCTCAAGTCAAAACCAATATCCCCCATTTCATTCAGTCATACAAACTCAGGTCATGTTTTATAGCAGTAAGTAATATATATTTTTGCTGCCACTAGATAAGCAATACATAATTTTTTTGCATAAGTGGGAAACCTAGGATTAAGGAAATTCTCAAATATCCAAGCTACTGGTAGAACTATTCTCTGATTTCTAGTTAGATAATTCTGCCTTGTAGTTAGGCTTTGAAAAATGTAAGTGATGTGACATGTTCAGTTGTTAATCTTGCAGCAGTATTCAAGAGCGCCTTATTAGAAGCATAAATAGGTTACAGTATTAGGTTACAGCTGTAATAGTAACTAACCATCTGCTTCAGCACCAATTACAATACTACAGTGAGAGAATTCCCAGATTCCACAAGAATCAAGCCAGTTTGTTCTGTTGTTTTAGTAGGCACCTGAAAATAGGCCTACCACGTACTAATAAAAATTCCTAGGTGCTATTTTCCATTAGCGGCAATAAGTATACTAAGAGTAAATTACATCTGAAACCCACATTTTCTTCATAACACGAGCAATATGCCAAAGCTCAATGGGGCAGTTTCTCAGATTAAGCACTTGAATAAAAGGTTCTAAAAACTCACGGCTTTGTGGATTTGCATGTCAGTGTCCTGCACATCGCTTCCAGTGGAGTACCAGCCCAGAACATAGAAATCGGGGAACACCTTCTTATCTGCACAGCCACAATCGTAACAAGCACTCATCAAACCACCCAGAAAACCCTATCATTCCCTAGAATTCAGAGCGTCATCAAACCCTAGAAAATCCCAAGATTCGAGTAGGAGCTTACAGAGCTCCTGCTTCTTCTCGAGGAAGGCGCGGTCGAGGCTGCCCGTGACGGGGTCGAGCACGAGCTCGAAGCTGTTGAAGATCTCCACCGTCCGCCCGCGCTGCACCCCGATCACGCACCCGAACACCCTCGGGGGCTGCCCCGCCGCCGCCCCGGACGAGGAGGAGCCGTCCCCGGAGCAGGCGGCCTGGGCCTTGACGCGGGTGTGGTGGTCCGAGACGTTCACAATGACGAGGGGGTGGAGTTTGAAGGTGAGGCCGCTGCTGGAGGAGGCGGCGGCGGAAGCGGCCGCGGGGGCGGGCGCCAGGCCGGCGGCCGTGGCGGGGTCGGAGGGCGCCAACATCGTCGGAGCCGGGGGAGAGGGAGCGGAGGCGTGACCTAGGTTGCGCCGGCGTGGATTGCGACGGCGACGGGCAGGATGCGAGGTGGGGTTGGGGGGTTTAGCGCTGTGGGCGTCGTGGCTTTTGGCGTGCTTAGGTTTCGGGCTTTCGTGCAATCGTGCGTGAGAGGCCGAGCCGGGTTTCGTCTCGTCTTGGACTGGAGAGGTTATTTGGGCTTTGTGAGCTGGGCTGAACGCAACTACGCGTTCTGGCCCGTCCGATGAGCTCAGAGATGGAGACGAAGCATATGAGGAAGGGGCTGGTGCCAATAGCACATCTGAATTTTATTTTATCTATTTCATCTTAATTTGATGGTTAATGATTTTTTAAGACACACGATTACATGATTTCTTTTAAACACTTGATGTTCAGGGATTATCTGAAAACTTTCTAAATTCATGTGAAAATCATGGCAACTCTTGCTCACTGCAAAGGAAATTTCGTGGGAACTTACACACTCAATTGCTTTTCACATCGAATCGAAAGCAAAAAAAAGAAAAAAAAAGAAATTTCCCTCAACTAACCGCGAAACTTAAAGACGAAAAAAAATTGTGTTCACAACCACCCATACGTACGCAGGCCAATCTCTCACGTATCCGGTGCGGTATCTGGGCTTATCGGGTCTTACAGCTTTCCGCCCTCCACACCCGTAAAGCCACCGCCGCACGACGGCTCCTCCTCACCGGCCCCTCCCCATCTCTCACCTAGAGGCGGACGGCGACGACCGAAGCGGCGCCCGTAGCATCGCACCTCCCGCGTCGGCGAGCGTGCTCGTCGGGCGGAGGCGGCGGCCGAGATGGCGATGCGGCACCTCATCACGGGCCAGAACAGCTGCGCCCCGGACGGCGCCTCGTCGTCCAACCCCCTCAACGCCTTCGCCAACGCCGTCCTTGGCCAGTCCTCCAAGACGCAGGTGAGCCTCCATAGCCTTAGCTCTGCCGGTGTAGTCTGGAGCTCGGAGGCTTAGTCGACGCCGCAGTGATGGCTAGGCTTGGATCAACGATTCGTGCCGCTTTGGTTGTACAGTTTGTCAATTGCGCCGATTGTTCCGAAAGCGGAACTAATCCTGTTATTCTAGGTTGTTGGTAGTTTGATCGTCCCGTGATTATTTAGGTTGGTATCCTGTCACGTGTATTGTTTGTACGGTAACTATGCGAGTCCCAATTGGCTAGTATGTAACCACCACACTCTACTAGATGTGCCCAACTCTGAGTAGAATTACTGATCTCTGTGTTCCACTGCTACTTGGCTCTGATTGAGTGGTGATTTTATTTTTAGCTGGAACTGAAATTGCATGTACACCTCGGTGAGATCATGTATCAAGTATGATGTAGTTTTCTACTGTGATGTTTTTCTGTTGCCAAGTGATGAAACAGCTCAGTTTTGCTTCAGTTGACAGGATGTTCAATTTCCCAATTGAAATACTCAGTAAACATGCGAGAATTTCTGATTGACCTACTAATGGTATCATGTTTCTTGATATATGAACAAAGAGTGGATCTATAATATTCTGCAGTGGTTAACATCCGATTGCATTAATAAGTTATATTTAACATCAACACAACTTTCTCCATAAAAACACCCTGTATTTTTGCAGTCCATTAAGGAACTTCCTGGCTCAGTCAGTGTTCCATCTACGTCTGATTTTGGCACAGCTCCTCCCTTGTCAACCATCCCTGGTTCAGAGAATGTCAAACAAGATCAGCGACCCCTTGCACGGGTAAGAGTTATTCCGAATGCTGCCCTTTTTATTCCCTTACAGGCAATCCTAAGTCCTAACTGTAATTGAGAACCTGCAGGGTGCCGACTTCATTCGTGGGGGTCCTGCTAATGATTGGATTGAATCTTTTCACCCTCCAGGGGTTCCTGAATTTGGAGGAGCAGAATCGCAATATGCAGAATTTGACCAAATCTATAACAATGCAGGGACAACCATCAGACCACCCTGGGATGGTAGATGTCTAGATTTTTCTTTCTTGTTTTTTTTTGACTTGATGTTTGTCTGTGTACTACATTGCACAAATACAAATCTGATAGTTTATATAATACACCCAGCTTGTTGAATAAATGATGCAATCGTGTACAGCTTAATAATTATTATTTTGTCTGTGAGATATTACCGCTTATATATATTACAATCCTTTTTTGCTTTGTGTGGCTCTTACTGTTTTACATCTGGCATACTTCCTACCCAATTTGCTTGAGACAAAAGGTTTGGTTGTATCAACAGTAGGCACTAGATCCTGCTTTAATATATAGTGCTTGCATACTCCAGAATAGTTAAATCTTAAATGCCTCGGTTCTTGACTCTTTGTGATGCAAATTGTGTTTGACTGTGAGGATTGAAGTTTAATATATTGAGAACAAGCCTTTGATAAATAGATGCATTGTTCTTCCAACATACTATATGAAAATGGAGTTTACCTTAGACTCAACAGTATTTTCCAGTTTAGAGTTGACAAAGATGCCAAAATACAACAAACTATAGTGACTCTCAACATACTTCATTTCAGGTCCACCACAAAGGGTGTTGTCTGGTGTCTTGCATTCTTTTCTTGCAAGTGGCAGAGCTGGTGTGCCGTTTCAACCTGTTCCAGTACCAGCTCTTGGTTTATCTGAAAGCGACAAACAATGCATACGTGATCGTAGCTGCATAATGGCACGGCATATTCTGGCTGACCAACCAGAGGAATATATACAGGCTCAGGTTAACTTGTTATTTGTAAACTATCTGGATCTGAAAATGACCTAGGATCATATGTGGTTTGCTCAAAATATTTCTGTTTTCCATTCGCTTATATAGCTATAATTGTACAGTACCTTCAGTTTTGCATGCACCTTCCAAATTCAATATTTATGTTATTATTGTTTATCTTACTTATTTATGTTTGTTAGGTCAATACTTTGTTGCATTCGCTTGATATTGACAACCGAATGAGAGGCCCTATGCATGGACAGTACCCAGAGCTGGAGCAGTACTGGAATCAGTCCCAAAGTTCTATGTACCCAGAGCTGGAGCAGTACTGGAATCAGTCCCAAAGTTCTATGGGACCTGCCTCGATGCATAATGCTGCAGATAAATGGATTACCGAGTTTGGCAATCAAAATAATAACCCAGAAAGCTGGGCAAATTCTTTCGAGCAGCAATATGGCCCAAATGGTTGGGCCTCTGAGTTTGAACAGGCAAGAGTCTTTAGCATGCTTGTTTAGGATTTCTGCAAGTATCAATTCTGAAAGATGCTTTTTTGCTGGACAAGGCTTCTTAGAAATAGACAGGATGTGGAGTTGATATGAATTTATTTGCTCAGCTTTTTTACCCTCAATCCAATTGTATGCCCAATTTGGATGCTTAAAATTGCTTTGCCTTCTTGCAATATCATTGTGCCTGACATGCTCATTTTTATTACCTTTGGTTTAAATCGCATTTTTTTATACTGTTGCAGCATCAATCTCAGATGGCCATGGGTCAGATGGGAGGAGCGAACATGGCTAACCTGGCTGCTATGGAGCAATCCCGTATGCTTGCACAAACATTAGCAAGTAATAACGACCCCAAGTTTCAGGTACATGATGACCTGATTACTTTGCTTTCTGGAGTGACTGAAGGGGGGGGGGGGGGGGGGGGGGGGAACTCATTGGATATGCTGAGAAAGCATAGTGTGCATTACATTTTTATGACTGTTCACATTGTACTGCACTATTACTTGTCATATCTGAACCATTGTTGTTCAGTACTGACTTCAGTTTTTCCTAGACCGTGTATCAAACGACAGTCTTAGACCTGACAGTATCCTTTTTTTTTCTCATTTTCGGAAGAATTCTAAGTTCTTCCAGTTTGTTTCAAAGATGAGCCGTGGTGAACTTATTATAGAAGATAATCAAGTAAAACAAGGTTCAGCATCTCAATCCAATGGCTGGGCTGATGAATTTCAAACACAGTACAATGCTAATGCAAACTCATGGGCGGATCAGTTTGCACAGGAAGAGGTAATAACAGAGAGATGGGTGTATTGCATGCTTAATGAGGATTCAATTTTCCCTTGTCAGATTTTTTTTTGACAAATCACTGGTGCATCATGGCACTTTATAGCATGCGACTTTTGAGCTTTTGTGCCTATGAGCATGTGCGAGACTAGAAGTCGTTAGGATGCATTCGTTCAGTACATACTTGCACAACTGCTGAAACTTCTGATTAGATATCCCAAAACCATGATGTCTGGATTTTCTCTCTAGGACCTGCATATAAAAAAATAATGATCATCCTTTAGTTCAAAGTACAAACCATGTAGTATTCTGGCATATTTGGTGTTGGCAGCCTTTTGTTTCGTTCACACTTGTATCAGCTGTGCTCTGATTATTTTCTTCCCACTATTCTTTATCCTGCAGCTTTCACAAGGGGCGGATAAGTGGGCTAGCGAGTTCGCTAGTGAACATAATCAGGGCGTGTTAAATGATAACTGGGTTGACGAGTTTTCAAAATTAAATGTTACTGACGAATGGGCAGAAGAATTCAGTGGTGATGGTTTTGGCGAAAGCTCTGCTGATCCATGGGCAGATGAGTAAGTACAAGTCTCTTGTGCCTCTGTACATTTGCTTTGTCATAGGAATAGCATTCAATTTGAGTCAACATCTATTGCTTCTTTCTTGATGTGTTGTCAGACCTATCTTTATATCAAGATATTGAAATAACTTTGGGCTTTTTATTCCAACATCCCATCTAGTTTGGAAAATTATTAATAAAATTGTCTAATTAGTTTATAGTGCCATGTGAATTATGTTGTGTTTATAGGAAACCCTTTCATATAGCTGTTACATTGTGGTATCATACCACTAATTGTTATCATGCTTTGTTTGTAGGTTCCAAGAACAATTGTCATCCTTCAAACAAAGCTCGGGTGCTTCTCGAGGGGTTTACGTTTTTTCTGAGATGAACCCGTATGTTGGTCACCCTAATCCAATGCAAGAAGGACAAGAGCTCTTCCGCAAGGGCCTCTTAAGTGAAGCTGTTCTTGCTTTAGAGGCTGAAGTTTTGAAGAATCCTGATAATGCTGAAGGTTGGAGGTTGCTAGGAGTAACACATGCAGAAAATGATGATGACCAACAGGTGATATATCTCCCTTTAATGTTTATATTTTTTCTATATGTGAATTATGATACTATCAATTATGTGGATATAGTCCAACATGTATCCACTGGAGTATGAGTCCTGTTTGTTATGAGTTTTGAATAGATCAATTTCAAAGAACTGCTGAACAAAATCTGAGGGGTAAAAGAATTGAGTTTGGTACAGGGTGGCTGAGCTTGATTGTTTGTAGCTGGTCCTGCATGCAGCATACAAATTGTCATGAGGAATAATTTCAACAATGTTCCATTGCAGTTTTGTATACCTATCAGGAAAAATGTACTTCTGTTAGTCTTTGGCATGATAAACTATGATGTTATGACCTTGGGGTTCCATGGTTCTCCTTTTCATTAAGGTGAAATTTGTTTCTAATTTATTGCTTTGAATTCAGGCCATTGCAGCAATGATGCGTGCGCAGGAAGCTAATCCGACAAACCTTGAAGTTCTTCTCGCTCTAGGTGTCAGTCACACAAACGGTTAGTGCCTGGAATTGTGAGAGTAATTTAATATCCTGCTCAATCTGCTCTGAAGCTCTTCGAGATAATTTTCTGACAGAAGTTGTGATTGGAAGTAATCTTATTTCCACAATGATGCAAAGCTAAATCACCAGGAACAGTGAACAATGAAACACAATTTATTGAACTACTTCATGTTTGAGGGAAAACGCATCTATTTCCTTTTGTAGATTCAAAAAAACGAAAAACTTTTCCATCCTTCTCCAAGCTTCATCTCCAATAATGAAATGCTTTGCTAATATCATTTTTATAATTCAAAATCTTTAATTTAGTTCAAGTAGGAAATTAATCAGAATAACAAATTATATGCTATCTTGAAAGGTTTTAATTCTTCTACACAATTGCTGTAGAATTGGAGCAGGGAGAAGCATTAACATATCTTTATAGGTGGCTTCAGAATCATCCAAAATATGGGGGCCTTGCCCCTCCACAGGCGAATGATTCACCTTATGGTCCAGATGTAAGTGCATGTTATATGCTTTTACTCTTTTAGTGTGGATGTTTCAGTTTAGTCACTCATTGAACTCTGTTAACTTCAGATTTCAGATGGGTATCCTGTGTCACTCGTATACTTTTTCCAATTTCTAATATGTTTCCATATATTTATTTCTCAAAATATTTTCATTCTGACATGCTAAATGCTTACATTTCATCAGGTTGTTAGATTGTTTAATGAAGCTGCTCAGATGTCACCTGAAGATGCAGACGTCCATATAGTTCTGGGAGTCTTATACAACCTATCAAGAGAGTATGATAAAGCTATAGCTTCATTTAAGACAGCACTACAGCTCAAACCTCAGGACTATTCACTCTGGAATAAGCTTGGTGCAACCCAAGCAAACAGCATCCAGAGTGCTGATGCAATATTGGCGTATCAGAAGGTAATTAGTTCAAATACGTATTTAAATTTCCACTTTGGCCTTTTTCCCAGTCGACAACCCAGATTTGTATATATGCTTGTTTAAAGAACTATGACACTTTGTTTCTATCGTCTTTGATGCTTAAATGGCAGCTTATCCTTTCTTTTGTTGGTCTTTGGTTATTCCTTTTGGTGGAATATTTGTGGCTATTATATCCTGTTTAAGCTGCAAAACTAACAGGAAAAAACTATATGGTTGTTGTCTTAACATAAATTCCTAAATAATGCATCACTGGTCCTGTAGGACTTGTTATTGAAACTTGGAAATGACTATTCTATAGACTGACTCAGACATGGCAGAAGTGTTGTCATGTTGCAACTTCAGTGGCCTCATCCCCTCTATGGGAAAAGTTTTTCTTTAATAAAGTTATTGCTACATCGCAGGCTTCTAGCATTATTAACGTCCAAAATACTTATCAAATTATTTGAAATACAATGTAGATTTGTTTGACCAAATTCTTTAAAGATATCTGAGGTAAAAATTTGCACCTTCACTTATTTGGTTAACATAATAATTTTTGTATTATCTCCTCTATCTGTGGCCGGTATAAATAAATAGTTGTTATTCAAACTTATCTTTGGCTTATTATACAATGGATAATATTGCGGCTCTGGACTCCTGGTACGACAACCCTTGTTTATGGATTTGAAACACAACTAATCACAATATGTTGCTTGTTGGTTTCAGGCTCTAGACTTGAAACCGAACTATGTCCGTGCATGGGCTAATATGGGAATCAGCTATGCCAACCAGGTAATTCTTCTCTTGTAGAATGGTATCATTTGATTATGTTATCGGCTGTGTCATCACATTCTTTAATACCACCTTCTGATGCAAAATAAGAGGCCATATTTTGACTTTGCTTACCTTGGTTTCTCAACACTACTACACTAACATGCAACCATGGTGGAACTTCTATTTTTGTTATTTATGTGAACTGTTGTAACCTTTGTATTGCAACGGTTATCTAGACAACCTAGTAAGCAAAGTTTCTTCTATGTTGACACTCCTTTCTTCTATGTTGCTGATGCAGGGTTTGTATGAAGATTCTATTCGATACTATGTTAGGGCAGTTGCGATGAATCCGAAAGCTGACAACGCCTGGCAGTACTTGAGGATTTCTCTTAGGTATGTCCTGTATGCTCGCTGTTCCTACATGTGAACCTCGATGCTGGTTTTACTAACTAACCATATGCTGTTCCATTTTAAACCAGCAATGCGTCACGAGCTGACATGATTGCTGCATGCGATGCCCGCAACCTCGATGCTCTTCAGAAAGAGTTTCCTCTGTGAGTCCCTGTCCTGAACATCAGCTATTGAGCAGATCCTCATCCAGCAAGGAAGCAGATTAGCAAGGCATGCTATCATTGGCTGCACAATAATTGAATCGAATCCAGTAGCCTTTTGTTTTTCTGATTCTTGTTTGATGTATGTTGATTCTTCTATTTAACAAGCAAGTGTGGAATGTACAGTGGGAACAACACCCAATTGTAGATGTGAAATACCCATGGCTAAAGGCAACGGTAGCAAAGGGGAGAACATTTGTAGTTACACACTCACGGGAGGCACAGCAGGAATAAAAGAATGATTTGAATAGAAGTCTTTATTTCGAGGATGGCACCCTCTGCTTGTTCAATGGAAATGCCGTGTGGAGCCTCTAGTGATTCCGATGTACTTGAGATTACTGGTCCAGTGCAGGGAAAGTGTAAAAGAGGCCCAGATTTAGATCTACTTCGTACATCTTCAGACCCAGAATGTCATCTTTTTGAGAAAAAAATGCATAAATTACGCATAAATTAGTTCTTTACTATCACCATCCGTACCAGTAGCAGCGGTCTGACCATTCTGACCCAAGCTAACGTCCGCATAATCTTACCAAGGTGGTAATTCCATCGAAATTTCTAGTCTCACTAACGGGAAAATAAATCATGGAGCGAAATTGTATATGACATTGCAGCAAATTTTTCGTATTCAAAACAACATTATTATCGTACATAATGCTCAAAATTCTTAGTACAGTACTGAGGGTACATGTGCCAAGCAACAGCAACCGTACAGCAGAAGATTCACCGCCTGAACGCATTGCCCTCGGCATCACGGCCACCTTGAGAGTAAAAAGCGCGGCGCCTGATGCTCTCTTCGATTGTGGCGCTGCCACCCTTCTCCGTTCCAAATATGCTCTTCTTTTCATCTTCCAAGAAGTTCTTTCCTTTGAACTGGTTTACGTTCACAGTTGCTGCCTCTTTGGCATCGTCATCTGCAGCTTTTTTCAACCTCTTCCATCTCTGCTCCTCATGGACCTCAGCGTCAGCCTGCATCTGGCGCAGACGAGCTAACCTCTCCTCTTCCAACATATGGTGAACACCACCTCGTCGACGGTTGAACGAAGGACCATTGTTCCTGCAATGTTCACTTTCTTGCCTTGTCTGCTCTCCTGAGCCTTGTTCAGCACGGGAACGGTGTTCAGAAGTGGAATTTCCAGCTTTGTGGCCATCCTCCACTCTTTTGGACCTAGAGCCTGGACCGTCATGCTTTGAGTATGCATGATGACGGTCTGGCGGCGATTGCTGTCTCATCTTCCTATCATCAGCATCCAAGCGATCATATCGTGGAGGGTCATCATGCTGTCTTCCCCTTGGTTCCTCATCGCCCTGCCGTCTTCTCCTTGGTTCCTCATCGTCCTGCCATCTTCTCCTTGGTTCTAAATCTTCCTGCCGTCTTCTCGGTTCATCGTCACCTTGCTGTCTTCTCCTAGGTTCATCGTCATCATGCCGTCTTCTCCTCGGTTCATCATCATCATGACGTCTTCTCCTTGGCTCATCATCTTCTGACAAATCCTGTCTTCTAGGTGGTCCATCGTTGTCTGAATCTGATGAATCATGTCTGCGGTGCTTCTTCTCATGCCTGGACCTTTTCTCTTCTTTCTTATGGTCAGGGGAAGAATGAACTCTCTTCCTTCTCTCATCCTTTCCATCACTTATTTCATCTGAATCTGAGTTCTCATCTGAGTGACGCCTCTTACTCTTTGACTTATGGTGGCGATGCTTCTTGTGCTTTTTCTTCTCTTTCTTCTCTTCTTTTTGCTTTTTCTCAGCTTCAACCTACATGTAAGAGTAAGATTTCGTCAGGGTCTCAGGGAGCGTGTTCAAAGGAAAATGCTTGAGAATGGATATTGAGCTTTAGAAAGGGACATTCCCTAGAACCAAATTCAGCCCAACCATGAAACGCTGTTTGGATCATAGTTGTTACGGCGGCGCGGCGAGGCGCGGCGACCCACCACCTTCACACCTTTACAGCGTCTATGGCGTGTGGCGTGGCGTCGCCATACACACATCGGCGTGGCGAATACATACATTATAGTCTAGGATATTAGGAAATTATACTGACAAATAGTAATGCAAATGTAGGTTAAAAGGTATAGTCTACAATATTAGCAACTCAAAATAGTAATGTAAATGTAGCACAAAAGACATAGAACTCTCTCATTTCTCAAACTTCCAAATCTCTCATCTCTCAAAAGTCGTCCAATGCAAACTCATCGAGATCGTTAGAAGCATCCACATTCTCTCCACCATCTTCAGTAGCATCCATTGGTTGTTCACCAAAATCATCTATATCATCATCATCCAAAATGATTTTTTCTTCCTCTTCCTCTTCCTCCTCCAGCAGTACAGTAGAGTGAGAGCGAGGCTCCGTTTGCGAGAGCTCCGACTTTTAAAAAACACGTCCGACTGACGAGTGCAATAAATATCTTTTACTCAAATCTACGCTACTCACCTCTTCTACAGCGGCTGACGAGTGGGACCCACTCCAACCTTATCTCCCACCCCCCATCCACTCCCTCTCCCCACGCCGCGTCTCTCTCTCCCTCTCTCTCCGCCCTCCTCCCTCACCAGCGCGCCCCTCCTCCGTCCTCCTCCCTCGCTCCGCCCTCTCCCTCCCTCACCGGCGCGGCGGAAGGACAGAGGCCGGCGGCAGGCCTCGCGGAGCTTGTCTCGGCGCTGCTCCGCGGGCCGGATCCCCTGCCCCCTCCGCTCGCGGCGGCCGCGGCTCGGTCAGGCGGCGGCGCCTGAACAGGGGAAGAGGGGAAGAAGGGATGGCGGCGGCGGCGGCTCGGGCCGGCGGGAGGGCGCGGAGACAGCGGCGGCGGCGCCTGAACAGGGGAAGAGGGGAAGAAGGGATGGCGGCGGCGGCTCGGGCAGGCGGCGGCGGCTCGGGCCGGCGGGAGGGCGCGGAGACAGCGGCGGCGGCGCCTGAACAGGAGAGACTGCGGGAGGGGAGGTAAACAGAAACCTTCTCCCCTAAACCCTAACCCCAATAAGTCACCTAGACGCAACTCTATGGCGCCCGCCACAGAGCTTCACGGCGCCACAGGACGCCATATCGGCGCCACAGGGACGCCATAGCTCTGTGGCGGACGCCATAGACCATCGACGTCGTGGCGTCGCCGTGGCGAGAGGCCAAAACCCGCCACGACGCTATGGCGTCGCTATGGCGACGCCATAACAACCATGGTTTGGATACTGCGAAGTAATTTTTGAACAATTTAACTTATTTTTCAAAATCAGAAAATTCATGTTTTTACCAAACGCAATTATTTGCATTTTTGGATAAAACTGGTTTTGGATATCCACCTACTCAACAAACTAACATAGCATTTTCTGCCATTGCATTAAACAAATCAAATATCATTCAAGATGTTACTACAGTTGTTTTCTGAGAACTTGTTTATAACGTTGTGATGTCAAACCAACAATTTAAAACCATATTAAAAGTTTGGATACAGTTAAGCTACTCAGAACCCAGATTAAGAAAGTAAAGTAGAACTTACAGATTTCTTTATCTCAGCCATCTTGATTGGATTGTTTTTAATCCTTGCAATTGCATCCTGCTCCCGCTGCCTTATTAGGAGTAGAGGATCAGAGTGGAGTTTTCTCCATGTATCATTTGCTGATTGAGGTTTATCCTCAAATAAACTTCCTGGTGCAGCTGCCTGAGTCAAGCAAATGAAAAAAAAAGAATATGACTCTTAAATCATTAAGTTTAAACAAGAAACTGAGTGAATAACCTCAAACCATGTTGCTTCACAACACAAAGAACTGCTGTTAGGATGCAAGTTTAGTGTGTGCAATTCAGTTTTCTGTTCAGGGACTACTAGGAGACCACTTCTGTGCTGTACTACCACTTAATTCTGTAGATATGATTTTTAAAAGAAGCGATATATGCAAGGAAACCACTACTAGGGACTGCATATATACAAAGATCAACATATTCTGTGATATGTTCTAAAGACTAAAGAATACTGATGCAAAATAAAATTGTTTTGAGTGGCTACAACCATGAATGCATCGTATCATGATATAAGGTAACAATATTCTACCATGACAACCTTCCAACATCAATAATCAAGGCATCACTCTAATTTATCTTGGCGTTTCTTACTTAATAGCCTTTTGTAACATCAAACCTGCCACAGCATTAGCAATACCAGAAATCTTTTTTATCGATTCCCAGCTTTGAATTACACTTAACCATTAACTGCTCGGCTGATTGGCATGTGCCTAAAGGAACTACAATCAGAGAGGAGGTAAGAATTACAGGCAGGCATAAGTACCTTGGAAGAATCAGCCGCACTCGCTTGCGCAGAAGAAGAGGATGCAGCAGCAGCGCCAGGTGCAGATTGTTGCAGCGCCTGGAACCCTTCGGAGCTCTTGCCGACGGCCAACCCCGACTCGTACAGGAAGTCCAATCTCTCCTGCGCCCTGTAGCAACCATCACGCGATTAGAACACCGGACGAAGCACCAGAAATGGCACCGCCCAACCCCCAGACATTCAATCGAAATGAAACCCTAACCGGACAACTACCCGCTCAGATCCAATCAAGCGAAGTGGAAAAAAGAGAAGGACGAGACACTTACGGCCTGAGGCCGGCGCGCTCCTGCATGGCCCGGAACTCGGCCTTCTCCTTCTCGGCGGCGACCTGCTTCTTGAGCTCCTCCGTCTTGCGCTTCTCCGCCTCCTCCGCCTGCTCCGCCTTCCATACCCGCTCGATGTTGCGGAGGGACCCCGTGTGCCACCCCTTCTTGTTCAGGAACTTGAGCGCCATGGCTGAAGCCCGTCTCCCGCCCTCGTAAACCCTAACCCTAGCGGCGGCCTGACCTGGTCTCCCTCTTCTTCCTCCTCCCGAGTCGCGTCCGCTGCGAGACGGGGGGCAGACGACGCGAGAGAAAGAAGGTGAGATCGGGAGGTAGCCGCCGCCTCGGCCACGAGTTGTCTTTGCGTCGGGGGGCGAGGGCTATAGGGTGGGCCCGGTCCACCACCTCAGCCGCGGCGATAGATCTAGTAGAGGAGTACGCTTTCCGCGAAGGAAAGCGAATCCGAAGTGGCAACCGCCAAGAGGATTGTTGGGCCTGTTATCGTGATTGGGCCGAACAAGCACCCATCTTTTTTATTTGGGTCGATTGTGTAAATGGGCCTTTACCTAGAAAGCTAAAGCCCATTATGAGCACAGAAGTGCCTGGCACTATGAGCAATTGAGCACTGCCTGGCACAGATTTCAGGGAAGATGATACAACAAACAATAATAGGAGAAGATTGTTACAAAAAAAAATGGCTTGAACAAAACAAAATCATTTTGATCGGTCAATTCACAGGTGAAGCCAAGCCAAAGTAGGTGAATAAAATCACGACCTAATATAACACATCTAGTACTGAATCCGTCTTTGTTTGAATAGTCACGGACAGCACAGCAGGCGAGCATCCATCCAATGTCAGAAGATATCGCATGATTTACAAAAAGAAGCTTCTTACATAACAAAACTTTCTTATGCACAACGGAGCAAAGAAGCCCAAGCATGGCACAACCTCCTGGCAAAGCATAAGCAATCTGGAATGTACACGCCTGCCGATCAAAACAATCTGGGGGAAGCCTAAAAATCAGCTAGAACAAATCCCAGAGACCGAAGAATTTACACGGCCTGAATGAAAATGCCCACGCTGGTTTGAAATGTGCCTCTCTGCAAGCACCCAACCTGAATCCAGTTAAGAATTCTAGGGAGCTTCCTTTTGCTGTTTACCGCCGCTTCCTCCAGCTGGTTGATCTCTTATCACCTGAAAGTATTCTAGGGAGGTTCAGGAGGGAATTCACCCGGGTCACGCCTTCAAGCGCGGACCATTCCTCTTCCTCGTTTGTTGATATGCAATCTGCCAGGCTGCGAGCAGATCCACACCTTTCTGGCTCCTTCAAGATGGGAGGTTCGTCGACCGGTACAATCTCATCTACCTCCCTTAATGTGTTGGAGTGTTGCAATGTGGCCGTGGTGATGTGCTCTTCACTGGATATATGTACATTTACATCTGAAATGTCTTCATCAACCTCAGCACTGGCATCTGGTGTTGAAACCTCCCCGGTGGTTTCTACCATCTCCTCATTGGGTTCGCCCTCCTCAACAGACTCAGGTGACTTCTCATGATCCAAGAATAAGCAGACAACAGCACAGTCATCATTCTTGGATGTCGGGAACTTCAATCTCCAAGATCTGACAGCACAATCAACAAGAGCCCTGGCTGCTGTTGCCCGAGATGGTGCTGATGCTACTATGTCAACAGCCTCCTTGTTTGAGAGGACGTCCCAAACCTGCAGGCATTGAACTTTTCAAATATAAGAAAGTTGATGCAGCTGGAAGTTGTAAACCTTTCTGTGCAAAGGTGGTAAAAGGATAACTACTCCAAACAGGTATTGGAAAATTAAGATACAATGCATTGGCAAGCGAATTTCTCGATCACAACACCTAAGTAAGAATAATAGATGATTAGAAACATACCCCATCAGTGGCCAATATTATAAATTCGTCCTTTTCAGTAAGACGGCGATATGATATCTCAGGAACAGATATTAAGCCATAATCTTTAAGGCAGAAGTCTCCAAAAGCTCTTGCCATTGCCAATCCAGGAGAGTCGTTATTTGGCAACCATACTCTAGCAACATCTGGTTCATCCTGAAGAGCAAAAACTCTTCCTTTACATTGCTGGATCCTTGCAGCTTCCCCTGAAGAACACGGAATGAAATTTAAATATTTACATCATAGTCTGATCAAAGACACCTTAAGGACAAAAAGGAAAAGAAAGATACTACATGCAGATTAAGATGGGCTTAAGTTTGGAAGCCATGGGCATGATACCCAACGAAATTATCAAAGTGAGAAATGAACATACTAGGAAGGTTAGGCTTCAAATCAACAGTGAGTTGCACAGCAGTTAGATTGTTGGAGGCATCTCTTGTCCCCATTATTGCTCTTGAATCCCCAAGATTTCCAATTACAAGGTCCAATCCCTAAAAAAGAGGCATATCTGAATTCAGAAATTTAAGTTGTATTTCTACCACTTCTCACAAAAGCTTCAGTATCTGCAAACACCAGGGCAAGTTTAGAAGTATGCATCACCTGTTTCACCAATGTTACAGCCGTAGATCCACTGCAGAAACAATCAACTGTGGGATGCAGCTTGAGTTCCTTATCCATCAATTTGAAAGCTTTAAAGTAGGATTGCTTAAGTGGAAGAAACATCTCAGGAAGCTTGTCACTCTCGTCGCCATCAATGGATTCACTCCATTCATCATCAACAACAGAACCTGTTTCTTCAGAGTTGATACTTCCAGAGATGCTTCCATTTTGATGAGGACTAGAGGCCCCATTAGCACTGGTTTGCCATTGTGTGCGCAGCTTGACAGGAAGTGAATCTCTAACTTTCTTGGCAACAAAATGACCATAAGGCCCATGGCCATCAAACACACCACAGAAGATGCTATCACTTGAATTAAAACTCTGCAGTAACAGAAAAAAACACACACAGTAGTCAAAGTAATAGCATTTACTGCACTGTAGGCTGATAATTTTCCTTGTGTGTATCGAAAAGTCCCATCGGGTAGTAATGTCTGTAATTTTCTAAAGAAGCAGTTATGTATTCTACTGTTCAGTGAAAAGTCTCAGTAGATAGGCTCGTTGACCAGGTTTCAACAAACTATGAAACCAGTTAGTGGCTAGACAAGGAGAAAGAAAAAAACAACAACTATCATTTGGACACCCAATCATCCATGCATAGAGCTAGCAACTAAGAGAACTATAGCATGCAATAATATAGACCGAGTAGGCCTGTTTCACAACAATTTGGTCCGACCATATTTAAACTATGGGAGTATTCCTACACTGACATTAAGAGAAAGTCCTATCAGCAGTCATCAAATAGCTCCTGCAACACTGTGGTGCACTCACAGTGAAATGTACAAAGATGAACAGAAAATATGTGAACTCCGGTATATAATGGAAATTTAAAAGTATAATAAAAGATGAGAAAATATTATCAAAGAGTAAAACAAAAACCTCAAAGATGGAACCACAAGCCCATAATTCAGTTCCAGGCTTTAACAAAATTTAAAATGTTTGTGAAGGAAATACCTCACCCTAATTAATTAAGTACCTTTCTAGCCTTGAATATTAGCAATCAATAGCACTGTTCTGAGAATCTATAGGCATAAATTCTTTTTGTTGTCCTCTGTAGAACATGATCCGCAATGCAACTTTGAAAGTGGCTGCCTTTACTTCTTTGACTTTCTAAAATAATGCATACAGATATTCTTAAATATTTACAAGACAGCAACCTATGTCTACACTTAGCTAGGTCTAAAAATAGTGAGAGATCATCCTTAAGTACACTTCATTCTCTCCTTCTCCTAAACTCCACTTATGAGATAAGGATCACAAACAACCTATTGTGTAGTGGAACTGATTTTTAGTACCAGTTGCTTCTTCATGAAACTAAAGAGCAATTCACGAATTGATAATGATGGGTCATAAATGGAATAAGACAGCTACCAATAGGCCCAACCAATCACCTGACAGCACAAGCACATCCGGTTCAAGAAAGCAGCAACATTATACCATTCTTTGGAACAAAAAGATATCAAAACAAAGAAAGGTAGAAAAGGATGCCAAAGTACCACAGGAAAGAATCTTGCCTGAAGTCCTGAACTACAATCAAAGATTATAACCAAAAGCAAAGACGAGAAATGAACAATGCTCCTATACCTCAACCAACTAATGCGCCATCTATCAGCTTCTTTTTGTTTTTGAGAAATCATCGGACAAAATTATGCTGGCACTTTCCGATTCCACTCTGAAAACTTCTCACTTTCACATTAATAAAGTTCGAATAATCTACAGCACAACACCGCGCATTTTGAATCAAGCCTTCACGTGGACTAAAAGGGTTGCCAACCAAAACCAGACCATAAAAAAGCACACGTTCCAACTCTAACTACAAATCCGAATCTATCTAAATCATTGCAAGGAACACCTCAGAGAAGAGCGTATTCTCCATCCAAAAGCTAAACACCTCTTAACGTAAAAAATCACAAATTTTTTATATACAAACGCTTCTTCTATCAAATCAAAACAAAATCCGAAATCAAATATACCCCTAACCGGAACCCAACCAAGCCAAGCCATTACCACCAACAGGCAACAGCTAAGGAACACTTCGATTTTGGACGAGTAAACGCAATCATTTCGATGCTCTAAACCATGCGAAAGAAGGACATAAAGGCGGCCGTTTGGGGACCAAGATCGCACACGGACCGAATATCGCCACTGATCAGGGCTCAGAACCCACCGGCCACCGGAGCGAATCACCAGACAAGAAGCGGCGGTTACGAGCTCACCTCCCACACGACCATGGCGTCCTGGTTCGTGCCCTTCCGCCCCTGCTGCGTGTGGAGGCACGCCACGGCGCTCGCGCCGTTGCCGTACATCCTCCCGGAGACCCGCGCGAGCTCGTCCTCCGTCATCTCTCCCCCGCCTCCAGGCAGCCTCTTGCCGCCGCTGGAGAAGGGACCGCCGCCGGCCAAGCCCTCCCGGCTCCCGCGGCGCCTCTTCCGCCACGCCGGCCCGTCGCCGGCGGCGGGGGCCTCGGAGGAGAGGCAGGAGCCCATGGCGGCCAATGGGAGGGAGGCAACAGGGTGGAGCACAGGGTGGGGGTGGTAACTGCTGGCTGTGGTGTGTTGCTGCAAACTGTGGTGTGGCTGTAGGGTTTTGATGCTTTGCAGGTCTTGTGGAGTTGAGCCTTTTGTATCATCTGGATTGTATGGTCTTCTTACTTGGAGGTTTGTGCTAAAAATTGTTATTTTAATTTTTGACTTGGGTTTGGTTGGGTGTTGGTTTAATTGATATCATGATGGTGTCCTTATGGGTGATGGAATCCAATGATGGGGAAATGGGGAAATTTTTACTTCAAGATAAGGTCACTTTGAAGATACAAATGCTTTGCCACGTGGGATAATGTTGCCTGACTCATAAAAGATATGTTTTGAATTCGATACGTTCTAATTTAATGTAAGTTTCTTAGTTATGCTTATCTTGGAAATTGTAAACACTCTCCATCTAATCTTAGTTTTAGATAGTATAATTTGGATTTATAAGTTTGAATAGCATCATGATTTTTAACAGTGCAAAACTGCAAATGGAGCAGGAAACCAAAGTATTACCACTGACATAATATGGGATAAAGGGAGGGCACAAGAAGCATGTGCCCTCTGTCTTAAAACACACTGATGGGCACAGCCGTACAAAAATGCATCTTTTTCTTTTTTGTATTTGCAAGTGTCAAAGAATCTTAAAACCTGAGATGGCTATCTTGTGTAACAATCAGATCCATTTGATAGCACTAATCCAACCTGCCACATGATAATACATTGGATCCTGACGGCTGTATTAACGACGCAGTTCTAAATTGCCCTTACATGAGAAATTATAGGAAGGGATACAATATAATAATCCAGTTTCATTTAAAAACGTAGTATAATACCCCATAAAGTGCTTCCATTTCTTTGTTAATTTTTCAACATTTTATGAACTACTAAAATACATTAAAAGTTTCTTTTGGTATTTGGCACCTACCAGAAGTAGTACCAATATAATCCAATCCACTCATCTTTTCAAACCACTTTTTTGACATAAGGAAAACTTTTTGGTGCATCTCCTCTTTGGATTCTAGATTGAGAGTTTTCAACTATGGCACATATAGTATACTCTTTGGCATAGCCTTTTTGTCTGCAGCAGGGACAAAGTGATTACCTTATGGGTCTCTAGCTCTTTGTCCTCATCACCACAACTGCATGCAATAGATTACTCATAGTGCTCCTCTAAATAATTGTTATCATCTTGCTGAGCATCACACTGTCGTTCACTAATCTGCATTACATGGACACTGGTGACATATAGATGGTAACACTTATCTTGAAAGCAACGCACTTGTATATATCACCTAAAAAGCACGGCTGTGTGTACCCATGAATGTTACTTTTTTTAACTGAAACTGATCGAAGCCAAGTCAAAGCACTGGTGAGATGTGTAATTTAAAAGTCAGAAAATCGAGCTGTTGAACGGATCTATGGGCGTGTGTCCAGATCAAGTTTGGCTCAGTTTTTTCAGACCTGGACTGTCAAACTTAGGAATAAGTGGCGGTGGTTGAGTTGACTTGGCCACTCAAAGTGCAGTAGGACAAGTTGCAATGGCATTGACAATAGTACTCCGGTTTTCAGTTAAACCACACAAACAGAGTAGGTTTGTTGTGGTTGGCCAAGAAGATCTCCCGATGCCTAATAATGAACACTTGTGATCCTAGAGAACTCGGTCCGCAAAATGGCATTGCCCTTCTAGGGAAGTCTATCAAGAACTCCTAACAACTTATCTTGGTTGGATGCATGGAATGGTTTCTGATGATGCATACATGTTGCTGATACCATGTCTAAGGATTAAGACCCACAAACTAATAGCTCGAAAATCTAGATAACACCATCAAATCAGTTTGAGAATCGGCCCTGCATTTCTGTAGTTTTTCTTGCTGGATGCACTCGTTGCAATGTTAAATAGTATTCCCTCCGTTTCAAATTATAGGTGGTTTTACATTTCTAGATGCATTGTTTCTATATTTATACACAGTGAAAATTATGCAACTAGAAATATTAAAACGATATAATTTAGAATGGAGGTATAAATATGGGATATACACGTGGATCGACCGCGTTCATGGAACGTTCCGTCACATCTCGGATCAACCTGGGCGATCCTGCCGGCCGATGCAGGCGACGCCGCCAGCGCGAGCAGCTTCGATCGCATGTGGCGGCAACGTGCGTGCGGGAGAGATCGAGAAGGGGAGGGAGGGTCGCCTGAAACCGCGGCTCCACGGTGGCAGGCGGAGGCAGCACGGCGGCGGGTAATAATGCCGGTGATCGAGGCTCGTGCCCTGCTGTCCCGGGTTGTCCGTGCCCGCGGCGGCTTCTCACCGGCCGGGGTGGATCCGCGTTGCCGTCTCCCCTCGATCTCCCGCCTGCCGCCGCGCTGCGCACATGAATGTTGGCAGCCAACTGTGCAAGGGTCCCCGTCCAGCGGGGGAGCGAGGGCAATTAGTTGCGGTGGATGGCCGGCCGACCGGGGACGTACGCTCACCTCCGTCTGTAACGCCGGCCGTGTGCTACACAGCCTTCACTGTTCCCGTGCGTGCAAGGCAGGGCAGGTCGTCGCTGCAATTCTGCCTGAGATTGAGCTAGATTGCTTCATGTTTTTTTTCAAGATAAATAAATAGAATTAGCTGATTCAATGTCCATGGTACCTGAAATCATCCATGTGGGCCACTCGTGTCGAATCTTGAGTTCTGCTGCGCACAACAGTAGCGTGGTATACCACTCCAGCTTACAAGTTTGCACCGTCACTTCGTCAGTACAACAGCTATAGCTTCGAGTACTACACTGCTTGTGATTTCTTCTAATCCTGTCTCGTTTAAGTTTCATTGGCTCTCCTAACCCCAGAGCTTACTGAATCAAAGCACGTGTGTGCTCAGAACCAGGCACACAGGTCAACAACCCAATTGCTTGCCTGGCACATCAGACGTGGGCGCATCCGGGGCCAAGAACACCAAGAGCTGCCTGGCCTGGTCGGCAGGGGAATTGCTTGCTGCATCTCCAAGCCAATCTCACCGCCAAGATTCTGTCGCAGATCGATCGGGCTGCTCGTCGTCGTCGTCGTCATCCGGGACCGGGAGGAGGAGCAGCTCATCCCAAGCCACCAAACGCACCGAACCGGTGAGCCTTGCAGTTAATGGGCGCCGCCCACGGCCCACCCGCAACGTCACTGGCGCCGATCGAGGAGGCTGCGTGCTCGCGGCGGCCTCACTAAATCTTTAGCGGACGGCGACGCGGGTAACTCAACCACCCCCACACGCCGGGCAACCTTCAAGCGCAGATTATTGTTACCAATGGCGACGCCGCCGGCTCTTGCGTGTGCGGAGTGCAGTTTCTGCTCTTGTGTGTGGTTGATGCTCGCCGCATTCATCTTGAGATCTGCCTGGCCTTTTCAGCGGATTTGGGAGGCAGTCCTATAGCCCTTGCCTGCAGCAGGGAGGACCTAGCACAGTTAGAAGGATGATCAGACCTCCATCAGGCCTGGGCCATCAGTGTGTACTGCTGCAATCATGAGAGTTTGCAACAGTGGCGTCAACACTGATATGATTGTCGGGCTTGCAATTGCATGAAGGAAACACTATGATTCAGTGCCAAAAAGACGGCCATTATTGTGTACCACCTGACCGGTTATACTCACCCCTCTAATGGAATGGAGCCAATCAGACAGTTCAGATAATATGCATAAATTTGCTGTGTCATGCAACGCATGGTGATTTGAATCTTGAGCATATGAGTCTTACCGAAAACAAGAATCGTGTACTATGAGAAGGGATGCAAATGGGTATCCGATGGTATTTTATGGATCAACTAAATAATTACGATGGCATGCCATCTTAGTTCATTTCTCCTCCTAAATTAATTATGCACAATACCATACTAGTTTATTTTATCAAGTTTTGGGTAGACCCAATGATCCAAAATAAATATAACTTGCATCCCTAACTATGAACAAATCGGTATTCGACCCATGAATCAGGCAAAGACATCATAATCTCTTGTCATGAACTAAAAAAACATATGATGCTATTATTTTTTGCATACTACTACATATTATGCAGCATATTAATAGTCAATCTGTTGTACAACCATGTCCTTTGGCTAAGATCAACAGTACACTGTACACAAGCGTGCAGCAATGCAAGAAGCCACTTAAAAAATCCAGAATAACATTTTGCCTGTCTGTAACTGCATCATGGAGCTGCCGTGAAGTGAGATGGGTTGCCATCACAGCAGAAACGGTGAGCAAATCAAGGCGGGCAAAGATACGCTGCTTTAGGTTAGGTCACACTACATGTGTCCTGCACGCATGAATGAATTCCATGGCTCCGTTTTCTGCATCGCAACCTGTCGCCACGCTTCTGCGTGCTTTCTTTTCAACAGTTTCATCTTTCAAACCACTTTTTGGAGTCTTCTGGTGGTGTCATTGTGGATGAAAAGAAAGTGAGAGCTGCCGAATCGGGCGTGTTCATATTTTGTGGAAAGTGGTGACAAGTGGTGAGTAGCTTTTGCGGATCTTTTTGTTTGACTTGCTCTGCTTGTGGACGGATACTAGGATATGTTGTGGAGAGGATTCCGTTGAGGTGTTGGGTGTATCATGTATGGGTGTGTCTTTTTTCTCTCTTCTATTTGTCAGTGGTGAGATTGCAGTGGCAGTCAGCCCACTCGTCTCAATATAAACTGTGGTAGGAAAAATAACGGTTCATATTGAAATCTAGCATGTGGCCTATCTCAACATATGACCCAACTTGCATTATACTTTCTAAAAAATTACTTGGGGTTTTCATGTTGTAAAAAAATAGAGAGTAGCTTTTAATGAGGAATTCCAAAGAGAATCATACTCATACAGAATCTCTATGTCCATTTGCACCTGTTAAAGGTAACACATACATGGAGTACTGACCACTTTGTAGATAATAAGTTAGAGATTTCTCCTACTTTTCAGCAAAAGGCATGGAAGAATAACCTAGTGGCTTGGTTTGCATCGATGACAACTCCTCATACCTGAATGTACGGTACAGCTCCATTGACATTTCCAAGTCTAAAAGTTCCTCCCATTGTCAAAGACTCTGAACTCAAATGCATGCTTAACATCTGCTTGCATTTGGACCACCAGCCAAAGAAAAACTACTAGTCATGAATAGAGAAAAGGTGAGACACAAGCCATCGAACAAAGAGGAAAGGATTCACAGCTATTCCCTCGGTCCCACAAAGACTGTTCGTTTAGAAAATTTCAGGCATATTACTAGTAGTGGAAAATGACCATGTTACCCCTAATTAACTATAGGGGTTGTGATTGAAGACCGTGCTGTTTATTTGGTTCCTTAGATCCTCAATAAATGTAAATGCATTGGAACCTAAAAAGTAACATCTGCTTAAGCATTTGATTGGCTCCATGCCTTTCTCTATGCAATTATTTTTTGGTATTTGATATTGTTTTAGTTAGATGGACTTTACTACAATATAAAAAGAACACTCTTTGTGGGATAAAATTTAAAGGCTAAAAGAAGAGTCTTTGTGGGACGGAGGGAGTACTATATATGTATCGACCTTGCATCTTCCATCAACCTGAAAAAGCAGGGCATAGATTTATTGCTGATCGCATCCTTTTCAATTCATATGGCACCATTCTATTCAACCCTAAAAAGGGTGTCATTTTTCGCATTTGTGCAGGCAATAAGCTTAATTATTTTATCAATAATATTTTACTAAAACTTATATTTATATCATCATTCTTTATTATATTTTTATATATTCCATACTAATAATTAGTGTCCATAACAAGGAAAATCACAATTTATATTCGGTGGAGAGTGCAGGTTCCCTCAACAGATCAACAATTTACCACTTCCCTATCTCAACCGACAATGGATTTCATTGTAATACTAGAAAACCCTAGGCGCGACATTGCCACACCATCTTTGAGCTAGCCACCTAGGGAACAATTGCAGACTGTAAAAGCATGTATGTTCACTCAAATTATGGTGGGTTTACGTACCATCAACAATGGTTGCAATATGTAACATAACTTTATATAGAGGTACCTATCTCAAAAGGATTCATGTCTCCATATCATTCTTGAATTGAATATGTAGATTGGACTCTCTTTTCATCATCCTTTTTTATCTTTTAAAATGGCGGTGCTTTAATGCCTAGGCCTAAGCCACATTGTTCATATAGGAGGTCAAAAGCAAAGCTTGTTATTTCAGTACCGCTCTCCAGTTTCATTCTACTCAAACACATAATCAGAGAAGTTCGTGGCTATAGTAAAATAAATGAAATACATTTGAACTGTAACCATTATATATGGACAAAATAAGATGAATAGCAGAACCTCTAAAGTACTTCTGAATGTCTAGTATTTGTGAGTTCTAATAGATATGATGTCGTCAGTTTATTCTGTCAGAAATCTGAATGGTGTCACACAACACAACTTATGTTAATCTATATTACTATATATGTTATAATAATTCCATCATAAAAAATAATAAGAACAGAAAGATTTCATATCAGCGTCCGACAATAAGGGCTTGAACTCTTGTTACTAACAAGTGCATCAGAAATGGATTTTGCACATAATAAAAGAGTAATGTAATTGCACAACATTTGTTTTGGATGAGCATTGAATATGCAGTACCATGTTAAGCTCGACAGGCAACATTTCTCACTGGTTACCATATGATTCTGCCTTTTCTAACATCAAACTTATTATATTGTCGCACATAATTAGGAATATGCATTCGGGCCTACAACTGACTCAACACCTATATAGCTGATATACATGTTCTTTGGCTTTTACCTACAAGAATCGTCATCGGCCTCCTCATTGATCTCCCTGCAAGCAGGGACTCCAGGACAACATTGTTCTACTTTCGCAGTGATCATCATCAAGTATTTATTAGACAACCCAAGCAAGACAAATAGTCAAGCTTTTTAATGTTTCATATGCAATCAAAGAAAGAGCAGTGCAATCACTATTTATAATATTAAGCTGCTTCAACAATCTCCATGTGTAGTTATCGGAAGCATAATATAGCGACAACATGGATCTTGTAAATTATCAGAATTGGTTGTTTATAAATATGTAGTTCAATATGAAAAGTTACACAGCTCCAATAAAAGTTGTCTGCACTGCTAAGGCTAGGTTTGGTTACTACAGGGCTTATTATAAGCCCCCTCACATCGGATGTTTGGATACTAATTAGGAGTATTAAATATAGATTAATGACAAAATAAATTCTGTAACCTCTAGGATTTTTTCAAGATGAATCTATTAAGCCTAATTAGTCCGTGATTAGCCCATGTGATGCTACAGTAAATATGTGCTAATTATAGATTAAGTAGGCTTAATAGATTCGTCTCGCGAATAAGCCCTAGACTTATGCAGTTAGTTTTATAATTAGCTTATATTTAATCTTTCTAATTGGTATCGAAATATTCGATATGACAGGATTTATTATAAGCACCTGAAATCCAAACAGCCCCTAAATTGCATCCCTTGCAATTTGATTTAATCTTACTAATCTGACAACCAATTTGTACGTTTATTGTTCAGATAGTTTAATCAAACAATCTAATCTTGTCTTTTTTTTGTCAAATTCAAAATTGATATCATACATATTTCAGATTTTTTTCTCCCTAATATTCGATTAGAACACATGCTACTCAATAAATATTTTACTGGATTATAAACATATAAAGGATCAGAACACATGCTACTTAATAAATACTTTATTTAGCATTGCATGAATAGAACTACAATTCAATACTTTACACATGGCAGATACATTTCACCCTTGATCTAATAACTATAAAAATGTAAATGCTTCAATCAAACCATAAATACTGAAACCTCGCATTTCAACAGTTGACACTGTAAAGGGCACATCAAAATTTCCGAGATAAAAATGTTTCATCAGTTTTGGCTGAGAGACCGGAGAGTGTCCACATGTGAGAGACATACCATAATTAAGGTTTTCATGGACCATGGGCAAGGCATTTGGTCGAGCAACTTATGGGTCCACAACGGGTATCCATGCAGCCTGCACGAGGAGCTACAACATGTGCGACGCTGGCTGCCTGCTCGTTTTAGTATCTGCTGTCCGTGTTGATACACACGCTGATCATGGCGATGCAACTTGTGCGGCCGCACCCGCACATCGCTGTTGCCGGTGCTCGCGTCCACACTCCGGCAAGTGTGCGACTGTTCAGGTTGAGAGGAGACACTGGTAAATCGCTAGAGCCATGTCAGGACTCACTGTCCTCATCACCGTCGTGGATGCCAAGATCGTGGACTCGGCCGGAATAGGAAGCCGGAGCTGTCTGTCTCATGGGGTCCGCCCAGCTGTGCTCTCTTCTCAAACTCATGGTCTCTTCCTCCGGCTACCGCTGTTACTATTGAGCTAGTTCTCATCGCCGCCTCCGCCGCATTCGCCGATACAACGCAGCGAGCTTGGCGATTTGTGCCATCCCCGGGCAGGCGCAGCGGTGGCCTCTCCTTGAGCCCCGGCAGCCGGATGAGGCATAGGTGAGTGGCGCAATATGTCGCGACTCGCGAAGGGAGGAGGGGCGGTGGGGGAAGAACGACCTCGCGCAGCTGCCTGCTGGCCGCCCACGACGGGAACGCGAAGCGTCGAGAGGGCGCGAGGCCACGCGACTCTTTTTCTTCACTGTAGATGGAAGATCAAACGGTCGAAAATTTCACACGACGTGTCCCAATCCCTGGCCAGGGTTTGGAACCAGGAGATCACAAAAATTGCATTATATTTTTAAACAACTTACAAGTGTTTTCATTTTACAAACAAACTATAGAACACTATCACTTTAATGAAAACTCAAAAGAGAATGACAGATAATATCTAAGTCCATTTGCATTTGTTAATGGCAATATACATGCCACACCGATGACTTTGTAGATAATAAGTTTATGTTTCTCCCGCTTTTACAATGAAAGACTTGGAAGAATAACCTACTGACTTGACTTGCTCGAAGGACAATTCGTCCTAACTGAATGTATGGTACAGCTCCATTGATATTTCCTAGTTCAAAAGCTCCGTTCATCGTCAAAGCTCTAGGACTAAAGTGCAGGCTTTCATTAGTACCATCTCCGCATATTTCAAGCATCAGCCAAATAAGTAAAAAAAAAGACTGCGAAAGGATCTCTAGCCCAGTGATTAGAGTACCTAAGTAGCATCCAATGGGTCGGCTTTGACTCTTCATAGGGCAAATAAAAAATAAACCTAAATTAAATAAAATTTTATATAAAAATAGGTAGGGGCCTCCCTGCTAACTTCGGTCAAAAAAGCAAAAAAAAAGTCATAAGTAAAGAGAGTAAAGGTGAAGCAGCCATCAAACAATGGTGAAGAAAATTCGCAAATGAAGTTACCCTGCATCTTAAATTAATGCAACAACATGTTGGCAACTTATACAATTCATATTGCACCACTCTCTCATATTGTAAAAGAGTATTGTGTTTAGGATGCATGTAATTATCAAGTTTAAAATATTTCAATATATTTGGTAAAATGTTGAAAATGGTATAGCTAGATTTGCTTGAAAACTTATTTATAACATTTAAATTTTATTATATTCTTCACATATTTCACACAATCTTCATATACTAAACAGTGTATAGTCAACATGTTTCATATATCAAATAATTTATCCATTGGTAAACTTTTTGGAAATAGTATAGTTTGATTTACCATGGAAACAGATTTATAAAATTGCAATTTGCTATGCGATGGATATATCATTTCTAGATACTACTTTCTTAGTTCAAAATTATAGGTTGTTTTAACTTTTTCAGACATAGTGTATGTACCTATAAAAACCGAAAATGACCTATAATTGGTGATAGAGTAGTGGTTGAACGTATTGTGTTAGTGACTTGTTAACGGCAAAAATGACCCTCTTTGCCTCTAAGGTGAGCAGTGCTAGCTTGATTCTCATATGCCACTAATGTCGGGTCTAGTTTGGTTGTGGCAACTTGAAAAGAAATCCACACCAAATACGCTACTGGTGCGGTTCTACTCTGGTCTCTATCCAGGAACCAACGAAGCCATAGAACCGCAAGAATTCTCCACAAAATGAATGCGAGGAACCGTGCCCAAGCACCGGATTGCACGAAACAGAGAAGGCAACCGTAAAGAGACGGAAAGCGGCGCTACCCTTGCCGGCAAAGCGGCCGCAGGAGGACACGGGCAGCAGAAGGCCAGCCGGCATCACCACTAAATCCCTGCGCTTTTGGTCTTGCGCCCGCGTGGTTTTCGCGGCCGCGGATGGTAAGCCAACCGGGCAGCCGCGGGACAAAATGGGAAGCGAAGCGAAGCAGAGAGCAGGCGCAACAGCGCGGCGGCACAGTACCCATCACCTCACTGCTCCTCCCCATTCCCCCAATCCTTCCTCGCCAAGCGCCCGCCTTTCCCCTCCTCGGCGCCGGCCGGCAGTGGCTCCGACCCGATCCCCGGCGCGCGCGCACGGTGAGCATCCCCCCGCCTCGATCCCGCGCCGCGGAGTGACCGATCGATCGTCCGTGGGGGCTTGAGGGCTTTCGGTAGGCTTTGAGATATTGGGGGGCACTAGTCGGCGCGCTGGTGGCTTTGCTCGTCCCGGAATTGCGTGGCTGCTGGCTTGCGATTGGCGTCGGTTCGGCGGATTGATGGTTCCGTCGTGTGTGTGAGGGCTCGGCGATTCTTATGTTTTTCCTGTTTGTGGAACTGGCCTATCTGCTTGTGTGATTTCCGTAGTTTATGGACGACTGTAGAGGAAATTCGGCGACTTTTGTTCGAGCCTGAGAATTCGCGTAGAATGGTTAGAGTTGTGCAGCCCTGTGGTGTTCCAGTTGTTTGCTTCCTGAGGTGCTAGGAGATCACGGATCAGACTGCCTATTGTTAAACTTAAACTTGGTGTTCTTGCACAGCGTTTCTGTGCTCACTAGAGGAATCATTTGTGCACAATTAGTTCAGTGACTAAATAAATTGGAAAATGGTGCTTACAAACAAAATGCTGCCGTGACTTATGTTCCTAACAAAATCGTTATGCTGCACTGCCATGTAGTCAGTATTACTTGTTACTTTCAATCGTTTTGGTTCTGAAATGCATTGTGTGTTGGTGACCACTCACCACAATATGCCATTCCATGATATGTGCTGCTGGGATATCGCTAACTAACTGATTAAGTGCTCAAATGCCTTTGTTCATTGTTTGCCCCTCAGGAATCCTCTATCCGATGAAGTGGTGTTGTGCTCGAAACTCCGTTGACTATCCTCTACTTTGATAATCTCTTACCCAATTGGAGAATTGGACCGCCTTTTTCAGCCAATGGGGATTGTCAAGATAGCGAGTGGTGAGCCTGCAGCAAAGAGTGGTTACAGCTGTGGAGATGAGGACCTTACACGAGATGACAGAATGCTGCTTCAGAGCTTTCCTATTCATGAATCTGATGACTCTGAACTTGCAGAGGTGGACTGTGAGTTTGCAATGTCCAGAGGTCAGGCGTGCAATGTGCCATATGGGCTTTATGATCTGCCTGACTTGACAGAGGTTCTTTCTTTGGAGACGTGGAATTCATGCCTGACGGAAGATGATAGATTCTATCTAGCAGCCTACCTCCCGGACATGGAACAACACGACTTCGTTACAACAATGAAAGAGCTGTTTAGTGGTGATGCTATCTTCTTTGGAAGTCCACTTAGAAGCTTTTTCCTTAGATTGAACGGTGGGCTTTATTCTCCACAAGTTTCTCAGGCAAGAGAGTTATTATTGATGTTTCAAAGATGAAGACATTATCAATTTCTGATGTTGCACCATGATGGTATGGTTGGTAAGTTTGCATCCATGGCCAAACTGTTGAGAAGTTCTGATATGAGTGCTAGTCTTAGAGAGAAGGTTCCCATCTCGCACAACCGGGTATATGAGAAGCAGTTCCCATGTGTAGGTCTAAGCAGTTCCACTGAACCAATTATTATCAAGGGTGAGTCTGCCACTGTGTCACCAATGAAGCGAGATAAACTTATGGATGGCTCATTAACCACTTATCGTTCAAGCAGACATAATGAAACAGGCAATGTAGCCAAATCAGCAGAAATGAACTCACTGGAAAGTCAAATCTTCCATCCTCTCTGTGATCCCAGGCAAAATTGTGGTAAACTACCAAAAGGTGTGCTGAAAATAAGGACTGGTTGCGCTTCTCATATTGATGGCAGTAAAGGTATACATCACAGACCTAGACTGCTTCTAGTTGATCAGTTAGGAATGCAGAGCTCCAGCTTTTTCGCTCCACCTCATGCTTTTGCACATGATGTACATGTTTATTCTGAGAATTCATCTTCTCACCTCAACACAAACAGTGGTACTTCTGCTAGTTCAAGACGGAATCCCTTGCAATGGAAGGACACTTGTGCTCTGATTGGCAAAAGCCCACTTGGAGTCCAAATGACAGTTCCAGAGGAGCACAATGCAGTTTACCCTTCCATGATGCTGAGAGGTTTCTATCAGCCAGCAGCTAACCATAGTTTAGTGTATTCCAGTGAAGCATATGACACCAGAGAATGTGGCCACATGAAAGACCTTTTGAAGAACTTTGGTCATCAGAACAGTATAGTCCATCAAAGTTCTCCTGATCCATGTGCAGGAGTTAGTGCTGGTCATCAAACGAATGGATACACGACACTGCACAGTATAAGAAATGCTGAAAGTATTTCAGAGATGTTGAACCTTGGCACAGGAAATTGTCAGAGCAGTTGGAAACGGTGTGCAAGTATCATGATGGTGTGAAGCTGGAGGCACCTCCTGCCAAGCCTGTTACTGAAGTTGAAGAAGCTCGACAATTCGTTTACACCTACGCAAGGAGGAAGCCGCACAAGAGGTCAACTATGGTGGAAGATACAGTGCCACCGGGTGTTCTAGACACCAACATGAAAGTGAAAGCAATCAAACTCTGAAGCTTGGCAATTGCAAACATTGGGAGCTGAATATAATTGGGGATAGAATTTAGCATCCATCTGACATAGTAAATAAACATGAATTAGTTTTCCTTTCTCCTACAACGATAACCAAAGGCTACAATTAGAGTATTTGTCCGTTTGACATCGGTATAAGTAGTTTACACTTCAATAATCGAACTGTTGAAGTATGCAAATCAGTCATATCTGGCTGTTATGTTCACGGAGATTTTTGCCTGCTATTGTACATAACCAGGATTATCGTTTCCTGATGAGCTGCAATATTTCTTCTGCTACAATCAGGCCCTCAATTATTTCATTATTTGCCATTATATTCGCATTGTAGCATTTCCTAGTACTCTTTACTATACGAATTGGTGCCGGCAGAGGAGAAAAAGAGGCGTGCAGGAAAGGGTTTGGCGCGCAAGAGAGAATTGGCCACGGCCGAGAAGAAAGATAAGCGCGGAGGAGAAAAAAATCGGTCTGTTGGTTTTCGACGTGGGCCGCGGCAGTTAATAATTGTCGGAAATGAGGAGTCTCGCCAAAAAAGAATTGCAGAAACGAGGAGAAGATGGTTAACGTGATTAATGGATTGACAAGCATACTTGTTGCCCTTGGTCACTGTGCCATGAGAAAACATTACATATAGGAATTCTGCCATGCCTGACCCTGGCTGGCCTCGATTTCTGTTTGTTTCAGCTGACAATTTCAAACTTAAATTGAATTTGATATGTCAGCCATCAGTTAAAAATTTGAATAGACGCTCTCTGATTCCCATCCAAAAATCTTCCTTAAAATCTATGAATTCGTCTAGCACTTCAGTATTATCAACCAAAAGGGGTCTTATCTTAAAAAAAGAAAAAGCCCAAAAGGGTCCAACAAGATCTCAGCCGTCCGATGCCGATCGCACGGCTAAGCTTGGGAGCAGCTTCAAAATATTTTCGAACGAACACTCCCCGTCCTCTGCCAGAAGGGAATGGCGCCGCCGCCTCGCCACCTCCCGCTCCTCCTCGGCCGCCTCCTCGTCGCCGGCGAGATCCGCCGGAGCCCGGATCACCTCCGCCGCATCATACCCCTCCTTCCCTCGCAGCCCCACCTTGCCGCTGCCCTCTCCAGCCTCTACTTCCCGCTCTTCCCCTCCTCCACCACTTTCCTCCACAACCTGCTCATCCGCGCCTCCACCGCGTCCCCCTCCCCGCGCCTGTCCTTCGCCGCCTTCTCCTCCCTCCTCCGGTGCGACTTCCTTCCCGACCACTTCACCTTCCCTCCGCTGGTCAAATCCGCCTCCAGGCTCCCCTCTTTCCCGCGCACGGGCGCGCAGGTCCACGCCCAGGCTGCCCGGCGCGGGTTCTTGACCGACATCTTCGTTCTTAACTCGCTCCTCGCGATGTACGCCGCGTTCCGCGATACGGCGTCAATGTGGGGCGTGTTTGACTCGTCCGCGAAGGTCGCCGACGTGGTCTCTTGGAACACGGTGATTGGTGGCTACGTGAAGTGCGGGGATATTGGGAACGCCAGACGGGTGTTCGACGAAATGCCACAGAAGAATGGGGTGTCCTGGAGCGCGATGGTGGGAGCGTATGCGGGTGCTGGGGAGCTGGATGTTGCCAGGGAGATGTTTGATCGGACGCCTGCCATTGGGAGGAATGTTGTCACATGGAACTCAATGGTGACAGGGTTTGCAAGGCATGGTCTGCTGCCATTGGCGAGGAAGATGTTTGATGAGATGCCGCTCAAGAATCTGGTCTCGTGGAATGCAATGATCCGGGGATACGTGGTGAATGGCGAGATGGATGGCGCAAGGGAGCTATTTGATGTGATGCCGGAGAAGGATGTGGTTTCTTGGACATGCATGATTTCCGGGTACGCACAGGCTGGACGCTATGCAGAAACCCTTGAGCTATTCAGGTCAATGCAGAGCAGGCGCAGTACCCGACCTAATGAGGTAACCATGGTGAGTGTGCTTTCGGCATGCGCACATTTAACAGCTCTAGAGGAAGGGAGGTGGGCTCACACCTTCATCGACAAGCACAAGATGGTTCTGGACAATGAGTTCAATCTTGGTGCTGCTCTCATAGACATGTATGGCAAGTGTGGGAGAACAGACATGGCTGTTAAAGTTTTCCACTCCCTGGATCAGAAGAATGTCTCTGCCTGGAATGCACTTATCACAGGGCTGGCAGTAAATGGTGATGCTCCGCAATGCATTGATGTGTTTGAGCAGATGAAGAGGTCAGGAGAAAACCCGAACGACATAACGTTTGTCAGTCTGCTGACAGCTTGTGCCCATGCTGAGCTGGTCTACGAGGGTCGGCAGTGCTTCCAGAGCATGGTATCTGCTTTTGGAATGCAGCCGGAGCTCAAACACTATGGCTGCGTGGTTGACTTGTTGGGCCGTGCAGGGCTTCTTGATGAGGCGGAGGAGCTGATCCGGAGCATGCCAATGGCACCGGATGTCAAGGTTTTGGGTGCGCTACTAGGTGCAAGTCGAATGCATAAGAGATTTGATGTGGCTGAAAGAGTACAGAGTTGGATCCTCAGTCTCAATACAAAGCAGCCTGGTTTCCATGTTCTGATATCTGACATTTATGCTGCTGCTGGCAAATGGACTGATGCTCTAGAGGCAAGGGGTTTTCTGCAGAGGCATAATATTAGGAAGTTGCCCGCGTCATCCAGTTCAAGGCAATAGGTTCGAAAAGGCTTTAGCATCTTAGATTGGATTGCATTCTTTACCAGCAAATGTAGAGCGTACGTGTATAACCCCAATAATCCATTTTTGTGGACATAAACTTAGTGAAAGACAGATAGAATTATAGATCTAACTTTTAGTTGTCCTCGACGATGTATGCTTCACTTGAGTCTAAGATCACTACTGCATATGCATCGATTTCATATCTCAAATGCCCAACTTATGGTTGTTCCTTTCCTCGATGGAATATGACGAACTTTAATCATCAGCACTTACTCAGGTGATCTTCTCCAAGTGATCTCTTCTCTCAAGATATGCATTACAGTTAAATCTTCTTGTAATCTCACCAAACTTAGCTGATGGACAACAGGGTTTGAATTATTCTTTCTTATCAGGACCCTGGTACGTTCTTGGTGTAAATACATAACTTTCTCAGGATGTTGCTCCTAGCAAATGCTCACCAGGCTGTGTTTCTTAGATGGCGTTGAGAAGATCGACATATACTCGAAGGGTGCTTACACATTTTATAAAATGGGCCAAACGTATTTCTCTTGCAAATTTTATTAACCAGCAGAACTGCAAAGTCACATATACATTCCGCAAAACAAGCTAATGCAGGCAATGATGGCCGATGGTAAATCAGCTGGAGGAAAAAAAAAGTAGAGATCCTATAAAAACAGGAACCAAAACGAGTCATGGGCAGGGGCGGAGCTAGAAACAAGTCAAGCCCCGGGCTGAATTGCTAACTTCTTACTAGCTTCGATATTTCCACCGTGCTTATTTTCCCCATTAGCATAGTTTTGTCACAACCAAGGTATGTTGGCCAAGAACATTTCTATGCGATCGGATGCCTCCACATACAGTTAAATCACAAGTCCAAAACAAACCACTGTCTGGATCACAACCAACACAATTCCAAGCCACTGTCTGGATATCACTGCAGAGGCTGGGTCCACAGCAGCAGAAAGAACAGAAGTTGCCCATCTCTTGCAATTTTTATTAACCTGCCGGCCAGCAAAGTCACAGATACATGCCGCAAAACAAGCTAAAAAGCTGAGATCCGTTAAAAACAGGAACCAAAACGACAAGCCGAACTTGGAGAAATTGAAAGACAGCACGATACTAATACTATTATACCACAGCAGTTAAATAATCCACGGCACCACAGCATCTAGCCACATGCATTGCAGGCTAGGACCACACAAAATAAACTGACACTCGAGGTTCAGAGACTGGCAACCCAAATAGCTAAGCTAACTCAACTCAAACGTGAAAAACCACCGCGCAGCGCTTAGTCGACCTCCTCCATCTTGCTCTCGCCGGCGTCATCCTCCAGCGGGGGCATGTCTGCGTCAGCCTCCGTAGTCTCATCTTCGTCGATGCTCAGGCCCAGCTTGAGCATGCGGTGGATGCGGCTACCGAAGGTGTTGGGGTCGTCAAGGCTGAAGCCAGAGGTGAGGAGGGCAGTCTCAAACAGCAGCATGACAAGGTCCTTGACAGACTTGTCATTCTTGTCAGCCTCAGCACGCTTGCGGAGTTCCTCCATGATGGCATTCTCAGGGTTGATCTCCATGGTCTTCTTGGAGGACATGTATCCAGCCATGCTGGAGTCCCTAAGCGCCTGGGCCTTCATGATCCTCTCCATGTTAGCAGTCCAACCGTACTCGCCAGTGACAAGACAGCAGGGGGAGTCCACCACACGGTCAGAGACAACAACCTTCTCAACCTTGTCGCCCAGCACCTCCTTGATCACCTTGCAGAGGCCCTCGAACTTCTCCTTGAGCTCCTCTTTCCTCTTCTTCTCATCCTCGCTCTCATCAAGCTTCAGGCCCTCCTTGGTGGCAGATACAAGCTTCTTGCCCTCAAACTCCTTCAGCTGGCCAACTGCATACTCATCAATGGCATCCACCATGTACAGGACTTCATAGCCCTTCTTCTTCAGCTTCTCAAGGAAGGGGGAGTTCTCCACAGCCTTCTTGCTCTCGCCTGTGATGTAGTAGATGTCACTCTGGCCCTCCTTCATCCTGGTCACGTAGTCCTTGAGGCTGGTCAGCTCATCACCACTCTTGGTGGAGTGGTACCTCAGGAGCTCAGCAATCTTGTTCCTGTTCTGGGAGTCCTCGTGGATGCCGAGCTTGAGGTTCTTGGAGAAGGCCTCATAGAACTTGTTGTAATCCTCCTTGTTCTCAGCGATCTCAAAGAAGAGCTCAACGCACTTCTTGACCAGGTTCTTGCGGATGACCTTGAGGATCTTGTTCTGCTGGAGGGTCTCTCGGGAGATGTTGAGGGGAAGGTCCTCAGAGTCAACAATGCCCTTGACAAAGCTCAGCCACTCAGGAATCAGCTCCTCACAGTTGTCCATGATGAAGACGCGGCGGACATAGAGCTTGATGTTGTTCTGCTTCTTCCTGGTGTCAAAGAGGTCAAAGGGGGCCCTCTTGGGTACAAAGAGGACAGCCTTGAACTCAAGCTGGCCCTCAACAGAGAAGTGCTTCACAGCTAGATGCTCCTCCCAGTCGTTGGTCAAGCTCTTGTAGAAAGCAGCATACTCTTCCTTGGTAATCTCCTCAGGCTTCCTCATCCAAATAGGCTTCTGCTTGTTGACCAATTGCCACTCGTGACAAACCTCCTTGATCTTCTTTTTCTTCCTCTCCTTTTCTTCCTTCTCCTCATCAACATCCTCAACCTTGCCCTCCTCATCCTTCTTATCTTCTTCATCCTCATCATCAGAAATTTCCTTCTCCGTGGTCTTCTCTGTCCACAGGGAGATTGGGTAGCTGATGAACTCAGAATGCTTCTTGATCAGATCCTTGAGGCGACGCTCCTCAAGGTACTCCAACTGCAGAAAATAAGAGCAAATTATGAGCAAAATAATGGAACTACAATTACTTTCAGGTATTCTAAACATACATTAACAAACTTTTAAGTGTTTAGTACAACAGCAGTACAGCTATGTTTACCACAGTACTTAAACATAATACCAGGACTGCGTGCACACCAGAATTTTATTTTCGTTACGAGGTTACTTCAGCCATTCCAGAATAAGAAGCATGGCTATGATTAAAAAGTCATAATGAAAGGCATAAGTTAACAGCAATACATCAAAAGCCAAAACTTGTTCCAAATAATCCTAGAGTGAATCAAGCCCAGCCTAATAATCAAGTTCCTAATCATTCTCAAACCATCCACATTCCCAATCAGTCAAACAACACATTGATGTCATATACGCTATCAATTTAGCCATAAACCAACAGAACATCACCACAAGTTACAAAACAGCACAAAACTTGAAACCAATTATTAACATAATGTGATTTCAACAAAGCTAATAGCCAAAACGCATCAGAACTATCTAAATAGTCCTATAAGTTAAATAGCAAATAACTGACCATGGCATCATTGCAGTAATAACACACGCTAACCACAATAATTTTGGAAATTTTTGCAATACCTGATCATCCTTGAGGTAGAGGGTCATCTTGGTACCCCTGCCAAGGGGCTCCCCAGAGGTATCACGCGTGACAGTGAAGGAGCCACCAGCCTGAGACTCCCACACGTACTGCTCGTCATCGTTGTGCTTGGTGGTCACAACAACTCTCTCAGCAACAAGGTAGGCAGAGTAGAAACCAACACCAAACTGACCAATCATAGAAACATCAGCACCAGCAGCCAGAGCCTCCATGAACTCCTTTGTGCCTGATCGTGCAATGGTACCGAGGTTGTTCACGAGATCTGACTTGGTCATACCAATACCACTGTCAATGATTGTCAGAGTGTTGGAGGCCTTGTCAGGAACAATGTGGATGAACAGCTCTGGCTGGGCATCCAGCTTGCTCTTGTCTGTCAAGCTCTCGAACCTGATCTTGTCCAAGGCCTGTCAAAACCCACACAAAATTTGTTCAGGAGTTGGATCCAAGCATCACAGTAGAATATGAAGGGCAGAAAACTAATTAAATGAAGCATGCACAGCTTTATCTAATATCAGGAGGTTATTCTGTGAAAGTAGGGTAACCAACTATTCAGGTTAGCGCCGCACAAAACACAATTAACTGCATTAACAACCAATTTAACCATGTAGTTGTTAAAGCATGTACTACAAAGCCTTCTACCTTCCCAGCACAAACTAACCCTTCTAATCCAGCAAAGACTACATAAAGTTTACCAAGTCCAATCATGCATCCATTTGTACATTCTAAATTAGCACTGCAATAAGCACGATTAACGGCATCAAGACAAAATCAATTTAACCATGTAGCCGTTTAAACATGTACTACGAAGCCTCCAACGTTCCCTACATAAACTAGCCCTCTAATCTAGCGAGCACTATGTAAAGTCTATCAAGACCTATCATGCTTTCACAGCTCTCCCTGGGGTATCAGATCGTCCAGATAATAATAAACCTTACAAGTTCTCAGATGCCACATACACAACAGAGATCCAACAAAATTTGTGGCCTAAATTTACTACTTAAGTACAGATTGAACACCATAGATTTAAGCTGAATAGTCAACAGCGAACTAGCGCAAAACTCTACATAATCCATCACCAGATTCAAGAGCTGAAAAGTAATTAAATGAAACTGGCACAGCTTTATCTAATATAAGGAGTTATTCTGTGAAAGTAGGGTAACCAACTATTCAGGCTAGCACTGCACAAAACACAATTAATAGATTTAACAACCAATTTAACCATATTGTTAAAGCATGTACTACAAAGACTTCTACCTTCCCAGCACAAACTAACCCTTTTAATCCGGCAAAGACTACATAAAGTTTATCAAGTCCAATCACGCATCCATTTGTATGTGCACTCAAAATTAGAACTGCAATAAACACGATTAACTGCATCAAACACACTATCAATTTAACCATGTAGCCGCTGAAGCATGTCCTACAAAGCCTTCTACGTTCCTTACATAAACTAGCCATTCTAATCTAGCAAGGACTATATAGAGTTATCAAGACCAATCATACTTTCACAGTTCACACTGCGGTATCAGATCGTTCAGATAATAAACATTACAAGTTTTCAGTTCCCGCATGCACAACCGAGATCCAACAAAACCTGTGACCTATATTTACTACTGAAGTTCAGATTGAACGCCGCGGATTTGTGCTGAATAGTCAACAGCGAACTAGCGCAAAACCTACTACATAACCCATCGCCAGATTCAAAGCACGATGCGGAACCCGCCGATCCATTAAACGACGACGCGAGGGTTTATCGCACAGATCTAAAACCGCAAACAGAAGAGCACGAGCGGGTCGCGGGGGAAACTCACATCGGAGGAGTTGGAGATGAGCTCCCTGAGGAAGATCTCCTTGTTGGAGTAGAAGGTGTTAATGATGAGGGAGAGGAGCTGGTTGATCTCCGCCTGGAACGCGAACGTCTCCGTCTCCGAGGCCATGGGGAGGCCCTTCCCGAACGCGAGGAGAGAAGAGGCGGCGGCGGCGCGAGGGAGGAAGCGAGTAGGGTTTGTGCGGGGCGCTAGGGAGCGTGGGATGAGATGGGGTACGGCCTGTGGGTTGGGCCGTGGGGGTGATTTTATTGGGAGAGGGGAGAGGAGGGGTTCTGGAATGTTCTACCAGGGACGGGAAGGGATGCTGCCGGGCTGAACGCGCGGGGGGAGCGGGTTGACTGGCCGTTGGGCCCGAAGTCTCCCGGGCCCGGCCGTGCCGGGGATGGAGTCCCCGGGCCCACGAGTCGGTGGGCGTTGTGTCTTTGTTTTCTCCGGACTTGGAAGGTTCTGGATCGAGGGGGTTTGGAGCATGATTACCTTACGATTAACGGGCAGTTGGCAGGTCCATCTACGAGCGAGCTCGTGTATTGCTTGCTATAATTACTGCCGTAAGTCGTAACGCACTAAGGTTTTGGTTTGGGAAAAAGAAAAAGAAAAAGGAAGAGTCCAGTACATGAAAGAAAGGAAGGGTCTATTTGGATCCTTTAGTTCCTATCTTGTTTAGATAAAGGAACTAAAGTTCATTAAACCAACTGTACAAAGATCATATTGCTTCTATTTAATGCATAGAATTAGCAATCTCAGGTAGGGTTGGGGAGGGCAAGAGGTGGAAAATTGTCACTATAGTCCCCTTTAATCATCCCTTGGTGACTAAACTACTAATGCCTTTAGACCCTCTTTCAGTTCCTGTATTTGGCTCCCTAGAGACTAAAAACACTAAAATAGGTGACTAAGTTTAGTCACCCATTCAAACATACCCTTAGCACGAACTTATACTGTTTTTCTTTTTTTAAAATCTCTTTTCGAAATCGACGTGTTCTCAATTTAGAGGGGGAGCTCTAATCATATGGCTTGTCGTGATCATAATAATTTCCAGAATCTGTAAAATTTAACTCCCATTTCGCGGCGGTAGAGAGAGCAGACCCAGTCTCCGGCTACGCAACTTGCAAGAAGCTTCTGGAAGGAAGCGAAGCAGGTGTGCGTGTTGTTTGTACCAAGCAACACATGCCAATAGTCAATCTTTCAGGCGTCCGCAAAACCACACTGACGATGAAGATACAGAAACGGCGAGTGATGTGTTCAGACAATCACGCTTCAGATCACGGCAGAACTCGCGTTGCACACTTCAGATCACGGTGAGCGAGTGATGCATCTTTTTCCCCTTAGCAGCTTTTAGAATACTGACAAGTATCCTAGAAAAAATCAAAAAAGATAAAAGAAGATATAGACAGGGTCTCATTTTGCATCGAACTGCGATTAAGTGTATTTAGCTTAAGAGCGGCGACGAGCTAACGGGTCGCGAAGGGCGGAGCCGGTGGCCGCCATTGCCTCCCCCAGCTCCCTTTTGCGTGGAGGCCATGGGGAGAGGCCAGCAGCCTTTTCCACTCCCCGACTCAGATCGGCCGGTGGGGACTGCGGTGGCCGTAATATGGTTTGATTACCCGCGGTAGTGATGATATTTTCATGCAGGAGTTTCAGGCGAAAACTCCTTAATGCTTGTGTCGGGCCAACATCGGCGGTGTTGTCAGTGCGTCGTTTTTCCTCGGAGGCGCGGTTGTGATGCTTTCTGCAGAGGTTAGCAGTCCTCCGAGTGAAAATCTAACTCCGGCTTGTTGGATGGGCGACGACAGCGTCTTCAACGTCGTGTTCTCTTGGGAGACGTCGCCTTAGAGTTCTCTGTACCTAAACTTATTGCCTAAGTAGAGTTTATTTATATAGTTTCTACATGGGAGGATTTGGCAAGCAACCGAAGGTTCAAATATCAAGTTTCTAAGCAAACGAGAGATATGTTGGATTGGTACTGCGCAAAGCTATTGCAGGATTGAAACCTGAATGACGAAGAAGATTAAAACGTAGTCTTCTAGCTTTTTTCTTTATTTTAGAGCTTTCTTTTCTGTGTCTTTTGATCCCTTATTTTGAGGTTTAGAGCCTAAATGCTCTTGTAGTTCTTGGCTGTATATATCCATCCGTGGATATAAAAGGCCGGTTTCAATCATTATCTAAAAAAAAGTATATTTAGCTGGATGCTGACAGAAAAAGGGGAAGCAAAAGAATGATCCTTTGCTTCTCAGCGCGAACGGAATCAGTACCCTGGTCCCTGCACCTGGGGGACCAGGTGGAACATCCAACGCCCAACGAGAACTGAGATAGGTACACGATCCAAGGCTTGAAAACTTATATTCAGTAACCTGATGTTGGTATTACTGAAGACAACTGCAACCGGTAAACTGGTAAACGGTAACATCTTGACTCACGTGTACTCCACCTATTGTTTACATGTGGATCTAATCTAATCTATGGAAAACTAAGGTGCTGTAGCTTTAGTTTCCTCACTGTTTTGCTAGCTGGTGTACTGGTTCTCCAAGTCTTGCGGCTCTCCGGGTACCCGTGGGGCTTCATCTGCTTCGGATTTGAAGGTGCACAGTCAATCACTCAGTCCACAAGAAGTAATGAAGCTATCAAGAAACTGCGGGATGAAGGATCATGAGTGAACTTACTATGATCCTGATCCTTGTCATCACTATCGCCATTCTGAGAAGTTTTTTTCTCGAATACGTAGGAGAGCTGCGTATCTCTATATTAAGAAACAGAGTTTGAATACAACGTGCTTTACACGCACGCAAAGTCACCACGCAATACAAGAGAGCAAAATGTAGCGAACCGGACACGAAAGGAAATTACTCGTAAAACAAACAACCGAGGTGCCTAGCACCTGCTGTGATCCACAATTGTCTCCTTCTAGCTTGATCATACGCAACCGAAGCGTTGGTGATGACTCTTGCTCCCTGAAAACCCTGGCATTGCGCAGCCGAACCGAGGTGCCATTCTGAGAAGTAAAAAAGGAGCAAGGTAGTTTCTGTCCAATGTGGTGAAGCAGGGAATGCTACAAGAAAATATTGAGGAAAAAAGAGGGTGACCCAAAGCCTAGAAGAGATTTTGTCTGAATAATGTAGTTAAAACTGTAGTGTCGATATCGAAACCATCAACTAGCAGTCTGTATCCACGACTTTGGTAATATTGTGCCCTGGAACAACAATGATTTTTATTCTGGTAACAAATTTAACTGTACCTTCTTTGGATCTCTCTGAGTTTCAGCTTGAATCTGCTTGCAGTGGTACTGCCCACCTCGCCTTGTAGTTCAATATTACCAACATTGTTGCGATCAGAACTGTTCTCCGCAGTCAACAACTCAGAGATCATCACCAATTATGTTTATAAGCTAAACTGTGTGCCTCAAACATAGTGCAACCAGCACGGCCCAAAATGTTCAGGACCACCTCATCTCATCAGGTTATATAACCTTCTTACATCAATAAATAAATAAATTATTTTTAAATTAGAAAAGTTAAGCCACTCATAAAGTGATAATGTTGTAATGTCTGTGTGAGAGGTATTGTGATCAGGCATATGAACCTAGCAATTTGGCAAGTCTTTATAGCTTTGATATTGTTATTGGTGGTCCAATTATCAGGTCACCATCTCCTACAATCTGTACACAAGTGAAATTTGCCGTCCACTGAAATGATCTGGGGATAGATTATATACACATTCATCAGACATAATAATCTAATCTGATTCACATAAATGATAACCAACAGATCAATTATAATCATCATTAAAGAAAGGCAAATATAAGACACATAGCAGCCATATGAGTTATTGTTTCTATTACATTTACAGTCATGGCAACGTGAGCGAAACAACATCACATCTCAACAATGCAAAGCCGGAACTTCCACTCTATACAAAAGTTGTCTCAGGTGCTCAACGGCTATGTCACTACCTCAAGAGTTACAAATCACCAGATTGGTTGCTAGCCTCCATGGCTAGCATTATTATGAATGATCTCCTACTTATATCCAGTCAGGTTTCTCCAGCATAATAAATTTGGACATTGCGACATAATAAATGTGGCATACCATCTCAACCTGTCAATTTCAGTTGCACAAATATCTTTCTGCATGCAAATAAAACAGAGGATAAAACAGATGAGGTCTAACCGATTGCAGTCGAAAGATTACAAAAGTGTAGTTTGCTACACTATTTTCCGAAATCAGCTTGCCAGGTGTAGCAACCAGCCCAGTTCATCATGCTTGCAAGGCACATGCACCAGCAAAGCATTCCCTACATCACTTGGCATTCTCACAAAGGAAGACAAGGCACATGGCCAAGCTAATGCTCATGTCCTCTCTCCAACCAATCCAGAACTATTCCCTGTATCCTACGTTTACTGAATTGATAAGCAATTGACATCAAACCAGGTAGCACTATATAATGATTTCAATTTCCAGCTATAACTGAAGATCCAAGCATCGTTCAGACGCTGAAGACCTAGCGACATTAGGCGTATTCATTCTATTCAGGAAGGGGGCTCAACCACCTAGAAATAGGAGGAAGGGCGTCGGTGGAAATTTGCAGCACTTGATGCTTCGATGCAGCGCCGCATATGATCCTGCACTCTAGAGTCTAGACGCCACGAGCTGAATTGGTCAGCTAGCCATGGAGACGGATGCTACTGCGCCGGGAGCAAGGAGGAGCTTCCACGACGACCGAGATGGGCAGGCCTTGGTGCTGCTGGGACCAAAGGAACTGTGCCAGCACGGCAGCACCCAGGAGAGCATCTCGCCTCAGCGCGGATGTCACGGCCGCAGCGGAGCAAGGCGACAATGTCGCCGTTGACGTGGCTGCGGTGCGTGCGGAAGGTGTCGGCCTGGTGCAGTGACATGCCCTCCTCGTTGGCAGCGTGGAGGTGGTCACGCGCGTCGCGAATGGCCGCCATCTCCGCCTTCACCGCTGCAGCCTCCTGAAAGAACACGCGCTGGCAGAAGGGAGATGCGCTAGAGGGAGGTGCCCAGATGCGCCACACTGTGCTTGCAGAGATGGAACCGTAATGGCGAGCGAGAATGGGCCGGCCTTGGCGTGCGGGTATCAAGGGACATGCGGCGGCTGCGGCGAGGAAGATGAAGAGGAGGGAGCTGAGATGGCCGACGACTGCATTTGGGGATATAGATTTTGCCGAAACACAAAATTGAGCTACCAAAAATACCCTTAGCATCATTTTTTTCTAAGTGGTTCCTGGTCCATAAAATTATAGGTTCCATACGTCTTAGATTTTTATTAACAGGATCTTCTTACTTTTTAACCTTTGGATCTAGATCTTTCAACGGCCGTAAAATTTCTCTTTTTTTTCTTGGTAATCTAATAATCATCATCTTCGATCCACCCATTTGACGGCCCTTGATGGACAGCCGGATGGCCCATGCCTTGGGATAGGAACTGACGTGAGGCATTGCATCCAGGGCCGGAAGCGCAGTCCCGGGAAGGAATTTCTTGGAGGAAAAGTTCTAGCATTATGCCTGGCTGCAGGACGCGTTGCAATCCGCGAGTCGTCTGGCTGCCCGCACTAGCTGGGAGTCAGCTTCGGGTGTCACAGCAGGTGGCGTGTCTTCCGTCCTTTGATGCTGTGCACGAGCTGCAGGACTGCCCAACGGTGGTACATCGCTCAGCTCTCCCTCCTCCAGGCCTGGTGAGTCTTCCACCTTCCAGTATTGAACCCCAGCTGCATATCTGCTTGCCTGTGATGAATCTTCTGTCAAATAGCATGAGCCAGCAGCTGATGTTACCTCATTACAATCAGCTGCAGCAGTTGGTTCCTCTTCCGGTGCACAGCCAACAGCATAATCAGCAGCAACAGCAGTTGATTCCTCTTCCAGGGCACTCCCAACAGCATAATCATCAGCAGCAGTTGGTTCCTCTGCCGGTGCACTTCCAACAGGATAACAGGCTTGGGAGTTGGTGCCTCCATGCTCTGATACTGCTGAAGCTTGATCTTCTCTTTCACAATCAGTTTCCGATAATGAAATGCTCATATCAGCAACCATGTCTGCATGATGAGCATACATTGGATCGCTCCTTCCTGGGGTTTCATAGTTGCAAGGCTGCCGCGATCGACCATCGGTATCATTCCAGTAGTCCCCTGGAGCAGTTGTTGGGTCATGGTATGTGTCACCCTCGGCATCATCCATTTCCACATGCCCTGGGGTTGGTAGAGATAGACCATCAGCTACCTCCCTTTGACAATCACCAGAGAATGAATTTTGGCTGGGGAGGTGCCCCACCGATTTGGCGATCTCTGAGTGCCTCTTAGCCCAATCACTACGGCTCCATAGAGAAAGCGGAGGAGGTGACATATATTCCATTGTTCCATCACCTTGTTGTCAGCATCCAGAGATCCGGGAAGATAGAATGACTACATAATTTCCCAACAGAAAGTGTCAGTAAACAATATAGCAACATTCTGAAGATAAGATGTATCTCAAGGAGACCGTCCAGAAGTACCTTTCCCGCAAGCTGCTGTGAGTCCTGCCATATTAGCTCATATGGTGGGTACTTTTTGTCCAATCTATCCAACATAAAGCATGGAAAGGTATTAGATATCAATTTGCAGCAAAAAAACATGCAGATAGAGAGTGAGAGAGGACACCTTTCAGTTTCCTTGGGAACAATAAGTATTATAAGCTTTGGCTTGAAAGTGAGGGCTTTGTTGATAAACTGATTCGCAAGAGAGGCTTTAAAACCAAAGGGAGGATTTAACCCCATGATCTGTAGATAACAACATGTGTCGAATATAAATAGTTGAGACATTATGTCTCCAATGGGATGAGAGCAATTCATGAGTTATTGTGATCATACCAATCGGCATCCTGTTGGCAATTCCTCTGGTTGAACAGTCATCCAGTCTCGTCTCTCAAAACTGAAATCATTCTAGAAAATTGAAGATGATGTTCTACATGTCAGCTGTGCTACATCATTTTAACAGAAGAAGAATTGAAAAGAAGCAGCAAAAGATATCAGGTGCCAATTGAGGCCATCTCTAGTCTGTACCTTAATCAAACTTAAACTACGTAGGTGGTTGACTGACTGTTTGCTGAATATTAAAGATGCACTCAAACAAACAAAAACCAGCCAATGCAAAATTTAGCAGGTATACTACCTTTGGTTGAATGAGATCATAATTTTTGTAGAAGCAATTTTTCCCAGAAGCTTCTAACGTTTCCTTCAAGAGCAAGCTAAAATCGTTTGAACCACAGCAAAAGTCGACAACCTGTAAAGAATAAGAATAGACGGCACTGTAAGGTTCATGACAAATGGCTTTTGTTTATCATCTATTGTGATCATTTCTGCTGAACAAAAAATTTTGAAAGCCGTATGAAATGAGCACAGGGATAGAAATCAGCAAGTCTCTCTCCTTGAGCATCAGAATCATTATCAAGAAGATGAACTAAAAGATGAGTTCAAGGATTTTGACGAGTTCAAGGACTGGTGGAGATGTTCTGCTCGCAGGGTGCCTAAGGCAGTAAGGAAGGGGCTGAACTCCTTGGTGATCCTCAGGGCAGCTCCAGTCCTTGTTCGGCTCGTGCAATCCACGGCAGCCGAACAATAGTATGGTTCGCTACCTCTAGCGTAGGCATCGAGTTGTGGGATCCGCGCCCAGTAATAAAATTTGCTGATTCCGTGCATCCCGCCTCTCCGGGATGAGCAGGGGACATATTTTATTCTATGTGAGCCGGTAGATGTAACAACCATGCTCTATTTGCTATATTTAATTGGTCACGGTTCGGCCCGTCTGCAACAGCCGATTTCTGCTCTGACAACTAGAGTTCGACTGCTCCAATGTGTATGTTCGGCTTGAGCAGCTCACGGTTCGTTTGAGCACACCCTGGAGCTGCCCTCACAGCCTGGTCGATCTGGAAGCTTCACAACCGCTGCGTGTTTGACGGCTGCCATCCGGACTCCCGTTTGGTCCTGCAGGAGGTAGCCGAACAAGCAACCTTGTGGAAGCTGGCTGGAGCAAGGGCGCTAGGGGAGCCGCTGCCATAGAGGCTGCACTGCTGCGAAGTTGGGTGTTAGTTTTTTTCTTTCAATAGGCGCGAATGTAAAAAAAACTAACCCGAGTCGTGGATTCGGCATGGTACTTCGAACCGCTTTTTTCTATCTATTAATACAACGACAAGCAGCTCTCCTGCGTGTTTAATTCTCGTATTCAACGCGCAGTATCCAAATGCAAAAAAAAATGTACTGGATACAAAGATTCAATGCTAATTCCAATATTCCAATGGTGTAGAAAAGCATTGGCCTACATTAGAAAGCAGTATGATTTGTATCAATGCCCTCAATCAATTTTAAAAAAAACCTGTGCACCTACAAATTAGTGTAACATATGTGCAAGTCATTTTTCACATAAGAACAAGAAACTTTACAATTGGCTATAATTTCACAGTGATGCCAAAACTTATCAAAACTGAGTGATCCTAGACTCCTAACCACACTGGCAATCATATTACAGAGTACTCAGAAAAAAGAATGGCCAAATTATGTTCCAAATTCATTTATGGAGTATGGATGTGTCGATTCCGGAAATGGCCGGCAGCTAAACCTACTCAAAGTGTGTATCGCGCATCGTGATCGGAGGTGGCCTAACACACAATGACTCAAGATTTGTACTGGTTCAGGCAAACGTGCTCTACGTCCAGTCGGGGTCGGTCGGATGTATTGCTTGAGCCCAGGTGCTCGTTAGCGTTGGGGAGTTACAAGCTTTCGAGTGGAGGATGAACCTCTTGGATTTTCGGTCTGGTTCGGTCCCCTTTCTTAGGCGGCTGACCCTCCCTTTTATAGTCCAAGGGGGTCCTCCTTACTGGGGGACTGGTATGTCGAGAGAAAGGGAGAGAGGGCTTCCTTGCCCCATCGGTCGGGGTGGTCAGCTCCGTCAGTCGGGACCGCCAACTCCGTTAGTCGGGGTCCTTGGGCGGCCACTGCACAAGTCCTGTGTCGTGGAGTGGCCGTCTTGTTCTGTTCCTGTGTGTCATGCTTCGCCAGTCGGAGAGGTAGGCGTGCGCTGGTAGGTACGGTATGGTGGTCACGCTCCGTCCTCGGCGTTATGCCTCGTCATTCCATCATGATGGGGGCGTGCCCTCCGCGTCGTGATGATGTTGCGTCCCGTCCCTTCACGAGGACGGGCAGGTGGAATAGTGTCCCCATGTAGTGGCAGTAAGAGGGACTGTACCCCCGTGGAGGGAGTGGTTGGCCCCGTACGGCAAGTTCACCCCGGTGTCTGCCCTTATCCTTAGCACCTGCTCTCGGAGACCCCTTAGTGCTCAGGGTCTGGCTGGCCCCCGACCTCGTCGATCGGGGACAACGACACATGTACGGCGGAGTCCGGTCGGGGGACCACAATCAGAGCCGTGGTACGGATCCAGTCCCTGAGCGTCTCCTAGGTCGGGGACGTGAGCCATGCTTTTCCCGACCGGTCGGTCGGTCGGGATCACGGGCCTGAGCGGCCTGGACGAAGCCACGGCCCACGAAAGTGGGCGTTCGTTCCAGGTGTTGTAGTTGGGCTAGTCGGAATGTCAGTGGGAGGCGGGTCCGCTGGGGACCCCGGGTCCCTGAACCTGTCAGAGGCCCCCGAGCGGCTTTACAATTTGTTTAATCATGAAGGCGCTTTTTGTTGCCGCGCCGTGTTTTAGCTCTGAGTGAGTAGTTGCATCGTGCTGTCCAAGTCGCAGGGAGGCACAGAGTGTGACGGGTTCCCCTATGTGACCGTGAGTCAATCGGGGTTGCCCTTATCTGTCTGCGTACCGCCGCAGCGGCTCCAGCTGTCTGCTCTTGGTGCAGAATCTCGAGGCCAGCTCGAGGCGGCGTGGGCGTTTAGTCGGCGGCAGATGGACTGCTCGCCGTTGCCCCCTGCCAAGGTGTCCTTGGGGGAGGGGATGCAAGAAGAAGACTTGCGAGGAAGTTGTTCGTCCTAGTCTTCCCACGCTTGGAGCAGTCCTCCCAAGGTTACCAGTGTTACCACCCTGGTGGTGGTAAAGGGTTTTTCGTACTTTGTAACAGCCATGGGCCGACTGTACTTTGCAATATTTAGTCGCCAGGAATAAAGCACGTTTATCCCGAGGTGTATTGTATTTGCCGCGCCCGTCCGTGAGTCCAGTCGGGGGCTGGAATTTTGCCGTCCTTCCTGAGTGGGAATCTAGTTCCCTGACTTGCCATAAAGGAGGGCGGTCGGGTCGATGGCGTTGAGTGCGTGTACGCGTGGAGGTGACCCCGTCTGTGGTCTCCGCGACCGGAGGGGTTGAGCCGGGGTCACTTGTCTCGATGACTCGAGTGACGGGCTTGGTGAGCTCCTACGTGTGTGCCCAGGCAAAATTTCGGGCGTCCGAGTGGAATCCGGGTCCGTCGTTCGTGACGGGGTCGGCATAGCCCGCAGGTGGCATTCCACTGCTCCGCGACCCGCCTCCCGGCAGATGCTCGAGTTGTCCGACCGACTTAGGTGGCCTGTTGGCCTCTCCTCGGTGGAGATTCTGTGGGCATGGCTCGAGGTTTGGATCGGACGAGAAGGTTGAGATGATCCGAATCGCTGCCTGAGCAGGTCGGGCGAGGGCCGCTGGGGCTCATCTGTGTTTTCTTTCCTATCTTTTTTTGATGCGAGGCGGCCTCGAGTCCTCCGCGGACCGGCCTTCCAACCTCGGTCGGTCGGGTTCCCAAGTCGGGACCCGTTAGCACGCTTTTTCACAGCCGCGCCGTCTTTGTTTTGGCAGTTTTAATGTATTTCAAGAATTGAGCAAATTAATGTGATTATCGACTAGGGATGTGGCCCGTTGAGGCTTACCCAGGAAGTTGGAGGGTCGCAACATTTTTCGCGCTCACGTCGCGGTTGTGGTGGGTCCCCTTGTGCCGCCGACCAGCTCCACGATCTTGGATAGAGCTTGGTGCCGGTTGCGACGGCGATTGCGGAGGCCACCACCGCTGAGTGGGTGAAGGCAGCTCACCACGCGAAGAGGGAAACGGCCCTGGGCAGCAGCGGCGTCCATGTAACAGAAGCTGGGTTGAGCGCTGCTGCGACTACGCTGGCCCCTATCGAAGGGGATCTTCCGGTTGACCCTGTAGCGCAGCCCCTCCCATCCACATCGTCGGCCAACGCGGACGGGGTGCCGCAGAATAGTTTGTGCCGGGGTCTTGAAAGGCCCCCGAGTGAACAATTTTAAGTGCTTGTAATCGCTTTCGTTTTTATGGTCTTTTGGGAAGTTTGTCCCGCCCGTATCCCTTTGTTTCCTGAAGTGATTTCTGCCTTCGTACTTGTTGGCGCTAAAAATCGGCCGATGACCTTCAGCGTCGGACACACGACCCGGGAGAATCTGCTTAACTCATGTTTGAGTGATCGCCCTGGTGCGGTTTGCGCGGCGTGCCAGTCAATCTGACCTGTTGATTGACAAGGAAAGAAACGTATTAAATTTCGGGGGTCTCGATCGGCTAAAGTTCCGATCGGTCTCGAAAAGCGTATCAGCGAATCGGCCGATTTGCTATGAAGATGACCGGCTATAGTTCAGCCGATAATCACGTAGCGATTGCAAAGAAACTACTGGAGCAAATTAAACAATCGCCACAGATGCAACATTTGAAATAGATCTAATCCGCTATATGACGATAAATAAGAAAAAATAATGATAAAGCCGACAGTTCGATCTCAAGCTGGGTAACTGGTGATAAAACTAGAGTAATAGATAAAATCTATAATTCTAGTAAATATCGATAACTGGTGAATAAATCTAAACGAAACAACAGCGATGCGCCTGAAGTTAAAGCTTAGATATTATTCGATAAATGGAACTTACCAATCGGCCGGAGGTCGTGTCGATGCAGCCCTTCCAACCCGTACGAACTCGTGAAAGAAAAAGATGTGTTGGCGAAGTCGCCGACTCGAAAGTAAAGTACGATGAAAAAGTAGATTATTTGTATTGATTGATGTGTCTCCCTACAAAGCTCTAAAGATGGCTATTTATAGCCTGTTACAATTGATTTCCTAACCGACTAGGATCTATTTCTAATTTTAAACGAAAACGAATATGTACAAACACAACTCGTATCGGAATTGGTTATCATACTACCACGGGCCAAACTTTCTCTACCTTTTTCGTCTGGCCCACCTTAAGCCCATATTGGCCCAAACGCTCCAGCCTTTCAATCGGCCAACCCCTACCAACTCCATTCGCTAATCGCCCGAAACACTACAGCGCCAATCGGCCGATTCCTAACTGTAGCGCCAATCGGCCGGTTCCCAATTGTAGCCTTTAAGTCTGCCGCATCGGTCAATCTCCTCCTTCCCTGACGCTGATTCAAAACGTGTCGAAATCTGGCGTCAACACATGCCCCCCAGTTTCGGAGTAAAACATGACTTTTACTTCAAAATTCTTTTTTAATCTCTCCTCCAAAACAAACGCGGCAAAAATCTCCTTCTGTTCCGCGGTCTTCTACCTGATGATTGCAATCTTTTCGAACTGGACGCCATAGACAACCGTTCCCCCAGAATTCGTGTAGACGGCACGATAAAAATCCCGCCTTTACCCCTTCTCTCGGACCGTCTTTCAATACTGGCGTTCCCTGCTGCTTCTTCTCCACGAGCTCAGTAACTTTCTCCACGGCGAATCACTTTCTATCTTCTCCCAGCGCCCTTTTGGCTTCCAACCGCATTCTCCGGCGATGCTTCTTTCGTCTGCATTCTGCTTCAATCCTTCAATGGCGGCACCATCAGCAACTCCACCAGCTACGGAGGCTCCGCCAGCAACTCCATCTGCGACGGCAGTTTCATCAGCGATTCCATCAGCGACGATGAGCTTCATCCCGGAGGTAAACATCCGAGACTTTTCCTTTTTACTTTTTACCGCCCATGCATCTTTTAAATCTATTCTTAGTTCTTCCCTTTTTACCTTTTTTAGGCAGTCAGACACCAAATCACTATCCGCCTTTCCGAAGCTCCTGGTCTCATTTGCTTAGGCCCTATAGGAAATCCAGACCCGACTGATCTGATTAACTTACAAACCCATAGAATCCCTTTCAAGCAATCACCTATGGATTTGGGCCAGTGGTCAGGCACTTTTAGATCTTGGCCGAATGAAACCCCCGGCTGGAAAGAGTGGTACCAAAGAATGGCCAACTCTAAGAGAGTTCAATGGGATGAATTAAAAATCGGCCAGTGCATCAATCTATCTTTGTCCCAGATGGAGAAGAATGAACCCCTGGTAATAGCAGCCTCCTATTTCTGGTTTGACGTGCTCAACGCGTTTCTCTTTGGGCATGGACCCATGACCCCAACTCTGGCCGATGTCCTGATGCTGACCGGCCTCAACATTTCCTCCCCCGATACACCCTTTAATTATCTGATCAAGCCGACCCATCGGATAGAGACGAAAGGAATCGGCGGGTGGAAAGGGTATATCAACAGAAACATGAGGACCGGGACGATTTTGGAGAGAGAATATTCACCGTTCTTGATGATGTGGCTAGAGATGCACCTCTTCTACTGCAGAGCGGTTGGCCCTTCTTCCAACACACAATCTCTGGCCGAAGCCCTGTCAAGAGGAGCCGCCATCCCTCTCGGGAAGCATCTGCTAGGATCGGCCTACCACATGATGCACCAGATCAGCGTCAAACTATCAAAGGGAGAGCCGATTGGTAACCCTGGTGGCCCCTGGTGGTTCATCACCCTCTGACTCAACTTGTACATGAGCAAAATCTCCAAGCAGCAGATAGAGACCAAGACATTCCCCAACATCGAATCAGAGGAAAACCCACAGTACGACGACGGGGCACCTCTTTCGGCGAAGCGGCATCAGCTTTCCCTGGTTGCCGGTTCACCGCCACCCAGACAGCCCAGTATTTCAGATGCTTTTACAACGGCTTTAGTGAAGAAACTACCAGTTGGTACCCGTACCAGAGAACAGAGCCACGTTTTGAGCTTCCCTTCTGCTATGACTCGACGTCCAACTCCTTTGATAATGATCTCACGGACGCCTTGATTAAACCAGGGATCTTACCGGTGAACTTCTTCTCTGGGAAAGACTCCCCGACTTATGAATTCTATAACCTATCAGTTGCAGCACGACAGTTCGGCCTTGGTCTGCTGCCGATTCAAGTTTATTTTGTCGGCCGCGCAAAATTTCGAGATGAGCTCACTAAGGGCCTTGACTACAATCGGCTGTGCAATTTAGTGCCGGACTCCAGTACCATTGATCTAAGCAATTGGATAGTGGCTCCTTTTGCTATCCAACAATTCAAGTTATGGTGGGCAGAATGGAAGCAGCATCTCTTTTGTGTATCTCCTGCAAAATATTGCAATGATCTGGATCCTGACAACATCGACCCAAACGCAGCGGTACTGCCCTTTTCTCAGCCGATTTCGATATTATTTCTTTTTATGCTACAAATTTGCCGCTAACTCTTATTTCCCTTTTTAGTCCGAAAGTCGACTTCCTCCGACGCGGAGCCGAAGTGGTAGGCCGATAGAGAATAGCTACCCATACACACTATTCCCACTCATTGGCTACCATGCCCCAACCATCAAAGACATCACCACCGGCCGATCGAAACAAACGCCGAAGAAACCCTCTTTAAAGAAGACGAGCCGCCGAGTGCGTGCCCGTATAGAACCGGCCGATCAGTCGGCGGCGGCATCGGCTGAACCTTTAGTTGCGCCGACTCTGCCGATTATTGAGGAAGTCGATCCCCAGGCTGCTACAGAAGCTGGAGCGGCTGCTGCAGCATTGCTAGTAGAAGTTGTTCAGGTAATTTCGCATACCTCACATCCTTCTAAGTATTCTATCGATATTAAATTCTTCTTTCTGTCAGGCTACCCTGGGCGCATCGATTGTACCTTTCCAACAACCATCGGCCGGACGACTCACAGAGGTGTGGCAGTCATTATATATCATCAGACTTAATCATTTGTATTATACTTATAAAAATCCGCTTCCCATACCTTTCCAGGAGGCTGGCCCGAGCATGGCACCGATAATCGTCGAATCTTCTTCTTCCGATGAACCAATCGCGCCAGTTCCCGAGATGAGGGTAGCACTCCCGCCGGCGCAAGCAGAAGAAATCCGCTTCAAAGAGGTAAGAAACTTGTCACCAAAATCAGCCGATTTCCCCTTACCGTCGGCTAATCCGTATTTTTATTTTTTTTATTCTTTCGCAGGAGCAGGACACTCCCAACAACAGTCTTTTTTCCTTTGCGGTTGCACTTTCTGACGATGAAGAGGTTGCCTCGCGCCAAGTCACACCGAGCTTGATCCCTGATGACGTCCGTGCCAAGCTTGAGAGCACATGGACCCTCCTCCAAAACGACATCGGCTGACTAGTGGAAGATGCCTTGCCAATTCGGCAACTTCTTAGTGAAATTAGAGGCCGAGTTCCAGAGGAAGCGGAAGAGGCTCTGGCACCCGCCGCATACATAGAGTCAATGCGGATTCCAGTGTTTAGGGCCTTGCGCCATATGGCCGATCGCGCCAAACTAGCGAAAGCCCGCGAGGAGGAAGACTCCTACAAACATCGAGCTCAAGAGGTGCATCAACGAATCAGCTTTCTTGAAAGCTCTCGCCCAGATATCGTCGGTGCCATAGACTGCCTTAAACGGTGAAGGGCAGGGCTAGCCAAGGAGATGGAGCAGGTGACCAAGGCCATAGCTGCTGAAGAGAAAAGACTCCAAGACCTCCCATCCGTCATCGCCGAGCTGAAGCAGGAGAGGCAGAACCTAGCCCACGAAGCAATAAAAATCCATCGTCATATGCCAGAAGTCCCTGGATCGGCTGATGACGACCATAGAACCTTAGACTCGACTGATCAAGTTAGGCAACGAGCGATTGTGGCTATTAATGCCCTCCTCGGGTGAATTGTAAAAGTACTGAATGATCCGTAAACATTTAATGTCCTCTTGCCGTTGACCTGCGGATTCAAACTTGGACCGTCCTCTTCGGTAGCTTTTCATTTATTAACCCTTTTACTCCGATGGGACGCATCCTACCATTCCTTCACCCTCTTCCTTCTATAAGTATGAGGCCCCGTATCGTTTACAAAGGCATTCGCATCGTCCGTCTTCTTTTCCTCTAACGACTTGATCTCCATCCTCCCAGACTAGACGCCAAGATGTCTTCTTCGTCTTCTTCCTTCTCCGTCAACCAGGTATGAAATCTTCCTTTGTTCCCTCTCTTGACATTTCAATCAATCTGACGCTGGATGGTTGTTTGCTCCCCTTTTAGCCGAAACTCCTTAGCCCCAGTCTGGAACGAGCGATTGAAGTCATGCATTCAGACGGACCATTGTCGCAGGCGGACAGAGATCTGATCAGGGCTCATCGCGAAGAACTCAAAGATCATGTCCCTGCTGACATCCAGAAGATCTGGGACCATATAGACGCCAACTGCTCCAGGCGGCCGCCAACTGAAAGGAGTCATCCACTCCCTCGCCCAGTCGCCCTTGAAGATGCTGCGGCGGGGACATCCCAACTACCTCTCGACAGGAGCCACCCACTCCCTCGTCAAGTCGAGGTTGAAGTCGCCATGGAGGATCTGGAGGAAAAGAGCATCCGCCTCTTGATAGAATTAGGCCGGATCGAGAGGGAGATTAAGAAAAAGCATGGTCAATAAATATGTTGGTACTTTTATTCTAACGGCGACTTGTACCGTGTCGGCCATGTACCCTGCTGTTCTTATCGAATAATAAATCGGCCAGACTAATTGAATGTTTCATCCTTAAGGCGATGTTATCTTTGCATCGGCTATATAGACAGGAGCCAATAGGAGTTGGCCACGTTGTCTTGATGCACCCTATCGTAAGTTATGCACCCACCCATATACTAGGATAGTACCTCTTGTGAATTCTTCCCCTTTGATAGTTTCTAGTATATATGCATTTCCCGGAGCATATCGGCTGATTTTATATGGCCCTTCCCAAGTGGGCGACCATTTACCGAATTTGGAATCCTTAGAACCTATCGGCAGCGCCAACTTCCATACCAAATCTCCTTGGGAGAATTGTTTGACCTCGACCTTCTTGTCGTACCACCTGGCCACCCTTTTCTTGTTTTCTTCAATGCTGATCAGGGCCCTTAATCGCTGACCCGCCAAATCGTCGAGCTCTCCCTTCATGAGGAGGGAATAGTCATCGGCCGTCAACTGATCTTGAAGCGATGTGCGCCTTGACCCCATCCTTAATTCCCAAGGCAATACTGCCTCGTGACCATATACCAACTGATAAGGAGATATCTTAGTGGCCCCATGGCTGGCGATCCTGTAAGCCCATAGAGATTCGGTTAAAGACAGGTGCCACTTCTTGGGTTGTTCCTCTATCTTCCTCTTAATCAACTTGATTATCCCCTTATTGGACGATTCGGCCTGGCCGTTGGCTTGAGCATAATACAGAGAAGAATTCAACAATTTAATCCCCATATCGGCGGTGAATTCTTTGAACTCTCCTGAGGTGAACATCGTTCCTTGATCAGTTGTGATGGTTTGAGGGATGCCGAACCGATAAACAATATGGTCCCTCACGAAATCGATCATAGCGGCCGATGTCACAGCCTTTAACGGAACTGCCTCCACTCATTTTGTAAAATAGTCAGTGGCTACTAATATAAACTTGTGCCCTTTGCTTGATGCAGGGTAAAACTGTTCGATGAGGTCAATCCCCCAACCTCTAAACGGCCATGGTTTGATTATCGGATTCATAGCCGAGGCTGGTGCGCGTTGCACATTGTCAAACTTCTAACAGTCTTGATAACCTTTATAATATTTAAAACAATCTTCGAGAATCGTCGGCCAATAATATCTGTTGTTTCTGATCATCCACTTCATCTTGTGAGCCGATTGATGAGCTCCGCATACGCCCTCGTGGATTTCTCCCATCAGGACCTTTGCTTCTTCCGTTCCTAGGCATTTGAGTAGAACCCCATCAATCGTCCGGCAATACAAATCGTCTTCGAGCAACACATATTTCGTGGCCTGAAAATGCACTCGCTGATCCACTTTCTTGGACAGATCTTTCAAGTAATCGGCAATCTCCTTTCGCCAATCGTCGGCCGCAAGTTCCAGTCATGGTGCCTTGAATCGGCCGATACCCGGACGCGTGTTGGGCAAGCCTATTGGCCTCTTCATTGTAATTTCTAGGAATGTGCTCAATAACCGCAGACTTGATTTCCTTTAACAGTTGGAGGAAATCTTCGTAGTAAATCCTTAAGACATCATCTTTGCATTCAGATCTCCCCGTTAATTGATCCACAATGAGCATGGAATCTCCAAAAATTTCCACCGCATTGGCTTTGATTTCTCTTAAAAATTGGATACCTTTTAGGACGGCTCGGTATTCCGACTGGTTGTTGGTCGCGGATGCCTCTATCGGCAGAGAGAAATCATAACTTGCCCCCCGAGGCGATATCAGAACGATGTTGATTCCCGATCCGGCCCCACACGAGGAACCATCGAAGTATAGAGTCCATGGAACTGGTTCAACGACAGCGATTTTCGGTCCACAATGCTGAGCCACGAAATCGGCCATGACTTGACCCTTGACAGCTTTGGCCGATTCGTACCTTAGGTCAAACTCTGACAGAGCCAGGATCCACTTTCAAATCCGTCCTTTCAAAATTGGCAATGATAGCATGTATTTCACCACGTCATCCTTGCATACGACTATGCACTCTGCCGATGTCAAGTGGTGCCTGAGCTTGGTACATGAGAAATATAGACACAGGTACAGTCGTTCCACCGGGGAATATCTCATTTCGGCGCCCAGGAGTCTTCTGCTGACATAATATATTATTCGTTCTTTTCCTTCAAACTCCTGTGCCAGCGCCGATCCGATAGCCCGCTTGTCGGCCGATAAGTATAGCTTGAACGGCTTGTCAGCCTATGGCGGGACTAATACAGGTGGCGAAATTAGATATTGCTTGATGTCTTCTAATGCTTTGCGTTGTTCTTCTCCCCACATGAATTCCTGATCGGGTTTCAATTTCAACAAAGGAGTGAAAGCTTGAATACGCCCGGACAAGTTGGATATGAATCTTCTGATAAAGTTGACCTTATCGATTAGGGACTGCAGCTCAGTTTTATTCTGCGGGGCCACAACCTTGTTGATGGCAGCTATGGTCTTCCGGTTGACTTCTATCCTGTGCTCATGGACCATGAATCCTAGGAATTGTCCGGCCGACACACCGAATGCACACTTGTTCGGGTTCATTTTCAACCCATGCTTCCTTGTGCACTCCAACACCTCTCGTAAATCGGCCAGATGTTCCTGATGACCTTTTGACTTTACCACCACATCGTCGATGTAGATTTCCACCAATACACCAATAAGCTTGTGAAAGATATAATTCATAGCCCGTTGGTATGTAGCGCCGGTGTTCTTTAATCCAAAGGTCATTACCACCCATTCGAATAAACCGAGGTGGCCCGGACAACTGAAAGCCGTTTTCAAAATATCTTCTTCGGCCATTAATATTTGATTGTACCCAGCATTACCGTCCATGAAACTGATGACTTTATGTCCTGCGGCGGCATCTATCAAAATGTCGGCTGTCGGCATTGGATACCCATCTATCGGTGTAGCCTGATTTAGGTTCCTGACGTCGATGCATACGCGCAACTTTCCGTTTTTCTTGTATACGGATACAATATTTGAAATCCACTCGGCGTAACGGCACTGCCGAATAAATATCGCTTCAATCAATCTTGTAATTTCGGCTTTTATATCAGGTAGAATTTCAGGGTTGCATCATCATGCAGGCTGCTGATACGGCCGATATCCTTGTTTTATAGGCAACCGGTGTTCAACGATGGACCGGTCTAGACCAGGCATCTCATGGTATTCCCAAGCAAAACAATCTTTAAATTCTTTTAATAAACTTGTCAATTTACACTTGTACTCGGGATCCAAGCTAGCACTAATATACGTCGGCCTTGTGTTGCTACCATCTCCTAAATCCACCATCTCCAATGAATCGGCCAACATAAATCCGTGCCCAAGCTTCCCGTCTTCTCGGACGAATTGATCCATCTAGTCTGAATCTTCAGGGCCGACTGCTCGGATCGGCTATAGGCCAAAATCGGACACTTTCAGGAAATCGGTGTCCCAAGTTCTACCGGATATACACTTGACGTGTTCGCAGCTCCACTGTTGCGTATCAGCCGCAGCAACACTGTAGGCGGTATCGGCGGTGACTATCTCGGTATTGTCGCCGACCCACTGTACGAGGCATTAGTGCATTGTAGACGGGATGCAGCAATCGCGTGTATCCAATCGCGACCGAGCAACATGTTGTAGGACCCTTTGCCACTAATAATAAAGAAAGTAGTGGGAAGGGTCTTACTGCCGATGGCGAGGTCGACGCAGAGCGCTCCGCGGGCGGGAGACACGTTGCCTTCGAAGTCTTTGAGCATCATGTCCGTCTTGGTCAGATCTTCATCGCTTTTGCCCAACTTCTGGAATATGGCATACGGCATGATGTTGATTGCAGCGCCTCCGTCTACTAGTAGCCTGGTGACAGGTCATCCGTTAACGTGTCCTTTGAGGAAGAGAGCCTTGAGATGTTGTCGTTTTTCGTCTTCCGGTTTCTCAAAAGTGGCTGTCATTGGCTCCAAAACCAACTGTGCCATCTGCTCCTCCATCCTTGTCGCGTCATCTCGATCGGCGGGCGCCATGAACTCCATCGGCAAGATGAACACCATGCTGACATCAGCTGCCGATTCTTCATTGTCGCCTTCCTCATTGTTGTTTCTTTTGGGGCGCCAGACTCGAGACCTGTCGTCTTTCTTATCCACCATCTGCCTCTGCTCTCCCTCTTGTTGTTCCCATTGGCGCAGATGTTGGATTGTTCGTTTTTGGGATTTCGACAGTCCATCAGGGCACCACCTGGGGTTCACCTATTTGGCCGGCATTTTGGCACGCTCCCAGTCTGGTTCCCGTCCTAGGGGGTTCTCATATGACACCCTAGCGTCGGCCATTTCTTGTGGCCGATCGTGTCCGCTGGCTCTGCCCCCCAGTCGCTTGTGCTGGTCGATCCTGCCCCCCGGCCGATCATACTGTTCGAGCCTACCCCTTGGCCGATCATACCGGTCAACTCTGCCCCCAGTCGATCATGCACTAAAAGGCGCCGATCCTCTTTTTCGCGCCAGTTTCTGCTGATCGGCTCTGATCCTCTGTCTCTGGAGCGTGACCTCTTGAGCGGGCGATCGTTGTGATATGGTCCGCTGCACTCAGGGCAATTATCAACTGATGGTAATCTGAAGTTATTTTCCCAGCAGTGGATGAAGAACGGGCATCGCCAATGATCTTCATGTCGGCGTATCATCTCTTCGCAGTGTCTCGAACTTTCCTTCTTCCGCTGATATTTGTTGAGCAAGAATTGGGAGGTGACGGGTCTACATGATCGCTCTGATCCTTCGCCCTCATCTTCAACCCGTCTTTTCCCTTTGACATCGTCCATCGTAGCCTGATTTCTAGGGTCCACGGCGCCGCTTCTTTTAGCCGATTCCGATGTCAGCACCTTGGTTTGAAGCGCGTTTCTTCCCGTGTCAACCATGTTAGTAGGGAAAGGTTACGGGCCTCGCTGGGACTTCGAATTTGAGTCTGCCTTGCTCAATGGCCGACTGTATCTGCTGACGAAAGATTTTGCACTCGTTTGTGTCGTGAGATGTGGCATTGTGCCACTTGCAATATTTCATCTTTTTGACCTGCTCGGACGACGGAATGGTGTGGTAAGGTGAGAGCTTGATCTGCCCCTCTTGGAGAAGTAATTCGAAGATTTTGTCGGCCTTTGACGTGTCAAAACTGAACGCTTCTGGTTCTTTCTTCCCGAAAGGGCATGATATCGGCTTCTTCCCTTTGACCCATTCTGCTAGGCCGATATCCGCTTCCTCTTCAGATTCCGATCCCTCCAAATACGCCACCTTTTTCTAAAAATTCCTCCGCTGATCAAACGGACGTACTTCTTGACCGGCCAATCGGTCAGCGATTTGACTTAAACTTTCAAACTCCTGTGAGGCGTACTTCTCCTTGATGTGTGGCAGGAGACCTTGGAAGGCGATATCGGCCAGCTGAGCGTCGGTCAGGGCTAGGGTATAGCATTTGTTTTTGACCTCTCTGAACCTCTGTACGTAATTAGCTACTGGTTCGTCACTCATCTGCCTGAGGCTGGACAGATCTGAAAGCTTCATCTCGTGGACTCCCGCGTAGAAATACTTGTGGAATTACTTCTCCAGATCGGCCCAAGTAACGATGGAATTGGGTCGTAGCGTAGTGAACTACTGGAAAGCCGACCCAGATAGAGACGACGAGAACAGACGCACCCGCAGAGCATCTTGTGTGGCGGCCTCCCCGCACTGTATGATGAATCTATTTACGTGCTCCACCGTTAAGGTGTCATCCAGCCCCGAAAACTTGGTGAAGTCAGGAACTTTGTACCGATGGGGAAACGGCAGTAGATCGTAGGCAGGTGGGTATGGCGTTTTGTACATATAGGTTTGTACCTTCGGCTTCAACCCGAATTGGTCTTGAATCACCTCCGCTATCCTTGCTGTCCAATCCACTTGCTTCTAATGAACAATTGGTTGGGGGATCGGCACATGTTGATGGATCGGCGGTGGGACGGCCGGGTGATGGATCAAAGTGTGTGGCGGATTTTGCGGCAGCATGGCCGGTTAGGCGGTTGACAGCTGGTGGCGTAGCGAATTTGCCATCCCATCGTACAACATCATTGGCGCCGCGCTTCTGAGTGTTCCCGCAGCATCTACCCCCCTGCCGATTTCTGACGTGGCCGGTTGATTTTGAGGGACCGTCGGCCGGATAGCCGATTGGAGTGGTGCCTGGATCGGAGAGCCTCCATGACCGACTGATTGGTCCAGAACAGCCGCCGTTGCTGGTGCCCCCCAAGGCACTGAGTTTGAGGGCAGTGATTGCACGGAAGAAATCTGGGTAGGTTGAGGCGGCGCTTGTGATTGAAAGCATGGCGCACCGTTGTATCCTATAGGCATTGAAGGCAATGAAGTGTTGTATCCTCCGTGTTGTGTTGATATCGGCTGAGGAGCCGAGTGAGACGTGCCTGGTAAGCTTCTGACTGGAGCTACAATAGGCGGGGCGTATGCTGGCCCCTGATATCCCTGAGCTACTCCGCTGACCAGAGAACTGATGATGGCATTGTATACCGTGTTGGTCATTACTGAGGATTGGTCGATGAAAGCCTGATAAACGGACTGTTGAATCATATCGGACATCTTGCCTGAGTCCTCAGCAATGGTGATCTGGCGGGGAGTTGGAAGAGGGGTTTCTTGACGGTCTCCCCGCTTCTGGTACGACTGAAAGATTACAGGTATACCTTCTTGTAGTCTTCTAGGTGTCTTGCCAATTGTTCTCTCTGGTCGTCCATGAGATCTGCCACCGTAACCTCGATGACGTTGTCTCCAGAGATTTCGGCGGCCTTTGACATGTTGGATATTGAGGTGGTCCCACCGGGCGTGCCAAAAGTGTGTTGGCGCTAAAAATTGGCCGATGGCTTTCAGCGTTGGACACACGACCCGGGAGAATCTGCTTAACTCCTGTTCGGGTGATCGCCCTGGTGCGGTTCGCGCAGCGTGCCAGTCAATCTGACCTGTTGATTGACAAGGAAAGAAACGTATTAAATTCCGGGGGTCTCGATTGGCTAAAGTTCGGATCTGTCTCGAAAAGCGTATCAGCGAATCGGCCGTACGCTAATCGGCCGATTTGCTATGAAGATGACCGGCTATAGATCAGCCGATAATCACGTAGCGATTGCAAAGAAACTACTGGAGCAAATTAAACAATCACCACAGATGCAACACTTGAAATAGATCTAATCGGCTATATGATGATAAATAAGAAAAAATAATGATAAAGCCGACAGTTCGATCTCAAGCTGGATAACTGGTGATAAAACTAGAGCAATAGATAAAACCTATAATTCTAGTAAATATCGATAACTGGTGAATAAATCTAAACGAAACAACAGCGATGCGCCTAAAGTTAAAGCCTAGATATTATTCGATAAGCGGAACTTACCAATCGGTCGGAGATCGTGTCGATGCAGCCCTGCCAATCCGTACGAACTCGTGAAAGAAAAAGATGTATTGGCGAAGTCGCCGACTCGAAAGTAAAGTACGATGAAAAAGTAGATTGTTTGTATTGATTGATGTGTCTCCCTACAAAGCTCTAAAGATGGCTATTTATAGCCTGTTACAATTGATTTCCTGACCGACTAGGATTTATTTCTAATTTTAAACGAAAACGAATATTTACAAACACAACTCGTATCGGAGTTGGTTATCATACTCCCACGGGCCAAACTTTCTCTACCCTTTTCCTCTGGCCCACCTTAAGCCCATATTGGCCCAAACGCTCCAGCCTTTCAATCGGCCGACCCCCACCAACTCCATACGTCAATCGCCCGAAACACTGCAGCGCCAATCGGCCGATTCCTAACTGTAGCGCCAATCGGCCGATTCCCAATTGTAGCCTTTAAGTCTGCCGCATCGGTCAATCTCCTCCTTCCCTGACGCCGATTCAAAACGTGTTGAAATCTGGCGTCAACAGCACTTTTCCTTTCGAACCTGCTCGTTAACCGTAGGTTACAGCGTGTAGCCGGGGGCTGGCCCGAGTGGCGTCAGCTGCTACTTCACCGTACTTTGTGACGAGGGTTCGGTAGGTCAGGTGGGCCTAACAAATATCACTTAGGTTGCGTTGAGAGAATGGGTTGCCCTTTTGCTTCGGCGAAAAAATAAAAAAACTTGACTTCTTTGCGCGTGATTTGCAGAAGGGGGCAGCGGTGCGCATGGCGGTGCATCCCCGTGGGGCCCCCGAGCGACCCGAAACGAAAGTGTTCGGGCCGGGGCGCTGTAGGAGTCAGTTCTTGGAATGAAAGCACATGAAGCGACTGAATTTAAGGGAAGAAACGGCATAACTGTTCGATGTTCAAAGTGTTGGTGAGGAGGTTGCCGTCTCTGTCCTTCAGTTGATAGGTGCCTGGTCGGATCACCTCCACAATCGTGTACGGTCCTTGCCAGCGCGGAGAGAGTTTGTGCTTGTCCTTGGTCGACTGTGTTCTCCGCAGTACCAAATCGCCGACTTCGAGAGTTCTTCACCGGATCTTCCTCTAGTGGTACCTATGAAGAGTTAGCCAGTAGCGGGCAGAGCACTCTAGGATTGTCTACCGCGTCTCCTCCAACAAGTCGACTGCGTCCTGCTGAGCTCGGCGGCCTGGTCGGGGTCAAAGGCTTTGACCCTTGGGACGCCATAATCTAAGTCGGAGGGTAGCACAGCCTCTGACCCGATTGTTAGGAAGAACGGAGGGAAACCTGTGGATCGATCGTTAGTTGTCCTCAAGCTCTAGAGAACAGTTGGGAGTTCCCCGACCCAGCGCTCAGCGAACTTTTTAAGCTGGTCGAAGATGCGAGGCTGCAGTCCTTGGAGGACCATGTCGTTCGCTCTTTCAACCAGTTTGTTGGTGCGTTGAGGCAACGTCGGTCGTTCTTCTTCATTTTCTCTTGCCTTGAGAAGGGCCCTCATCCTGGCCCTCCCGCTTGGCCTTGCCCTTGCCCCGACCGTCTGTGAAGACCGCCCCGACTGCCTCCTCGCCGGAGGCGTGGTTCATGGCGATGTCCAGGAGCTCGCGTGTGGTGCATGGCTTCTGGCAGCTGAGCTTGTGAACAAGGGACTTGTAGGTGGTCCCAGAGAGGAATGCGCTAACGACGTCCGCGTCGACAACATTAGGGAGAGAATTGGACTTCTTGCGGAATCGGCGGATGTAGTCCCACACGGACTCGCCAGGCTCCTGTTTGAAGCTCTTGAGGTCCCAGGAGTTTCCAGGGTGGACGTACGTCCCTTGGAAATTCCCAACGAAGACCTGTTTGAGCTCTACCCAGCTACGGATGCTGTTGGACAGCAAGAATTCGAGCCACGCTTGAACGTACTCCCCGACACAGATGGGGAGGTACTGGATGATGAAGTAATAGTCATTCGCTCCTCCGACCCAACAAGTGAGTCGAAAGTCTTCCAGCCATACAGCGGGGTTGGTCTCCCCAGTGTACTTGGTGATGTTAGTGGGCAGTCGGAAGCACGGCGGGAATGGCGCTTTCTGGATGCAATGTCTGAAGGCTCGCGGGCCTGAGCCGTCCGGACTGGGGCTCCAGTCGCCGTCCTGATCGCACGGTCGGCCACCATGACTGGGGGCGCCTCCTCGTGCTCCCCCTCGAATTGGTGGGCATCAGTCGCATCCGCGGCGGCCCAGTCGGCTTCAGCGCGGGGGTGGGCCAGTTGCCGTGAGTGGATGACGCTGCGCGCGTCGTAGTTGGGCCTGAGCCGGCCATGCACTAGCGGGCGCTGCGAGGCAGGCGCCGGATCGGGGTGAGGTGCAGCCGCGGCATCGCAGCCCGCCTGGGGGGGGGGGGGGGGGGGGGTGCGCTTGATGCTAGTGGACTGAGGGGTTTGGCTGCTGCAAGCCTAACCCCCCCCCCCCCCCCCCCCCCCGACTGGGCAGGAGGCCACGTGCTGGTGGCGTGACACAGAGCTTTCTGCCTGCTGCATGGCGGCACGCTCCACTAACGTCTGGATGTTGCGGTGGAGCTCCTGCTGTTGACGGTCTGTAAGTTCGGGCAGGTTGCGCAGGAGGATCGCTGCGGCGATGATGTTCTACCCGGCCCGCGCAAACTGCGGGGGGCTGTTGGCGTCTGCGATGATGGCCTGCTGGACTTGACAGGCGCGTGCCCGCGCGCCGCCCGCAACATTACGAGTATTCGGCTCGGAGTTGCGCCGAGGGTGCAGTGACACGTGCGGCGGCTGGTGCTGCCGCCGCTGGCGTAAGTCCTCGCCATGCGCCTGGGTGTTATCCAGGGCCTGCGCGCGTGGGGCTGGCGGGGTGTGCGTATCCTTGGTCTCCACCGGGACCGGCTCTAGCCCCTGCACGTTCGACATGGCGTATTCCCGTAGCGCGGGACAGCCAAGGGGCAACAAGTCGTCGATGCTTGACCCTTCGCTCAGGAGCTCGTCGTCTGAGAAGAGATCATGGAATGAGGCGGGACTGTACCCCGTCATGCCCACGAACTTGGTCGCGAGCGGGGGCAGTGGTATGGTCCTCCGGAGTTCCCTGGCGTAAACGCTCGCGGCGTTTGTGAGGCCAAACAGGAACCGACCGTGCGGTGAGCGAGGTGGGGACAACAGTGTCCCTCCAGAGAGCTGGTGGAAGACATTGCGCAACGAGAACAGGAGCAAGTCCACGTCACTCACTGAGGGGTTGGCACCGAGCATGAGCTCGATGTGACGTGCGAGCGCCTCAGTGTCGAGGTCAGCCAGCGGCTCGGTCGAGGGAATGTCTCCCTCGAGCGACATCAGTGGAGTGGCCTCCTCGCGGAGGCGAAGCGTGACGAGATGATTGGCAACGAAGTCCAAGCTTCCAAAATGGAAGGCCTGGAAGGTGCCCGCAGCCCAGCGCGCGGGGCCATGGGAAACTCCAACGAGCCGAAGCGAATCGTATCGCCTAGGCTCGCAAAGCTGGAGGTATCGGAGACGAAGGCCATCCGACCGCTAGGATGGTGAACGCACGATGTCTTCCCCACGGTCGGCGCCAAACTGTTGGTTCCAGAAATGGTCGGCAGCTAAACCTACTTGAAGTGTGTATCGTGCGTCGTGATCGGAGGTGGCCTAACACACAATGACTCAAGATTTATACTGGTTCAGGCAACCGTGTCCTACGTCTAGTCGGGGGTCGGTCGGATGTATTGCTTGAGCCAAGGTGCTCGTTAGCGTTGGGGAGTTACAAGCTTTCGAGTGGAGGATGAACCTCTTGGATTTTGGTCTGGTTCGGTCCTCGTTCTTAGGCGGCTGACCCTCCCTTTTATAGTCCAAGGGGGGTCCTCGGGACTGGTATATCGAGAGAAAGGGAGAGAGGGCTTACTTGCCCCGTCGGTCGGGGTCGTCAGCTCCGTCGGTCAGGACCGCCAACTCCGGCAGTCGGGGTCCTTGGACGAGTACTGCACAAGTCCTACGTCGTGGAGTGGCCGTCTTATTCTGTTCCTGTGCGTCGTGCTTCACGAGTCGGAAAGGTAGGCGTGCGCTGGTTGGTACAGTATGGTGGTCACTCTCCGTCCTCGACGTTATGCCCTGTCATTCCGTCATGATGGGAGCGTGCCCTCCGCATCGTGTTGACGTTGCGTCCCGTCCCTTCGCGAGGACGACATGTGGAATAGGGTCCCCCTGTAGTGGCAGTAAGAGGGACTGTAACCCCCATGGAAGGAGGGTTGGCCCCGTACGGCAAGTTGACCCTAGTGTCCGCCCTTATCCTTAGCACCTGCTCCCGGAGACCACCAGTGCGCAGGGTCTGGCTGGCCACCGACCTCGTTGGTCGGGGACAGCGACATGTGTACGGCGAAGTCCGGTCGGGGGACCACAGTCAGAGCCGTGGTACAGACCGAGTCCCCGAGCGTCTCCTAGGTCGGGGACACGAGCCATGCTTTTCCTAACCGGGCAGTCGGTCGGGATCATGGGCCTGAGCGGTCTGGACGACGCCGCGGCCCAAGAAGATGGGCGTTCGTTCCAGGTGCTGTATTTGAGCTAGTCGAAATGCTAGCGGGAGGCGGGTCCGCTGGGGATCCCAGGTCACTGGACCCATCAGCATGCGAATTTATCGATCCAACCACATCGAAGTATCTTCTGGTATTTTTACGATAACTTTGTACCCATTGCAAAATTACAATATTAACCTCATAACTCTAGAGGAACATGTCTATCTGTAAATGTTCATGATAGAATGTTAACACAAAGTGACAGCGTGATAAATTGCTTCCCTAGAGAACGGAAAAGAAAAGATCAACAAGTACAACATAAAGATAATCATGTCTTTTTTAAGCACAAATAGTTACACCTACCAGCTGGAGTTTATCCAGTTTCGTGAAGTGGCGCCCATAAGATGTATAACGCATGCCATGAAGAAACGGTGAAAGATATATATTCAATTTGTTCTGTGGATAATAGATCAAGTTATAACAGATATGAACCTTTAAAATTAACAAAAAAGAGAAAATTGCACAAAAGACCACGTTTTAGATCCATAATGTCACATTCACCAGGTTTAACCACTCATTGCACCTTTGTGTATGTCACTATGCCCCATAAAAATTAATATTCTCCGAGTAGGCGAGTACCTAGTGTTGTAATCAGCTTATCTCAATGTTTCAGTAATACCCCCTCCAGGCTCTTTAATTCTCACGGCCTCCAAGGTATGATTTTGATAGCTATTTTTGCTAAATATACTTATAAAACCTAACAAATTTATGAGATTATGGAAATACTTCCTGTAGTTCCACTTCGCAAGTTGAAAAAGATCACTAGGTGCGCAGGACTCCGCATCTTCTATGCATGCACCATTTTCCAACATATGTCGAGCAGCTTTAACCGCCTGCATGGAAAACACATAATAACCAAAACTGAGTGATCCTGGACTGTTTGCTGTGAATGCATTGTGCAGCACCCTGTATATGTATAACTCCCACTAACATGGGCAGGGGCGGAGCTAGAAACAAGTCAAGCCCCGGGCTGAATTGCTAACTTCTTACTAGCTTCGATATTTCCACCGTGCTTATTTTCCCCATTAGCATAGTTTTGTCACAACCAAGGTATGTTGGCCAAGAACATTTCTATGCGATCGGATGCCTCCACATACAGTTAAATCACAAGTCCAAAACAAACCACTGTCTGGATCACAACCAACACAATTCCAAGCCACTGTCTGGATATCACTGCAGAGGCTGGGTCCACAGCAGCAGAAAGAACAGAAGTTGCCCATCTCTTGCAATTTTTATTAACCTGCCGGCCAGCAAAGTCACAGATACATGCCGCAAAACAAGCTAAAAAGCTGAGATCCGTTAAAAACAGGAACCAAAACGACAAGCCGAACTTGGAGAAATTGAAAGACAGCACGATACTAATACTATTATACCACAGCAGTTAAATAATCCACGGCACCACAGCATCTAGCCACATGCATTGCAGGCTAGGACCACACAAAATAAACTGACACTCGAGGTTCAGAGACTGGCAACCCAAATAGCTAAGCTAACTCAACTCAAACGTGAAAAACCACCGCGCAGCGCTTAGTCGACCTCCTCCATCTTGCTCTCGCCGGCGTCATCCTCCAGCGGGGGCATGTCTGCGTCAGCCTCCGTAGTCTCATCTTCGTCGATGCTCAGGCCCAGCTTGAGCATGCGGTGGATGCGGCTACCGAAGGTGTTGGGGTCGTCAAGGCTGAAGCCAGAGGTGAGGAGGGCAGTCTCAAACAGCAGCATGACAAGGTCCTTGACAGACTTGTCATTCTTGTCAGCCTCAGCACGCTTGCGGAGTTCCTCCATGATGGCATTCTCAGGGTTGATCTCCATGGTCTTCTTGGAGGACATGTATCCAGCCATGCTGGAGTCCCTAAGCGCCTGGGCCTTCATGATCCTCTCCATGTTAGCAGTCCAACCGTACTCGCCAGTGACAAGACAGCAGGGGGAGTCCACCACACGGTCAGAGACAACAACCTTCTCAACCTTGTCGCCCAGCACCTCCTTGATCACCTTGCAGAGGCCCTCGAACTTCTCCTTGAGCTCCTCTTTCCTCTTCTTCTCATCCTCGCTCTCATCAAGCTTCAGGCCCTCCTTGGTGGCAGATACAAGCTTCTTGCCCTCAAACTCCTTCAGCTGGCCAACTGCATACTCATCAATGGCATCCACCATGTACAGGACTTCATAGCCCTTCTTCTTCAGCTTCTCAAGGAAGGGGGAGTTCTCCACAGCCTTCTTGCTCTCGCCTGTGATGTAGTAGATGTCACTCTGGCCCTCCTTCATCCTGGTCACGTAGTCCTTGAGGCTGGTCAGCTCATCACCACTCTTGGTGGAGTGGTACCTCAGGAGCTCAGCAATCTTGTTCCTGTTCTGGGAGTCCTCGTGGATGCCGAGCTTGAGGTTCTTGGAGAAGGCCTCATAGAACTTGTTGTAATCCTCCTTGTTCTCAGCGATCTCAAAGAAGAGCTCAACGCACTTCTTGACCAGGTTCTTGCGGATGACCTTGAGGATCTTGTTCTGCTGGAGGGTCTCTCGGGAGATGTTGAGGGGAAGGTCCTCAGAGTCAACAATGCCCTTGACAAAGCTCAGCCACTCAGGAATCAGCTCCTCACAGTTGTCCATGATGAAGACGCGGCGGACATAGAGCTTGATGTTGTTCTGCTTCTTCCTGGTGTCAAAGAGGTCAAAGGGGGCCCTCTTGGGTACAAAGAGGACAGCCTTGAACTCAAGCTGGCCCTCAACAGAGAAGTGCTTCACAGCTAGATGCTCCTCCCAGTCGTTGGTCAAGCTCTTGTAGAAAGCAGCATACTCTTCCTTGGTAATCTCCTCAGGCTTCCTCATCCAAATAGGCTTCTGCTTGTTGACCAATTGCCACTCGTGACAAACCTCCTTGATCTTCTTTTTCTTCCTCTCCTTTTCTTCCTTCTCCTCATCAACATCCTCAACCTTGCCCTCCTCATCCTTCTTATCTTCTTCATCCTCATCATCAGAAATTTCCTTCTCCGTGGTCTTCTCTGTCCACAGGGAGATTGGGTAGCTGATGAACTCAGAATGCTTCTTGATCAGATCCTTGAGGCGACGCTCCTCAAGGTACTCCAACTGCAGAAAATAAGAGCAAATTATGAGCAAAATAATGGAACTACAATTACTTTCAGGTATTCTAAACATACATTAACAAACTTTTAAGTGTTTAGTACAACAGCAGTACAGCTATGTTTACCACAGTACTTAAACATAATACCAGGACTGCGTGCACACCAGAATTTTATTTTCGTTACGAGGTTACTTCAGCCATTCCAGAATAAGAAGCATGGCTATGATTAAAAAGTCATAATGAAAGGCATAAGTTAACAGCAATACATCAAAAGCCAAAACTTGTTCCAAATAATCCTAGAGTGAATCAAGCCCAGCCTAATAATCAAGTTCCTAATCATTCTCAAACCATCCACATTCCCAATCAGTCAAACAACACATTGATGTCATATACGCTATCAATTTAGCCATAAACCAACAGAACATCACCACAAGTTACAAAACAGCACAAAACTTGAAACCAATTATTAACATAATGTGATTTCAACAAAGCTAATAGCCAAAACGCATCAGAACTATCTAAATAGTCCTATAAGTTAAATAGCAAATAACTGACCATGGCATCATTGCAGTAATAACACACGCTAACCACAATAATTTTGGAAATTTTTGCAATACCTGATCATCCTTGAGGTAGAGGGTCATCTTGGTACCCCTGCCAAGGGGCTCCCCAGAGGTATCACGCGTGACAGTGAAGGAGCCACCAGCCTGAGACTCCCACACGTACTGCTCGTCATCGTTGTGCTTGGTGGTCACAACAACTCTCTCAGCAACAAGGTAGGCAGAGTAGAAACCAACACCAAACTGACCAATCATAGAAACATCAGCACCAGCAGCCAGAGCCTCCATGAACTCCTTTGTGCCTGATCGTGCAATGGTACCGAGGTTGTTCACGAGATCTGACTTGGTCATACCAATACCACTGTCAATGATTGTCAGAGTGTTGGAGGCCTTGTCAGGAACAATGTGGATGAACAGCTCTGGCTGGGCATCCAGCTTGCTCTTGTCTGTCAAGCTCTCGAACCTGATCTTGTCCAAGGCCTGTCAAAACCCACACAAAATTTGTTCAGGAGTTGGATCCAAGCATCACAGTAGAATATGAAGGGCAGAAAACTAATTAAATGAAGCATGCACAGCTTTATCTAATATCAGGAGGTTATTCTGTGAAAGTAGGGTAACCAACTATTCAGGTTAGCGCCGCACAAAACACAATTAACTGCATTAACAACCAATTAACTACAAAGCCTTCTATCTTGCCAGCACAGACTAACCCTTCTAATCCAGCAAAGACTACATAAAGTTTACCAAGCCCAATCACGCATCCATTTGTATGTATACTCTAAATTAGCACTGCAATAAACACGAATAACTGCATCAACACACTATCAATTTAACCATGTAGCCGTCGAAGCATGTACTACGAAGGCTTCTACGTTCCCTACATAAACCAGCCATTCTAATCTAGCAAGGACTACATAAGTTATCAAAACCAATCATGCTTTCACAGCTCTCACTGGGGTATCAGATCGTTCAGAAAATAAACCCAACAAGTTTTCAGTTTCCGAATACACAACTGAGATCCAACAAAATTTTTGAGCTATATTTACTACTTCAGAAGTACAGATTGAACGCCGCGGATTTGAGCTGAATAGTCAACAGCGAACTAGCGCAAAACCCTACTACATAACCCATCACCAGATTCAAAGCGCGATGCGGAACCCATCGATCTATCAAACGACGACGCGAGGGATTATCGCACAGATCTAGACTCGCAACCAGAAGAACACGAGCGGGTCGGGGGGGGGGGGGGGGGGGGGGGGGGCGGAGGGGCGGCGGCTCACATCGGAGGAGTTGGAGATGAGCTCCCTGAGGAAGATCTCCTTGTTGGAGTAGAAGGTGTTGATGATGAGGGACAGCAGCTGGTTGATCTCCGCCTGGAAGGCGAAAGTCTCCGTCTCCGAGGCCATGGCGAGGCCCTTCCCGAACGCGAGGAGAGAAGAGGAGGCGGCGGCGCGAGGGAGGAGGCGAGGAGGGTTTGTGGGAACCGAGGGAGCGTGGGATGAGATTGCGAGGCCCGTGGGGTGGGGGGGACTTTATTGGGAGAGGGGAGAAGGAGGGGTTCTGGAATGTTCTACCAGGGACGGGAAGGGGTGCTGGGCGCGGGGGGAGCGGGTTGACTGACTTGCCGTTGGGCCCGAAGTCTCCCGGGCCCGGCCGTGCCGGGGATGGAGTCCCCGGGCCCACGAGTCGGTGGGCGTTGTGTCTTTGTTTTCTCCGGACTTGGAAGGTTCTGGATCGAGGGGGTTTGGAGCATGATTACCTTACGATTAACGGGCAGTTGGCAGGTCCATCTACGAGCGAGCGAGTTCCTGCATTGCTTGCTGGGTTGCTGTAACTGTCGTACGCATTTTGCGTTTGTGGAGAAAAAAAGATTGAAAGAAGCGTCCAGTACAAGGCTTGCACGAATTTACTGTTTTCTACAAAAATCCCTTTTCGAAAACTACGCGTTTCAAAGGGGAGCTCTGAACATATGACTTGTCGTGATCGTGATAATTTCCAAAAGGGACCCTTTTCAAAATCCGTGGAATTCTTCCTCCCTATCGCGGCGGTAGAGAGGAGTAGACTGTGTCTCCGCGCTATGCAACTTGCAGGGAAGCTTCTGGAACGAAGCGTAGATATAGCTTGAGACCAAGAAACTGCCGTCCAATTGTCCTTTGCCTTGCCTTCCAGCCGTCTTAATTCACAGTGACCATGAAGACACACAGAACGGCGAGTGATATGTTCAGGTTTCAGACAAACACACTTTAGATCACCGCAGAACTTTCGTTAAACATTCGGTTATAAACCAATTTTGGCATGCATCCTTTTTAGCCCTCAGCAAGTTAGCAGTTTTTCAGAATACACACAGACATGAGATATCCTAGGAAAAATAATAAAAAAAAGATAAAAGAAGATACAGACAGGGTAAAACTCATTTCGCAACAAACTACTCCTTGCTTATCAGTATTTAGCTGGATGCTGACAGAAAAAAGGGGAAGCGAAAGAATGATCCTTTGCTTCGCAACGCGAACGGAATCAGTACCTTGGTCCCTGCACCTGGGGGACCAGGCTGAACAGCCAACGCCCAACGGGAACTGAGATAGGTACGTGATCCAAGGCTTGAAAACTTATAATCGTAACATGATGTTGGTATTACTGAAGACAACTGTAACTGGTAAACTGGTAACGGTAACACGCCTATTGTTTACATGAGGATCTAATCTAATCTATGTAAAACTAAGGTGCTGTAGCTTTAGTTTCCTCACTGTTTTGCTAGCTGGTGTACTGGTGCTTCCTAAGGTGGTTGATACAGTGAAACTACTAAGCATTTCCTTTGAACTGAAAATTATCACTTCATATGTCCAGCCAATTTATACATGGTTCTCCAAGTCTTGCGAGTCCCCGGGTACCCGTGGGGCTTCATCTGCTTTGGATTTGGTGAAGTAAAAAACGGAGCAAGGTAGTTTCTGTCCAACGTGGTGAAGGAGGGAGTGCTGCAAGAACATGTTAAGGGAAAAAGGGGTGATCAAAAGCATAGAAGAGACTTGGCTGAATATGTAGTTAAAACGGTAGTGTCGATATTGAAACGATCAACTAGCAGTGTGTGTATCTGCAACTTTGTCAATCTTGTGCCCAGGAACGAAAATGGTTCTATTCTGATAACAAATTCAACTGTACCTTCTTTGGATCTCTCTGAGTTTCAGCTTGAATCTCCTTGCAGTGGTACTTCCCAACTCGCCATGTAGTTCAATGTTACCAACATTGTTGCGATCAGAACTGTCCTGATCCTGCAGTCAACAACTCGGAGATCATCACCAGTTATGTTTATAAGCTAAACTATGTGCCTCAAACATAGTGCAAACAGCCTGGCCCAAATGTTTCGAACCACCTCATCTCATCAGTTTATATAACCTTTATGCAACAATAAATAAACAACGTTTTAATCAGGAAAGTTAGTCACTCACGAATACCACACTATACAGCCCCAAACCAACAACAGTATACGGATGACATTTACAAAAAAATGAAGAGAAACCTAATTATGTCATCAATTATCATAATATAGAAATTACTGAAGCGAGGATGGTGTTGGTAAAAGCTATATTATTACTCGCTCCATTTTTAAATATATGACGTTTAGGACAAGCTAATTAGCTCATTGCACATTTGCACAATATGCAGAAATACAGCAGCATATATCCTACTTGTTATAAAGCAATTACCTCGAATGGACGATGATGATCATTATTACTATTCCCTATGACATGTCGAGCTTCAAGCATTGTGCTTGTTGAGCCTCCAATCAGAAGTACCTGAATCAACACAGGAAGGCTATTTTGAAGGGTTTACAGTAGCAGCACCATCAGTAGAGCCAGCATATTTTCCTAGTTCCTACATTGAGTTTTCACTAGTATGTAAACCTCAAAAGTACTTCTACGATATATATTTTTGTGTGGTTTGGTATCTTACTGATAGAACAACTATAAATATGGTAGCAGTAAAATTGTCTGGCCATGGCCCTCAGGAAGATCATGAACTGACTGAAGAGCAAGTGCAAAAGCCATCGCCCCTCTAAGCCCTGAACATGCAAAAGCACCGACACTTATTAAATAACATCAGGAATATTGTACTTATTAGTGAGCAAGCTTGTCAGCCTGCTTACCACTATACCAAAGTGCTAGTTGCTGTTGCTTGGATATTTTTGGGTGGGGTGGCCGTACAAAATTTCGCAAGTAAGCACATGAGAAAACAGTTGCAGCCCTTCAAAAAAATGAACATGAGAAAGCTTGCGGAATAATTCAAGTAAACAATACGAATGTTAAAAAACACATCTCCTCGTAGAGGTTATCAAGCAGCTTTTAAGCTCATAAATCTATCTTATTCTAAGTTATATAGACCATTCTGATTTTACTTCAAAGTCCACTGGGTGCTGTTAAATCTTTCCTTTTCCTTTTCCTTTTCCTTTTCTTTTTTATGGCAGTGGTGCTGTTGGAGGGAGTCACTGGATATCTTAGGCCTTGTTTGAATTGCTAGGTTGCTATTCCTGTCTAGCTTATCAATTATTTTTAATGAAGTGAAGGACCTCTAGAGTCCAGACACTAAGGGTCTCAGTCAATATGAACTGAACGAGGCTCATTGAAAACATACCTCACAACTAATATGAGGATCTTCATCAATCAACCACATCAAATGCTAAGGGAAAAGCAATGCCATATCACATAGGAAGGATTTATGTAAATTACAAGGTATCTTTGTTTTTGAAACTTTATGCGCAGTACAAAGCAGCACCAGCAAAAAATGAAGGATACAATTGAGAAAAATATGAACCCAGTGTGGGACCAGCTTTGATGCTCCATTGCAATATCAAATCCCACGTAATGCTTACACAGGTTAATGTCAACATTTACCAAAACAAAAACACATTCACTAAATACGCAGGAGAGCTGCATATCATTTCATTGAAGAAGAAAGAGAAAAAAAAATACACTCAAGTTTTAACTTACACAAAAGTTTCTGCTAATGATGATAGCAGATGGAAAAAAGCAGCTGTAAATCGCTGGGAATCTTCTGACAAGTTTGAAAATGTGTATCTCTTCATCACCTGAAATGAAATTTCCATTATCTTGCAAACATCTTCTGATAAAATGGTGAAAATGAATCGATGACACCATGAATGCCTCAATGAAGTTGTACCCACAATTCCAGTAAAAAGTATTGAGACTATGCCAGATAGACCAAAGCCTTCAGGTAGCATGTACCTGGAAACAAATAGGCAACTGATCCTGCATGCCTCAAAGGGAAATAGATAATGATTCAAGTAATATGAGCTTACGAGAAGTATGGCAATAGTACAAACAAGCAGCTCTCCAGATTATGAAGGCTGAAAAATATAATATCAGAAATCAGTTGCTTGTTATCTCCTGATAAACTCTTGTTTTTAGAGGAGAGTGAAGATTAGGATATAACTTACTTCTCAACATCCAATCCTGCATACTTTAAGAGGTTTAAAAGAATTAAGAAATAGCAAATTGTTGTCACTTGTCAGTATGGACAAACAGAGTACGGGCAAGGTTCAATAGAATCCAACTAGTACTTTTATTCAATATATGCAAAAGGACCATGTTTCTTCAGTCCAGATATGATAATGCAAATCTGGATTGGATGTCCTACTGAAAATATATTGCCTTCACGTTTATCATGGATACATGGACGCACAAAGAAGCATCCACAAGAATAAACAAAAAAATAACTACAGAATTACAAAATAAAACGATTGATTAATTATATGAGAAAAAACAAACGGGTCATGTGAAATGGGATACAGGAGAAATGCACCCTATATAACCATGTAGCTGCATCCGATTTGGTTCATGCAGTAACATATAAATTACACCTTTCAGTTGGAATAAGGCATCATAGTTCTACCAACATTGCAGAGGGTAAAGGATATGATAGCAGAAATAAACCCGACACCAAGACCTGCAAAAATAGAAGTAAATAAAAAGTCAAGTAGAAAATGACATGCCAATATGTTGGGTAAATGAAATTTGAATATAAAGTGAGGGAGGGAATTTTCAATGCGTGCACAGCTACTTGGTAGTAGAAGACGAATAGCCTGTTCTCTCGCGGGATAGCTAAGTATAGACATTCACAGTAGGCAGGAATGGGATAGTTTGAGTTGGTTTCTCACCAAATAGATTCAAGGATAACTCGATTTGATGCTAACTACAAGAAGGTGCTTAGAACACATGCGGGGTCAGATAAGCCCTCCAGTATTGGTAACAAATCTTACACGGGAATACTAGATACACCAGTTGTGGTAAGTCAATTCATTCAGGATGCTCGTAAGTCTCGTGAATCCAATAACAGGGCTTTAGTAGAGGCGCAATTCCTGGAGATTGATAAATAAGAAAGGACACACAGTACCAGACCAAGTAACAAAACCAGCCCTACCACAGGAAGGTGCTTAGAACACATGCGGATCAGATAAGCCCTCTAGTATTGGTAATAAATCTTACACGGGAATACTAGATACACCAGTTGTGGTAAGTCAATTCATTCAGGATGCTCGTAAGTCTCGTGAATCCAATAACAGGGCTTTAGTAGAGGCGCAATGCCTGGAGATTGATAAATAAAAAGGACAAACAGTACCAGACCAAGTAACAAAACCGGCCCTACCAAAACTGGATTCTCCAAAGAAAGAGGGGACATGTTCTGATAATTGTACATAAAGTAGTAAATATACGCGCAAGAAATGAAGACCTGGAGAAACAGACCACATTGAGACGCCAAAACTGTGGGCACGGAATCTGTTCAGAATGAGCATATGCATAGAAACTTGTTATAATACCTGTTGACGTTGATCCAAAAAAGGTCACAAGAAACCTCAAGATAACTACAAAAATGCTCTGGGCGGAAGCATTGTCCCTAAAAGATGACATGGTCCTGAAGATGAAGGGAGTCAATAGAGTCTGAAAAGGCAAAGCAAAGAATGAAGTAAAGAAGATCAGGAATTCCGTCCTGACCTGTACAAGGAGATTGCCATCTGTGCTGCAAACAGATGGATATTAAGCCAGGTATAAGTGTCAGCAAAAGGAATATGAATAGGCAAAATATCAAGTTCAATCACCTCTTGAGATGCATTCGCACAATTGACTTTTGGTTTGACACCAAAATCAACATGAAAAATATAATATGGTAGAACAATAAGGATTTTTTTTGAATTGTGGCATTTCTATTTCCTTTCATTTTAACTTAGTATTGGTTGGGGTTCCCATTTTTATTACTCTTAACGTCGAATAAATACGTATAAGGTATATCTAGATTTCTTTTCAGAAACCTTTCATTATGATAAAGTAACTAAATCGAAAATTACTGCACGATTGCACATTAAGAGTGACTGCTTGTGATATCTGCCGCTATAAACAGAGCTTTTAAGTTAATGAGAAAACTTACAGCAACATTTAGCACAGATTCACCAAAAACCAATGCAAAGAGGTTCACATCAGTGCCAAGTTCCTGCAATCAGATGGAAAACTATGTAACTGCTGCATGTCAGTTTCAGAATACAAGTAAACTTAATATGGTACTTTTCAGAATGATGAGAAAGACCTGAAATATGGACAATACAGTTACAGGATCGGTTGCTGACACAAGGGCACCAAACATCATACATTCGACCAGTGGAAGTTTATACACAAGATGTATTAACCCAGTAAGATAGCTATAAAGATAATCACAGTGTTAGATGTTTACTAGACGATGGATTTGATACAATATGATGTGGGGAAAAAGATCTTTGTTCTTAGTTCTTACACTAGAAGACCTGTGATAATGGAGGCCATGAAGGTTCCCATGATTGCAAAAGTAACAATAGCGCCAAAATTTGAAAAGAATGGTTTCTGCAAGTACATACACATGATAAATTGAGCTACCAATAATAGAGAATACAGCTAACATGATAACCTTTCAAAACACTTACTGGTGCTAAACTGAAACCAGATTGGGTATAGGATGCAGTCAAGCAAAACATTGAGTGTGAACTTTTTAATAAAAGAGATATTGAGAAGTAAACTGAAGCATAGGCAAAGGATACAATATAATTGGAGGCAGCAAGAAGAAAAAGAAGAACTCCTCCCAAAAATTGAACCATCTCCTGAAATTACAAAGGAGAGGAAAGGAAAACATATAAGCATGATTAAAAAAAGAAACAAATTCCAGTTCTTAAGGAGCAGGTTTTTTTTTTGGGGGGGGGGGGGGGGGGGGCGGGGGTGGGTGGGTGAAAAGATAGAAAGACCTGATACTTTTCTGAGTGTTCGATATGTTAGCAAGCCCTCCAACGATCAAACCTGCCAAAGTAGATGGTGGATGGTCACAATAAAAGAGGTACAATTCCTTAACCAAGCATAACTAGAGGCTAGAGCACAGATAATCTGAAATCCTGGATTAATTCTAGATCAGATGGGCAAAAATGTTCGGTCACAGCAGGAATTATGACAAATAAATTCGTGTAACCATGCATCTTGCTATATACAAATACGATCGCTGCGATGCTCTCAGTACATCTACTACCGCAGTAAGATTGGGGGTGAATTCACTGTACTAATATAATCTTCATCATAAATCAGTTCACAGGCGTTGGGCTTCTGAGCTGCTGTGGTCTCAGTGTCTCACATGCAACCTCCATACCAAAAGCTTGAGCCAAAATATATAGACACTAAGATATTTATCCGTGGACAAATTGTTGTCACCACGCCATTTGATCACCCAAAGCCCAAACACGGCACTGCTTCCTAACCATCTACAACTTGTCACTAAGCTACTTGCTCAAAAACTTTCACTAAGCAGGCAACTGTCACAAGATAGCAAAAACCCGGAACCGGATCACCAAACAGCGCAGTATCTCTTGGATCTGATTATTATTGTAACGGACGAGAACTAACCGCCATACCGCAACTCCAGCAACCCAATCCATCGATTCCAGTCCTCCAAGACAAGAAATCCCTTGCCTCCTTTTCTAGCGTGAACCAAACACGAGCACCTGAAACGGCTGAGGCAAATGGGCGAGGCCGCCGTACCAATGAGGAGGGATGAGGCGCTGGCCTCGGGGATGTAGTAGAGCCTGCGGCGGCGGCGGAGGTGGCCGAGCACGAACGCCAGCACCAGCATCGATATCTGCAGCAGGATCCCCACCCCCGCCGCCTGCTCCTCCGTAGCCGACCCGGCCGCCGCCGCCGCCATGCCCCTCGCCGGTCGCCGCAGGCACAAACTGCGCAAGTTCCCTCCACGTGTCCCGACACGTTGGTGCCTGTTTGATTCGCTCGGGCACGCACAGGGTTAGCGGAGCTTTGTAGCTTCCGCGTGAAACTTTCCGACACGCGGGGACCTGAGCTAACGGCTAGGATAGGATCTGTGTCTGACGCATTAAACGGTGCAGGGAAGAACCGAGCATTTTTTTTTTCAAACTATAGAGGCAGATGGTTACATGTGTTTTTGGTTCAAGAAATGGAATGTTCTAATTTTTTCACACACAATTTCTTGTTTGGCTCCTCGAATGAGATGAGTTATCCCTCACAGCCACAACATTGCCTTAGCTTACTAAATTTCCTAAACGGATCTATACCATCAAAATTTATAGATGAACTCATGACGGACAACCTCAATCATAATGAGGGTTCCTTAAACACTAGATCTCGAGTTTGATAGAGTGACCGTCAAAACATCTAAGTCGAAGAGAGGTTGCCACCTAGCACTAAACAATAATTAAATTATTAGTCGAAATGTGAGCTCAAGGTAAGCTATGATTAATACCTGGAACAATAGATTTCACCACATAAAAACTAACCGAGTGGGTGCATCTTTTAACTAACAACACTAGAAATTTATCAAATTCATTGAGTAAAAGCAAAAATAAATACAAATAGTTATACTTGAAATGTTATATACATAAAGAAAAACAAAACACAATTACAACCACACAGATGGTTATTGGACTTCATTCGCTACATAAGATCACTATATTATCTGCTGCTAGCCATTTTGTGGCGCCACTTAAGCTGTTCGGATGTATTTAGGAGCTAAATATAGCCTATACTACGTTTTCACCATTTTATATAGGTCTATTATATATTTATTCTTGCAAAAGCCAAAAAAAAGATGTATAGGATTCAGGAAATAGAAAAATTCCAGCAAATACGATTCGAATGCAGGGTCAGTGTCACCTCACAGCTGCGAATCTGACAAAGGAAATTGCACAAACGGGCCCTTCGGGATAGTCGTAGGCGTAAACTGCTGTCCGTCAGGCATGACGCAATCGACTCGACGGAACGCGAACGGCGGCGTGCTCATAAACCAACCCCGCCCCGTCACGCCTCGTCAGCCGTCATCGCGCGGGTAGCTGCTGGCCTGCCGCCGCCGCCGTCGACGCCGCGTTCTGGAACGTTCCGGTCGCCTACAAGCATCCGGCCTCCAAGGCCGGCGGCGCCGACGCGGTCGATCGAACTAACCCCACATCTGGAAGCGACCCGACCCGGTTTCCCCTTCCTCCACCAGCTGATTCACGCGCTCGACGACGGGGCGCGTCTGTCTAGGTGCGTCCTTGGTTGCTCAATCGCTCCCGCCCGCAAGTTCGATTCGCTCTTTGTTTGTTCGGTTCAGTCGGATCAGCGGCAGATTCTGTGGCTCAAGTTGGCCCGGATGGTTGTTGCTGGGAGGCGAATTTTGCCATTTCGGTCGAATTGGGGCTAGCTTTGGGCACCAATTTTTTTTAGGGGAACTTCGGGCAATAATTTGGCTTGAGAGATTAGTGGATGTGTTTCTATGGTGCTCCCCTGCTGTGATGTTGTGTCTGTGTATTCTATTACCAGTGGCAATTGCCCCTCTTTTGGTTGGGTGAAGGCTTTGATGAAATTCTCGAACTCCTCGTTTTGCTACTGACAAAATATATGAGGATGGAAACAGTCCAAAAATAATTTAGATATAAATCTGGATTTCTCATCTCGGTTCATGAGTCATGATTGAGCCCGGGTGTTTATTAGATTCTCTTGAGATTTCTAGCTCTTTCATGCCTAATTCTCTAGCTTCCTTGCCGAACTGATAACTTTTTTTTTTTGAGGGGACCGAACGGATAACTTGATAATTAGCATCACCGCATTCTTTTTTGGGTATTCCGTGAAATTGATAGCATAAGGTGGTCTTGTATCAGGAACAAATGGAAGAGAGCAGAATAGCTCGAATTTCAGTCACCTGGAGGGGCAGACAGCTTGATGTGGATGCAGATCCAAGCTGCACGGTGAAAGAATTTGGGCAATTGCTGCAGGATTTGACTAGTGTTAAACCTGATACATTGAAGCTAATTGTGCCACAATCTACAAACAAAGGCTCCAAGTTGATCACGCCATTTTTGGATCCACATTCAACCCTGACACTGAATGAAGCGGCTATTAGTGAGGTAAGCTGTGGCTAGCATGCAGCATTTGACACACCCATTGGCATGTTACTTGCTAGTGGATATTGTAATGACAGCTGGCTGTTGAAATCATTGTGTCTGAAGTTTTTCTTGTTACAGGGAAAACCTATAAGAATGATGGGTGTTTTTGATGATGAAATCGAGGAAGTATCTGACAATGGCAACAGGCCAGATCTACGTATAATTGGATTTGATGAGGAAGAACAGCGGCTTAGGCAATGGTCAGCAGGCAGGCCACAGATTTCACTCAAACTTCCCCAGGGACAATACATCTTCTGTGATTTTCGTACACTTCACTTGCCTGGGATTGAGGTTAGCCAACCCCCGCTCCCACCTGCTCTGTAGGCTACAAGAAATGGATCGCTCCTATAACAATCGCAGAAACAGTTGCCTGCTTGAATTATGCACACTCTTCCCCCCAATCAGTTCATCTGAGCAGTATGCATTTTTAATATCGGCTATTGGTTTTAGGAGCTACATCAGTGTGTATGTTTGCACAAAATTCTGTCTAGGACCACTTGCAAAGACTGAAAGCTGAACAAAAAATTGAGCTAATTGTTCTACTGTCCAATATAAAATAGTGTTGGTTGTAAAACCTTTTCAATTCCATACCACTATCTCTCTAGGGCATGCTATTACAAGTACACACATCTCTAATATGTATGATCCTGGATGTGCAATGAGTCAGTTTTGATTTAAGCTGTTGTGCCTGTTTACTTTCCTTTCCTCCGCCAGCTGAATCCTCCACCTTCGGAAGCCCTCAAAAGAATGCACATGCTTGCATGTGACCCTGGTATAATTGTGATCATGAACAAGGTAACGATCTCCAAGAATTAATCCTATCTCTTGATGGAGTTTCATCCCTTTTTGACTTTGTTGTTGATGTTCTCAGCATAAATGGCGAGTTGGAATCATGACTGAAATGGCTCCTGTCGGATATGTAGGAGTCAGTCCGAAATGCATTTTAGGTTTCAATAAGGTGAGCATAAGCCATTACAATATGTATATTATAGAAAAAAATGGTCAAACACTAGTTTTTGAGAATATACTTACATGTCTTATTATTCATGCAGAACATGGGGGAGGAAATATCTCTTCGCATATGAACAGATGACTTGAAGGGATTCCGGAAGTATGAAAGTATCAAGAAGACTCTACTTCATGAACTTGTATGTAATTTTTGGCTTCACTAACGATTTCCATATGGGTTTTGTTCACTGTATTGGACCTTTTGTATGTTACGCTGAGTGCCTATATTTCAATTAAAGGCGCATATGGTGCACTCTGAGCACGATGCAAACTTTTTTGCTCTTAATAAGCAGGTAATTTTTCGTAGATGCTCAGATCATATTCGGTTGCCATCTCTTTACATTTGATTTTATTCAATCTTAAATGTGCTTTTAATTTGTGGCAGTTAAATGAGGAAGCTGCTTCCTTGGACTGGACCAAGTCTAGAGGTCATATGCTGAATGGTCGCAAAGTCTTTGATTCTTATGAAGATGAATTTGTTCTGGAACCAGGGACAACTGTTGCTGGTCACAGGCTTGGGGGAGAGTTAAGTTCGCTGGCTAGTGCTCGTGCGTTGTCCGGGGCTGCTGCTTATCAGCGTTTCTTAAATGCATCTGCAAAGGAGGACCATGTATCAGGCACTGAAACTGAATATAATCCAGCTGGTGTTCCTCAAGATTTTGTTCAGGGAACTGTGAAGGTAGAGCCAGATCCAGATGATGCTATGCATATTGATTCAGCAATTGTGACATCAGGGTCTCTGGGTTCTAGATCAGCGGCAGGACAACATACTATTGGCTACTCTGAGCCTAATGATGTTGGCAAGCAAAGTTCCATTGGTTGCCTAGAACCTGATCCTGATGACTCCCAAAATGTTAATATTCTGAATCAGGAGCTGAGGTTTGATGGAAGACACCATAGCGAACCTGATCCTGATGATGGTGCTAATGGATTCATTCTGGAATCTGGAAACAAGATGGAAGTGGATAGTGAACTGACAAACAACATCACAGTTTTGAAGTCCGAGCCTGACCCTGATGATTCCTTAAATACTGTTTTCAACCAGAAGTTGGTCATCGATGGCAAGCATGGTGAAGAACCTTATCCTGATGATACTACTTGTCTAGTTGTTCCAAAATCTGGAGATGAGACACAAGTGATAACAGAGCAGAGTAGAAAGTCCACAGTTTTGAAGTCGGAACCTGATCCTGACGATCATTTTGGTGATTTAAACAGCAATGAGCTACAAAGGATCGAAGAACCGTGGCAGCCCTCTGTGCACGACTCCAGAAGTCCATTGAAATGCTCCGGTTGCAAGCAACACCTACAGAGGCAGATTCTGCTATTCAAACACTTTTTAAGATTATCAAGAATGTGATAGAGCACCCAAACGATATTAGGTATAAGAGATTGCGTAAGGTATAGTTGCCTGTTTTTAATTTCGTTATTCTTGCATATTATGATATAGCATTCATTTGCTAAAGCAAATTCTTACAAATCCTTCTCATTTGCCACATCTACAGTTAAATCCACATTTCCAAAGGAGTGTAGCAAACTATAAAGGTATTCCTGTTAGCTCTACCAGTTGTCATTGCTCACTAGAGTCTTTAAATGTAGTGCATACTAATTGTTTAATCTCCCTTTACTCCAAAACCAGCTGCAATGGAGGTCCTTGAATTGATCGGCTTCTGTGAGGATGCCATCTCAGATGAGATTGGGCGTGCAGAGACTTACCTGGTGTTGAAAAGGAACGATCCTGGATTGTTGTGGCTGGCAAAGTCTTCACTTGAAGTACCCCTGGCTTGATAAAAGTTGATACCAATGGTTGTTATTTTCTCTGTGGATATATTGAGCAAGAAAGTTAGCTATTGGAATGTACTGTTTTCTTGTATAGGCATAATTGTATACTTGTATATGAACACCCGAGAGTGGAATGCTGCGTGCTAAACTTTCTTTTCTTATCTATGCCTTTGCCTTGTCTTGAATGGCTTGCAATTCCATGTGATGTACTGATGAAACCTAGCCACATGTCAGCAAGGTACCAAGAAGACATGCATGAAGCCTTGAATTGCCAGATTATTCTGCAGCCAGGCCAGTCAGATGGAGCAATTTTCACTGTGAGCTTCCTATATCTCCATCTCTTCTGCTCTTGATATGCAAATACTTGCTATTCGTAGTGCGTTTATTTTGTCAATGTGAGCTTCCTTTATCTCCATCTCTTCTGCTCTTGATATCCAAATACTTGCTATTTGTAATACATTTATTAGTTAGTGTCTAGTTGCATCTTACGACACTTTAAAAATGTATATTTCTTTGAGAGGGATAGAAGAAGGGGAATGGTGTAAATGGAAGCCATTCTTAGAGAGCCCTCTCGAACAGCAAAGCCCTGCTGGTCTTCCTCAATTTTGATTTCTAGTTTCACCATTTAAGTACTGGGTTTGGGTTGTCAGATAATACTGAAGCAACTAAGGCTGCTCGTTGTGTTCATCACCCTTCCCAGTTTGTTTCTTAATCCTGAGGAAGATAGGCTGGTTTCTCATCGTTGAGGCAGTCTCTGGGTTTCTTCCCCATCATAGACTGCGTTCGATGATGCCTACATTTTGGAAAATCCAGCCCGAATTGAGGGAACCATAAACAAACTAGATTTGGAAAATGTTACTAATTTCTTGTCATTAATTTTGGATCAACCATACCTATACTTCAGACTGCGATATGAAATAAATGCCAACAAAAATTTGTAGTAACATCGTGTTGTACACTTACCGTTCAAATGTAGAGACACTTGTTTTTCCATATCTGATACAGAAGCATCCCTTTTTGTGCAGACAAAATGTTGACAGTACAAAGAATGAGGCAAACAGTAGGCTGACACAAGGACTCTAATGCTTGTTGTACATATAAAGGCTTATAATTCAAGATTGACACTGAGCGAAGTGGCTATTAGCCTAACGGTCTCGTGTCTATATACCTAGGATAATTCCTTGATCTAGTTTGCTGATCGGATATTGTGCTTTCTTTAACGGGTGATTGTGTTTAAAGTGTTTCTGCAACCTGGTCAAGCCTCACGTTTGGAGGTGATGCGGTTGCTTTAGCAAGGGGCCAGTTGTATTCTCTCTCTAATACAAAGATATGCGGATCGCCTGCGTGTTTGAGAAAAAGAAAAACTAAGGAAGGCCACAGATATCACCTGGCAGTACGGAAGTATCAAGGGAACTCATGAACTTGTGTGTAATTTTTTGTATTCACTAAAGATTTCACGTTTGTTTTTGTTCAATGTAATTCTGGTCTTTAATATTCTACGACTAGTACTAGATTTAAATATCAGGCACATATGGTGTACTCTAAGCACCGTGCAATTTTTTTGGGCTCTCAATGAGGTGATTTTTGCTACATACTGCCATCATCATGTTCAGATTCCATCTCTTTACTTTTGAGATAATTCAATCTCAAACGCACTTCTAATTTCTGGCTGTTGAACGAGGAAGCTGCTTCCTTGGACGGGACTAAGTCACGAGGTCATATGTTGAGTGGTTGTTAAATCATTGAAGATGATTTTTTTTCCCTGGAACCAAGGGCTGCTGTTGCTAGTTACACGCTTGGGGGCGAGTGGAACGTGTACCTAGCGGAAGGTTTTTACAAGGCTGGAATGAAATTGTTCCCATGTTCCCGGAAACGCGTGGTTGACGTTCTGGTAGCTAAGGGCGAGACAAGTTCGCTAGCTACTGCTCCTGCACTGTCAGGGGCTGCTCTCGTCATCGTTTCTTGAATGCATCTACAAAAGGAGATCTTTTATGAAGCACTGGAGTTGAATAAAATCCAGAATATGTTCATGGAAACATGAAGGTTGAGCATGATGCTATGCATGTGGATCCAGCAACTGGGACGCCTGGGTCTGGGCACTAGATCATTGGCAGGACAATGCAATGTTTTTTTGAAAAGAAAGGACAATGCAATGTTGGTTACTCTGAACCTGATCCTGATGGCCACCTCTTGCAGGTCTATAGACTGTAAGAGTCGTTTATACAAAATACCGTGGCCTCCACGGTGGAGTAGCAACCCATGACTTTGTGACATCCGACTTCATGAGATGCATCAAAATTATTTGTAGCCTTATCTTGCTCCCCTAAGGTAATAATGGTCATCTTTGCACCAATACCTGAGTTTTGCAACACCAGCTGCTGGAGTAACAAACTAACAACACATCATCTTGCTTGAAAACCTATCCTTCATCTTTTTAACCTTATCATGTTCCTTGATTTTACTTGCTATGAAGGGCACACCAAGTGCCAAAAGCACCGATGCCGCCGGCATGCAGCCGCGATATGGTGTCTGGTAAAGTTATGATGATAACAACGGCACAACCACCCCCACCTCATTCACATTGTTTGGCGAAGCCACACGCTTTGATACTTCCCACAGGTCAGGACCCACGAAAATTCATGCGTGTACCAAGAGCTGAGCCTCACTCAGGGAGCGAAAGGCGTCAGGTGTGGTTAGGAGCTCATCCTCATCCCTTGCAACAAACTGAAGAATGAATTGCTCTCAGCAAAAAATAAAAGAAGACATGGACGCACTCGTACTTGCAGCTTATTACAATTTCCATGCGGATGTGCAAGAGTAAAACACTTCCAAGGCAGTCAAAAGAGAACAAGAGCAACAATGCATTTGGGAATTAAATGGATATAGAAGGCAACATTTTTGTTCAGGCCACAACGGTATCTCATCGAGGATACCTTGCCGACAATAATATTTCCTCTTCCATGGTGTACTGTCTGCTTGTGTCTAGAGTGAGTTCTCTAGATGACATGTAATGATCCTTCTCGTATTTCTTCCTTGAAGTCATATTATGATGAATCTGCTTCTTTGTGCCTCTCAAGTTTTCTAGTGTCATCTCAACTTCCCTCATTGTGGGCCGATCTTCTCCATTCAGTTTTGTACACTTCGCCGCTAGAGCGGCAACTTCATCGACTGCTTCACCCTCCTCTTCTATGATTTGAGGATCTATTATGTCAACCAAGGTACCTTGAGTGAGTAGTGATGCAAAATGTGAAACAAGACCTTCACCATCATCAGACCGGTAGACAAATGGTTTCTTTTTAGTAAGCAGTTCTATAAGAAGAACACCAAAGCTAAAAACATCGCTCTTGTCTGTCAGTCGAGATGTATAATAATACATGGGATCTAAGTAGCCAATGGTTCCTTGGATGGCTGTAGTCACTCCAGTCTGATCAATCTGGATATACTTTGAAGCTCCAAAGTCAGAAACCTTTGTTGTTAAATTGTCATCAAGAAGTATGTTAGATGACTTGATGTCTCTATGAAGTATTGGTGTTGAAGCAGCTGAATGTAGATAGGCTAGAGCTTTGGAAATTTCGAGAGCAATCCTCAGCCGGTCATCCCAAGAGAGTGATATGGTGCCTTCAACATGAAGATGATGATCAAGAGTTCCATTCGATATAAACTCATAAACCAACAGTGGGACTTCAGTCTCAAGACAACACCCAAGGAGCTTGACAATATTCCTATGGTTGATTTGGGAAAGAATTGCAACCTCATTTATGAAGTCATCAATTTCTCTTTGTACTATAATTTTTGATTTCTTGATGGCAACAACTTGTAGGTCTAGAAGTCCTTTATACACAACACCGTGCCCTCCACCACCAATTTTGTGAGATGGATCAAATTTGTTTGTTGCCTTCTCTATATCCCGCAAGGTAATGATCATCCTCCCACCAATATCTACTCTTTGTGATATCAACTGCTGGAGTAGCAGCCCATGATTTTGCTTGAAAAATCTTTCTTTCTTCCTTTTAGCCTTATGCAGCTTGATTTTACGTGTTATGAAGGGTGCACCAAGTGCCAAAAGCAAAAAAGTTGCGCCACTGCCAACTCCTAGCCCGATTTTCCAAACTGAAACATATAAGTAAGAGTCAATAGTTATTTGGATGACAGCAAACAAGTTCAATAGAGAAAGGGTTAATTATTTAGATATTACTATCAACTACTCCCTCCATTCACAGATGATAGTCTTATTTTAAAAATCTAATATTTTCACAGTTGATAGTCTTGTTTGAGCCCATCCGCTGGTTGCATCTCGGGACCAACGCGAATTAACTGCGTGCAGTACAACTAAATTCGCAGCGGCTGTTAAGCATCAATACCTCAGGGAACAGATGTTTTGTACGTGGCCCGCGAAGGTTAGCGCATCGGTACCAGTTTAAGCATTAAATGTTGCTTGTTTCCATGAGGTAAATAATGATGGGATAAGTAGGATTGATAAGTGATATTTTTGCCTTGGTTATTGTGCCCATCCCAAATAAGACTATCATGTGTGAATGGAGGGAGCATGTCGGAGCGAGGGTTATAATACCCTAGCAATATAAATATGTGACTAAAAAGTAAGAATTTTAATCAGGCAACTGTGCATCTCAAGAAAACAAAAATCAGGTTACACATGTAACAGAGTTCAGCGTGCATTGTCACCTGTGGGGGAGCTGCAGCCCCCTTTTATGAAGGGATCACCATAGGTTCCATCCTTACATCGGCAGTGGAAAGTTCCAGGCATATTTATGCAAAGTCCGTAGCATGAGTATCGATCGGGATGTGCACACTCGTCAATGTCTGGAAAGATGCAGCGTAGCGAACATATGAACAAGTTACACACTGGAGAAGCAAGCCATACATGTACTAAATCAGTAATGAGCAGCAGGATCGATGAGAGAGATTTTCCATAGCAATTCAGTGGCCTGAATGAAGTTTCTCATACTATTTATTTGCGATATGGTACCTTTGCATCCAGTTGGTACAGAGGCGTTGCCCTCGAAGCCAGGAAGGCACTGGCACTGATGTCCTCCTTCCGTGTTGCTGCAAACGCCATAACACGGGTACGTCTCTAGATCGTCGCATTCGTTGATATCTGAGCCAACAGTGAGCTTGTAACACCCATTATATTGATATAGATGTTCATAAACAGGGATAGGAAATTAGTAACTCGATGATGTTGGGGCTAGAAACAACGTACTCCATTCATTCTAAATTATAGATCGTTATAAGTTTTTTTAAGAATATAGCTTTAACTATACATGTAGATATAGATATATATAGTAAAAGTTAGAAAAGTGAAAAAGATCTCTATCTCTATCTCTTCTCTCTCTATATATACTATTACTAAAACAAGTAATGATTCCTTCTTCGTTAATCGGAGTTCTAATTGAAATCCGGGTGACCATGTATTTAGTTAAGGGATTGAAATCGTTTAGAATTAGCGTTTGACGAGTAAAATAGAAAAAAACTGGAGTTCTCGACCGACACGTACTATGTTATTATAAAATACATATATTGTATAATATATATATAATTTTATATGCTAATCAATATATTTCTAGGCTTCCCGTAACAATACACGGGTATATTTGCTAGTCTATAATTTAAAACTGCAGAGTTATCTATCTATTTAGTACTAGACCATTCATTACCTTTGCATCCGTTGGTAATGTAAGGGTTGCCTCTGTAGCCCTGAGCGCACTCGCAGAGGTGAGCCTGAAGGCCGCCAGTGGAGTTCCGGCAAAGGCTGTGGCTGCAGTGGCACGCTGCCGAGGACGCGTTGCCGTGGCACGTCGTGTGGTTGATCCTCCAGTCGAGCACGGCAGGGAGCCGCTCCGAAGGAACCCATTCTTGGAAGGTGCGAAGGGAGCTGATGAACTCCGAATCCACTATCCAGACAATGGCTTCGGAGTTGGGGCCCGGCACCCCGTTCATCCGGAGTACCTTGAACTCGTAGCTGCTGTGCTCCTCCATGATATTCGCCTGGCAGCATCCGACGCCGGAGCAGTCCGGGGTAATGGGAGTAAACCAGCTGCGGTTGTCGTCGTCCCAGTCGCACAACGCGGCGCAGGTGCTCAGGGTTCGGCCGCGATCCCCGACGACGAGGACCTGGACGTTGCACCCTTGCACAAACAGCTTGTTCCTCCACCACCCTAGAGTGTAGGGTTCCCCGAGAGCGCCGCTCCATGTGCCATTTGTTATGTTGTTGGGCCCGGTGCTGGGGTCGAAGGTGCCATAACTACCGGGGAAGTAGGCGAAGGTGGCGTTGATGCGCACCGTGGCGTTGGGGATGGAGATCTCGAGCGCCTGCACGGTGCCGTCGCCGAGGAAGAGCTCGGGCACGCCGGACGTGCTGTTCCTGCAGGTGACGTTCAGGCCGGGGAGGAAGCAGCCGGGCTCCACGCCGAACGGGTGCGGGATGCTGATGTTGCCGCACCGGCTGGTGCAGCCGGGCAACGACGCTACATCGTCGTCGGTGGCCGCCGCCCCCGACACTGGCGGCGGCGGCGGCAGCACCGCTGCCGCAACAGCAACCGCGAATAGCACCGATCGCGTGCTTATCATCCCCACCACCCTCCTCTCCATGGTCGCAAGCACCGCTGCTAGATGACTCAGTCCTCTCCACTAGCTAGCTAGTACTCCTAATGGCGACTGTACCGGGTTTCCAACACTACTGTTTCTTCTTCGAGTGGAGCACTGTTCAGGGGCTCATATATATCTGCCTCGCTCGCCACTATATAGCGTTGGCGTATGTACTCATTAGCCTCTAGTCCTCCACTATACCAAGCTAGCAAATTAAACCAAAGTTACGAAACAACGAGGAAACAGGTCCTGATTCCGTGAATCACGTGGCTGGATCTGCCGATCTTGCATCCAACAGCACTACCGACAAGCAATGCCAGCTCCCCTATACTAATATACCTGCAAAGTAAGTTCAGTTCAAATTAGGGCAGCTTTAATTTGGGCATCACGCGGGCACCAGAAAACACGTGGTTGTTGCACGACATGCTCATTAGCCTTTTTCACCTTGTACTAAAGATTCTATCTAATGAGGATCATTAAGCCCCAGCTTTTGGCCCACACAAGGGGCGCGCGTGCGATTTGTATATGACCCGGCCCCTACTAGCAGCTTTGGCAAAAAAGGCGAATGAAACTACCTACAACTTTGGAGAAGGTGAGCAAATTTTATGGCCAAATTTATGGCCAATCAAAATGCATTGAGAAGGTGAGCAAAAGCAATTCCTCAATGTTGTTGAGAATAGAGAAGAGCAACATTTGTTCATTGCTTTTCTGCGCACCAGGAATAGATTTTAACAGTGCTGTTCAGGACACTGAGGAAAACTTGCCAACAGGAACATTTCCTCTTCCATAATGTATTTTTTTTTTTCATATGGCTAGGTGAGATGAATTATGGGTAGGTAAAAAAATCATATGTAGGTAAAACGTACATGGGTAGGTGAGGTGAATCAGTGGTTGGATGGAGAGAAATGAACGATCGAGAAAAAGGTATGTGGTCACATGTACATGTAGTTCTACATTTTTTGTTGCGTGAGTAGCAACATTGTCATTGCAGCAACGCGGGTAGCATGTGTTCCTCCATGCTTGGCCGCGTTGACTACCAGAAAACGAATTTTTCGTGAGAGTGAAAAACCATCACGACCCGCCACGAAATTGTACCATGGCGGCCACCCGTCACCCAATAACCCTCACGGATATAACGCCACAAAAATTGAGTTTTCATGGAGGTCAACCGTCACGTATCTTTTTCGTGGCGGCCAGCCACCTCCATGAAAAAGGAGCATCGTCAGGTTTATCAAATCCTACTCATGATGGGTAAAAGTCACGGAAACACGACATGAAAATGATTCATAATGGTCTTAAACACACCGGAATAATTATTTTCATGAGAGTTCAAAGCCGCCAAAAAAATTGCTTGCACTGCCACGAAATATGTAATTTCGTGGGAGCACAAACCCGTCATGAAAATGTATGTACCACCACGAAATATATCATTTTTGTGAGAGTGAAAAAACATCACAAAAATATGTTGGCACCCTCACAAAAATCTTGACAAGCAGATCCACCAAATCTGGATACAGGATAGATGCATGCACATATGATCAAAAACACAAATTCAGCAAATATGTATGCACATATACTATCTACAGCTCACACCAACATTTCAAACCAGCATACATAAGAATACGTCCCAATCATTTGACTAGCCTAGTGACGGGTCCAGGGACCCAGGGTCCCCAGCGGGCTCACTTCTCGTTGACCAGCCCAAGGCCGCGCCTGGAACAAGCGTCCGTCTGCATGAGGTGACAACTTCATCTGGGCCGCCTCGGCCCACAACCCCGACTGACAACTCGATCGGAATGACCAAGGCCCATATCCCCGACTGTAGGAACATCGGAGGCCGGATCCGTGCCAAGGCTCCAACCGAGGACTCCGACTGGGCTCCGCCTTGCACGTGCCCACCTCCCCGACCGGCAGGCTGGTCAGGAGGCCAGGCCCAACGTACCAGCGGGCCCCAGGAGTAGGTGCGAAGGATAAGGATGAGCCTCGGGGTCAACTTGTCGTACATGGCCAACCACTCCCTCCACGAGGGTCACAGTCCCCTCTGCTGTGGCAGCAGGCCGCCACTATTCTACCTACCCATCCTCGCGAAGGGACGGGGTGTAACGTCATCATGATACGGCCGACACGCCCCCGTCACGACGGTGTGACCGGGCTTGGTGCTAGAGACGGGGCGTGACAGCCGTACCGTACCTATCGATGTCCCACGACCTCCGACCAATGGAGCATGATGCGCAGGGACAAGACAGGAGGCTCGCCCCACGACGCCGGACTTGGACATTGGTCACCGGAAGACTCCAACTGATGGGATGGGCAGACCCGACTGACGAAGATGACGACCCCGACCGGCAGGGTCGGGAATTCTCTCTTTTGTATCCTTACATCCTTAGTTCCCCTGTAAAGAAGAACCCTCTTGGACTATAAAAGGGGGGCCCTCCATCTAGGACACAAAAAAAGAGGGACGATAGACTCTCAAATCTCACAACTTCTGCTTGAAAGGTTGTAACTCCCCAACTCTCACGAGCACCTGGGCTCAAGCAATACATCCGACTGACCTCCGACTGGACGTAGGGCATGATTGCTTGAACAAGTATAAATCTTGAGTTATTGTATGCTAGGTCACATCCGATCACGATGCATGATACACCCTTCGTAGCTGCCAGCCATTTCCGGAACCGACACCTAGTAAGGCGATAATATCTTACATATATAGCATGTTCTAGCCATCATACAAAAGGCACAACATAGGCATAAAGGCTGCCATATAATACATGTCATGCCATAGTTTAGTCATCGGTACCACAACACCAAAAGGTTTGGTATGAACCAAAGGTACCAGTTACTAAAAGTAGTCATGCATCAGTAATGTCAGAACCAAAAGAGTTCAAAAGTTAGGAGTTATGCGCTGGTTTCATTCCTCCACATTCCATCAATTGCCATCAACCTCTTCGCTGCCACTATTGTTACCATAGCCATCATCTTCATCTGTGTCATCCAAGTCATCGTCATCATCATAGCCATCTTCATCATCTATAATGTAGTCATTGTCTTTGTCACTATTCATTTCATTGCCATTGTTGTGCATATCTCCGGGTTAGTGCCAGCATGTGATGATGCGGTAACCTGAAAAAACATACACATGTTAGAAAGTTTTGTCCACTAAAATAAATCTGATCTAGCAACAAACAAGTGTGCTTATATTCTACCATTATTTCAGACATTCTATACTCAGGAATTGAAGGGGAAGACCATAAGACCTTGCTGCCTACATTTAGCCAACAGTATATATAGTGGTCTAATTTACTCAGCCTATATTGTGTTGTGTTTACCTGCTGACGACGGGCATCAATATTTGCTAGACGGTTTGCCAAATTAGCAGGTAACGCGTATAATTGTCGATAGAAAAAAGCCCAGCTCAGCCAAACATAGCCATACATTTTCTGGAAGGAAGCCACAAAATGCAACAGGGAGCAAACGTTCCATAAAAAGCGGTAATCATGACTCTTTATGCCAAAGATCTTCTTTTGTAATAAGTTAACCCTTCTCCTAATATTGGCTGCATAGCCATCAGAAAATTTAAGTGCTTGAAACCATTTCAAAATTTTTAGCTTGTCATTTTTGTTTATGCAATATGGGGCCTGCGGCTTGTCCCATTTTCCATTGGCCTTCAGCTTTAAATGTTGTGATGGACGATGGCAAATGTCAGCCAGATCTTCCCTTGCCTTGGCATTGTCCTTAGTCTTATCAGTTACATCAAAGCACGTGTTCCATATAGCTTCAGCTACATTTTTCTCATTGTGCATTATATCAATGTTGTATGGCAGCAACAATTTACAATAGTATGGAAGTTGCCAAAGCCCAGATATATGGGTCGAATTGTGCAATATTCCATAATTTTCTGTGTCACCTACAAATCTGTTCATTTGGGCAAAAATTTTCTCTCTTGTTAAATATCTTGGAGCCTCGTCTAGAACCACTGTGTTCCTACGAAATGCATTGACTTGAAATCTGAATTCATGGTCGCTAGGTAAGAAGCGCCTATGGCAATCAAACCAGCAAGCCTTGCGACCATAACGAAGAGTAAATGCTAAACTATCACACAAACAAACTGGACATGCAAACCTACCATGTGTACTCCATTCAAAAAAGTTACCATAAGCAGGAAAGTTATGGACTGACCACATATAGACTGCTCGCATATTAAAGTTTTTCTTCAGTGAAGCGTCAAAAGTTTCTACCCCTACCCACAAATACATTAATTCATCAACTAATGGCTGCATTAAAATGCTCAATTTCTTTCCACGATGTTCAGGACTTGGGACCACAAGGGCAAGGAATATATATTTTGATTTCATGAGTGTGCCCCGCAGAAGATTTAAAGGAGTGACAAACACTGGCCAACATAAGTAAGGAGCTGCAGCCAAACTGAAGAGTGTAAAACCATCTGTTGCAAAAGCAAGCCACACATTTCTACGGTCATTACCAAAGTCTGGAAAGTCTCTATCGAATTGCTGCCACGCTTCACAATCACAAGGGTGCACCATCTTACCAGAAGTGCATGGCTTGTGAGACTGCATTAGCTTAGCTGTGTTCTTATGTGCATATAACCTTTGTGGTCTATTGGTGATGGGAAGATACCGCAACACTTTTCGTGGTAGTCGAATACTACCTTCCTCATAACAAGAGGTACCACAAACATCATACTTGTCTTTACTTTCATTATGCTTGTAGTAAAGCATGCAATTGTTATAACAAACATCAATTTTGATGTATGGCATACAAAGTACCTCTAATAATTTCTTAGACTTGTAGAAATCCTTGGGCAACTTAGATTATGGTGTCAAAAGTTCATGGATTAATTCCAGGTTAGCTTCAAAGTGTGCAATCAACATGTTGTATTGAGATTTCAGAGCTAACAGACATGCTATGGCAGAAAGAAATGAGTGTGTTGTGTTCTCATGGACCGCAGCACTCTCAACCATCCTATAAAAAGCTCGGGTATGCGCTGCTGGCTCCTCATCAGTTGGCGGTGGATGCTCACCAACTAGATCAACCAACATTTCATCCATGTGGTCAGTTTCACCTAATCCCTCGCCATGTCCACCTTCAATTAAACTATCAATAAGTCCCTCACCATGTGCTGTCCATGTTCTATAGTCATCCTTAAATCCAAATCTACACAAGTGCATTTCTATTGTCAGCATTTTATTCCTAACACAGTTCCGACACTTAGCACGAGGACACTTAATGGTTCCATCTTCAACTAGATTAGGTATAGAGAAGGCATAATCCATGAATCTGTTAGTATTCTCAATCCACTCCTTAGAGGGAGCTTGCGTATTAGACCAACCAGTGTACATCCACTCACGATCTTCCATTATTTTGTTCGGATTTAAAAAGATAACATATTTAGAATCACAATAATTTGACCCAAGTATCAACCTACTACAAACAATATACAGATTTATCAAAAGATATTAGCTATAACATATGAAAAGGAAAGGAAGTTGCAACTTCTCTTTTTAGACTCACACTTTAGTGGTAAAGATAATGCAAAATAAATTTTAGTTTACTACCAGAACAAGCAGCACGGCAATGCAACATTACATAAACATTGTATTAGTTGGCAAAACATTATTCAAAGAAATATTCAATTTTCACAATATGCATTCAATGGTAGAGCGCAACATACAACGATTTCTAAAGAAAATGAATAGGGATTACCTCAGCAGATTGAAGGAAGCTGATGGCTACTGGGTCGTTGCAGCAGGCCCTGCTCCGGTCCGGCGTCGGTGTCACGTGCTCCTCCGGCACGTCATGGGGGTGCAAGGAAGGGGGGCGCAGGCTGCTGCAGCTAGTAGTTGCTGGCGGCGGCCTTGGGTGTTGATGGCTTTTGGATTTCAAACTTAAAATGTGTTTGTCACACAAACCATGGATACATTTTGAATCTGTTTAAACCACTGTGGTGCTGAGAATTAATACATAACATTTGAGATCTAATACCAATATGTTTTACTTTTTCAAGAGTCAAGCAGAGGCAAAACTAGGATATACCACTTCAATATTTTCATAACTAGTTTATCCGAAATGTGGAATTAGGTTTTTATGGATTATTGAATCAAGTTTCGAAATTGTTGAAATAATATAGATGTACAAATCATAATTCAATAAGCATGATTTTGAAATACGATTCAAATTATTGACTATACGAGCTTAACTTTTTTATCTGAACATGATTGAAATTTGTTGAACCAACCATTTTGAGTTATTGAATTCTTTTAAAATGCACGAAATTATAAATATATATAATATATTAAAGTACACTATATGGATTAGGAAAAAAAATGAAACACATGGTTTTTGTATGACACCACAGCTTCTTCTTGGGCTGTGCTCTTGTAGTTATTTGGCGCGTGGGCATTCAAGATGGGCCGCCCGTATTTCTGTTGTTGGGCTGCCGCTCACTCGCTCATTTAAGATGAAGCTTATCATTAGAGAACATAGATAGGAAAGCCCCAAAATCGCTGGGTACAAGGGGTTTCTGTGCCGATCGTCGGGGTCGGCGGACCCCCGTCCGCTCTCATCTTCTTCCTCCCGAGCACCAACCCTCCTCCTCGCTCACCTCCACCGCCACCACGGCCGCCTCGCTAGCACCGTCCCCGGAGCCGGCGCGGCCCGCCGACGACATCCAGCGCCGCCTCGCCGGAGCCGTCTCCGGCGCCTGCGCTGCCCTCCGACGACCTCCACTGCCGCCCTCGTCCTCTCTCCGCCGGCTTGTCCTCGCCGGGTCCACTTAGGAAATGGGCATACCACCCTCACAAATCCTGGCTCCGCGACTACCGACGCCGGGCCCCGTCCCGGCCGTGGAGGCGCCGGCTGCTCCCGCCGTTCCGACCAGGTCGCGCTGGGCCGCGGAGATCAAGGTCTATTCCCGCAAGTACCCCCGAAAAAACTCTAAACCTCCTCCTCCAGAACCAGGCCTCGCCCCCACTCCAGCTCCAGCCCCCGCCCCCGCCCCAGTCCCTAACCCTAATCCCCTTTCCGAAACCCTATCCTCGATTCGCCGCTCCATCCGCCGCGCGGAGGCCGGGGGCGCTGCGGCGCGGCCCGATCCGGTTGCGGCTGCCTCGACTCTCGCCTCGACGCCGCCTGGGGAACGCGATGCTTCCTCCGCGGACCCCACGTCGGGGCGGAACCGGGACGGCGGCGGCAGCGTTCCCAACGGCCACAGTGACGACCGGGCGGCTGAGAAGGCCGAGAAGGCACGGAAGCGCAGGGTGAGGAGCGAGCTGCGGCGGCGGCTGGCGGGGGAGCTCGACCAGGTCCGCGTGCTCTCTGAGCGCCTCAAGGAGGCTGCCGAGACCCTGGCACAGCAGGAGGCTTCCGTGCCCGCACCTTTGCCCCTTGTGGTAGTGCCGCAGCAGCAGGTGGTGGATGCTGGGTACGTGCAGTCGCAGTTCTCAGCTGGTGATATGGTGACGCCCATGTCTGCGCAGCTCACTACTACGGTTCCACCTGTCCGCTCGCTGCTGCAGCGCAGGCCACTAACTGTGTCGGTAGTTCATAATGAAGCATTTGAGAAGGAGAAACGGACGCCCAAGGCTAATCAATTGTACCAGAACTCCGAGTTTTTGCTTGCCAAGGATAGGATCCCAGCCTCAGATTCACATGGGCGCAAGAAATCCAAACACCACAAGAAGAAGCACAGGTCCCTAGAATCTCGTGGCGCAGATTTTGATGCCGAACGGAGGTTATACTCTCATGCATTCAAGAAGTCCTCATCTCTTCTGAGCCGGCTAATGAAGCATAAGTTTGGGTGGGTGTTCAACAAGCCTGTCGATCCAGTTGCACTTGGTTTGCATGACTATTTTACAATTATTAAGCACCCAATGGATCTTGGCACGATAAGGGGGCGGCTCAGCCAGGGGCAGTACAGGAACCCAAAGGAGTTTGTTGACGATGTGCGGCTCACTTTCCATAATGCAATGACATATAACCCCAAGGGACAGGATGTTCATTTCATGGCAGAGCAGTTGTTAGGAATCTTCGAGGCACAGTGGCCTGAGATTGAGGCTGAGGTTAACTATCTCGCATCATGTCCTCCATTGCCAAAGAAGTTTCCACCTCCACCGATTGACATGCGCTTCCTAGAGAGGTCAGATTCCATGACACACCACATGGCATTGGACTCTTCAAGGCCAATCAGTCATACTCCTACTTATAGCCGGACTCCATCGATGAAGAAACCAAGGGCAAAGGATCCAAATAAAAGGGACATGACAATAGATGAGAAGCGTAAGCTTAGCGAGAACCTCCAGAATTTGCCTCCGGAAAAGCTTGACGCTGTTGTACAAGTCATTAAGAACAAGAATCTTTCAGTTAGGCAGCATGAGGATGAGATTGAGGTTGAAATCGATAGCATGGATGCTGAGACGCTTTGGGAGCTTGACAGGTTTGTGGCTAACTACAAGAAGAACCTGAGCAAGCAAAAGAGAAAGGCCGAGCGTGCAATGCTTGCCAGACAAGATGCAGAGTTGCGCGCACAGCACTCCGTACAGCAACCACAACCAGTATGAGCACTCCGTCATTTAATTTTAGCAATAGTACTATTGTTTTAAGCAAAACTATAATCAATAGTGAAAACTATGGTTTCATGCTTTGCAGATTCAGTTCACCCAAGAACCAAATGTTGGTGAAAAATCTCCGAAGCAAGTTGAGAAAGGTTAGCTCTATTTTCCACTTTATCTTAAGAACACATTACAAGTAAGAGAATAAAATTAAAATTTTTCCGGAAACAGATTCGGTTGCAGGTAAGCAACTGGCAAAAGGCACTGCGACAGAGCAAAATGATGAGAATAGACAAAACGCGAGTAGTTCAAGCAATTCAAGCAGCTCCAGCAGTGATTCAGGATTGTCTTCTAGTGGTAATACTTCCCTCAACTTCCCTTGCTGACGTGTAGCTCATAACTGCTACGTTAAGGTGTTTGCATTAGTAGTAAGTATATGTACAGACAGCATAGTAGCCTGATCATCTACCATTTTTTTGGCAGACTCGGACAGTGATAGCTCCTCTTCAGATGGGTCTGATGCTGGCAATTCTTGAGATATAGGTAAGTTTCAATATGAAGATTTTGTGCTTTTATTGCTGTATATATTTACCTTTCATGCAGTACTCTAGTTGCAAATAATATTGAAAGAGACATGTAGTGTTCGTACTATGCTGTGTTGGAACTCCTAGATGTTATGCTTTTGGAATTTTTTACACTTACAGACTTCATGCTGAATGAACAATCTTTGTAGTCACTAGCATGTGTGTTGCCATAATTGCCATATTCTAGTTCACTTTTACCAGTGCCTGTACGCCTACCTGACTATCTGGTTACGTGGGATCTCGGAGGCCTGATTTGTTGAGTACCACTAAGTATTTGAGGTCAAACCAGATGATGATGTTATGAAATTGTATTAGGAAATTATAGACCCATAATAGAAAGAATCATGGGGTGTGAAAGAAGATTAAGAAGAAGTCCCAATGCGGACCTTGGTTTCCTAAAATTTCATGACTTTGTGGCCCATCTTTCTCTTGCTAGGTGCTTGTATGCATATGGCTCTGGGAAATTTATAAATAGGAAAGATAGATACTTAGTTCCCAAAATGGATTAGCTTATTTATTTGGTTTCGACCTGATTCTGAAAAATTTCCTAAAAAGATATTTTGTATTTTTTAGTTTTTCTGGAAATTAGTTTATTTAATTGTTAAGGGTGTTTGTATATGATATGAAGGTGATCCATATTTTCATGGCCAAGCGATGGAATAGGAAACTGTTTACCCCTGTTTGTTCACATGACCTCAGAGCCTTGTACAAAATGAGGCGAGCTTGACTGATCAATGGTGAATGATGTCCTTGTCTGTAAGGCCTTGCCCAAATCCTTCAAAGACTGGAGCCTAATCTAGTTGTTGTAAGGAAATTTCTTGGCATATGGATGGTTAAGACTATTCTTTGTTGGGAATTGGGACATCTGTAGGAGAGGGGTTCTTCCTGTTCGCAGGAAATGAGCAACATAATTTTACTTTAAGCAATTGTAACAAAAATGGACATTTGAAACCCTTTTTTTTTTTTTGAGATATACACACAAGTGATGCCAGAGTCTGTTTTGTGAGGATGTCCCACTAAGATTCTGTTTGATTTTACGGTGACTTTTCCAAAACAATCTCTACCAAATTTTTGGATTTGCTAGCCTTTTTTATTTTTTGCCGTCATAGCCTCAAAATCCTAATGCAGTTGACAGATTCCGCTAAGTAGTTAGTGATTAGATTCCAAGCACGACACACCACATCAATTGCAAACTGGCCTAATGTTACAAATTAACCTGGCATTGATCCCTTCTAGCGCCAAATAAGATATCTGCGCACCTGCCAGCCATGTTGGGCGAAGTGTTGACATTGTGATTTGAATAAGATGTATGTTTTCATTTATAGCTTGTGATTTATGGAGATGGGATAAGCAGTTTTGTTCAGCAAAGCATATTCAGATGTTTATGTAGACGATGTCGTCATTTCTAACATAGTGTAATACTCCCTCCGTTCCAAATTATAGGTCGTTTTGTTACATAGATATATACTATGTCTAGATACATAGCAAAACTATGCATCTAGAAATGCCAAAACGACCTATAATTTGGAACGGAGGGAGTACAAAACAATGTTATTGTCATCATTCTGTTTCCAGAGGTGTAATGGAACAAAGTTCATTCTGTTGATTTCTTGTACATCTTAGAGAGTGGATCGTTATATCATTGCTAATGTTCTATGGAATACCTTTTCCCCACTTTGATTTATTGAGCATTTTTGCAATGTTTCTACTATTTTCCTGAGGTTATTTCTATTGTAACGCAGGTTACCTTGGTTCCCTTTGCAGGTTCAGAAGTTGCTCGAGTAGACAGCAACTATCTAATTGTATTTGACATGACAATGGCTCCGTAAGATTGTACATGTTTAGGAAAAACCCCTGTAGTTTAAGTAGCTTTGTATGTGAATTCACCCGCTGAAGGCTGTAACTTGTAGGTTCCAGGGTGTACCGCCTAATAAGACTGGGCTTGTTGCTGACACTCCTTGTCTCTCTGTACACCGTTGTTGCCAGGAGCCCTCTGGCTGTCTCGGTAGCCTGTACATTAGCAGCAGCTTAATCATGTTTTGCTGTGTCGATTGCAGTATGTAGGAAGGTTATAGCTGTCTTCTGCAGATTAGCAGGTAATGTTCAGCTCCAAGTCCGTTTGATTGAAGATGCTGTGAATTCGGTATATCTTGATCCCGATAGAGTTTGTTGATGCACCTGACGTTAGCATCATGGTCCTGTCCAGTTTTATGTTCTGGAGTGTTTGCTTGGAGCTTTGGTGGGTGGGTAGCAGAATAGCAGGGAGGCTCCCTGCCCCCGTCATGATGGTTCGTCGGTACCCTTTAGTCTGAGATGCTACCCGTTTCAGATAAATATGCTGTTGCGCCATTGTGATGTTGCGTTTGGTCATCGAGGTGGCTGGACTGGCGACTTGCGCTTGCAGGAACTGTTGGTGTGATGAATATGCGTAAAGGCTGGGATGCAACTGTAAACATGTCAGGCTGTTTCGCTTGCGCCCCAATGTCAGGCTGTTTCGCTTGCAGGAACTGTTGCTACCGTATTTTCCTTTCAAAAAGAAAAGCTACCGTATGCGCATAAGACACAAATCAATGCCCTGCTACTCCAGGAAGGCAGGAACGTGGTGCCAGCATCATTGGTGTTATATATGCATGGGAAATGAATATAATGAATAGCGTTGGTGTTCAGGCCACAATAGTAACAGTATATCTCATCGTGGATAACTTGCAGACAACAACATTTCCTCTTCCATGGTGTACTGTCTGCTCGTTTCCGCAGCGAGTCCTCCCAGTGACATGTAATGAGCTGCAGTTTGATCCTTCTCGTATTTCCTCCTTGAAGTTGTGTAATAATTTTCCTGCTTTCCTGCGACACTCAGGTTTTCAAGTGCCATCTCAACTTCCCTCATTGTGGGCCGATCTTCTCCATTCAGTTTTGTACACATTGCTGCTAGTGTGGCAACTTCATCAACTTGTTCAACATCCTCTTCAATGATTTGAGGATCTATTATGTCAGCCAGGCAACCTTCAGCGAGTAGTGATACAAAGTGTGAAACAAGACTGCCACCATCATTGGTCCGAAAGACAAATGGTTTCTTTCTAGTAAGCAATTCTATAAGAAGAACACCGAAACTAAAAACATCGCTCTTGTTTGTGAGTCGGCATGTATAATAATACATGGGATCTAAGTAGCCAATGGTTCCTTGGACGACTGTAGTCACTCCAGTTTGATCGATCTGGATATACTTTGAAGCTCCAAGGTCTGATACCTTTGCTGTTAAATTATCATCAAGAAGTATGTTAGATGATTTGATATCTCTATGAAGTATTGGTGTTGAAGCAGCTGAATGTAGGTAGGCCAGACCTCTAGAAATTTCAAGAGCAATCCTCAATCGGTCATCCCATGATAATGACTTTGGTCCTTCGACATGAAGATGATGGGCAAGGGTACCATTTGATATGAACTCATAAACTAACAGTGGGACTTCTGTCTCAAGACAACATCCAAGAAGCTTGATGACATTCCTATGGTTGATGTGAGAAAGAATTGCAACCTTATTTATAAAGTCATCAATCTCTCTCTGTACTAGGATCTTTGATTTCTTGATTGCCACAACTTGTAGGTCTAGAAGTCCTTTGTACACAACACCATGCCCTCCACCACCTATCTTATGAGATGCATCAAAATTGTTTGTAGCCTTCTCTAGCTCCGCTAAGGTAATGATCATCCTCCCACCAATATCTACTCTTTGTGATATCAACTGCTGGAGTAGCAACCCATGATTTTGCTTGAAAAATCTTTCTTTCACATTTTTCACCATTTGTTCCTGGACTGTACGGAATATGAAAGGAGCAGCAATGACCTCAAGCAAAAGGCCTATGCCACCACCAACTCCTAGCCCGATTGCCCGAACTGAAAGATATGAATTAACCGCAAATATCAAAGAATTAGAGAACACGCTCCGATTTTGAAAGTACTAATTAGTTGGTTAATGCTTGTCACCTGGGAAGATCTTGGTTGCGATGCATCCTCCTTTATTCAAGGGGTCCCCAGAAGTTCCACTCTTGCATTGGCAGTGGAAAGTTCCAGGCATGTTTATGCAAATTCCATAGCATGGATATGTATCTCTATGTGCACACTCGTCAATGTCTAGAAAAATACAATACATCATAACAGAAACCATGAACAAGCTACGTGTTGTAGAACAAGAAGATGTTATCAAGAAACTGAACAAAAGGGTAAACCAAGTAGATAAGGAAAGCCATCTCTTTCCTATACAGCATGAACAACTAGCATTTCGAAGACTTAGTGGGTTCATTTTTTTTTACATGAAGCCGTAACAATAATAGCCTGGTTTGCGTTACCTTTACATCCATTTGGTATGGAAGCATTGCCCTCGAAGCCAGGAGGGCACTGGCACTGATACCCTCCTTGTGTGTTCTTGCAATCGCCATAGCATGCCCCTGGATACTTGCATTCGTCGACATCTGAACAAACAGCAGAACACATTAATTTGGAGAAATTAGATGCAAGCTAGCTGGGGGCAAGAAAAAGGTTGAGTTAGTTGATGATCGATTCAGATATACAGGTTGATTACCATGGCAACCGTTAGGAATGTAAGGGTTCCCTTCGTAGCCCCGAGCGCAGTGGCAGAGATGGCCCTCCTCTTTGCCAATGGTCGCGTACTCGTTGGTGATGTTCTCGCAGAAGCTGTGGCGGCTGCGGCACGCCGGCGAGGACTTGTTGCCATGGCATGTCCCCTGGTTGATCCTCCAGCCAAGCACCGCGGGCAGCGCCCTCGGATCCACCATTTCAAGCTGGTTGGGGTCAGCGTCGAGCTCCGACTCCACCACGCACGCCCAGCCATTGGATTCCGCCTCTCCGTTCATAATCCCGATGGTCTGGAACCCGTAGGAGCTGCGCCCCACCAGTATCTCCGCCTGGCAGCAGCCGACGCCGGAGCAGTGGCCGGCGACGTAGATGACCGCTCCGCCGTCCCGATCCTCGTTGCAGAAAGCCGAGCAGGTGCTGACGGTTTGGTTGGGATCGCCCGTGAGGAGGACCTGGACGTTGCAGCCATTCGCGACCAGCTTGTTCCTCATCTCCGCCAGGTAGTACGGCCCGCCGTCGCCGAGAGCGCCTCCCCACGTGCCACGGGCACCGCCGCCAGCACCGCCAGGAAACTTGACGACGATGCTGTTGATGCGCACCGTGGCGTTGGGGACGGAGATGCCGAGCACCTGCACGGTGCCGTCGCCCAGGAACAGCTGCGGCGGGCGGTGGGAGCGGTTGCAGGTGAGGTTGAAGCCGCCGGTGAGGTAGCAGCCGGGCTCGATGCCGAACGGGTACGGGATGCTGATGTGGCCGCACCTCCTGGTGCAGGCGCGTGGATCAGTCTCGGCGGCGGCCGTCTTGGCCGCTGCGGACAACGCCGGCGGCGGCAGTAGCATCGCTGCAGCCTCGACCGCCATGAGTAGCGCCACTCTCCTGCTGATTGCCAGCTTCACCTCCATGATCGCAGCCACTTATGTAAATGTAAACACTAAACAGAATATGTCTCTGTTAAGCTCAGTAATTATCATCGGAGAGGACATTATTCCCTGTCCCTGCGTCTTGCAGCCGGCATCGCACATCAGCCGAAGCGGGCTGGCGCCGCTCAGACTGTGTGGGCAGGCGGACGTCGACCCCCACCCCGGCCGGCCTCGATCGCGTCCCGTCCATCACCAATTCACCACAAGTGATGCAGGCGCGGCGCTCCGCTCCGAATACGACACGCACCGTGGAGGTGTGAAAGCCGCACCACCGGCCGCGCTCGCCATCGGCCACTGATTTCCTCGTCGAATCTCCTGCCGGCCGGGCGCCACCGGTCGCGCCGCGAATCTCGCCACGCGTGCCGCGAAGCTACTGCTAGCTGGTGTTCGCGCGACATCATCTCTATTAAGTTTTTTTTTTTGGAGAAAAAAGGGCCAACGAAACCGAAACAGGCCAACAAGAAAAACAACCAAGACAAATCAGACCACACCGTCCCCGCGCACTTGGCAATTCCAAAGCACAGCATTTTAGGCCGGATTCCTAGGGCCTACAAGCAAGGCCTAAGGCAACTTCGAGTTCGGCTCTTCATTGGGCTTCGTGTCTTGTTCACGGCCTCACCCGCACTGGTGACCCGGAGCCCACGAACCTGTGCGGCTCCGTCGCCGGCGACGAGCGCCAACACAACCATTCCCGCCGCCACCGCCGTTGGGGGTCCTCACCCCGCGTCTCCACGCGAATGGCAGGGCTTCCATCGTCTCCTTCCCGCCGCGACCGCTTCCAACTCCCGCCACGCCCCCGCACCATCCTCTCGATCTCCGCACCAGCCCCCGCCCCGCCGTCGGCCAATCCCAATTCTCAAGTATTACAACGCGAAGGTGGACGTGGGAGAGTGAGACGAGAAGATTGTGGAGCTCCAGCGTAGGTTCAGGCGGGAGGTGGCTCACACCGGCGTTATGGAGGAGATCAGGAGGCGGCGGAGGCACGATGAGGCGAGGGACAGGCGCAGGCGTGCTCCGCTGTCCGGACCCTGGAGGTTTTGCAGAAGGTGAGTCCCGCATCAATCGATCGATCGGAAACTTGCTTCCACGACCTTCCTGGCACCGAGCAAAAATTACTTTTCGGTAGCTTGCAATGGCTGCGGTCGTCTTCTCCCCTGTGCTCCATTCCATATATTTCCATGCGATTATCATTTAGGCGGTAATAAATCATGCAATTCATCAGTATCACCAGAGTACCTTTGATCCGTCTAGTGTTTGGCGTGGCATGGTTCAAGAATTTCATCTCTTGTTTGTGTTTCACTTTAGGTTCCTGCGGAGGCTTTTTATTAGCGACTGATTTCATTAATAACACCAATGCAACGCTGTATCTGAATCGGGGAATTCATCCCATTTTAGATTTTATAATGTATTGAGAATTCCTGAATATCATTTTTAGGGCATATCTGAATATCGTTAGCATTTTTCAGTCATGTAAAATGGTCATGCTCCAAATGCGTCAGTTGGATTATGCTATAAATTTTCCTAAAATAAGACTATTATAAGTCACTCCAGTTCTGAATGGAAGCAATATTTTGGTTATATTCTGAGCCATGAATTCATGATGGCAATGTGCATTCTCTACATGTGGAAATAACTAAGAAGCACCAAATCGATCATCCGTTTTACACTAGCGTAGTGAATAACTTAACTTTGCAATGTGCATGAGGATTGTGGAACATTTCTGCCTTTCCTGGCATTCTACTTGGCCATTTTAATTGCCACAATCTCCTCATTTGCAGGTACTTCAAGGGTCAATATCCATTTGATGAGTAGCAGCAGCCAAACAATGGCGTTGTGCGCCACGTGTAGCTTGACAATCGAGAGCTTCCTGGAGGAGGGTTACCTTGATAGAGAATTGCACGTCATATTGGTGTTTTTGACCTGACGGGTATGGATATGGACACTTCAACTTCACTTTTATGTCACTAAAATCTAGCACCATGAATACATTAATTATGAGAGCATATGCTGCAAACATATTTTGTTAAGTGTTTGGAAGGTGTTAAGAGGCATGCATGACTTTAAAACGGCCAACAGTTGATATCACTTTTCGTAAGACGAGTTTGTATCACTATGGAGTGGAAGTATATCTAGTATCTAGGCACCATAACAAGGAAATGGACTATGGTTGGCACTGTCATGGTGGTTTCGATGTTGTTGTAGAATAAGCGAATAACTTGTGTACAGTGATCCTCTTCTACCTCTTGGACAATATGTTATAGACAGCATCACTTTGGTTGCATATACACATGTCTGCTATCCTATCTCTTGGTTGCATATCTAATTTAGATAATTTTCACCAGTAGTTGGAACGTTAGATTAATTTGTTAAGCCAGTAAGAACCAAATAAGAACTAGTCTCTCCAATATTCATTCTCCCTCATCCCTAGCAGCCGATGCTGCTGGACTATCCTCCGGCAGTGTTTATCCTTCATGATCTCAGACCATGACACAGCATAAATATGATATGCTAGATACACTGTGATGACATAATATATCTTTGAATAATTAAGCACTCACTAGTCGCTATAATCACAATTCAGAAACAAAAGGCTGCTGCCAACTGCAGAGCTTTTGGGCGTACATTGAGGACCAACTAAGTGAAGATGATGGTACAGATGGGATGCATGGTGTAACATTATGGCATGGCAATTAACCATGAGTGCGAAGCTATGAAGCCAACTAGCTTAGTTACTGCCGGTGCTGCTTGAGAGAGAGAAGGGTTTTGAAGATACCCACGAGGACACCGATGATGGAGAACACAGTGATGATTGTTTTGGAGTTGTGGTAGACGAACTAGAAGTGATTTGGTCACACACAAACATGGTAAGACCCAATGTTTTTTTATGAGATACATTTTTTGCCTTTCTCTATGTTTGGAAGAAAATTTGTTCCACAAAGGAAAAAAATATTCCAGCAGAGAAAAAAGTTTCAAATTGGACAAAAAAAAATTCCATGGATAAGGGGAAATGATCCATGAGATGAAAAATGTTCTAATTTGGAAGAAAAAAAATGTTCTATAGTAGAGAAAGAAAACTATTCTAGTCAGATGGAGGGAAAAAAAACTTTGTGTCTCACCATTGGGTGGGCGACCAAATCACTTCAGTAGCCTATGCAAGATATAGTATTTCCCCCACCAACCCACCCAAATCCATATTCCAAATTAATGTCCAAGTCCAACCCTACATTCAAAATCTCCAAATTCCTTACTTTAACCCACTGGAGCTGAATTACGCCAGAGATGAAGAAGGGGAGTGGGAATCTCATCGGAATTGTAGAGGAGGGTGAATATTAAGTGAAAAATAAATCGGGTAGACGAGCGGAATACCTGAGCACAAATATATCACTTCACTATTTTTTGTCAAAAAATAAATGTAAGACAAATTAGCGACGTACGTACTTTTTTTCCAAGGAGACCCACACATGTATAGACTTGGACATCTGCCCAACTGATTGGACTTGGATTATTAGTGTATGCATCTGTTGAAGTTGATTACTTGGACTTGATCGTGTTTTTGTTTTCTTTTTTGGAATAAATGGTGTAAATTCATTTGGACATAGATATGGCATTGCTGTCTCTATCCAAGTTAACTCAACTGCTTTGGAGGAAGGCTTCGTCTATCCTTCTTCCACCCATCTTCCTGCTGCTACCCTTGGACCATTCGATTCCTTCACGTTCACACCTCATTTATTTCCACTCAAAATCCCTTGTATCGACTTGCGATTACTGAGTGTTAGTTCAGGGTTGCTAACATGGCCCTTGTGGACCTGTAAAATTGCAGCGCTGCCATGCCGCCGTGCTTCAGTTTGAACTCTGAACATGAAGCCCCTCAGCCGTGCTCACCGGCAAGCACAAGCTCAGGACGTTGGCTGATGCCTGATGGCAGCCTGGCAAGCGCTAGCATCCCTGCAACTTACTAGCATTGCTAGCCCTCGGTTTCTGGGGTTCAGAAAAAAATCACATTGGCACCAATGGTAAGTGAACTTTGCTAACAGAACGAAGCAAGATAACCGTCCAGGCAAGATGCACAGGTGGTTTTGTCATTGCGGGGCAATCAGCATATTTCTCGATTGCATACCGGGCTAGTATTTTAATGCACTAATTAAATGCATAAATGATTATCTGCAGTGGATAAAAGAAAAGCGAAATGATCCACGAGCATAATCTGCAATGGAGAAAAGTCTACTGGTCATCCAGTCAGGACAGGCAGGTGTCCTCATCACTAAGGCTATAAGACAAGCAGAATTTCTTTTCTCGGTTGCAATCTGCATAAACTATAGTACTTTGCTCATGCACACACAGGCCTCAAGAAAACAATAATTATGGCATTACCCCATGATTAAGGAGACAGAAACATTACTCCCCGTTCTTTTAACTTCGTGTTGATTACAGAAAAATGAAAACAAATTAAGAAAAAATTATGCTGGACAAAAACTTATGGGTTTCATAGTCATTAGAGTGGCTGTTTTTTTACGCTGGTTCACCAAACCTAACACAACCCTCCTCCTTTATCCGGGCTTGGGACCGGCTATGTTGAGAACCAACACAGGCGGAATTGGTTAAGAGAGACCTTAAGGAGTGAAATATCTCCAAAGAGGTAGCTTTGGATAGGAGCGCTTGGAGACTCGCCATCCACGTACCTGAAGATCCGTGATCTTTGTTTTTTTATGGGTTTCATCTCTAGCCTACCCCAACTTGCTTGGGACAAAAAGACTATGTTATTGTCGTTGTTGTTGTTGTATGCTAGACAAAAACTATACATGATACTACCGTGTTTATAATATCCATGAAGAAACTAAATATGTGGGATCAACCACAAAGCAAATGCATACACCGAAAAAAATCACAGAATAATTTGTATGCAAGTTCATCAATGTCCATGGCTGCAAAACTTCATCGGGGGTAGCTTTCCGACAACAATACCTCCTCTTCCATAGTAAATTGTATGCTTGCTTCACTAGTATTCGCTTCTTTAATAGTGTGTTGCATGCTCGATTCGTTACTAACTAGTTCAATTGACATGTAGTGAACAGGAGCTTCAACCTCATCATGCCTTCTTGTAGTAATACATGGAACCTGCATCTTCTTAACCAGTATGCTTTCGAGTGTCGTCTCCACTTCTCTCATTGTTGGCCGGTCTTCTCCCCTCAATTTAGTACACATTGCTGCTACCGCAGCTACTTCTCGGACTTCTCCATCTTCCTCTTCCATGACTTGAGCATCTACGATGCCAACAAGGTTATCTATTGCGAGAAGCTTTCTAAAATATGAAACAAGGTTATCACCATGTTTGGACCGATAGATGAACGGTTGCTTTCTAGTTAGCAATTCGATAAGAAGAACACCAAAACTGAAGACATCGCTCTTGTCCGTTAGTCGACTTGTGTAATGGTACAAGGGATCTAGGTAACCCTTTGTTCCTTGAACCTCTGTAGTTACTCCAGTCTGATCAATTGGGATGTATCTTGAAGTTCCAAAATCAGATAATTTTGCTGTTAAACTGTCATCAAGAAGTATGTTGGTGGACTTAATATCTCTATGAAATATAGGCATCAAAGCAGCTGAATGTAGGTAGCATAGAGCTCTAGCCACTTCTAGTGCAATCCTTATTCGGTCAACCCATGGTAATGATACCAGTCCTTCAACATGGAGATGTTGGTAAAGGGTTCCATTTGAAATAAACTCATAAACTAGAAGTGGGATTTCTGTCTCGAGGCAACATCCTAATAGTTTCACCACATTTCTGTGGTTCACTTGAGAAAGAACAACAACTTCATTTATGAATTCGTCGATTTTTCTTTGTACTAAGATCTTTGATTTCTTGATTGCCACGACCTTTAGATCTATCATTCCTTTGAACACAACGCCATGACCCCCTCCACCAATCACACGCGCTCTATCAAAATTGTTTGTAGCCTTCTCTAGCTCCCTTAAGGTAATAATCATCCTTTCTCCAATGTCTGCATTGTGTGATACTAGCTGCTGCAATAATAACCCATGATTTTGATTGAAAAATTTCTCTCATGTTTTTTGCCTTCTGCAGCTTGATTTTACGTATTATGAACGGGGTGCCTAGTGCTAGCAAAAGACTTATTCCACCTCCTACTCCTAGCCGGATACTTAAACCTGATAAGAGAAAATGGATGGGCTAAATGAATGAGTTGAATGATGACAAAAACTTTATAGTGAGGGAGCGCAGGTTTTTTATTCGAAAAGGAGTAAATGTAATGCTCTGATGACAGTAATAATATATATATGAAAAATAAGGTAATAATAGGTGGGCATCTGCATAGTGGCTTGCATTGTTACCTGTGAATGAATTCTTCTTTGTTATTGTAACACACCCATCTTTTATGAAAGGACTTCCATAGGTTCCATTAGGACATTGGCATTGAAAAGTTCCTTGGAAATTTCGACACTCCCCGTTGCAGCCATGTAATTCCTTGTTCTGACACTCGTCTATGTCTGGAACATACATGCACACAGCAAAGCAGAAACGTTAGCACACTATATAATGGAAAGAGAAGCATCATAGCATTCGGTAAGCATTATTGTTAATGTAATGCCGTGTTGACTGAGGAATAAAACTAAATGAGGTAACGAGCATGTTAAATATCTTCATAGTGTAGTAGTGTTAGACATTACTCCATCCATTCTAAATTATAGGTCGTTTTGGTATTTTTAGGTGCATAGTTTTTTCTACATATCTAGACATAGGTGTATATCTAGCTATAATATGGAACAGAGGGACTACTAGCTAGTATTAACAGTACCCAAACTTAGAATGTTATATTTTCTTGGTGTTGTGGAGATTTTGCCACTGTTCTAGTTTTCTTGGCGGCCGTACCGCCAAGGAAACAATACTTGGCGGCCAGCAGCCAAGGAAATTCAATTTTTTTAGCGCTCTATTCTTAGCGGATTTTGCTTGGTGGTTGGCCGTGAAGGATTATTTCCTTGACGGTTTTGGTATATTTCTTGGCGATTTTTTACCACAAGCAATTCTGTTTTCTGGTAGTATAAGGTGCAAATAATGAATCTGAGTTGCATTGTGATACCTTGGCATCCATTTGGGACAGAAGCATTGCCCTCGAAGCCAGCAGGACACAGGCAGACAAAACTTCCCGGCGTATTCTTGCAGTCGCCGTAGCAAGGGTAGCTCATTGAAGAATTATTATTGCACTCATCTATGTCTAAACAAGCACACGCATTGACATTAATTAGGAATTTGAGTTAAGCTTTCAGATTCATGCAGCAGCTCAAGGGTACATATATGAAACGAAAAAAAGCAGTTTACTCTTACTCTATTGCTATACCTTGGCATCCATCGGCGATGTAAGGATTGCCTTGATAGCCATCAGAGCACTGGCACTTGTACCCTTTAGCAGGCCCCCAGGCATAATCTGACGTGTTTAGGCAAGAGCTGTAGGCACTGCGGCATTCTGGGGCAGACGCATTTGCAGGACATGTCATGTTATAAGCTATGATCCAGTTTAGCGTTTGCATGGTTTCAGGAGGCAGGTTGTCACTAAAGGTATAATTGTAACCCTGGTCAACTATGTGGATCGAATCTGTGGACTCTAGACCAGGATCGAATGATCCGTTAAGCTTGTTGATCTGGATGGTGTAGAAAGAATAGCCTATATAGACAGCATCCAATGCCTATGCAGCTACCAGCAACCCCCACAAGATTTCCAGTTTTGCTACCATCTTGGTAAGCCCGCGGACACACAGAGCTGCAAGAAGCGACCAAGTCGTTCTCCACTCCTCCCAGGACGTCGCAGCTTTCCACCAGCAGCATGTTCGTGTCCTCCGACAGGAAGTAGGGCCCGTCTTGCGGGAGGCCGAGCCCCCATGTTCCGTTCACGGTGGCCTGACCTTGACTCGCTTGCTAGCCAGTTATTACTGCGTCGATCGATCGATCAGCGTGTGGTGTAGGATGGTCATCTAGACAGGCCGCCTGTGTTTTCCACCCATCTCCTCGCTACAGCTAAAACTACCGACCGGGTTCCACCTGTGATTTTCGGCGCACATCACAGTCGTTTACTCGTTTGCTAGCTAGTCGGTCCACTCCACCCCCAGACACACGTCTTTGCCACTGCACCCGCGTGCTCCTTCAGTCCTTCCTGAAGACCTCGCTCGGTCGTCGCTCCCGCACGGCCACACCGTACCTATCAACGCCGAGAGAAAGTGCCATCGGGAGTATATTCGGTTTGAAGACCAGCTTCGATGTGTAGCTGTGTACGCTATATACCTTGCTGTGTTCCGTTCCGTAGAGGAAAGTTCTGATACGGAAATTCCTCTGCCATTCGAGCAAAACCGTATTTTATTTTTCGGCTCCACATTTCATCTTGAGAGTATCATATTTGCTCCTTTAATTGTAGGCCGAACTTATTTAGGGACGAAGTCAAAATAAACTAAGAGGGGCTAATTAAGCAGTAATGGATATATAGGTTGTTAGGAATACTAATTATTTTCCTTTAATTTATATAGTGAAACTTTGTGTGAAGTTCCGCCTAGAGGGGGCGGGGGGCACCCCCCCTACCCCCACCTCTCGGTCTTGCCCCCGCTCCTCTCCTTTCAATTCGGTACATAATGATGTTAGTGCAGCTACTTCTAGGACTTCTCCATCTTTCTCCTCTATGACTTCATCATCTATTATGTCAACTAGATTGCTTTGTTGTATGAGCAGCGCGACAAAATGTGAAACAACATCACATCACCATCACCATTGTTAGTCGTTACACCAATAAAGAAATGGTTTCTTTCTAGTGAGTAGTTCTTCAAAAGAGCAACACCAGAACTAAAATTATCATCTTTTAGTAGTTAGTCAGTCTATAGTACAGTACATGGGATCAAGTAACCAATTGTTTTGTGAATGGATGTACTCACTCTGGTTCGATTAATTGCGATATACCTTGAGGCACCAAACTTCGATACCTTTACAATTCAAATATCATTAATATCTCTAAATATTTATTGACATTGAAGCAACCAAATCTAGATATGATAATTCCCTAGCAACTCCAAGTGCAATTCTCATTTAGTTACTCTTCGTTTGAAGTGAATTCATAAATTAGGAGTGGAACTTCTTTTTCTCAAGCCAACATCCCAGGAACACATACATTTTTGTGGTTCACTTGAGGGAAAGAACTACAACTTCATTTATAACTTCACCAATTTCTCTTTGTACTACAATCTTTGATTTCTTGATTGCTACATCATGTCTATCTACATTATCCTTAATAATCTCAACGCCATGCACTCCACCACCAGGCACATGATCTTTATCAAAATTGTTTGAAGCTTTTTCTAGCTCCTTTAAGGTGCGTTCGGTGTATCAGTTGTTGCAACAATACACCATGATTTTGTTTGCAAATTTTCTCTTTCATTTTTCATAGCTTGATCTTACGCATTAATGGGGCAACGAGCGAGTGCTAGAAACTAAAGACTTGTGGCACTGGCGATTCCTAGCCTGATGTTCAAACTTGGAAAATTAAATGATGGATCATAATTCATGAATTCGGAGGAAGCCAACATATTCGAGTGGGAAAATCATTAATATAATATGTGCAAAACAGTGATTTGTTATTACTTGAGGTTGAACCCTTGGATTATGCTGCACCCTTTTTGTAGTAGGACGTACATACTAAAAGTGAGCTAATTGCACAAAATAATGGCTAATTGGCAATTTAGAGCCCGTGAGCACTGATTAGTCTGTGTTTAGCCCATTAACACACCCAGGGCTAATTTTTAGTCTTTCTATTTTAATCCAAACAGAGCCTAGGTGCCATTTGGACGGTAGAAACTTCTAGAGACACAAAAAAAAAGAACTAAACTTCCAGGGAAGTTTACGCATACGCCGTAGCGCGAGTGTGCCTCCGGGTTCTCACACTCGTCTCTATGTCTAACAAAATAGTACATGAAAGATAATTGGTAAGAAAATGACGTATAATGGGTAGCAAATGTATACTACCCGTAGATGTAATTTTTTGTGTACTATACGTCACATGCTGACTTAGACAGTTAGAACGATACATCTGGTGCTCCCGTAATTTTGGTCCAAGTGATCGAAACCTGTAATTTTGACCAGTTCAATCCCACCGTGTGCTGGCATGGCCCAGGCAGGACTCCTGGAATGGCGCCAACTGCTCCCGCCGTGTCGCTAGCTGCCGCCGAGCTCTGGCCTGAACTTTCAACTGATCCCAACGTGGACTCCACGCGCCCTGGCCGTTGGCTGCTGGCAAGCTCCTGCCTCTCCGTTGGTCACTAGCACTGCTAACCTTCCTTTCTGGGTGAGAGATCTCACACGCTGGCAGCAACACCCGTAGCATTGTACTAAACAGCTACCAGGATCATGTTATGATTTGAGGATGCCTACTGGTCGTCTACGCAAGCTGCACTTCTTTTCACGGTTCGTCGATGGTTACAATGTTTTCTGAACCAAGTCGATGCATACCTAAATTTCAGTGTCCGTCCTAACAACAGTAGTACATCGTCACATGCACAGCGTTATCTGAAAACATACGGAGACACAAGAACTACTCTGCTTTGAGGTTTGAACTCATTTGTCCTTCTAATTAACAAACTCTCCAAATCTCAGTAAGAGCATTTTGCGTTCATGTTCATTTATTTAACATGTTCAAAATAGGGAGATCGTTCCACGTTCAATTGACACACAATAAGAAGTACCGGCTTTGTAGTGTTTCTGCCTAGAACTATGTGAAATCAACTGGACACTAAATTTATTTGCAGATAGATTGAAAGAATATCTTTGGAAAAAAGAAAGATGGGATGATACTCTACACTACTCTGCTTTAAGGTTTGAACTCCTCTGTCCTTTCTTTTATGTAAAATCAATAGGACATTAAATTTATTTGCAGATAGATTGAAAGAATATTTTTTTTAAAAAAGAGAAATGATCTATTTGGATCCACCAACTAAACTTTAGTTGGCTAAATTTAGCTGCTAGGGATCCAAACGGCCCAGCTAAAAGATCAGCTAAAGTTTAGCTGAGTTTAGCTGTTTCAACACAGCTAAAGGCAGCTAAATTTGAGCTGGGCCTATTAGCTGGAGGATCCAAAACCCTAACCCTTAGCTGGGAGAATTTTTAGCTGGCTAAAGTTTGACTTTAAAATTTTAGCTAGCTAAATTTTAGTTGGGTGGATCCAAACAGACTCAAAGATGGAATGACATTTTACACTACTCTTCTTTAAAGTTTGAAGTCTTCTGTCCTTTCTTAAAAGGGTCCCTTGACCCGGCCCTTGTCGAACTCTGACTTGCCAGCTCCTACGAAATCCTCTATAAGCAGTTCCGTGCAACTCCTTTTCTCTCTCTCTCTCTCGCTTGCAACTCCTCTTTCCTTTCAAATTACAACAAAGTGGAGTAGAAAAATAGTGAGAGCATTTCATGCTCAATTGATAAACATGACTCACCACAAGAACTACTGGCTTATGCTCAATTGATAAACATGACTCACCACAAGAACTACTGGCTTACTGGCTTACAATGTTTATATGCCTAGGACTATGAAAAACTAGTAGCCCAATAAATCAGCATGTTGGCTAGCTAGCACGAATGAATATACAAAGTCTCATTATTCATGACTACACAAATGTTTTTGCAGAGGATCTATTTGCCGGCTTGCTATGGATCATTGTTAAGATCTGAATAGATATCGGAGATATCTTGCTGACAATATGGCCTTTCCATTTTTATGGTGTATTGTCTATTTCCTTAGTATCCTGTTCAATTGACATGTAATCAGCCCTAGCAGAACACTAGAAATGTGTGCAAATTGTTAAGACCAACAAAAGTTCACCGTGGAAAGCTTGCTGACAACAATATTCTCTCTTCCATAGTATATTGCCGGCTTGCTTCATCATTAGCCCGTTCAGTTGACATGTAATGAGCCACAGTCTCATCCTCATTATTTCTCCTTGATGTTGTAATACGTGCAGCCTGCTTCTTCTTGACGAGTAAATTCTCGAGTGTCATTTCCACTTCCCTCATTGTAGGCCTGTCTTCTCCCTCCAATTTTGTACATATTGCAGATAGTGTGGCTACTTCTTCGACTTCTTTATCTTGCTCCTCCTCCAAGACTTGATGGTCTATTATGTCAACTAGTTTGCCTTCTGCGAGGAGCGAGACGAAATGAGAAACAAGACTTCCACCATCAACGGACTGGTAGTCATTTGGTTTCTTTCGAGTAAGTAATTCTACAAGAACAACACCGAAACTGAAAACATCACTCTTGTCAGTTAGTCGGCCTGTGTAATAGTACATTGGATCCAAGTAACCAAATGTTCCTTGAACGGCTGTAACCACTCCTGACTGATCGATCGGAATATATCTAGAAGCTCCAAAGTCCGATACCTTTGCAGTTAAAGCATCATTAAGCAGTATATTGGAGGACTTGACATCTCTGTGAAATATTGACATTGATGCAGAGGAATGTAGATAGGACAGAGCTTTGGCAACTTCCATTGCAATTCATTCGATCATCCCATGATAGTGATATGGGTTCTTCAACATGAAGATGATTATAAAGGGTTCCATTTGAAATGAACTCATAAACTAGCAACCGAACTTTTGTCTCAAGGCAACATCCCAAGAGCTTCACCACATTCCTATGGTTCACTTGAGAAAGAATTGCAACTTCGTTTATGAATTCATTGATTTCTCTTTGAACTACTATGTTTGATTTCTTGATTGCCACAATTTGCAGATCTAGAATTTCTTTAAACACGACTCCATATCCTCCACCACCAACAATACGAGCCCTATCAAAATTATCGGTGGCCTTCTCTAGATCCCTTAAGGTAATTATCATCCTATGACCAATGTCTGTGTTGCGAGATATTAACTGTTGCAATAGTAAACCATGATTTTCCTTGAAATATTTATATCTCATTTTCTTCATCTTCCTTAGTTTGAGTTTACGCATTATGAGGGGACCACCAAGTGCTAGAAGCAAAAGACATGTACCGCCACCTACTCCTAACCCAATGCTTAAATCTGAAAAAAAAAATAACAGGACACATTCATGATTTCGGAGCAAACAGAAACATTCGAGGGAAAAGGATTTGATTTGTGAACGATAGCATCTAAGCTTGACAAATTCAGAGCAAATATATATTTACGATGACACAAATATTTTAAAAAGGTAATAAGTGCACATATTGGGGTGTTACCGGTGAAGGATTTATTGATTGTGATGCATCCACCTTTTGTGAAAGGATCTCCGTAGGTTCCATCATGACATTGACAACGAAGACTTCCAGGAAAATTGTGGCAGATTCCATAGCATGAGTGTGCTTCTGGGTACTCACACTGCTATGGTACTACAGTGCTGGCGTTTATTCAGAAAGCGAAACAATTATAAATGAATCTATACATATTTAATTTCAAAGTGAAATCTATATATAATGGCGCATACAAGTTGCATATATATATATATAGCTTAGCTACTTACTAGTAAGCTTTGTAAAAATTCAGTTTGATTTTGTTGTCTACCTCTGCATCCATTCGGAATGGAAGCATTGCCCGTATAACCAGTAGGACACTGGCACATGAAACTTCCTGGTGTATTCTTGCAATCGCCGTAGCAAACATAAATGTTTGGAGATTTGCATTCATCGATGTCTAAACAAACACAAGGATATTAGTTGGAGTAGGAAGGTGTTTGCATGTTTCTGGAGAGGAGGAGGAAAAAAAAACAATTTGACTAACTATTATTGTACCTTGGCATCCATCTGTCACATATGGATTGCCTTGATAACCATCAGAGCATTGACACCCATACCCACTATGGGAGGCTTGGCAGCTGCTATGGTTACTGCGACATTCAGGGGCGCTCGTATTTGTTGGACACCTCGAATTCTTAGCAACTATCCAGTCAAGCGTGGCCGGGAGGGCCTTAGGACTGCGTCCTGGACCAACAACCATGTCGGGTGTGCAGGTGAAGCTGCGGTCTACTATGTATATAGACTGAGTAAAGGGCAATCCGCCTTCAAGCCTGTTGATCTCTATGTTGTAGAAAGAGTAGCTCAGAACGATGCTAGACTGACAGCAGTTTATGCCGCTTGTGCAGTTACCAGATTCCACAGTAACGGCAGGATTGCCAGTTTTCATCCCTGTAAACGGGCAGAAAGCAGTGCAAGAACTGACCAAGTTGTTGTCGTCTCCCCCCAGGATGGTGACCTGCGTGTTGCATCCTAGCACCAGGAGCCTGTTTATTGTCTTCGACAGGAAGTACGGGCCGCTCTTCGGGAGGCCGCTCCACCATGTCCCGTTGGTGGTGCGGCCGCCGTCGTCGTACGGCAGCACCAAGCCGGCGCTGTTGATCCGCACCGTGTTGCGTTGAACGGAGATCTCCAGCACTTGCACGGTGCCGTCGCCCAGGAACAGCTCGGGCGAGCCCCGCCCGCCGGCGCCGTACCTGCAGGTGAGGTTGAAGCCGCTGCCGCTGGCGTGGTAGCAGCCGGGCTCCACGCCGAACGGGTACGGGATGGTGATGTTCCCACAGCTCCTGGTGCAGCTGCTTCCCGGGCCGGTGGCTGCCGCGGCGCCGGACGGCGGCAGCAGCAGCAGCGTGGCAACCGCGGCAGCAAATGCTACAACTCCCACACTTCCTACCTTCCCCATGGGTACGGCTATGGCGTGTATTCAAGGAGAGTAGCAGACTCTGGCCACTAGGGACACTTTTATACCCCAGAAATTGGCACAAGTGGAGGAGTCTACGTTCATTGCCTGGCACTAAATCCGGTGACTTGCTTAGCCTGATTTGTGGTTCTAATATCTTCAGCTCTGAGTAGGTCCCTGAAACACGGTGGTGACTTCTTTCTTTGTTTTGGAAATGGTCGGCAGGAGCTCTGCCGAACTTGTATTGATAGAGAAGACACGCGGTGACTTGACTTTGTGTTGATTACTTCAAAAAAAAAAGACTTAGACTTTGTGTTGAATTTGTGTGGTACTAAGTACTTTATGTTCAATCATATAGATAGATAGACAGACAGACTACTAGCTCCTGATTTCGTGTCTACTGTTAGAAACAGAGCTGGATGGTATTGGCAGCCCCTCCGGAAGTCCTGTCTAAACTCACTCGCACGAAGAGGCATTTACCTGGACATAGTACACAGACCTAGGCATTAAGGCATAGCATATGCTACACTGTTCATGGAGAGAGCGGACAGCCATTGTTGTTTTTAGAGCCGTTTGGGAGGGCTTCGGGCGGCTCCGGCTCCCTCAACCACAAGATCACTGCAGCGACACCGTTCACAGCACTGTTCATCGAATCTGTTTTTCTCTCTCCTCTCCTCTCTCACTGCCACAGCCAGAGCCCCCGGATCCAGTTTTTTTTGACTCCCCCGCTCCATGCTACAGTGGCACTACAATGCCGGAGCGGGAGCCGACGGGAGCCCGGCCAAAGAGCCCCTAATTGTTGCAGCCGAGCAGAGCAGCACGCACAATGGACTTTCCGGAGTACCGCGTGAAGTGTGCTCGATTGGAGGCCCAAGACTTAATGATCTTGCTTCAAAATGTTTTCTTTCATTTTTTTCACCTTGTGTAGCTTGATCTTCCATGTTATTATGATTTATGAAGGCACAACAAGATCAAGAAGCCCAAGTGTTGTGCCACTGCTGACTGATAGAACAGTGCTTAAGCCTGCTAAAACTGTTAATGGGACAATTAAACCTGAGACAAATTATTTTACTAAATGGAAAAGTTATGTGCTAAAGCATTTTTCCTTTTCAAAACTTATTATCTGCACCCTACATGATGTCTTCCATGCATGACCCAAACTGAGTAACTGTCAACCGATTTCTCTCACTGCTTCTGATGTACAATGTCTAATTAAATTTTCTAAAGTAGAAGGTAGCATAGCTCCTAACTGAGATAATCAGTTCAGCTACTGTTGTTTATTGAGATCAATGGGAATTACATAAATAGTCCCGCCAATCACAAATAACTGATGTTTTGGAGTTCATGAATTCAACCTAAAGATACATATTGTACCATTCAGAATGAATATCTCCATCAGTTCGACAGTTTGCTCGATATGGATGGTTGATGAGCGGTTGCAGGTGAGGTTGAAGCCATGGTGCTAGCAGCTGAGCTAAATGCTGATGGGGTAAGGAATGCTAATGTCAGCTGCAACAATTGGCGCAAGCTGATTGTAGTGCAACAAGCAATGTTACAACTGCATCCAAAAAGCAGCAATATCCCACATTATTCCCACCAGCCGTCCATCCCATTTATGCAAATGTAGCAAACTGAATCTCCAGGAGCAGATAATGGAAGCCCTTCTAGCGTCTAAGGATCGTGGCACTTGTGAAATTGAGGGGATCGGATCCCAAATCAACTCATCAAGCATTCAAATGACTCTGAGCTGGAACAATATTTCCTGCTGTAACAGTTCGGATACTTCAAAAGACAATACAAGAGATTTTTGCGCCATGCAGGTACAAAAATCACTTGAAAGCTCGTACAAGTGGGAAGATCTACCAATCATTAAGCTCATAGCAACAACAAGTTCCCTGTTTCTGTCTTTCTGATCCAACTATCAGCTGATGTTATGCTAAACTATCACGATCAGGCGTAGTATTTCAGACTCCCAGGAACACATCATCGCAAGCTATTCTCTGAACTTTTTCTGAAAACCACATGTGAAAATGAAAACGAAATGGGGCAAGACCGGCAAGTAACGAAACCTCCGCAGATGCATCGAGACGCCGTCGGTGGCCTACCGGGCGGCCGCCCCCGCAGCGCTGCGACCTCCGCCGTCGCCTCACGCCCTCACCCGACGAGCTACACGCCGCCGCTTGCGTCGCCTCCACCATCTCATCACCTTCTCCATCCTCTGTTTTTTTTTGAGCAAATTCTCCGTCCTCTGGTAGACCGAAAAATTTCGGTCGTGAATTCCGTTTTCGCTCCTAGATGGCCCAATGTGTTTACGTATTTCAACCCACTGCCTCGGGTACCACCAGGGCCCATCATGGCAAACGCCCCATAGCCCAACAGCAGGCAACACCCCCAATAAGGCCCAGCAGCCACAACCTCGCTCCTCGCTCGCTCCCACCAAGGCCCACGGCCCACGCGAGCGTGCGCGTGAGGTGCAGGCGTGCAGCGGCGGCCAGCGGGTGGGCGCGCACGCCGCACGGCCGCAGGGGGGAGGGACGGCGGAGTTGAACGGAGGAGCGCCGTGGAGGCTGCTTAGCCGGCGCGGGTCAGGCCGCCTCTGCTCGCGCCGTTCGAGCTCGCTCTCCACGCCCACCATTGCGTCCGCGTGAGCCAACGCCACCGGCCGCCGCTTCCTGCTCCAACTTCGGCCGCTGCCGGCCGGAGCCTCGCCGCCGGTCGCCCTCTCCGGTCAGGTCGGCCGGAAGCCGATGGCCGAATGAAAATCCGGGTGCCCGAGATCTCGGTCAGTTTAGCATTTGTCAATATTTCCCAACTTTCTATAAAAAATATTTTCCGATTCTGGAAGACGGAAATTTACAAAAACCGAGGGAGCCGGACAGAAATCATGGGTTAAAACTTAAAACTTCAAAACTTTTTTTTTTGCGTAACTTCAAATCCGCCTCGTCGCCTGCGAGCAAACCGAACAGTAGCTCGCCTCGCACCTCGCTCCCTTCGATCCCCCCTTTTCTCTTTCCCCGGCCAACAAGGGTGCCCGCGAAACGATTCCTCCCTCCACCATTCCGTACCCTCCCCTCACTCTCACCATTCCGGCGAGGCGGCTCCCCTCCCTCTCCGGCGGAGCCTTCGTCAGCTGCGGTGGCGGCTGCCCGTGCCCCGGTGCCCGCGCCTCGGTCGGTTAGTCCCCCCTCCTCCTGCACCTCCCCTTCCCCCACCCGGCTGCCCCGGTTCACATCCCCGTGCGAGTGTTCCCCCCATCTCACTACCCCTGCCCCGGCCCGCAGATCTGCCGCTCGTTGGAGGGCCTTGCAATCCGCCGTGGCCTCGCGCTGCTGGAACTCGCACCTGCTGACGCGAGGCAACGGCGACCCCGATTTGAGTGCCGGCCGGAAACGCGCGGCTCCCGTCACCTCCGGGGGCCTCCCCGGGGCCGTGAACCCTTCTCTCATCGCCTGCTGAGGGCCAAGGTCTCTCCTGGTAAGCCCTAGCTGCTGCCTCGCTCCACCCCCGATTCCCGAGCGGGCAGTTCAATCAAGCCCCCGGCTTTATGTTGCTGGGGTTACACAAATTCGCGGTTCCTGTAGTTGTTGATCGGGGGCTGCACTTGGTCGTGGTCTTAGGTTGTTATAATTCAAATAATGTCAGTCTGACCTATCTGGCTGTGTCTCTGCTTGCAAAGCTTCCTTCAAAACGCCTAAAAGACATGCTGTGTTAGAATGTATTGCTAAATTTCACTCCTGTATAAAAGCCAGTTTCTGTTGGATTTTGAAACAGTAAGACGATCAATGCCATTAGATTTTGTTATACCTAAATATGATGGTACAGAGATTCATCCTTGAAAGTTGAAACGTTTTCATTGTACTCACACTAAGAAGATACTGGGGCTAGCTCTAGATACCTCTATAAATGGTGTAAATCATGGTAATCACTTAAGGGCCACAAGGTTTCTTCTGAAATGATGAAAAGCCCTGCACCTCTTGCTTATTCTGTGATCTATTGTACTCTTTCCTGGTCTAGGTCAACTTGATACATATTCTCAAAATGATATTGCATCTTAATGTTTAGTGCTGTTTAGTGCCAGTAATAGACGGGCACTAAAAATTGTTGATTTTGCATTTAGTAGCATTGATATACCCTCCATGCCTCTTGTATCTTTTTTTTTCCTTTCCATGCTCAAAGTGAACTCAGAGCTCACTGAAGATGAAGTTAGTTGAGGACACTGATGGATCAGAGGCTGACTGAAATGGACCAAATTTTCAGCATCATGGCATAACCTTATGCAGAGGTTATGAAATTCCCGAGCAGGCACACCTTTAAGTTGTACTCTGACTCTCTGAGAATAGCTATCCTAATTCCTAAATTAAAAATGGAAGTGCTTTGGTAATTGTGATGTCACACCTATTCTAAATTTTTATAAGCTACCTGTGGAAGGAAGGTGCTTATTCCTTGAGTGATTACCATATGAAGGATGCGTTAATTCCCATCGTTCAACAATGTCCAAAACCTTCCAAGCATGTATTTTTTCCCCTGTTGTGAATGCAACTTATACGTTTCCATCTACTGATTGATAATATCAAGCGCCGTATATTATACTACTTACCATGCAAAATGCTTAAATATATGGTTAGCGGTAACAAGCAAACATTGGCAATGTAATACTTCTAGATCTTATTATAACAATCTTAGTGGACAGTGCGATACTCCTATGATATTTATCAAGGTTGCTTTTCTGAGTTGCCAAATGCCAACTGGAAAAACCCTAGCCAAAAGAAAAGGAATTTACTTGAAGCAGATAGGCTGAGATCAAAGCAGAAAATTTCTTCATTGTATGGACATGGTTGCACCAGAGTATTTATTAGGATGTCTCTTGTTGCCTCATTGGGTGATGTCGCTGCACCCAACCTTGGTGACGCCATGGCTTCCACCACTGCTCTAGGATGAGCTGTTGCAAAGTGAAGGAGAAGTTGGCATGTATAGCTCATTAATGTTCTTGTGATGTTGGAAGGGGTTGTACCATACCTTCATAGGGCTCTTGACAGCTAACTTTATTGTATCGTAACTATGATGAAGTTACAGTATTATTTTCTGTGATGCAATGAATGCTGAGAAATGTCAAGGTTTAGGTCTCAAAGACATGTGATTAGAAAAGGCTTAGACATTTGTACATGTAGGTGTACGTACCATCTTAAAGTGCCTCCTGATTTGTGCATGGACGTTTGGATGATTATATTTCATGGTGATTCCAATATTTGAAATTAGTGCCAATCTCGAGGCATGTTTGATTTTGGTGATCATACATGCACCAAAATAGTCTTGTCATCCAACTATTCTCTTGAATTTCTCCTTTGCGTCTTTTGCTAAAATGTAAATGAAGAGCTTAGCAATAATCTCTAATGGACTGTGTTTTCAGGTAGTTTGAGTGATTTCCAATGGCTTCTGCAAGGAAAGTGAGAAATGCGAATAAACGCTATGCCAAAATCAATGACGATTGGAAGACTGAAGATACAGCAAGTGTACCTAAAAGTAAAGTGCGAGTAAGTATACATGAACATCTATATTTTTCTTCTCACATGCAACTTTTTATTCCTTTTCCTTGATCTGCAAAGAACATAATTGACGTCTATGGGATTATGTGACCGTATGAGTGTACGACATAGTAGTACTCTATGGACTATCAAGTATATTTTTTCTAGTTATCTTATGTTTTCTAGGAGAAAGTGTGGTTTCAAGCATGGTTTTGGGTAGTGCGAACGCATTTGAGTAGTTAGCAGTACCTTCACTTCATTGTTAATCATTGGTAAAAGAAAAAAAGAACTCATTTGCAGAAGAAAAAGTTATCAGACATGCTTGGGTCTCAGTGGAGTAAAGAGGAGCTCGAGAGCTTCTATGGTGCCTATAGAAAATATGGAAAAGATTGGAGAAAGGTATGTCTTGAGCTTATCTAGACAGAATTGAGACAAGGGAAAGACACCTATGTGATACGTACTGATTTTTCATTTCACTTTCCAGATTGCTGGTGCTATCCGTGATAGGACATCTGACATGGCGGAAGCTCTTTACAACATGAATAAGGTAAGAATTGGGCCTTTTACATTGTATAACCACTCGTATTTCCATTTGATAACCTAAATTTTCCTAGATCAGTTCAGTGGATTGCGAAAGTAGCAATGCTTAATTTGACTGTATTCATGTTTGTCTGCTAACTTCACAACTATTTTCATATACACACTTCATTGCGCTAGATTAACATGTGCGTCATATCCAGGCCTATTTGTCTCTACCGGAGGGAACAGCAACTGCAGCAGGGTTAATTGCGATGATGACTGACCACTACAATATTCTGGTGAGACTATATTTAAGTGGTCAAACACTATATGGATTACTATACCTACAGCTTCTGTAATTCTTTTCTCCACTAGAAAATCTTGTGAATGTTTATAAAAGTTGGTGCCTGAACAAGACATTCTGTTTGCATATTTGTGACCATGGACTAAAAAGTACTTGCTCCAGTCACAAATATAAGTCCAGTAGGACATCGACACGAAAATATCTATAGAAGTATGTTATCTTAAATGAAAAGCGTTATATGTTATGAAAGTGTATTTCATGACGAATCTATTAATATCAACATTGTGTTCTCAATCTATATAAATTTTTACATATTGATGGTCAAAGTAAAAAATGTTTGACATAAGACAAACCTAGATAACCTTTATTTGTGATCAAAGGAATTATATCGTAAACAAAGTCTCAAAAGCATGTTCTTTTGCGTTTTGGTATATGCAACATCAGTAACTTTGGCATCAATCACAAATTCTAAGATCTAGAACTATTTGTTCCATCCATGAAAACAGTTTTACTGAATTTCCTGGCTGGCAGATCTACTCCTTATGTGGCATATGCAGCTTCAGCAGCCGTGATGTGCATTTGAGAATAATGCTATATTCTTTCACTATATTTGTTGAAATTACTCACAAGGACATCTGCTATGGATTGTAGGATGGAAGTAACAGTGATCATGAAAGCAATGATTCGCCAAAAACTTCTAGGAAGCCACAGAAGCGTGGTCGTGCAAAGTTTCAATCTGTGTCTAAGACATCAGATACACGTTACCCTGATCAATTGCAATCTCAGCCTGCTTCATCGAGCTATGGATGCCTTTCTTTGTTGAAGAAAAAACGTTCTGGAGGTAATTGGAGATATTCCTATGTACATGCCTGGTCTTTTTATCAAGACACGGGTAATGGTTTGTACATTTAGCAAATCTACATGATCTGATATATTATATTACCTTGCTATGTGGGAATCTGAGGCATACATAATCCTGTAGAATAGTTTGGTCTTGGTTTCACAAATACAAGATTAAGGGAGCTAGTTCTAGCAGGCAATGAAAATCAGTCATTTTTCTCTACTATCATTGTACTCATAATTGACCTTGATGTCACTTGTTTGCTAAAATTGGAGTGGACAATTTATTTTCGCTCTGAAGAATACAATCCTATATGATACTAGAATGCAGACACAGTTATGAATTATGTTTTTAGTTTATTAAGTTCAGTCATTTCGGCACTAGAATTTTTACGCAGGAACTTATCAGCCAGTTGAGATCTTGACTGCACATGCATCTGTCTTAAGTTTGGATTTACAATAGTAAGAAATTAGTAGTACCCTGAATCTATGGCACTGCTTATCCTGTTCTAGAAGCCAACAGTATGAATATCTTATGATGATCTTAATTCTGAATTTCTGATATAAGATCCCTCAGGATACAGTCTTGATACTAGATATGATTCTGCAAGTGCTAGAAGCCAATAATATGAATATGTTACGCAGATAGTGCAATCTTGAGTCTTTTCTAGACCTCTTTGTGATTTGTTATTATTACTACTTTACTAGGCATCTGAGTTAATTATCTAATTTCTCCTTGAATATATCATCTATCTTTCACTATTAAGTTATTATTCTTAAATTGATTCTGCAACTTCTTCTAGAGCACAAACAATAACATCTGATTCCTTACCAGTCCAGTCTTGATGTCAATATAGTCTACCCTAAGCCTTGCAAGTCCCTCTGGACCTTCTTTTTGCACATGAGATTTGTGTCTGTTTCAGCAAAGCTAATTTTGTCACAATTTCATATTGTTCCTGGACCATAAGTAGACAACCCAGAACACTTAGGCCCTTTTTGGATCCACTCTAGATTGTGGAAGCTAGCTTTTGATTGTAGACTGTTGAAAGCTGGATTGTAAAAGCTGGGAGGTTGTTTGTATTCCTGGATTGTGGGGTGGTTGGAGCACACAAACTGGTAGAAAGCTAGGTTGAGGCAGCTTGTGGGATTCAACAATCTGGGGTTGGTGGATTGTAAAAGCTGGACCACAATAGAGTGTTTGGACTTTGGAACAAGCTAGATTGTAAAAGGCTGCATTCAATAATCTGGGTGAATCCAAACAGGGCATTATTTTGCCCTTTTTTTTCTGTAGAAGTTTTCATATTTGCACCTGATTTATGTGGTTGCATTATCTTCCTTCAATATCAATAACTTATAAGTGCTTGTGAACATGACCTTGCGACTTAACTGAAGTTAAGTACTTGCTTTCTATCAAATATTAGCACCCAATGCTGTCATAACATAAAACGAAGATGTTGCTGTTTTGCTTTCCTCAAACACTGATGATTGGACTGAGGTCTTGAAATCTTTGTAGACCTGTTTGTAGGGAACAGGCCACGTGCAGTTGGAAAAAGGACTCCAAGAGTACCTGTTGCCAGCATGTACCATCGAGATGAGAGGGGTGCGCCAAATAGACAAGCAAAACCAGATTCTAACAATGGTGATGATGAAGGAGCTCATGTAGCTGCGCTTGCTCTGGCAGAGGTATATCAAAGAGGAGGCTCACCTCAGGTTTCTCAAACACCTGGGAGATCTGGCGATCATATGTTCCTGTCTCCCATTAGAAGTAATGACAGAAAAGTAAGAAACTAGAATTTTATTATACCTTCTCCCATTTATGTTAGTCACTCATTAGTAAAGTAATTGCATGATCAATATACCTGTATGGCACTTGCAGAATGCTGATTCAGAGATGGGTAGCTCAAAGTTGCATGGATTTCAGTTGGATGCTGATTACCCTGAAGCTAGCTTAGGAAGTAGGGAAGCTGAGACTGGTGACTATACTAAAGGTGCATCCTATTTGATGACTAACAAAGGACCTCCATCTGGCAAGCCTCAAAAGAAAGTAAAGAGGTCTCAAAAGAGGAGGAAAAAAGCTGCACGCAAAACAGGTGATCAGTATGAGTATGACGGAGAGGCTTGCAGTGGTACTGAAGAAGGGCATAGTGGGAGAAAGGCGAAAGAGGAACCAGAGCTGGAGACATTGGGAAGAAAAACTGCATGGCCATCTAGCACATCAAATAAAAGAAGCCGTCAGCTATTTTTTGATGGTATGTCTGTATTCTAGCAGTTACCTTTTGTTTCCTGTAGAGCAGTACTGAACTACGAATGACAATAGCATTCTCTTTCGTCATGTATGAATTGAAATTTGGGCAATGGATAAATGTGGTTATTTTATTTTCTGTAATTGTACTGCACAATATTTTCTCGATCTTTGAAATTAAACTAGAAAGTATTAAAGCAAACATGCCCTGTATTATGATATGACAATTCCCTTCTAGTCTGAGACGAAAGTTTCAGCAAGTTGATCAAACATGTGAAATAACCATGTTCTGAATCATCTTTTTCACCACCCAATTTCTATTTCAGAATATTGGTCGTGTCTTATGTGTTTGTTGCACTATAAAATAAGATTTAATGATTTCTGTAACCTTGGAAACATAGATAGAACCATACTCTGTTGTTACTTATCACACTAAAAAAGTATTCCTACCCTAGGGTGTCCTGATTGTGTTCTTGCTTTTGGTCCATCTATACAGTGCAAACTGAAATCCACCCTTGTTTTGCAGATGAAAGTTCAGCTCTAGATGCGTTACATACTTTAGCTGATTTATCTGTGAACATCCTACAGCCATCTTCAGTTCTTGAATCTGGTTAGTCTTATCTTATACTATAATTAATTTTTTGTGTTAATGTTTTAAATACTAGTTCAGATGCAACCAATTTTACTCCTTTATTCCATTACCATTTTGTTTTTTCTTGTACTATGTGGCAAGATGGCAGAACAATGCAATTGTTGTATCTTAGCAGGTGCAGTTGTTTATTTTGTGCGTGCAACTTTATCTGCCACTCTTCTCACTCTAATTTGCATAAAGGTTTGGACAGTTTATAGACATGTTCAGAGGTATTAAGCTACATGACTTGACAGTGCTGTATTTCACCAGCAATGCAGTAATGCAGGGTTTTGTTTTCTAATTACTGACCACAGGAGGACATTGCAAAGTTAATAATTCTACAAGTGACACTAAATAAATCAGGGTCATTTCCTGGAAAACAGAGCTGGCAAAATAGTTAAATGGGGGTTCCCCTCCTAAAATGCTGTTATTGAGAAAGTCATCTTTACTATTTGAGACATGCCCTATTTGGATGGGATATTAACCAGCACCCACATGGTGTGCTCAGATATATAGAGCCATAGAGGGGCATGTATCCATAGGCAAATATGAATTGAAATAACTGCTGCCCTCCCCATGCCCTCCAAATTGTTACAAACTGATAGTTTAATGGACATATGTTCTGGAAATTTCTGAAACTTTGTACGGTCACTTAAAAGTATCAACTCTGCGATGTCCTCCAGCCAACGCCACAATTCATGCCATAAAACCTATATAACTTAATTTATACCACAACCCCATAACTCCATGTATAGTGATAGACCATTGCTCACCTAGCGTTTTTTAGCACATTGCTTCTGTTAATGATAGTAACATTAATAGTTCACCTAATGATCTTCCAGAATCGTCAGCACAGATTAAGGATGAAAACAAAGACAATGATTCTGATGGAAAGCCTAGTATGCCTGCTGCCGTATCGGTGTATGAGCAGAAAGATAACTCCAAAAGTATAGCAAAAAAACTCAAAAGGCAGTCAGAAATTGCAAGCACTGATATGGTTACTAGGAAAAAAGCCAAACATTCTAAAGATCCTCATCATGATGGGAGCACCACTTCTGAAGTAAAGCAGCAAGGTTGTACATGTGGCGTTAAAACAGAAAAAAAGAAGAGGAAATCTTCCACGGGCAAGGTACTTTCTAAATTATTATTTGTTAAGCATTTCTTCAAGAAATAGTATTGTTTGCTCTATAATTGAAGGTTATAAATTGTGTAGTCAAGTTTATAAACTGCGGATTGAGTTTGTTGTGGATTTGTTGTAGTGTACATGCTGCCATTGGTTGCTGTATTCTCATATGCTAATTCTAAAATTACTCACAATTTATGTTTTAGTATTATGTGTTTCTTATGTCAAACTAATGCGAATAGATATTGTGCATCGATTTGTGAGCATAACATATGTATATAGATAACCTCATGGGCTATATGGGCTATATGTACGTGTGTTGTGACGGCCGAACAAACAATATATACATTATCGTACGAGGCGCGACCACCCCCTCGCAAGTATGAGATACCCCTCGAAGTTCTCGTGCATCACTAAGTACTGGTTGCCATCCACTGCTCGCATGCCAGTTTTGAAGCACATTCCGGTTTCACCGGTTCCGTATGTACGTACGCGAGGCTTGGTTGGCAGGACCTTGGGTGGCTGTGTCCACTTATATGGAGCTGGCGCGCGAGGAACACGTTCCTAGGTGGAACTCGATCAGACGAAGTGCAGCTATAAGACAAACTCTGATTAGGACTCCGACTAGAACTGAAACGACGTGCGGTGATTACCTAGGTTCCGATTAGTACTCCGATTGTCGGACCCGGTGCCGATTAGAATTCCGATTGACGGACCAAGGAATCATCGCTTGCTTTAGTAATAGTAGAGATGGACTTTAACATATGTTACATAAAATTTGCCAACACAGCCTGCAATATTGGTAGGACTGCAATATCGGCTCTTACTGTAATAGCACCACTATGTTATATATGTAGTTTCTTGACCTCACTACTGTTATTATGTATTCTACAACCATTATTTAGTTCCTTGCTTTAACTCATTTATGGTGTGCAATAAACCTGTATGCTTTATTTATATACAGGTTTCAAAAGATGAAAAAAATATACTAAAAGATGTGGAGAAGACTGAGGTATCTAGCCCAACTCTTTCTCTCTTTCTTTTTTGCAGTCTAGACTTATGCAATAGATTAAAGGGTTATTTGTTTGAAGTTCAAACCACCCCATCCTAGATTGATATGTCCATCATAGGATCACTCAATTCTTCATGTGATGACCGTGTGCTTTTTTCCCCTACTAGCTTTGTTCTTATTAGAGACAGGTTGGTTTGTGATAGACCAACTTCTTCCATTAAACCAAATAGCCCATAAAGTTCTGGGACGCGTACTCAACTAAAGTCTAAACCTGGATACAAGTTTACTTTTGCATACAATGGATGTAAATTAGTGACGTAGGCATCCTTATCCTGTTTAGTTTGACTGGTTTTTAGAGCCTGCGTTTGGCTATACAGAATCTACTCTAAAGTGGTAAAGGCCTTTTTGTTGTTGGATATGGTGAAGAAGTTAAAATGTAAGTGTGTAGGCTAGGTCACAACTGTGATTTGATTTGTAGACTGGCTTCTATCTGTAAGCTTTTCAGAGTTTTGTTCATAGTTTCTTACTGTGCAGCTGTTCGTAATAATTGTCATATTCCTATAAAAGTAGAATAAATTCCTTTTTTCTGTTGAATTTTGTTATGTTGTAAATCCTTCACACACAAATGATATATCTAGATGGAAATTTATTTTTACCAACATCAGCATTTCAGCCATGTCTGTACTTTTGGGATTTAGCTTTCAAATTTATTGGTAGTTTGTTGTTGGATCACAGCTTGTGGCTCCAACTGTGACAATCATAATACATGCTATCAAATTGAATTTTAAATTCTGTAACAATAATATCAAAATGGCATGCATCATATGCCTTGATTGCAATATACACAATTATACCAAGTCTTCACTGAATAGCTCTCTAGCTATTTATTGTGTCAAATTTTCACCCACCAATGCACAGTCAGATTTTACCCCTACAAATCTCGTTATGCTTGCTGGGTACAACATAATTCTTGTTCTGGTATATCTGTATATTATAGGTTTCTGCTGAAGAAGGGAAGACATCTTCTAATAAAGGTAGGCATACTCATATTAGTCCAATTCTAAAATAAAATAAGTTCAAAGCACTTGGATGTTCTCTAGCACATACTGATTTTGGAAAAGTGGTCATGGATATCGCAGAGACAACTACACAAGGTGAAATGACTCCGCAAGCTGACTTGACCTCAGAGGTTAAAAGCCATCGTAAATTAGGCATTCAAAAATCACTAAGTCAAGAATGTAAACCTACTGAGGGTGCTGGTGATTCCGGAAGTGAGAAATTGTCTTATTCATTGAGTAATATTATTGATGTCAAGGTATTGCTTTTTTATCTTGTTACATGTGCTGATTGATGTGTTTCATTACTTGGCATGGTTGAAGAGTCTTATTTACTCTAACCTGTTGCAGGACAAACTCTCTCACTGCTTGTCATCACGTTTGCTCCGTAGATGGTGCATGTTTGAGTGGTTCTATAGTGCAATTGATTATCCATGGTTTGCAAAGAGTGAATTTGTTGAGTATTTGAATCATGTCAAGCTGGGTCATGTTCCAAGACTGACTCGTGTTGAGTGGGGTGTCATACGGAGGTTTGTAGTCTTCAATATTTTTGTTAACTTTAGTTGTATTTGTCCCCTAAATTTAATGTTTTGCAGTTCTCTTGGAAAGCCCCGTCGGTTGTCAAAACAGTTTTTGCGTGAGGAGAGAGAGAAGCTTTCCCAGTATCGTGATTCAGTCAGACAGCACTATGCTGAACTTCGATCTGGCGTTAGAGAAGGTCTACCAACGGATCTTGCACGACCTCTAGCAGTTGGGCAGCGTGTTATAGCCTGTCATCCTAGAACACGGGAACTTCATGATGGGAATGTTCTGACTGTTGATCATAATCGGTGCCGGGTTCAGTTTGATCGACCTGAACTGGGTGTTGAGTTTGTGATGGTAATCAATTACTATCTCAAATGTTTTTGATCATTTAGTTTTGGTTCCATTTAGTGTCTTTGGACTTAAATGCTTTCAGCTGATCTTTGTGATTACTTATACTCCAGAAATTACTGTGACTTGCAATAACTTAGTAGAACAGTTAAGTATAGAAGATTGTTATGTCTTATTTCCGCTGGAGACCTATATGACTAGATACCTTAGTCTTCTTGACACTGATTGCTTGTTAAATATGGTTTATTGAGAGGAACTTGTTTTTTCAGGATATTGATTGCATGCCCCTGCATCCCCTGGAAAATTTCCCTGAGTCTCTCAGACAGCAGAACATTGTCAACGAATATTATAGTCGCTTATCGGAAGCAAATGAGGATCAGATGAAAGAGTTGGGTACCAGAGGTTTAACAAGATTCACATCAAATTTGAATAGTGCTGATGCAACCTTCCATATCCCTTCTAGTCATCCGATAAGTACTGTAATGAAGCAAGCAAAGGTAGAATGTTTGACATGGAAGCTACTTACTTTTGTATAGCCAATGTGGAATAAGCTAACTGTACTCCTTTTGGAATTTACACAATAGGGTGACTCAATTGATTCCATTGCACAGGCCAAAGCGACAGTTAATGAGGTTACAGCTGCTACACAACAGGCAATGTACAATCAGCCATCCACTCTCTCACAGATACAGGAAAGAGAAGCTGATATAAGAGCCCTTGCTGAACTATCACGTGCTCTTGATAAAAAGGCAAGTGCAACAAGGCTTGTGCCTTATTTTGTCTCTCTCTAATGTTTGCAAATGGACACAAATCGCATAGCTCAAATTGGAATCTCCAACATCTTTGTTTTCTAATAAGTTCAGTGTTTTAAAGGCGACCCAAGGTGAGCTGGGTACGCCTGGACGCCTAGCTGGCGCCAGCGGCCGGTGCCTAGGCGACAAGGCGTAACTGTTGCCCAAGGCGAGCTGGATCCGCTGGACACCTTGGCGACGCCTTTGAAACACTGAATAAGTTACAGCTGTGTTGCATTGCAACCAAGAATTCGGTGTACACAAATCCATACACTTAGGTTTGTACTGCAGTTGACACTGAGTTGACCATAACTTTTACAGTACTGCGCTTTCAACAATCTGTCAGCTGATATTGACGGTTCACCTATTAGTATATATTATCTTCCAGTAGTGTTGCCTTAATCTTATCTATTCAGGCTGGGTTATTGTGTTGTCTTGATAATCCATCAGCTGTCTGATACTTAAAATGCGCTGCCAGCTGTAGAGTATAAAATGGGGATAGTCTGCTTGTCTGGTATGAGAGATTAGTTCCTTTTAGTTCCCAGATTAGGTTGTGGCTACAGAGCATTGTAATCGTTTGAAGCATGACATCGGTTCTGCAGTTTGTATTTGCTGACATCTATTATTATTTTTTGAATATACATGCTTTTGAAATTTACATCATTCAAGTGGGTTATGATGAACTACAAATCTGCTGTAGGAAGCTTTACTAGTAGAATTGAGGCACATGAATGAAGAAGTGTCTGGAAAGCAAAAGGACGGGGAAATTATCAGAGACTTGGAGCATTTCAGGAAGCAATACGCTATGGTGCTTGTGCAGCTTAGAGATTCCAATGATCAAGTAACATTCCCAAGTTCAAGCTATCACTTTAATAACTTCAGTTTCATGTACTTAGGTGAATGACAACATATTTTATACTCAGGTAGCTGCAGCCTTGCTTTCACTTCGCCAACGTAACACATATCATGGGAATCCAGTACAGTCATATCCTAAATCCATGGAAAATGGCATGGCCTTTGCTGGAGCACCAGATCCGTATAACCTTTTCGGTTATATTAATCCAGAATCTGGTTCCCAAGTGATTGAAGTTATTGAGACTTCAAAATGCAGAGCAAAAATGATGGTCAATGTTGCTATCCAGGTCTGTTTGCCAGAATTGTTTGTATTCTTTTCTGTATCATGTCATTCTATCTGCACCTAGGATTCCTCATGGTTCTGATCTGCTTATCGCTTTACTTAGTTTGAATTATCAGCTCTACATTTTGAACTGAATGAGCTCTTATTTCCACATTTCTGAAGGGGATGATAAATTTTAAGATTTTCATTGACAAGAAATCAATAGACTGGTGCTGTATTACTCGGTTCTCACAACTCGCTACTCTGTAGTGGCTACTTAAAGAAATATGAAACTGCCTGCCTAACTTCTAGATGTTGAGTTCATGATTTAACCTGAGACCTGGTTTTCTATGCCGATTACCGATCATCTCTGTTTGGAATCTTTAAATGGGTCATGAACCTGTTTTCAGTTGGACATTTGCTTTTGAAATGCACTGCTGTCAGCTTGTTGGGGCAGCTTGCGTATATTGTACTCTTGTTAGTTATTTCTATTGTGTGGATTAGAGCATTGCCTATTTTATTCTCCTTTTTTGGTGTTACATAGATGTAAGTCTTTTTTCCCTTTCATATTTTAAATTTATTTCGTCCCACTGAAGTCATTGCTGTTTTTTCCCCTTTACTCTTTACCAGGCGATGTGCAAAGTTAGTGAAGGAGAGAATGCTTTTGCCAAAATAGGTGAAGCACTGGATAACTTGAATGGCCGTGGTACTGGCTCTGGTTCAAGCATACTTGGCATAAGACGGATACCTCCTGATTCAGGTCAGTCAAATGCATCGTATCAAGATAACGGCACACCTGCTCCTGCAACAAATAGCAGTTCAAGATTGCCAAACGGGTGTGATTCTGATGGCCAATTTCCTACCGAGCTGATTTCATCCTGTGTGGCTATGATGCTTATGATAAAGGTAAATCATCCAAGCTCGGTATGTTGTTCAGAATTAACATTCCAACACACTTTTGCCTAGTGTCTAACACTGCCATCGGTACCATTCGCCAGAACTGCACGGAGAAGCAGTATCACCCTGCTGAAGTCGCGCACATCCTCGATTCAGCACTTTCTGGCTTGCAGCCGTGCAGCTCCCAGAACATCCCGATCTTCAGGGAGATCGAGATGTGTATGGGCATCATCAAGAACCAGATGCTGGCGTTGATACCCACTCCAAGTGGCTAGCTCCACGCCTGCTGCGAACATCCTAGCTAATGTATTTGGGAAGCGAACACCCAGACAACTGTATGTGGCGTGTATTATTCATTTTTCTTTTTCTTTTTGCTGTCGTACAGGATGTATTTTATGTGTACATTATAGATTAAACTGCTGAAAAATATGTGCGCACACTTGCATGCTCATGTGGTTGCCCCAAGTTTTCTGTCTAGTAGTTTTTTCTTGGGATTTAGAGGTAATTATTTCATGAGGACGGGGGTTGATCAGGTGCAAACCTGAAGCATATGAGGAGCTTCTGGTTCCGAATAAATTCAGTTCAGATTCATTACTTTTTCTTTTTACCGTTCGTCGATTTATCACAATGAGTCTTTGCTGAAACTATACAAGTATTGCACATGCCAATACCCAAAAGTACCCATCTCCATTTGAATTTATAATACCCATACCCATAAGGGTTAGAGAAAATTCACGATTTGATACTAGTACAGTTGAGGTTTACTTATTTCGCCAGTATAGGAGGCATGAATGCACGTAGACGAGTTCTGTTGACTTCGTCTTTTTTCTTACCCTTGTACACCGGAATGCATGCAATAATCGACTTGACCAAACAAAACAAGGCAATTGAACGGTATATGCAAAGTCATTTACAAGACAACACAAACAGCATTTGCCTTCACCTCCGAAAAAAGGAAGAATATTTGTTCCTTTGTTGATAGAAAAAAGAATATTTGTTCTTTGGCTATACATTCATCGGAAATGACTGTCCCCTTATAATTTTGCTTTTTTTCGCAGGAGAGCTGCGCATCAATATATCCCCTTATAATTTTACTGTTCATGAGGATCTGGAAAAACATCACCGAGCATACCTTGCTGATAGCAATATTTCCTCCTCCATGGTATACTGTCTACTTGTTTCATTCGCAACCCCTTGAGCTTGCACGTAACGAGTTGCGATCTCGACCCCATCGTATTTGTCTGACGAAAACAGGGTATTTCGTGGAGCAGGATTCTTCTTAACTCGTAAATTTTCAAGTATCATCTCCACTTCTCTCATTGTGGGCCGACCTTCTCCATTCAGTTTAGTACACATTGCCGCTAGTGCAGCTACTTCTTGAACTTCACTGTCTCCCTCTTCCATGACCTGTGGATCTACTATGTCAACCAAATCACCTTCTGTGAGTAGCGATACAAAATGTGAAACCAGGCTGTCACCGCTGTCCGAGTTGTACAAGGACGGTTTCTTTCTAGTGAGCAACTCGACAAGAAGTACACCAAAGCTGAAAACGTCACTCTTATCTGTCAGCCGACCGGTGTAATAGTACATGGGATTAAATAACCAAATGTTCCCTGAACAGCTGTAGTCACTCCTGTCTGATTGACTGGAACGTACCTTGAACCTCCAAAATCTGACACTTTAGCTGTTAAACTACCATCTAGCAGTATATTAGAAGATTTCATATCTCTGTGGAATATTGGTATTGTACTAGCTGAATGTAGATAGGCTAGCGCTCTAGCAATTTCAACTGCAATTCTTAGTCGATCATCCCATGGTAGTGATATTGGACCTTCAATATGAAGATGATGAGAAAGTGTTCTATTTGAGATGAACTCGTATACTAATAATGGAACTTCTGTCTCAAGGCAGCATCCTAGAAGCTTCACAAAATTTCTATGGTTGATTGGAGAAAGAATTGCAACCTCATTTATGAATTGGTCGATTTCTCGTTGTACCACTATCTTTGATTTCTTGATGGCCACTACATGAAGGTCTAATATTCCTTTGTACACAACACCATGTCCTCCACCACCAACCTTACGAGATTTGTCAAAACTGTTCGTGGCCTTCTCCGGATCTGCTAAGGTAATAATCATCCTTTCACCAATATCTGCATTCCGTGATATTAACTGCTGCAGTAGCAAACAATGATTTTGATTGAAAAATTTTTCTTTTGCTTTTTGGGCCTTCCGTAGCTTGATCTTAAGTAGTATCAAGGCACCAAAAAAGGCAAGAACCAATAAAACTGAGCCACAACTGACTAGCAGGCCTATGGTTAAACCTGAATTTTTTTTTGAAAAATAGTGTTACATATTGCGCCCATCACTCTTACTTTACAGCACGAAGAGCATTAAATACTGTTAAAGAATACATTGTGTAACAATTTCTCATGTATAAATGGCACTTGAAAAAATTAACCCAATTGAATTTCCCATCTATGAAGTTGGTGTGTAAAAAACTTAGGTAATCCATGATGTGATTGTCACCTTGAGAGGAATTCTTGATCTTGATGCATCCCCCTTCTGTGAAGGGATTCCCATAGGTTCCATGAGGGGGCATTGACAATGAAACGTTCCAGGCATATTTATGCAGGTTCCATAGCATGAGTGGAGTTCCCAACGTGCACACTCGTCGATGTCTAAACAAACAAAAATACAAGACCATGAGTTAACCTAGAAGATTGGTAAACCTGTTTAGTAAAGTAGTAACACCTACGGTAGGCTTAGATATACCTAAGCAAGTATTAAACTGCCATCACATCAATCTGGTATCATTTAAACTTTGTACTGCTAGTGTAAGGAATTGAACCTAGATTGGTTTAACATGTATACCTTTGCACCCGTCTTGTATGTATGGGTTTCCTTGATAGCCAGCAGAGCAGCCACAACGGTAGCCATTGTAAACATAGCTCGTATAGTTTGCACAGTAGCTGTTTCTGCTGCGGCATGCAGATGCGGTAGGTGGATGTTTGCATGTTGAGTTGCTTATCACCCAATCCAGCAAGGCTGGGAGAGTATCAATAGCTTCAAAAATCAGGCGTGTGGTGTTGTAGGATCCCTCCTCAGCTATGTACACCGAAGATTCTGCATCAAACTCAGAAATACTATTGGGGGGTTGGACTTGGACCTCGATGCTGTATGAAATGTAGCCTTTTGGGATGGATGCACTGCAGCAGCCAATTCCAGAGCACTCATTGCGCAGTGGGTACTGAAAAGATTGGGTTTTCCCGGGGGCTGGTGGACAGTAAGTGGCGCAGGCGTTAACAGTGCTGTTGTCCTCTCCAAGGAGGACTTGGACATTGTTGCATGACAACACCAGGAACCTGTTCTTGTCTGGTGAGACGAAGAATGAACCACCCTTCCTGAGGCCACTCCATGTGTGATACCTCCCTGACTTGTTCATCTTGCCATCACTAGAAGCACTAGGACTTGATGGCACGATGCTGCTGCTGTTGATGCGCATGGGAATGGAGATCTCGAACACTTCCACTGTGGCATCACCAAGGAACAACTTGGGCGGGTCATGCGGATAATCGCAACTGAGGTTGAAGCCGACAAGGTAGCAGCCAGGCTCAATTCCAAAAGGGTAGGAGATGCTGATATTGCCACAGCTGGAACACTGCTGCAACTACAGCCACCTTGAGTACAACTCTCACTCTCGTATTTGATAACACCATACATCCAACTGTTGAGAGATCTTCACAAACTGATTGTTACGAACTGATGATCATGGATTTCTTCTAATCTCCATTCTCCAAGCTATCTACTTATTTCTTACACTCTACCCACCACAGGAAGGTACATGGAATTGGGGAAGCATCCACATGGCTAAGGTAACTTGGGCGGACACGACATTTTGTGTTTTATTAACCACCCACCCAAGCTTAGAATACTACCTTTTATCCCGAGAGGAAAGACAGTCAATGTCTCATCTTCTACCACATCACCCCCTGATAAGAACGGCACTCTATTTTTCCAAAGGATAAGACAGATCTAGTGTTTAAAAGATGAGCGCAGATTACAATAGTACAAGTATACAACCAACAGGGGATTCAAATGGGTTGCATTTGCAGGAATTCCATAGCGTGATGTTATCGTCTGCACTAGATTTATTTCTACTTTCAGCATGTTGCAGCTTCTGGTCTACAAGGGAGCACAAGAAAACAACAACTGTCCAAATAAAGAAAAAGGTAGGAATTGCAATACCTTTCTTAGTCGGACCTCGGACCTCGGTGATTACCTCATGAAACGTCCCGATTCAGGTCCGGTCAACCCGGAAAATAAAATCTTTAGCTAGAGGTTTCTTGTTCAAGATGCAAGAATATCGATCACGAGACACGATGGCTGCTCAGGATTCTGCTACGGAGAAAATGTCAAACCACGAGCAAGAAAGATGGGGGAAAACAACGAAACCTTAGCTGATCCGGCGGACGGCGTCTCCGGCCCGGCTCCTCCGCGGATTGCCTCGCCAGACAGGAGCTCTGCAACACGGAGCCCCCGAGATGGGCCTTCCCTGCGTCGCCACGCGGCCTTGGATTCCATGCCGCCAGAGAAGCCGAATAGCCAATGGCGCCGCCGCCGCGGGCGGTGGCTTTCTCAGCGGACTTCGGTTGGTGGTTCTGAACGGAGACGAACAGGCAACTCACGTGCGTCGCTTGTGCCTGCCATTCTACGCCACGAGTCCACGCCCACCTCGTCTTCATTCTCAACGCTGTCGCAACTTTCACGCTTTCTCAGAAGCCAGGAGTCAGAATGTTTTCATGCAGTAATCCAATCTGTTTATCATATCCAATCTGTCGCATTTCAGTCCCACTGCAGTAGCCAGTAGAGAAACTGGGCACTACTATTTAAGGACTGAAACTGATCAACACTTTGTCAACCAAAATACACCAAGCATCAGCAGAAGCTAATTCAGGTTCAGGAGAAATACTGCCAAACAAATGTCACTACAGATAATGTTCCAAAACTGTTATGCTGGAGGATATTTCTATTGCTCTATATTACAAGTGGATACATAACACGTAATTTTTGTTCAGGGTCCAAATTCATCGGGGAAACCTTGCCGACACCCTGACATCATCATTCCTCTTCCAGAGTATATTGCCTGCTATCTTCGTCAATGGCTCCTCCAGTTGACATATAATGAGCCTTGAACCACGATTTGGTCATTGCCAAACCTCTTTGAAAACATATTATGCTGAGCAGGCTTCTTTGTTCTTTCTGGGTTGCAAGTTTTCAAGTGCCAAATCTAAAAGGCGTACCCAGTGCAGAGAGCTCCCGCTCTGTGCGGGGTCTGGGGAAGGGGTGTCAGTGGCAAGCCTTACCCTCGCCTGTGCGATACGAGGAGACTGCGACTCGAACCCGGGACCTTCCGGTCACAGGCGGTAAGACTCTACCGCTTGCACCAGGCCCGCCCTTCTTTCAAGTGCCAAATCTATTTCCCTTATTGTAGGACGGCGTCTCCTTCCAACCTAGCACAATGCAGAAAGTGCAGCCACTTCTCGCACTTCTCAGCTGTCCTCTTCCTTGACCTGCTAAAGAATCTGTATAAGAACTAGCTGTACACAATGATTGGCTCCCTTGAACACAGCATTATTGCAGTGCTTCCACAAATCCAAGCGGCCAAAGTAATCAGTGAACTTAAACCACGCCTGAGATCTCTGGTGGCCAAATCATTTATCCTCACCACTCACAAAACTCCCTGTCATCAAGGAATAGTGAAAAATCCAGTAGCCCATAGCCACGGAAGAGGAGGGACCACATTTATCTGGAGAAGACACAGCCACACAAAATGTGTTGAATGGTCTCGGCCTCCTGATCACACAAAGGACAGCGAGCTGGTTGGGGCAAAGCCTGCGGGTTAGCCTATCCGTCGTCCAGCATCTATTGTATGCCGCCACCAAAGGAAAAATTGGCACTTTTTTGGTGCCCAAGTTTTCCAAATTAACTTCCATGACTCAAAGGACACTGAACCAATAAATAGAGCTCGGTAGGCGGACTTAGCTGAGTACTGTAACTTGATCTTACGTGTCATAAAGGCCAAGAGGTACAAGAACTGAGCCACCGCTGACTGAAAGACCTATGCTTAAACCTGAGAAAAATGCTAACACAAAATTATTGTGCCATTCATTATCATTATTTGGATTTATGGAAATACTGTGTGCGCACTATTTCTTTTACAAAACTTATGTAGCCATTGATTTCCATCACTGCTCTTGATCTTCAATGTATAACAATATTTCATAAATAGTATCTATAATGGTGTGTAGCATTGCTCTTAACTGACATAGTGAATCTACCTTTTGTTAAGTTGAAAATTCTAAGACCATACCTTACTTTGGTTATTCCCTTTTTCTTCAGAATGAATGCATGGTATAGCTATCCAAACAGGACCTGTATTGTCTAGATCCGCTAAAGATTGTTTTGTGTTGAAAGTATGATCTCATTTTAATTCCATCTATGTACTTCAATGTGAATTCAGAGCATAAAGGTTGATAGGTACAAAGTACCAATGTTGTATTATCAACACAGCAGTAGTATGTATAAGTCTGCAAATATAGACATAAAATAGGTGGACGATGCTACATATCGATGTCAGAGGTCACCTGAATAGTACTTATCCACCTTGATGCATCCTCCTTGTATGGAGGCATTTCCATAGGTCCCCTATGGGCAATGTCATTGAAATGTTCCAGGAACATTTGTGCAGATTCCATGACGAGTGGACTTCAGGATTCACACATTCATTGATATCTAAACAATTCAGAATACAGAGAAAAGACCATTAAACAAACAATAAGCAAGAAGAGTAGGCCATCTAAACCAAAACTGATGGGTGAAAATGTGAAAGGAAAATTGCATCAAAACCATTTAGCATGGAAAATAAGACCTCATAAACTAGCAATTCGATGGTGACATGTGACATTAAAGCCATCATGGTAGCATTCCGGGCTCAACGCCAAATGGGTAGGCAATGTTAATGTTGCCACATCTATTGCTACAGGCTGATGCTGGTGGCACTAGCAACACTGCAACTACATCCAAGAAGAGCATCTTAATCTCCAGGAGCAGATGCGAATTCTTCTAATCTCCAGGTCCAGGAGACCAGGACCACTATTCCCATTATATATTCTGCCTGCCCAAATAAGCAGAGGAGATCGGATCCAGGTTCATCTCATGAAGCATTCACATATTCAAATGAATTCATTCTGACTATGCACAGAATTTCATGCTCTATCAGTTAGAATACTACAGAAGATGATACACAAGATTCGTTCAGTTTGCACAATGTGGATTGCTGCAGGATTCCTGGACCTGATGGCTATATTTCGCATTCCTGGTAATTATTTTTAGACTCAAAATCACACGGAGCGGCGAGAATATGAATTTTATACAAAAAAAACAAATGACAATCAAAAATTCAATATAAGTGGGGAGATGCATCAGTATAACTCATTTCCCTGCTTCGGGCTCAACTTGATGCTGATGCTATGGTAAACTAGTACAATCATATGTAGTATCCCCGGGAGCACAGCAACAGAGAAGATTATCTCAGCGCACGATGTATCAAAGTTCACAAGTAACTTTTTTCCAAAAAAAATAAAGAAAAGTGGGGGAAAGAGTAACAAAACCTCAGCCAATCCGATTGGGACGCCGGCGGCGGCCATCCGACCGTCCCCCAGCGTTGGACCTCCACTATGGTCTCACCCGACCGAGGTGGATGCCGGCGCTTTGCACCGCCTCGGTCAGTCCGCATTCCCCTCCGCTCTCGATGAACACCTTCCGTAACCACTGCTCTTGCCCTCGTCGGCGGCCGCGGATGCAGCACCGCCCTCCGGAGCGCCACCATTTTCTCCCGCGACGGAAACATGCCGCGCGGTCTCCATTAGCGCTGGAAGTCCATTCGCCGCGACGAGGTGGCCGGCGTCGCCGCCGCCGGAGCAGAGCGGGAGAAAGTACAGAGGATAGATAACCGGCGCACGAGAGGGACTGTTTTACAAATAATCAAGGACACAGATAAAAGTTTAATCGCGATCCGAACTAGGGATTTTTATATAAATATGAGAGGGTATATGTAAATATTTGGATCGCGATTACTAGTCGCGATACAGTTTAAGGGGTTTTGTAATATGCGTTGGGATTAGGGGTTTTGTGGAAAAAAGTTGCATCGCTCCGAATCCGCTGTTCCCGGCCGCGACGGCGCGACCTCACCGTGGCGGGCTGGCGGCACAGACCGCCCGCCCCGAGGAAGGAGGAACTCGGCGCGGTTCTCAGCGCGCATCCACTCGTGCCCCCGGCTTCGCAGCATTTCATCGCCTCCGCCAGTCCGTTTCCTCCACCGCGCTCGATCGGCACCCTGACCGCCGCCACCGGCCTCGCCGGGGCGCTCCGCAAGGTCCCGGGCCTCAGGGCTCCTGCCTCCGCATGCTTCCCCATGCTGCGTTCCCGCGCCTTGAGGCTGGAAGCCGCCGCCGTTTCAGATGGCCAAAAGAGAAGGGAGCTCCGAAATGTGGCCGAGGTTTGGTGAATCCTTCTTGTAAAGTTCGAGTTCAAAATTTCATTGCTCAGTTCAAAGTTTCTGTTTCAACTCGTAGTCTTGCGGTTGCAGTTGAAAGTTAGACTAACTAGCCTTGAATCCCAGTTGGAAGGTCTTAGATTGTACGTCTGCACTGCCCAAATTTCAGTAAATCAGAAACTGCAAGCGCTACCTCTGTTTATGGTGAACCATATGCAAATCAGAATAAGATTTACAGTTTTACACAACCCAAAGTATGTACGTTTACACAACAGAATGATTGAGTGGAAGAACACTATAGGTTCTCACTAGAATTCTGTTTTCGTGTTTGCCGTTGTCAGCACCTATGTATGTACATATACTGTATCTTCAGTTTGGTGAATCTTTTGAGTGTGGCCAAGAGACGATCTAGAATTTTTTGTTCCATCCCAAACACTGTCATCGTCTCATCGAGGATACGTGCTGACAACAAGATTTCCTCTTCCATGCTGAATTGTCGGCTTGTTTCCTCCGTAAAGAATCCTGCTCCGGTTGTCACACATTGTCCCACAATGTGGTGCCGATAACACTTCCATACCTCTGCATTATGTGCTTGCAGACTCTCCAGCTCCATCTCCACTTGCCTCATTGTTGGTCTTTCTTGTCGTTTCAATCTAGTGCACCTTGCCGCAAGCTCAGCGACTTCTTGGACCCTTCCATCCTCCTCTGTGACCTGTGGATCAATTATCCGTACCAGATTTCCCTCTATTAGAAGTGAGTGGAACTGTGCAACAAGGCTGCCATCATTACAAGTGAAGATGGATGGTTTCTTCCTGGTAAGCAACTCTATAAGAAGAACTCCAAAGCTGAAAACGTCACTTTTGCCTGTCAGTTTACCGGTATAATAATACGTGGGATCTACATAACCCATGGTTCCTTGAATGCTGGCTGTCACTTCAGTTCGGTTAAGTGAAATGTATCTCGAGGCTCCGAAATCTGATACTTTAGCAGTTAAACTGTCATCGAGAAGTACGTTTGAAGACTTGATATCTCTGTGAAATATCGGTATTGATGCAGCAGAGTGTAGATAGGCTAGAGCTCTAGCAACTTCAAGCGCAATCCTCAATCGATCATCCCATGATAGCTTTGACGGGCCTTTAGTATGAAGGTGATGACTAAGACTGCCATTTGAAACGAATTCGTAAACCAGTAGAGGCACTTTTGTCTCAAGACAACACCCAATGAGCCTCACAGCATTTCTGTGGTTGATTTGAGAAAGAATGGCCACCTCATTTATGAAATCGTCGATTTCTTTTTGTATTATGATCTTCGATTTCTTGACAGCAACAACATTTGGGCCATGAATTCCTTTGTACACTGTTCTGTGTCCTCCAAAACCAACCTCATGAGTTTTGTCGAAATTGTTGGTTGCCTTCTCTAGCTCTTCCAAGGTAATAATCATCCTTTCAGCAATGTCTGCCTTTTGGGATACTAATTGCTGCAGCAATAGCCCATGATTTTGTCTGAAGAACTTTTCCTTCATTTTTCTTGCCTTCCGTAGCTTGAACTTTTGTTTCATGACACGAAGACTGACAACCAGAAGTAGAAGAGCAGAGCCAACCCCGACCCCTAGACCAACACCAAGTGCTGCAAAGACATTGTCATGTTGAGAAGAGCCCATGATCAACTTATATTTTTGTCATAGGAATAGCAGTTTATATTGAAAAGAGAAGAAATAGTTGGTTCAACATCACATCTGCACCTCTGGTTTGCCACTCAGAAATAGAGCATGAATCATCTTACTCTAGTTAATGATTCACTACAGCCCATTTCATCACAGGTTTTTTCTATCATACAATTTTTAAACAAAGCAAGTTCTTTTTGTTTGAAACATGCGGAATTATGCTAACTATTTGGTTGATATCATAGCAAAGTCTAAAAATTCTTAGATGTGGACTACTATAGCTAGCTATTTGTACCTGTGTAGGATTTTTCTACTGAGATACATCCTCCTTTTCCCTTGGCATTCCCATGTGTCCCAAATGGGCATCTGCACTCAAATGTTCCAGGCAAATTTATGCATACACCATAGCACTGGTAGACATCTGGGTGCGCACATTCATCGACGTCTAAGAAAATCAGAGTAAGTTCTCAATCTACCATGTTATCCTGTCATGTGAAGAGGTCATGCAAGTTTTAACCAATACGTTGGAGTATACCTTTGCACCCATTTGGGACAGAAGCACTGCCTGTATAGCCAGCAGGGCAATAGCATTGGTACCCACCCGGTATGTTCTTACATTCACCATAGCAGTGGTAGAATTCTGGATACAAACACTCATCGGTATCTATACAAATCAGAGGGTAGGGCACTGCAAAATTTCTGCACATTTTGCAGTGGTGCAGACAAAACTGAAACAAAATCTAGTGATCAGTCTTCAGAACCTCACCTTGGCACCCATCTGTGATGTAGGGGTTGCCGGCGTAGCCAGCCTTGCAGCGGCAGGTGTAACCTCTGTGCCCCTCGGCGGTGGAGTTCTGGCAGTAGCTCCGGCTGCTTCGGCACTCCGGCGCCGGCGCGTCCGCCGGGCACATCGAGTTAGTGCCGGCGATCACCCACTCCAGCACGGCCGGGAGCGCCGGCAGCGGCGCGTCCTCGGCCGCGGCCGTGCTGATCGTGTAGTTTACTCCGCGCTCTGCGACGTAAGAGATGTTGGTGCGCGTCGCCGCGCCATTCAGCCTGCGGACCTGGACGGGGTAGGAGGCGTAGCCGAGGGGGACGGTCGCCTGGCAGCAGCCGACGCCAGAGCAGCCGCCGTTGTAGTACAGGTACCGTTGCTCCGGCGTGCTGCCATTGTTGTTGAGCTGCGGCGGGCAGAGCGCCGAGCAGGCGCTGACGATGCCGCCGCCGTCCGCGCCCAGGAGGAGCACCTGCACGTTGCAAGCCACCACCGCGAGCTCGTTCCGCTCCTCCGCGAGGAAGAACGGGCCACCGGGACTTAGCCCGGCGCCCCACGCTGTCCCGTTCGCGAGGTCGCCGCCGCCGGTGCCGGACGGGAGCACCAGGTCGCTGATGTTCATGTAGGCGCTGCGGATTCGAACAGTACCACTGGAGACGAATATGTCGGTGACCTCGGTGGCGCCGTCGCCGAGGAAGAGCTTGGGCGGCTGGTAGGAGCGGTCGCAGGTGAGGTTGAAGCCGTCGCGGTAGCAGCCCGGCTCGACGCCGAACGGGTAGGGGATGCTGATGTTGCCGCAGCTGGTGGTGCAGCTACTCCATAGATCATCTGCCCCCGTCGTCGCGGCCGTCGCCGTCGCGCCGGACGGCCGTGGCAACGCAGCTGCTGCTACCGCAAGTGAAATTAGTAAAGCCCTACACGCCATTGATGATCGATGTAGCTGCTTGGTCGTGGTCTTCTGAAGTCGTAGGTGTTCAACTATTTATCCTTGCTTTGGTTCAGCACAAGGTATCCTACGTATGATGTACGGCACGAACATAACAAAGGTTATTTTTACTGTCTTGCTTGTGTCCGAACGTCATTTGCAGGCAGGCGATACGCCATGGCCCATCAGAATTACCGTCATTCAGTTTGGGCAGGTAGTAATTTATAGTAGTGCCCCATCTCACAAACTTTATGGTCCATCAGGACGATTGTGCTAATGTTGGATGCATGTGGCCTGAAGTCACATCTTCATTCTCTTCACAAATTACAATGCAGGCCTTGAAACTCATGAAGTTTTGAGGTAATGGTGGGTTGAAAATTCCAATCATTTTCTGATAGTTTGAGGCTTTTCACATGCAACTTCTTGAGTTCTAATATAACATTCTTCGGAAGATGCACGGATGTTTCTGCAAACTGTATTTTTTCTTTGTATTATGATTTTTTAAAAAGACAACAAAAGGGGCAAGCCCCTGCTGATTATAATATGCAAAAATGTGTAGCTCTCCTGCGTATTCGAGAAAAAAATTATAATACATCAAAAAAATATTTGTATAAAACACAAAATGAAAAGGGGAAAAAGCTAAATTACAAAAAAAATAAGACTATACAGTTACTGATATCTGGGAGGCAACTCATCTTTGTCCTATGCATAAGCTTGGCAAACTCGTGGCTGAATGGCCTTCCCTCCAGCTATTCTTGGAGCAATGTGATTGAAGATGGGGTCAAATCTAACTGTCCAAATAAATGTTGCAGGCCATTAGGATGATCACTTCCATGAAGAAAGGCACCTGTAGGTTACATCTGAAGAAATGCTGTACTTGGAAGGTATTACGAAATTTTCAAATACTTAAACATGACACTCTGTTCTAGAGTGGCTTAAGTGAATTAAAATCAATAGTTTGAGTATTGACTGCCGAAGCAAAGTAATAGGATATGATGCCATGATCATCTTTGCAAGCTCGCTGATAACATGATTTCTTCCTCCATACTGTACTGCCTACTTCTATAGTTGTCGCCAACTCCAGCATCGCCTCCTTGACACGTTTGGCCATTCAGGTCACCCAGCTGCTCTTCCATCCCTGAAATGTAAATGTCTGAACCTTGCAGTCCTTGAAGCCTCATCTCCACATACCGCATCGTCGGCCTGTCTTCTCCCTTCATCCTCAAGCACATTGCTGCTATGGCGGCCACTTGTTTGGGCTCGTCCTCTCCTTCGTCCGTGATCTGCTCATCAAGTATCTCACTGAGCTTATCTTGATTCAGTAATGTGACAAAGTGTGCCACTAAACTGACACCTTCAGACGACAAGTACATACTTGGCTTCTTTCTCGTCAGCAGTTCAACAAGCATAACGCCGTAGCTGTACACATCACTTTTGTCAGTCAATCGTCGTGTGTGGTAATACTCAGGATCCATATATCCGTGTGTTCCTTGTACACCAGTTGTCACTCCAGATTGATCGATTGCGATGCCTCTTGAGGCACCAAAGTCTGAAACTTTTGCTGTCAATCGGTCATCAAGTAGTATGTTGGATGTCTTGACGTCCCTGTGCACCACCGATGTCGAAGCGGCTGAGTGAAGATAGGCCAGAGCACAAGCAACTTCAAAGGCAATTCGTAGCCGATCCTTCCATGGTAGTGATTTATGACAGCTTTCAACATGGAGGTGGGCATAAAGAGTTCCATTTGGAATGAACTCATAGACCAGCAATGGCACCTCTGTCTCGAGGCAACATCCGAAAAGCTTCACTACATTTCTGTGGTTGATCTGAGAAAGGATCGCCACTTCGTTTATGAACTCATCAATCTCCTTCTGAATCACAACTATTGACTTCTTAATGGCAACAGCATGCTGGTTTGACAATATGCCTTTGTATACGGTGCCATGCCCTCCGCCACCCAGGATGCGAGCCTCATCAAACATATTGGTTGCTTTCACAAGCTCTTCCAAGCTGAAGATCATCTTTTCGGCAATGTCTTTATCTACTAGTTGTCGAAGAAGCAGCCCATGGTTTTGCTTGAAGAAATACTCCCTCATTTTCCTAGCTCTACGGATCTTGAGTCTTTTGGTTGCAAAAATTGCTGCAAGAACCAGAAGCAAAAGGAACATACCAATGCCAAACCCCATCGCGAAAAATACTCCTGTGGAAACATACGATCCTCTAATCTCAATCTTGAAAAAATCATCATCCTCAGTGGAGATCAGAAGGTGATTCGATCGAACTTACCAGATCCTACATGTCTTCGAGGCCCCTGGCAGACACGTATGGGTTGCCATCGTAGCCGTCGTTGCACCGGCAGACATAGCCGTAGGCGCTGCTCGTGGAGTTGAGGCACTCGCTGTTCTTGCTGACACATCCGAAGTCCGACCGCTTCGCCGCCGCCGCGCACGACGACTTGTTGAGCGTCCAGTCCAGGACGGCCGGGATCACCAGCCCGGCCGCGTTCCCGGAGGAGAGAAGCGACATCTTGACGGCGAACACGTTATCCCTGTCGCGCCACCACTCCTGCTCCACCGTGAGCACGCTCGCGCTGGGCGTCACCCACGGCGGCCGTGCCGTGGCGTTCTGCTCCTGCCAGGAGAACCGGATACGGAAGGACCTGAGACCCGTCGGTATGGGCGACTCGCAGCAGCCAACGCCGTGGCACACGCCACGCCGGAGCTTCTGCTGCTCGTCGGCGGGACAGGACGGCGCGCACGAGCCGAACGTGGCGTTTCCTTGCCGCGACGGCGCCGCCGTCCGCGCGGCGGCCTGGAAGCCGCAGCCGACGAGGACGAAGCTGTTCCGCGCGGCGGAGAGCACGTACGGACGGAGTTTGGCGGGGAAGACCCTGACCCTCACGTCGCTCGCGTTGCCGGCGGCGAAGGGCCAGGCCGCGGCGCGGACGCGCACCGTGCTGTTCCGGACGGAGATCGCCAGCACCTCCGGGCCGTCGCTCTGCAGGAAGAGCCTAGGCGGCTGGTACGCGCGGTCGCAGGTGACCTTGAAGCCCGTCCGGTGGCAGCCGTAACTGGTGCCGAACGGGTAAGGCACGTCGACATGGCCGCACTTGCTCTCGCAGCCGGCCAAGGCGATGTTCGCCGCCGCCGCCGCCGTCGCGAGCTGCACCAGCAGCAGCGGCACGACGAGGCTGCGTATTGCAACTAGCAGATGGTTGTGTTCCTCTGAGATAGCAGATGGCGCGGCGCGCGGTAGTTGATAAACAGTGGAGTAGGTGCGCAGAACCGTGGCCTGCCGGGTCAGGACCGTTGGCCAATTATTCAAAGTCAACCGTGCCTCCGCGACTAACAAAAAAATTACAAAGCTAATGATAAGATCGTCTTCAAAAAAATGCACAATTAACTAGTATATCTACATCTGCATGTGTAAACATGAAAGATCTTTACATTTATGCACACCTACGTCGACAGAAAACTTCTGAAATTTCAGTGAAATTTCTGACGTAAGGATCGTGCTTGAAGAATTCTGTCGTCCTTAACCTTCTTGGCTATGAGTTGGAGTTCAGATTCAGCTGGCTATTGCTAGAGATGCTTTTACTATTTTATAGAATCAGCTATGACGTCTTGCTTCATTGACAGTTTATTTGGAGGAAGTCCAGGCTGTATTAGCCTGTTGTTTCAGTTTAAGCTCCTTTTCTAACCAGGAGTATATTGAAAGGCAAAGCTCCGGCTATTTTGCTTAAAAAAAAGTAAGAAGTACAGAAATGTGTTCTGTTATAGGCTCCAATTCAAACGCCACAAAAAGTTTCTGGACATAGTGTTTATCTAGATGCATAGCAAAAGCTCTGCATCTAGATTTAACATCTACAATTTAGAACGGATAGAGTAACATTTTCACGTCAACATTCTCCGGATGGCTCGCTCGGCCTTGAGTGACGCCGGTCGCCACAGCCCTCCAGAAGCCTGACAAGTTCTGCAGCCAGACAGCGAGAATGGACGAGCAAGTCAAGAAAGAAAAAGAATTTAGCGGACTAGTCATCTACTGTACTTCTAGCGGAACATTCAGAAAAAAAGAAACTGAAAAGATTTTTTTTCTCTTTACAAGGATATATTGATCAGAGAAAGCTGTTGGTGTGCAACGCCATCTTATGGCACGGACACAAGGCCTGGAAAAACTACCGTGGCGCGCCGAAGCCTGGAAAATCTTAGCCGCCGCACGGCCGCTTGCCAATTCAAAGTCGACCAGCAGTTCTCTGCTTGCCTAGAGAGGTTACCAGGTGAGAACTCTGAAAGTACTATAGAATTGAAGGATCTTCCCGTTATGCATGGTTGCGTACACAGCTCCCACTAAATGACTAAAATAATGCTCCTAAATGGATTGGTACGCAACGCATACATCGGGAGAGAAAAAAATCAAAATTTTAGTCAGATTTTTTGACTTTAAGATCGTGCATTCGTGCTTGAAGAACTAGTCTACCATGCCTCCCTTATCAATCATTTACAAATATTTCTTTTTTTTGAAACGGAATCTACAAAGATTTCTGAGTTAGCTATCAGTTGAGTTTAGGTTGTACGGCCCTACGGCCCGAAAACTAGCATGGGTGGCGGCGGCCCGGCAATGGGAGGCGACGAAGCGGTGGTCCAAGGAGGGCGCTGCCATTCGCTTGGTTTGCTGTCTGTCTGAATATTTGTTGGGTCTACAGAAGCCTGACTACGACATCTGGTCCGTCGTTCAGAACGTGATTGGAAGCACAAGAACGTTTATGTTGGAATTCAGATGCATGAATGAGTACACACTGTTGCAAGCTTGCTTGTCTTCGTGATGAATTGATGACAGGGTTAAGAATCTGCTTTCTGAATTTTGGCGTTCTTGTTCCGTGTGTTGGTGCCTCTGGTCGTGCTTCTTTTGAAATGTTGCTCAGAGTTTGTTCGGTAGACTATGCTCTGCAGACTGCAGAGGAGTCACACGTCCAGTCTTCACAAGCACTATCGCCGGAATTTTGTATTGGTTCCCTAAGGATTAACACATTTTATATTTACTATACTATTTTTGTTAACTGAGCTAACTGCTAAAGGGGATGGCCAATTATATCAACATATGCCTATGAAGCAACAAGAAACCATGAATTGGAGCTGAGAGTTTCGTTCAACAATTTTTGGAAACGTAAATTTGAAACATCCCATTGGGGTTAGATTTAGGGGCGTCAATTCATAAAAAAAAATTCTTATTCCTGAGGCCTAATATGCTCGTTGCTGCTGTCTTTTTCTTTTTGAAAAAAATAGCAGGAGCTCTGCCATATCATTTTGTTGCTACAATCTTGCTAGATACGAACACGGCAGCATTAATCATTGCAGTGTACGGAAAAGGTAGACATGGACTACAACTTTCCAAGCAGTTGAAAATAGCAAGATTATTGCTCTTTTTCTTTGACCAATGCAACTTGCAAGTCGAATTATTTACTTTCCAAGTTCTGAAACTGCCATATTTTCTCACCACAAATAGAAAAGTTCTAATATTTGTAGAATGGTCCAAGTGGGATGAAAGCCAGAAGTCTATTGGCTGGGTGAGTACTAGTCTGCATATAGGCAACCGACTATAAAAACAGTATACTAGAGATGACTTTGCTGTTGGATGGGAATGTAGCATGACGATCAGCGCTCCAAGCTCGCAGAAAATAAGATCTCTTCCTCGATGCTGTACTGTCTGCTGCAATAGTTGTCGCTGGCATCGGCAGTTCCTCCTTGAAATGTTAGGACGTTCAGTTCATTCACCTGATGATCCTCTTCCATCACTGAAATGTTAATCTCTGAACCCTGCAGTCGTTGAAGTCTCATCTCCACGTTCCGCATAGTCGGCCTGTCTTCTCCCTTCATCCTCAAGCACATTGCTGCTATTTCTGCCAATTGTTTGCCCTCCTCTTCCCCTTCTTCGATGACCTTCTCATCTAGTATCTCATTGAGCTGACCCTGATTCAGTGACGCGACAAAGTGTGCCACAAGACAGACACCTTCAGGCGAAATGTACACAACTGGCTTCTTTCTTGTTAGAAGTTCAACGAGCATGACACCGTAGCTGTAGACATCGCTTTTGTCAGTCAATCGCCTCGTGTAGTAGTACTCCGGATCCATATAGCCGAATGTTCCTTGTATGCCAGTTGTCACTCCTGATTGATCGATTGCGATGCCTCTCGATGCACCGAAGTCTGACACTTTCGCTGTCAATCGATCATCAAGTAGTATGTTGGATGTCTTGATGTCCCTGTGCACAACTGATGTCGAAGCAGCTGCGTGAAGATAGGCCAGAGAACTAGCAACTTCAATGGCGATGCGAAGCCGATCTCTCCATGTCAGTGGTTTTTGAGGGTTGTCAACATGAAGGTGGGCATAAAGTGTCCCATTTGGAATGAACTCATAGACCAACAACGGAACTTCTGTCTCAAGGCAACATCCGAAAAGCTCCACTACATTTCTGTGGTTTATTTGGGAAAGGATGGCAACTTCATTTATGAATTCATCGATCTCCTTTTCAATTACTAGTCTTGACACTTTGATGGCAACAACGCGCTGATTTGACAGTATGCCTTTGTAGACTGTGCCGTGCCCTCCACCGCCCAGGATGCGAGTCTCATCAAACCTGTTTGTTGCTTTCTCAAGCTCTTCCAAGCTATAGATCATCATTTCGGCAATGTCCTTATCTACTAGTTGCCGAAGCAACAGCCTGCGGTTTCGCTTGGAGAATTTCTCCCTCATTTTCCTGGCTTTACGAATCCTGAGTCTTTTTGTTGCAAAGATGGCAGCAAGAACCAGAAGCAAAACGAACATACCAATGCCAATCCCCATAGCAAGAAATACTCCTGGGGAAACATTTGACCATCAAATCAGAATCTTGAAATTGTGATCGTGAAAAGGAATTGAGAAGGCGATTGAATCAAACTTACCAGCTGCAATGTGCATTCGAGAGCCTTGGCACCCATCTGGCACGTAAGGGTTGCCATTGTAGCCGTCGTTGCACCGGCACACATAGCCGTAGGCGCTGCTCGTGGAGTTGAGGCACTCGCTGTTCTTGCTGACGCAGCCATAGTCGGACCCCTTCGCCGCCGCCGCGCACGACGACTCATTCAGCGTCCAGTCCAGGACGGCCGGGATCACGAAGCCGGTGGCGTTGCCGGAGTTGAGAAGCGACAGCTTGACCGGGACCACGTTCTCCCTGTCGCGCCACCACTCCTGCTCCACCACGAGCACGCTGGCGCCGGGCGCCACCCACGCCGGCCGGGCCGTGGCGTTCTGCTCCAGCCAGGAAAACTGGACGTCGAAGGACGTGGCGAGGCCCGTCGGGATGGGCGCCTCGCAGCAGCCGACCCCGTCGCAGGGCCCGTGCCGGAGCTTCCGCTTCTTGGCGCCCGGACAGGACGGCGCGCACGAGCCGAACGCGGCAGCGTCCTCCCCTCGCCGCGCGGCGGCCTGGAAGCCGCAGCCGACGAGGACGAGGCTGTTCCGCGCGGCGGAGAGCACGTACCGGCGGAGGGTGGCCGGGAGCACGTCTACCTTCGCGGTCCTCGTGGCGCCGGTGGCGAAGGACCAGACCGCGCCGCGGACGCGCACCGTGCTGTTCCGGAGGGACACTTCCAGCACCTCCGGCTCCGGGACGCCTCCGCCGCCGCCCCCCAGGAAGAGCTTCGGCGGCTGGTGCGCGCGGTCGCAGGTGACCTTGAAGCCCGCCCGGTGGCAGCCGTCGCTGGTGCCGAACGGGTACGGCACGTCCACGCCGCCGCACTTGCTCTCGCAGCCGGCCAAGGCGACGCCCGCCGCAGCCGACGAAGACGTGGTGGCGGCCGTCGCGAGCTGCGTCAGCAGCAGCAGCGGCACCGCGAGGCTATGCATTGGCATCTCACGCGTAGTAGACGACTGTTCCTCCGTTCGTTTGAATTTGCATGCGTGCAGTGCCATGTTATGGCGCGAGCACGAGGTGTGTTATGCACTTAAGCAGGGGTAGCAGGTATGGTAGATTAGCAGGACGGGTAGGTAATCACCATGTCCTGGCGAGTCAGGAGAAACTTTTGCTTATTCAAAGTCCACCAGCAGTTGGTAATTTTTTGCCTTGAGAAGATAGCAGTAGCAGGTGATACCGTAATTTCCGTGAGAAGAAACGTAAACTACAAGACTTACAGTGCTGATGAACTGCAGGTCAAATACGTGCCTGCATATACATGAACGATCTTTTCGTACGGGCAACTTCCATTTGAATTACAAACAGACTAGGTGTCCATACGGTGACATAAATTTTTTGGAATTTTCCATCCAACGTCTGACATTGGAAGGTGTTTGCTGAACGTCAGTATAGGAGGGAGCAGTACCACAGCACGAGAAAGAGGCCCAAGACTAACAGCAAGCAACTCCGGTGCCTTCTCGCCAGTCGCCACCTTCAACCAATGAGTTGCAAGTCGAGGAAGCATCTCCTCCGGTGCCTCATCAGTCATCATCCACCTTTGCCCAATAGTGGCCAGCAGCCGCTCCGATCCAGAACCTTCGCAAGACGATCAGGAAACAGCATCTATGGCGCCTCCTGCACCTTCATCACTCAAAAGAGGCCTGTCCAAAGTCCAGCAGTTGGTACTTCTTTTTGCATCGAGAGGTTAGCAGTTGAGACCGTAGCTCCGTCAGAGACTAAATTACAGACTTACAGTGCTGATGATCTGCTGCAGGTCAGCACGAGATGCTTAATTTACAATCTCATGAACGATCTTTCCGCATGCGCAACTTCCACTTAAACAACAAACCGACTAGGTACGCATCCGATGACATCAGATTTTTGGAATTCGGTTCCAATTTCCAAACCCTGACATTGGGTGGTGCTTGAATATGTCGCTCAACCATTACTGATGATGTGGTATTGTAGTTGTAGATCGTATGGGATGCTATAATTTTTATATAAATATCAACTTCATTCATGATCATATGAAAGAATTACAAACTTTTTAAGATCATCTGTGGATGGATTCAATTTCACCCTTTCGATGGATGAAAATTAGATATTTTTGCACCATGATTTGGTGAAAATTGGTATTTTTTATCGCTTGCAAAGCTTTGTAGAAGCTTCTAGAGGCATGAAGGTAGGAAGGCCTATGAATTACATCATAAAAAAAAAGCAATGTGATAAAGCATCAATATAATAAAATAAAAAAAATTGTGCAAATATGATTTTGCACTTCGAAATGGAGAAATTTAGTTTTTCTGATTTTCTAAAATTTTGTAATGCAACGGTGAAAATTTATTTCTGTCTATTGAAATGTTCACAGAGATATATTTTTGTAATTTTTTTTGTATCAAGTTTTATTCTTATAATTACTACATCAAGCAATATTACAAATAATAATAATAATAATAATAATAATAATAATAATAATAATAAAATCTGGTTTCGACTGTAGAATACCGGAAGAAGGGAAATTTCCATGGATATCCCTAAGAAATGCACAGATGGGCAATAGAACATTGCATCATTGTACAAACTTCATGACAAGTAATATATGCATTGAGGAAAAAAGTTAGGAGATGCAAAACTTAAGACATAATGATCTTTTGCTCCTCCTTCAGTGTGTATAATACATATAAAACCACGATTTCGTAGTGTCCTAGGATCAATATCAGACATAAGGGTGCCCCATTGGAAAAACCATATTTGTTCATATTTGGACGAAAATTGTCTTCCAGGATGCCATAAGTGAGTTAAGTATGTAGGTCAGGTACCGCACAAGCAAAAATCTGAAGAACCATAAAACAAAGATACAATAGATAAATTTGATATTGGATCTGGACGTGCTGCCAATATCATCGCTCCAGGCTCGCTGACAGCAGGATCTCCTCCTCCATGCTACATTGCCTACTGCAATAGTTGTAACTGGCTTCACCATTGCCTCCTAGGTATGTGAGGTGTTCCTCCACTCCAGAAATATCAATATCTGAACCTTGAAGTCGTTGAAGTCTCATCTCCACATTCCTCATTGTCGGCCTGTTCTGTCCATTCAACCTTAAGCACTTTGCTGCAATTGCAGCCACTTGTTTGGCCTCATGTTCTCCTTCTTCGGCGACCTGCTCATCTAGTATCTCACTGAGCTTATCTTGATTTAGAAGCATGATGAAGTGTGCCACCAGACTGACACCTTCAGGTGACATGTACACACTTGGCTTCTTTCTTGTTAGTAGTTCCACAAGGATGACGCCATAGCTGTAGACATCACTTTTCTCCATGAGACGTCCTGTATAGAAATATTCAGGATCCAAATATCCATGTGTTCCTTTTATACCAGTTGTCGCTACTGATTGGTCTACAGAGATGCCTCTGGAGGCACCAAAGTCTGAAATTTTTGCTATCAATCGATCATCAAGTAATATGTTAGTTGTCTTGATGTCCCTGTGTACCACAGAAGTGGTAGCAGCTGAATGAAGATAGGCCAGAGAACTAGCAACTTCAAAGGCAATCCGCAGTCGATTTTTCCATTGCAGTGGTTTTTGAGGGTCATCAACATGAAGGTGTGCATAAAGTGTTCCATTTAAAATAAATTCATAGACCAGCAACGGAACTTCTGTCTCAAGACAACATCCAAACAACTTCACTATGTTTCTGTGGTTGATTTGAGACAGGATGGCGACTTCATTTATGAACTCATCAATCTCTTTTTGGACTACTACTCTTGACTTCTTAATGGCAACCACACGCTGATTTGACAACATGCCTTTGTAGACAGTGCCATGCCCTCCATCACCCAGGACTCGGGCTTCATCAAATTTATTCGTTGCCTTCCTGAGCTCTTCCAAACTGAAAATCATCTTTTCAGCAATATCTTTAGCTACTAGTTGTCTGAGCAACAACCCACGGTTTTGCTTGAAGAAATACTCTCTCATTTTCTTTTCTTTACGAATACTAAGTCTTCTGTTAGCAAAGATGGCAGCAAGACCCAGAAGCAGAAGGAACAAACCAATGCCAATTCCTATTGCAAGAAATACTCCTGTAGAAACATATGGTCCCCTCAATTCAAAATCTTGAGTTTGTAATTGTGTAATGAACCAGGAAGGTAATTGCATCCAATTATCCAACTTACCAGCTGTAACATGCTTTCGAAGAGAGCCCTGGCACCCATCCGGCACGAAAGGATTGCCGTCGTAGCCGTCGTTGCACTGGCAGACGTAGCCGTAGGCGCTGCTTGTGGAGTTGATGCACTCGCTGTTTTTGCTGACGCAGCCAAACTCAGGGCGCGTCTGGGCCGCCGTGCATGACGACTGGCCTACTGTCCAGTCCAGCACGACTGGGATCACCTGCCCAATCACGTGCCCCAAGGAGAGAAGCCATACCTTGAACGCAGACGTGTTCGTGTCGCGCCACCACTCCTGCCCCACCACGAGCACGCTCACATTGGGCGTCATCCATGGCGGCCGGGCCGTGGCGTTCATGTCCAGCCACAAGAACTGGATATTGAAGGACGTTAGACCTGTCGGGATGGCCGCCTCGCAGCAGCCAACGCCGGCGCACCTGCCAGCAGGCTGGACCTTCTGCTGATCTTGTACGGTACAGTTCGATGTGCACCAAGGGAACATAGCGGCTCCTTGCTGCAACGACATCGCCGTCCGTGCGGTGGCCTGGAACCCGCAGCCAACGATGACAAGGCTGTTCCGATTGGCAGAGAGAACGTAGGGCTCGAGGTTTGCAGGGACGACATTGAACACCTCATCGCTCGTGTTGCCGACGGCGCAAGACCAGACCGTTGCGCGGACACGCACCGTTCTGTTCTGGACGGAGATCTCCAGCACCTCCAAGCCCGCACTGTCGCCACCAAGGAAGAGCTTGGGAGGGCTGGACGTGCGGTCGCAGGTGACCTTGAAGCCTCTCCGGTGGCAGCCGTAGCTGGTGACAAACGGGTAGGGAACATCCACTTCACCGCACTTTCTCTCGCAGCCATCCAAGGTGATATTTTCCGCCAATGGCGTGGCAGCAGCAGCCGCGAGCTGCATCAACAGCATCGGCAAGACGAGGCCACGCATGGCATGTATGAAACTGTTCTGGAAATGGTAAGGTAGTTAGCAACTGTGCAATGGCAAGAGGAGTGTGTAAAGGCCAGCGTGCTAATCTGTTACGAGCTACTGTGTATATATAGTAGTCTAATACTCCCCACATTTCAAAACATAGGATGTATTAGGATTTGGAAAGTCAAAGTTATAAATTTAACCATAAATGAATCAAATTATGCGCATATTTAATGTACAAAAGATGCATCTACAGATCCGTTTTACATCTCTCAATAAAATTCAATTTCATAGCAATTGATAACATATCATAGCTCACAAGAGAAATTGAGATCGATTTATACTTTGAAATACTTTGTTATATTTTAATATGCTACAAAATGGAACGAGTAGTAGGTAGTTTTGTTCATTGGAAATGGCAAGTGTGCAATGCCATCAATCAGTGGCTAGCATTTTTTTATGGGGCTATGGAGCTTCCGGCATACTAAGAAAGGAATCGGGACTGGGTCCGAACCTGGGTGGCATCAGGCAAAGCGACCTACTCTACCAAATGAGCTAGACTCGTTCAATATAGCGCAGGCAGGTAGAAACTGGGCGGGAGGTTATAGCAGGAAAGACCGTGTTTAACATACGTTACAGATGATGGCACAAGCGTCTCAACCAGCTTGAAATGCTTAATTTGCTATCAGGATACCCGTAATGCATTCAGAAAACGGACCAGTGCAGCCTATGCAACAACATCTAGTAACTTATGGGAATATTTAGTGATTCCAGCATGATTTTATTGTTAGAGATCCACTTGAAGATAATTAGTATTATACTTAAACTTAGTAATAAATAAGCAATTCTTAAAACTCACCGTCGGTATAGGTTTTCCTGATGATGTATATCATGGAATGGGTCTTCTTGAAGCTTTCAAGTGCTATCTTCATCAGTCTTGCTGAGTTGCTGCAGTGTAGTTCGCTTTTGTCCTTCAGTTAGTACGCATTGGCATTGGTCTTCCTCGTCCAGATTTTATAGTCTTTAGTCCATCACCACTGGGACCAAATGTGGAAGACAGAGTCATATCACTATGGATCTTGAAGATGAATGACGCCGTTGTAAAAAAACAATTCCACGAGAAGAATTCCAAAAGTGAGATTGCCTGTTTCGACAGTCAGCTGACCTGTATAGTACAAAAGATCTACATAACATAATTCCTTGAATACTACTAGCTATCACTTTTGTCTGATCATCTGGGGAGCGCCTGGAAAATCCTAAGCCTTATGCTGCTAATATTTAGCACTCTGAACATTAGCTGAAGTGGAAGAACATCCAGCTCGAATGAACTAACCAATGGCACTGATGTTGCTATTGACAATAAAGTGATTGTAGGTGTTGTTGTAATGTACGGTTTTTGGATCTGGTTTACCTATAAACTGGGTCAATTCTCTTCTTCTTATTAATATACGCCGAACAATAAAGTGACTGTTCATACAACATCGATATGGCTATCTTCTCACCAGAAAGCTTCCAACGAGAATCATGATATTGACCAGCAGCATGACAGTCTCTATCGCCATCTTCCTTTTTGAACGAATAAGATCGTTTGGTAGAAAACAGAAGCATTCTTGTACCAGAGCCTGCTAACTGTACATACTGTTAGATAAAAGTTTGCAATGCAATGCAAACTTTTATCAAACAAACACTGTGACCATTGAAGAGGTAAATATTAGGATCAGACCACATTAAAATATCCCCAAGCCAGCTCATCAAACAACGAAATCAGTCTTCAAAGACTGATTAAAGTGGCTTCCCACATTTGAATGTTTCCTTGCAGACTTCGATGCAACTTGAAGATAATACAGTAACTTCAGAAGACCGCAGACCAACTATCTCACAAAGCATCTGACTATCCCATACATTACTGCAGAGTGTAAACACCAGGTCCTGATAATGGGAGGTATTTGCAGCTGAATTTCATATTGTTGTCTAAAACAAAACTGAATTTCCCATTGTGGCACATTGAATCCCAATCAGGCCTGTATAGAAGGTTCACAAGGCCTGTCCTCAATGTTGACGATACCTTTCACAAATGCAGCACTCCAAGCCATCTCCAACAAAGCTGATTATCTGCATCCTAGTTGAAGCGTAGCAAACGAATTCAACCTCTTTGAATCCCTGACAGCAAGGACAATACAGCACTGCAGCCCGTGCGCAACACGCCAGCACAATTTCCTTGTACCTACGATCCTACACCATCTCCTCATCAGCATCCAAGACAGCCACCCGTATGCATTCCTGAATCAGCTACGCCCCGTAGCACCAGGCAGACTGTAAACAAAACGGCCCTCTCGGTGGCTACTACTCCAATGTTCTCGTGCGAAATGGCAGCCTGCATGGTGCACTGAGGTTGCAGAAGAATAGGTCAGACCTTACATGGCCCATGGGGACACCACCACTTCGTAGACATTTCGTCGAGCAGCTTGCGACCCACCCGTTCTGGAACAGTCGCGTGTACAACGCAGAACGTAGGTGCGAAAGCTAGGCTCGTTTCCCTGCATCTCCTTGCCGGATCACCACGATGGCAGCGCACGCGGCGGCGGCGGCGGCGGCGGCGGCGCCCACGCCCTCGGCTCATAGGAGCATGGGCATGACGCTCTCAAGAGCTGCATCTCATGCTGCCAAGCCGTCCGCCGCTGCGGGGACCTAAACGGGTGGTCGGCTTCTGGTAGCCACGTACAAGGAGCGCCCACACCCATACGCCTCCACAGGAAGCGGCCTAGCGCGCTGCCGGTGCGGCGAGTCCGGCATCGGGCGCGGTGGAGAAGGGGAGGATCGCGCGGCCGCTTCATGGCGTGGTCAATTTGATCGGACGGCTAATCCCGACCCACTTTTCGACCCCTTCTCCAGCACACCTCGCATGTGCGGCGCGGCGCCGCCTCGTCGCCGACTGGCGGCGGCGGAGCTCCGGGGTGGTCGCTCATCCGTCCCAGTACAAAGGCATGCCTGTGGACATTCGTTTCGATTTGTGAGTAGTCCACGCCTTCACGGACCGAAAAAAAAAAATTGGAGCGGTTGTTGCTGATTAGCCATACCTAGAAGTGAAATTTGTGAGCTATTTTTGTACCTAGGTTATGCATCTTGTGTTTGAGCAGTTCAATGGTTTGATTCCCTAAACTCCAGGGATATCTCAAAGCGATGAACTTGTGAATAATTTTGGTGCCATGGCCCGGCTGTTGTTCCCCTAGAATTGCATTTCGATACTAACCTACCAAATCTGCTTTCTAGCATTTCTTTATAGTCTCCTCTCCTGTCCTCATTTAGTTTTGTTGTGGCCGGCATGTAAAACCACCTTTTATTAGGCTCGGGGTTAAATTAGATGGAATTGATAGTTGAGTGCCAGTTGTAGATTATCGCAAAAAAAAAAAGAGTGCCAGTTGCGGATGGCATCGGAGTTTGGGGTTAAAATTAAAATTAGACAAACGGAGTTGACTTGAGGGACCAAAAATAGACGTACTCCTTTATTTTTCTGTGTGTTGCTCTGGTCTGTTTATTTCCTTTTCGACTTGGACATTTATAGTTACCTTTTGAACTTTTTTAAGGCCAAGTGATGCAAAAACTTAGGGTGCATCACCCACTAATATGAACCAATGGAGGTGGTTCTCTTTTCTGTTCACTTTTCATATTCGGCTTGTCTGTCCTTGTCGACGACGTCCCTTATCGTAGGATGATCTGATATTCAAGTATATATTTGATGCTTCAAATCTATCATAACTCCATGCAATCAAACAGAGTCAAAAGTTTGAGTGGACATGCTCTTACTTTCTCAGAGAGCTACTGATTGATGTGCACATATAGATTGATAAATAGTCTTAGCTTTCACTTCGAGTGTGTTATTAGAGCTCAAAGTTGAAATGATTTTTCCATTGCATCAGTTTCTTTTTTTTCCCTTTTGTTTGTTTTCTACTTGCTTCCGTGCCTTTTAAGGTTCATTGAATGATAACAAAATCCCTGAAGGCAACACAAACATTATCAGTCTCACTCAATCTGTCACCTAATGACATCACCAACAGTGTAATCTAGCCAATAATTTTCAAAGTGTTAGGCTTGTTTGCATAGGTCAGCAAAGACTTAGGGTTGCATAGACCAGGTCTTCAAACTAAGTGGGGCCTTGTATATGTAGCATGAACTGGTACCCCACAGTCACCAATCCATATCGACTACTGTGTCTTCTTCTTTGTACCCTGTGCAACAATGGGCACACTTGCTAATTGCCATAGCAACTCTGTACTTGTTGCAGTTTCTTTTTGAGGCTTCAGACGATTACCTTTCCATTGCAACAAGTTGTTTCTTGTCTTTGAGTCTCCTGTGTTTTAAAGTTGGACAACTGATATATAATATCTGTTCTCAATATAATATCAACATTATCAGCGCCTTACTCAAAATATCACCTAATGAAGTCTGTAGCAGTATAGCTAGCAGGGACTTTCCAGCTCTTTAGCTTATTTGCATGGGCCAGGTCCACAAGGGCTCTATGAGGACTCATCCCTTATATATGTAGCATGAACTGATGCCTCACAGCCACCAAGCCTTTTTCTGCTACTGCTTCCTTTTCCTTGTACCTCACGCAACAATGCACACACTTGCCATAGCAGCTCTGCACTTGTTGCAGTTTCTAGCAACAATACCGACACTGGTATCTTCACAAGACATGGCAATGCCCGGTTGCACCCCCATATGCCACAACATAAGTATACCTTACCCATTCGGCATTGGCGATGACCGATGCTACCGTGATGAAGGATTCAAGCTCGTATGCAGCACGGAACAAGACCCTCCCGTCCTGTACATGAACAGCCCTGGATATCGAGTCGTCAAAATAAAGTTGAGTAAGAGGGTTCTGTACCTTGATACTCATGTCAACCGATTGTTAGGGGACCAGACCTGGCCGCTCAACTTATTAGATGGCAGGTTCTATCGTGTATCAGCAGCTGAAAATGTGTTTGCTGCCTTGGGGCGTGGCTTCAAGTTTTCGGTTAGTCTCCCCAGAGCAGGAAGTGCCAGCACCTGTGATTCCTACTGTCATCCTGATTATCCCAAGATGGCCATCGATGGCACGTGCTCTGGTGTTGGCTGCTGTTAGACGACGGTTGCAGAAGACAGTAACAGCTACGTGATCAAGCTTGTTCCCCTCGATGAGGCAAACTCAACTCGATCTGGCCAAGGGTGACGGTCAATGCCACATTTCTTGTGGAAAAAGGGGACTATTAGAGGAGGACAGGATACGCCATACCGTTGCAGAAGTATGCTGCCACACCAGGATCTGCTCCAGAAGTGCCAACCCACACTGTGGTCAACTGGATGCTTGGTAACTCATCTTGTGCGGAAGCTCTGAAGTCAGGTGACTTTGTGTGCCTCAGTGACAACAGTGACTGCCATGACGACCCTCGTGGAGGGTATGCATGCCAGTGTCAACCAGGATATGAAGGCAACCCTTACATGCATAATGGATGTCAAGGTATGATTGCTCTGCGCCATCTGGAACTGACATCACCGTATGATTGCTCTGCGCTAATTACTGTGTTTTGTGGTGTAACTTGTAACAGATATCGATGAGTGCACACAGCCAGATCCACCCCCATGCTTTGGACGCTGCATAAATACAGTTGGATCGTATGATTGTATCTGCCCACCTGCAACTGACGGCAACCCCAAAGTAAAAAATGGGTGTGCCCCAAGCAAATTGAAATTTTCAGGTAACAAGGACAAAGTTATATTCAATATCTAGTTCACTAGGTCTGCTGTTTAGATTCTAATTTTCTTGTGTTGAGATAGATTTATAGAAGAAAATCATTCAGAATTTCCTTTTAATATACTGTTCAGGATTGTTCATTGCGATCGGAGTTGGCAGCGGTATAGTAATTCTGCTATTTGTTCTTGCTGCTGCTGTCATAAGGAGAAAGGTCAGGGCTCAAAAAGCTAAAAGAAGGAAAGAATATTTCTTCAAGCAAAACAGAGGGCTTTTACTGCAGCAACTGGTAGACAAGGATATTGCTGAAAGAATGATTTTCAGCTTAGAAGAGCTTGAAAAGGCCACAAACAGGTTTGATGAATCTCGAAAACTTGGTGGTGGGGGCCATGGCACTGTGTACAAAGGTATTTTGTCTGACCAACGAATCGTTGCTATTAAAAGGTCAAGGCATGCGATTAAGAGAGAAATTGATGGTTTTATCAATGAGGTCGCCATACTTTCTCAAGTAAACCACAGGAATGTAGTGAAGCTCTTTGGATGTTGTCTTGAGACAGAAGTTCCATTGCTAATCTATGAGTTCATTTCGAATGGGACACTTCATGACCATCTACATGTATGTGCTCCACAATCACTGTTATGGAAGGAGCGAATGAGGATAGCCCTCGAAATTGCAAGATCTCTTGCTTATTTGCATTCTGCTGCTTCAGTTTCGATAATCCATAGAGACATAAAGACTACCAACATACTTCTTGATGATCGGTTGATAGCAAAAATATCAGACTTTGGAGCTTCTCGAGGGATTCGCAGTGATCAAACTGCTGTCACAACGACCATTCAAGGGACTTTCGGATATTTGGATCCAGAGTACTACCAAACAAGCCGGCTCACGGAGAAAAGTGATGTGTACAGCTTCGGTGTGATACTTGTGGAGCTGCTGACACGGAGGAGGCCATCATCTTACATATCACCTGAAGGCTTCAATTTGGTTTCACAATTTGTCTTGCTCGTGAACGGGGACAGGCTCTGTGATATGCTGGACCCTCAAGTCACTGAGGAGGCGAAAGAAGGAGAAACCAATGAAGTGGCAGCAATTGCAGTGATGTGCTTAAACCCAAAGGGAGAGGACAGGCCCACGATGAGGCAAGTTGAGACGAGACTAGAAGCGATTCAAAGTTTGGCAGACAATACCGGAAGCAATCAGGCAACTGAAGAGCATGCAGTTCGGACGAGCCATCCATCAGTTGAAGAGAGCAACGCCAATACCAGTGCCTGCAACTTGAGCAGGCACTATAGTATGGAAGATGAATTTTGGTCATCAATGAGCTTTCCTCGTTGATCATCTGCTTACCCTTCATCTCAAAGATTTTCTTTCCCCTTTTTGTTTTGACTGTTTGAAGCTTCCTGTGAAGCATCTGCAACAGTCCACACCGTATCAGTGTGGGTCTCTTTTGATCCCAATTTCGCAGCAAACCTTGAGAAGCTGCACTTCCCTCTCCATTCATGTATTTTGTAACTTGTGACATAGGCTGAATGCCATTGTGGTTTCTTTTGAATACTAGTCAAACGTTTTGTGCCACTGCAGTCACTTCCTTAAGCAAAATAGTACTGCTTGCTTGTGCTTATCAACACTGTTTCTTTGAATAAGAGTGAGGTAGATAAACTGTCCCCAATTTCTTACCTGCCGGCCTGATCCTTACAACATTTCTTTATTTTTCGTGAAGTCGTCAGTAAGTACTAGACAGGCGCATGTAGATTTTTTGCTTTTGTAATAATTGAGATGTCAACAGGTGCAGACAATATTTCCTTTTGTATAATTATTATATTTATCACATTCATTTTGGCATAGACAGTAATGAATGTTATTTCAGACGTTCCTCCTGAACTACCCTGATGGAAGTGGGTATATCCAAATTTGTACAGGATCAGATACCACCACAAGGTCCCTCCCTAGTTAGAAAATGTTGGCCTCGTCCGTTGACAGAAACTCCAAGTTGCTGCGAATCTGTGGTGTATGAACAGGGATCATTGGATTCTGTAACTGAATGTCTCCCATTGTAATATACTGACCCGATCCCATCAGTTCACCAATCACCATTGTCATTGGATTCTGAGCTTGTGTTTCGGCTAATTTCTTGTTTTGGAAGAACCAAACAGTTCCATTATTTCAGATATGCTCTCTGGCCATTTGGTGGAGTTACAAGGATTGAGGGCATCAACAAATTCAGTGATATGGATATTTCTTTACCTACTAGTATTAGTTTAATTCGTTTCGACAAAAGCATATATAGAAAGGTCCTCTCATCCAGTATACCTATTTCAACAGAAAGTACATCACGTTACAGGTGGACCAATGAACTTTCTTTTCATATCAAACTTAATGACCATTGCATCTATGAATTCTATGTCGGTACCGAACTTCTGGCGAGTTACCATGGCGTTTCACGCTGACACGCTCCAAGAGTATCATGCCAAGGAAAGAGATGTGTAAACAGCAAGAATGTTTGTCAGTTGTAACTGTACTAGAATGTAGGTACTTGTGCAAAACGACGGTGTTAACAAGAAGAATGTTTGGTCAATGAAGGCACGTTTCTTTTAAAGTTTCCTCCTAATGTTCCTTGATGGCAGTGGGTATATCCCTATTTGTACAGAATCAGATAGCATCAAAAGTTCGGTAGTTACAATTCTGTGTCATCATATCTGTTGATAGGATTTCACAAAACTCCAATCATAATCTGGACTGTTATTGGTATCCTTATAGTTGGCTGCAATGACAACAACAACAGTAGCAGCAAGTAACTTTCCATTACAAAGAAGTGAAGAACACCAGCCTAGTTTCTAACTATGCAACATGTTTGGCCCTTTTTGACCCTTGCTATAATCACCGCGGCATGTCCAAGATTTCTCTTTTTTTTTTTTTACTAACCTAGTTTATACAGACGGCCATCTTAGTTTCCAAGGCTGATCCATTTCCACATGCATGCTCTCTCGGCCATACCCTTATATACCTGTTGGCACTTCAAAACGAGGTGTTCATTTTCTTTCACCATCCCAGATCACCTCCTGGGGAGGAAGGTGAAAAATGTGCTTTTTACCGTGCTACTCCTCTTGCCATCTCAAGGTGATCTTGGACAGGGTGGTGCCGAGCTGCCTGCAGAGCCAAGGGCACGGCGCGAGCCAAAGCCTCGCGGCCGCAGGAGCGGAGGCGAGGCACCTGACCCTGGAGGAGATCCTGTACCCGCCGCCGAGCTGGGAGGCGGATCAGGGGACGCCGGCGCGGCGCAACTCCTCGAAGGTGTGCCCGGTGGACCTGGACGACGACGACTTCTCCGACGACCGCTCCGGGGGCGGCTACTCGCCGGCCGTGCACGAGAGCGTGTCCGCCGTCAGCAGGGCGTCGCTGCGGAGCCAGAGCAGCGTGTCGAGGAGGGTGAGCTTTCGGTCGCCGGACGAGTCCGACGTGTTCATCATCCCCGCGAGAAACGACCCGGACGAGGAGGAGGATGAGTCGAGTGACGGTGAGCCTCGCAGGATGTGAACAGAGGATGACACGGTGAGGACTGAGGGCAGGATTCCTAGCTATTTCGTCGTGCGACAGGCATTCCCTGATGGGCATCCTGTTCAAAGAAATAGCAGTATGTTATTTTTTTATTTTTTTTATCTTTTTTGGGCCGTTCGGGGAGTTTCGGGTGATACGTTTATCATCAAAATTCAAAGGAAAAGTGGCCGCGCGGCCCAGGCTCGCAGACTCGCACCAATACAGCAGCCCACCCGCTGGCGCGGGCTGGCGGTTGCTTCGAGAGATCCACGTAACGGGCCGTGCGATGACGACATTTTCAGTAGGTCCAGGAGCGGCCCGCTTCCCCCCAAGTCCGGCAGACAAAAAAGATCCGTGCCGCTCGCCGTGACAGGCGGCGCGCGCCCAACGGCGGCACCGATCCGTGGCCTCGTGGGCACCCCGTTCGTTTCGCGGCCGGATCGCAAGAGCGGACGAGGAGGTGCCACTCGCTCTCCCCTCCCTGTCTCGCGCGGATCCCCGAACGAAGCATCACACCAGCTCGCCACGCCACCACCACCACCGCCCTCCCTCCTCCGTCCCGCTCCACTCACTTCGCCGACCACCCCTCGACACCCCATGAAAGCACCACCAGTTCACGCGCGCGTGTTCTGAGACGGAGGGAGAGAGCTTGGTTTGCCTGTGCGGTAGCAGTTGGGGCCCGGCGAGATGGAGAGCTACCTGAAGGAAAACTTTGGGGGCGTCAAGGCGAAGCACTCGTCGGACGAGGCGCTGGGCCGATGGCGCAATGTCGTCGGCGTCGTCAAGAACCCCACCAGGCGGTTCCGCTTCACCGCCAACCTCGACAAGCGCTCCGAGGCCGCCGCCATGAAGCGCTCCAACCAGGAGAAGCTGCGGGTCGCCGTGCTCGTCTCCAAGGCCGCGCTCCAGTTCATCCACGCTATGTCCCATATCGTCCAGATCACCGGGCAAGAGTTCCTCCAATTTCGCCTCTGAATTGAATCTTACCGCAAACCGCGACTCCGATCCACTGCAGGCCTCCCGCCGCAGGCCGACTACACGGTGCCCGCCGACGTCGCGGCGGCGGGCTTCGGCGTGTGCGCGGAGGAGATGAGCTCCGTCGTGGAGAGCCACGACATCAAGCGCCTCAAGACGCACGGCGGCGTGGAGGGCGTCCTGTCCAAGCTCTCCACCTCGGCGTCCGACGGCCTCCCAGCGTCGGCGGACAAGCTGGCGGCCCGGCAGGAGCTCTTCGGCGTCAACCGGTTCGCGGAGGCCGCGGCGCGCAGCTTCTGGGTCTTCGTGTGGGAGGCGCTCCAGGACATGACGCTCATGATCCTCGCCGCGTGCGCGCTCGTCTCCCTCCTCGTCGGCATCGCCACCGAGGGCTGGCCCCACGGCGCGCACGACGGGCTCGGCATCGTGGCCAGCATCCTGCTCGTCGTCTTCGTCACCGGCTCACCGCCACCAGCGACTACCGCCAGTCGCTGCAGTTCAAGGACCTCGACAAAGAGAAGAAGAAGATCACCGTGCAGGTCACCCGGAGCGGATTCCGGCAGAAGCTCTCGATATATGACCTCCTCGTCGGCGACATCGTCCACCTCTCCATCGGCGACCAGGTGCCCGCCGACGGGCTGTTCGTTTCCGGGTTCTCGCTGCTCATCAACGAGTCGAGCTTGACCGGTGAGAGCGAGCCGGTCGCCGTCCACGCCGAGAACCCGTTCCTGCTGTCGGGGACCAAGGTGCAGGACGGCTCGTGCAAGATGCTCGTCACGACCGTCGGCATGAGGACGCAATGGGGCAAGCGGCCACCCTCAGCGAGGGCGGCGACGACGAGACGCCGCTCCAGGTCAAGCTCAACGGCGTCGCCACCATCATCGGCAAGATCGGCCTCATCTTCGCGGTCGTCACGTTCGCAGTGCTCACCCAGAGCCTCTTCTGGCGCAAGATCTCGGACGGCTCCTACTTCAGCTGGACCGGGGACGACGCGCTGGAGCTGCTCGAGTTCTTCGCCATCGCGGTCACCATCGTCGTCGTGGCCGTCCCCGAGGGCCTGCCGCTCGCCGTGACCCTCAGCCTCGCGTTCGCCATGAAGAAGATGATGAACGACAAGGCGCTCGTCCGCTACCTCGCCGCCTGCGAGACCATGGGCTCCGCGACCTCCATCTGCAGCGACAAGACCGGCACGCTCACCACCAACCACATGACCGTCGTCAAGGCCTGCATCTGCGGCAAGGTCAAAGACGTGAGCAGTTCCTCGGAGACCAAGACCTTGCCCACCGAGCTGCCGAGCTCTGTCGTGGCAATGCTCCTGCAGTCCATCTTCAACAACACCGGCGGCGACGTCGTCATGAACCAGGACGGCAAGCGCGAGATATTGGGCACGCCCACCGAGACCGCGATCCTGGAGTTCGGCCTGTCGCTCGGCGGTGACTTCTCCGCCGTGCGCAAGGCGAGCACCCTCGTCAAGGTCGAGCCCTTCAACTCGGCCAAGAAGAGGATGGGGGTGGTCATCCAGCTCCCCGGCGGCGCTCTGCGAGCTCACTGCAAGGGCGCGTCGGAGATCATCCTGGCATCGTGCACCAAGTACCTGGACGAGCACGGCAACGTCGTCCCGCTCGACGGCGCAACCCTGGATCACCTCAAGGCCACCATCGACAGCTTCGCCAACGAGGCGCTGCGCACGCTGTGCCTCGCCTACATTGACGTCGACGGGGGGTTCTCGGCAAGCGATCAGATTCCGATGGGTGGGTACACCTGCATTGGCATTGTGGGGATCAAGGACCCTGTCCGTCCCGGCGTCAAGGAATCGGTCGCCATCTGCAGCTCAGCAGGCATCACTGTCAGGATGGTTACCGGTGACAACATCAACACGGCGAAGGCGATTGCCTGGGAATGTGGCATTTTAACTGAAGGTGGCGTAGCCATTGAAGGGCCAGACTTCAGAGTCAAGGGTGAAGAAGAATTGCATGAACTGATACCGAAAATACAGGTGAGCTGGTCGATGTACTACTTGCCTTTGCCTACCATTTCTGAGCTTATCTGTCACTGTGCTCTGATTTCATGGGTCAGGTGATGGCAAGATCTTCGCCACTTGACAAGCACACCTTGGTCAAGCATCTTCGGACTACATTTGATGAAGTTGTCGCGGTGACTGGTGATGGCACAAATGATGCACCTGCACTTCATGAAGCTGATATTGGGCTTGCAATGGGCATTGCTGGAACTGAGGTACTATTATTTATGACATTTTCATAAATTAAATACTAGAATTTTCTATTTCATAAAAATATTATCAGTATTGGGTTTGTAGTAAACAAGCAATTATGTAATTGGTACCTATATTTTTCGGCATGTTATTCCTTGTGCTATTCTTGACATCCGCATAACAGCTCTAAGAATGAACAATACTGTGAGTTGAACCATCATTTATCTTTATGTGAAGGTGGCAAAAGAGAGTGCGGATGTTATCATTCTTGATGACAACTTCTCCACTATAGTCACTGTTGCTAAGTGGGGTCGATCAGTGTACATCAATATTCAGAAGTTCGTGCAGTTTCAGCTGACAGTCAATGCGGTTGCTCTCATTGTAAACTTCTCTTCAGCTTGCTTGATAGGTACTTTATGAAAAGTTGATTTTATTTTTTCTTAAAACAAAGAATTTATCCTGCAATGCAATTTCATCTATGACAGAAATACCGGAATGATCCTTTTATATCTGCAATAATGTTTCGGATAATCCAAAATCGGGTTCTAATACTAATACTGCAAACTTTAAACTTCCGAATCTGTTTGTTCTGTCAGTTGTTTCTCACTGTTCTTGTACTTCTGCTTGTTGATGAAGGGAGTGCTCCTCTTACCGCTGTGCAATTGCTCTGGGTCAACATGATCATGGACACACTAGGCGCACTGGCATTGGCCACCGAACCTCCAAACAATGAGCTGATGAAGAGAACTTCTGTTGGAAGGAAAGGAAACTTCATCAGCAACGTCATGTGGAGGAACATCATGGGACAGGCCATCTACCAGTTCCTCGTGATTTGGTATCTGCACGCTGAAGGGAAATGGCTCTTCGGAATCGAGGGCGACAACTCTGATCTAGTCTTGAACACAATCATCTTCAACTGCTTCGTAGTCTGCCAGGTAACGTGGAAGTGGTTCCTGCATCATTCATTTTTCTGATTTTACCAAATATATAGGCCTCCTTGGATTTACTTTGTGTCTCTTGCTGGAACTATGGCATCAGTGTGCTAATGAATAACATGGTTTCAGCAAAACACTAAACTACAGTAATTGAGATTACTTGGTACAATGAACTTATATCGAAAAGTATGGGATTATTCCACAGAATCCCTACTAAGAAAGGCTGAAACCTGTAAGTAGCACTTTCATACTTTCCACTAATTCTTTTTTTTCTGAACCGTGCATGTTGAAAGGAATGCAAGGCAACCTTCTAGAGTATTTTCTATAGAGAACTCTACAATTAGTAATAAATAAATTTAGAAAATGTTAGAATATTTTAAAATTCTCTAAAAGGGACACTTGGCTTAATACCACGGTGCCCCTTAGATTATAAATAGAGACCCCCTCCCTTGCCATGGTATCCATCCATGAGCATGGTAGATGAGAGGTGGTAGTGCTACGTAGAGGAGAAGGGTGAGTGCTAGGCTAGCCACTAAAGAAGAGAGTGGTGTGTACTCGTGAGTGGTGTGTACTCGTGTGTACTCTTGTTGTGTTGTAATAAAGTCTTATTCTTGTAAGTGTTAGTCTCCCGGTTAAGCCTAAGTGCTTAGTGTATAAGTTGTGATTCATCGAAGGTTGGCTCTGTCACCCAGGATCACAAAGGGTCTGGGCTTCATCGTAGGTTGGCTCTGTCACCCAGAAGCCAGCTTCATCTATTGGTAGGCTCTCCCACCCGGAAGTGAAAAGGCGGCTCTGCCATCAAAAGTACTCGATACACTAAGTAACTAGAAATTAAAGAGGCTGGCCGATTCTCTAAAGTGAGTTGGTGTGTTATAAGTGTAGGTTAGAGCCACCTCGATTTCCAACATTGCAGATATTCAATGAGGTGAGCTCAAGGGAGATGGAGAGGATAAATGTCTTCGAGGGCATCAGCGACAACAACGTGTTCGCCGCCGTCCTCGGCAGCACCGTCGTCTTCCAGCTCATCATAATCCAGTTCCTCGGCAACTTCGCGAACACGACCCCTCTCACGTTCACGCAGTGGATCGCCAGCATCTTCATCGGCTTCATAGGCATGCCGATCACCGTCGTGGTGAAGATGGTCCCGGTCGATTCGGCGTAGGAGGCACAACCAATTCCTGTCAGAAACTGAAGCCTGACAATTTTTGGCCATTGCCATTTGCATAACATAGTTCTTTTTTTCCTTTTGTGTAATGCATTTAAGCGAGTCTTTGCCCATTTTCATTGCTTATGATCTAGAGGTTGAGACAGGTAATGGGCCTGATCATTCAAACTGTCGAATAGGTTCTTGTAGCTTTTGGTATTCCAAAATTTTCCCCCTATGTGTTTTCTATGGAACTCTGGAATTGTATATGGCTCGACATGTTTACATCAAGTCACCAACAACGAGTTCATTCATTTCTGATTCTACAACTGGAGCATGAACCTTTTTTTTTTGGAAAAGGAACTGGAGCATGAACTTGCTGCTGTTTTCCCGTCACAAGCTCCATAAGGAACTGAAGCAAGGACTGCGCGCCCGCGCCGCGTATTCCGCGGCCAGTGCGCCGCCGGCCGCTGCTCCGTGAGGTGCCCGGCGCGTGCGCGCTGCCCATCCCCTCGCCGTGCACGCGTCTGCTAGCGCACCTGGAGGCGCCGCCCAGGGGCCGGATGTTCGGTCGCTCGGACTCCGGGCCTCCGGCTCGCCGTCGCCGACCCGTGCCTGGCGCTAAGCGGCATGAGCATGAACCAGTGCGCCGGCCTCCTTTTTCATGGCGGCCGCGGCCCGGGGTCACGGCCCGCCCATGGCGGAGGCGCCATCGACTGATCACCGGCCAATGCGAGCTACACGTCTGGGCACGTCGCAAAGCACCAAGGTGGCCCCAGAAGGCAACACGGGCGGGCCCCTGAGGCAGCAAGACGAGGAGAAACGGCAACGCGAAGAAGACGCCATTCCCCGGGCGGGCGCGGGCGGTGATTGGTCGAGCCTGTTGGGGACGGGGGGTGGATGAAATACCGTCCACTCCCGTTTCCTATCCCCTTCGACGAAAATTTCTGAAAAAAATCTCAGAGACTGAGGAGGCGATGGTGAAACAACGCACCAAATTTCAGTCTCATCCTCGACCTGTGGAGGGAGAAACTAAATCGAGAAAATCTGGAGGCGGGGTGGACGGTATTTCAAATACCATCCACCCCTGTGTCCCTGTATTTCAGTTCATTCGCAGCCAAACCGAGACCCAAAAAACCTGAGAAAATTCATGGAGGCTGAGGGTTCAACAAAGAATCACCCCACCAGATTCAGACCCTGGCTCAATCCATATCAGGGGAACAGGATTACAGAACCATGGCGTTCGTTCCTTCCGTTCCGGTCTTTCTTCGTCCCTTTTTCTGAACCTGGCAGGTGCAGGCCCCTGTTCCTCGTTCAGTCTGTTCACCTTGCCGTCGTCGCCGAGCCAGACCGCACGCGGAGAAGCTCGCCCTCCATGGCCTCGAGCGCGGGACACGACGATTCATCCACACCGACGGGTCGTGGCCGATCACGCCGGGGCGCACAGCTGCGGGCAGACAGGCGGCGCCGGTTTGGGGTGGGTGTGTGTGTGTGGGGGGGGGGGGGGGGGGGGGGGGGGGGGGGTATGGGCTGTGGCCACGCCCTCTTGTCACGGGAATATTTTCTTTCCGTCCCCTCCCCCTGCTCCGCCGCGCTGGAGCCCGGAGTCCCGTCGCCATCAGGGACGACGTGCCTGCAGCTGCGGCTGCCGCGGCGGCCGGGAACGCGGCGTGCGGGATCTCCCTCCATTCACGCGTTCGGCAGGCAGGCAGGCTCACCCATCAATCATAGGCTCGCAACCGCAGCAATCGACAGCAGATTTTGTGCCTGACTGCCCTCTATCCGTTCCGAATTTTGTATCCTGTGCATCTCATTCCTGCGTGTTTAAAATCTAGTATGCAAATCATTGATGCGTGTTCTCTTGCTCAGTCTCTCTGCTACTGTATAGAATCCCAATGTTTTTGTTTCCTAAAAATTGTAGGGTGAAGAAACCACTACCCTACCATTCCAAAAAAGAAAGAAAGAAACGAACTCAAAAAAAAAAGAGAAACCAGTATGTTTCCCGTTATCCATATTTTTGCACTGTCGGCTGAACCAATCTTTCAGTCAAACGACTATTACCCGCTTGGGAAAGCTGCGGGCATGTGAAAAGGAGCTTTTTCCGCGCCTGCTCCTGCCCTCAAGGCTTTTTGGCTCCAAGACTGCACTGGCGCGAAAGCGAGGCCGGCTCGTTGTCACGGCGAGTGATGATGCTACGGAAGCCTTGGTGGTAGTGGTGGATGTTCGTCCCCGCGGCGGCTGCTGGTGGTGGTGGTGGACGGCAGGAAGTCAATGCAGTCTCTGTTGAGAGCCATGAGGACTTTTGAGCAACAGTTTTGACAAGATGTGTATTTTGTACTGCAAACTTTAGAGCAATTCATATATCCAAACAGAATATTTTTTTTTTGCAGTAATATATCCAAACAGAATATGATAAGCTTTCGCAAAAGAAAACAGAATATGATATGACAAGTCTGATTAGCAATGCAATGATTCACCTGTCAAAACTAACAAATCTAAAGTTCTGGGACCAAGATCGTCAGAATTTGCACAAATGTAAGCATGCTGTCTTCACTGAGAGGGACAGATCAGTTGGGGCTAAGATGCAGATGAAGCACGTTGGAGAAGACAAAGCCGGTTAGCCATGATTGATCTGTCAAAACTAACCCATCTAAGTTCAGACCAAGATCGTCAAAATTTGCACAGACGCACGTACTGAGAGAGAGAGTGACAGATCAGTTGGGGCTGAAATGCAGACGAAGCACGTTGGAGTGCTGGAGTAAACAAACCATCCCGGCCTAAACCGAGGCTAGTGTAAACGCTAGGGCAAGCAAAGAAAGAGAAAGGTTTCAGGTTCAGGTCTGCGACACAGCAGGACGCTGCCAATTTTCCTCGGCGGTGTCAGGTTCCGTAGCGCACCGGATCCTGAAGTCAAAACCGGCAGCTCGAGAACACAGGTACGCATCGTAATCGACTAAACAAAGGTGGTCGAGACAGCGACGCCATCGTTACGCCTTGATTACTAGTTAATGCCCGATCCACGTTTCGTGCTGCTTATGCTAAGGGGCCTTGCGCTTTGTATAATGTCTCTCATCGCAAGCTTGGTCGGGCGGAGTGCGCGAATCCCGAGGACAGCAAAGTTTTTTTATGCTACTGTAGTGAGAGTTTTTTTTTCTTGGGCTCAGAAAAGGAATTTAATCTGAGATGATACTAGTTCTTTTCCCCATCTGGAATACATTTCAGAGGCATATGTATGTAGGTTGCTGCATTGGTTGAACAACTGACTAGATTCATGTCCCTCATTAGGTGCTAGTACTTCTTTTTGAGAGAAAAAAAAGAAATCATTAGCTGCTAATACTTGGCAAGTTCAGAAGCAAATGCAGTTGCTGCATTTCAGAAGCTTTATATAAAACAAGTTCATCGAGTGCATTGAGCCAAAGAAGTTCTAAATTGCAGTTCAGGTAAGTCAAGTGACTTGACCGGTCAAAAAGAGCCTACATGGGGGTAACAGAAAAAGAGAAGTTCGAACAGTGCTGATGTCAGGTTGTCACTGCATGACAAGGATGTGATGCAACATAAGGAGGGAAGAAATAGTCTATATAAGCACATTATTATGGGGTTGTTAGGGCACAAACAAGTTTAAGGTGTATAGCTGTACACCATCAGCATATATATTCAAACGCAAACAAGAGGAATATTGGCTTAAAAGGACCTCATACAAGCCACATGAATAATTCTAAAAACTGGCTCTCATCAGCAGATCACTGCTCAATCATAGAACCTATCCATCCCCCAACAGAAGGGCGAAGTGCAAGGATGGTCCATTCGACAAGACCGGAGAGTCTCAAGACTGCACGCAAAAAGGCACCTAAAAGACAAAAAGTACTTGCACATAATGTTTGCTCAATGATTCTTGGCAGGAACAAGACGCATCAAGTTGGCACTGCAAAAATCAGTTCAGTACTGCTGCTCTGTAGATCTTGTTCTGCACGAGAAATGCTTAGCACTGAAAAATGAATTGGAGAATCAGGAACCTTTTGATGCATAGTAAATGCAGCAAACAATAACTGCATTGCGCTACAATTGGGCTAAGCCTAAACGAACAAGATAGAGTAGACAGAAGAGAAGAGTCAGGTTTTCAGAAGTTTCATTTCAAAAATGGTTTTCAGAAGCTAATCGCTCAAGAACACTGCATCAATTAGTATCGCAAAAATTTGACTTGTAAGATGTAACATTGCACTGAATGATGACTTTATACACAGATATATTGAATTCATAGGATCATTTCGATCTCCAATGATCGATACTGTTCTTGAAACGGTAATCGACAAAGCTACAAATAGTTTGAAGAAAGAAGCTAAAGCAACAACAACAAAAGCAGCAACAATCTCCAAGGAGAGGAAAGCGAAAACGAGTCTGAATTGAGAAAAATGCCTGGCTTTCCCGCATGCCAAAATCCGTGTCGCGAAACACGGCTCCTCCTTCGCCAGAACTCTCCTCAATCCGTCGAGCCGCTGGTCCGCACGACGAGCTCCATGGCTTTGCTCTGAAGAAGAACTGAGAAGGCGAGGAGGAGGAAGAAGAGATCACCGGAGCCACGGCCTCTCCGGGACGGGGAGCGAGGAACGGCGGCGGTGGAGAAGAGGCAGCAGGTCGCAGAAGATGGCGGCATTGGCATCCTCCTCATCCTTCTTCATGTCCTGGTGAGCTGCTGCTAACTCGGAAAGCACCAAGAAAGCGTGTGTTAGCGAGGGATAGAGAGGGAAGGGAAGGTTTCTTTACACTAGAGGCCAGTGCGGCAGATTATAATACTAGAGGTTTTTAAACACACCCAACGTAGCAAGTTAGCAAGGGCTCGCACCAGGATCTTCTGTGGCTGCATACATGTGGCACACCTAGGCATGTACAATCGATCAGCTCATTCAGAAGCTTAAAACCATGAACATTAGACGGTACGACATAACATGCTGGTAGTTTCGCCCTTTGCCTAACATTTAGGATTAACATATTTATTCAGGCCATGGAAGGATCCACTAGAGATTATAAATAGCTGGTTTATTGCTTACGTATAACCACTGAAACTTGGATTACTAAAAGCCTCCAGCTTACGAGATTATAGGAATCTAGTTAGATTATTATCGGATGGACTATAGGTTGTGGTGTCTGGATCAGTTAGAGCTTATAAAAATACTGTTATAATTTTAGCTAATCCAAACAGGAACTTCTGAAATTAAAGTTAGTTCTACTTATTCATGTAAAAGATCAATTGTAATTTCCACTTTTGGACATTTTGTACAATAAATACTGAGTTATTGGCTCTCAAATTGTTTTTCTCTTTTTTAAAAATGAAATATTTGTAATTTTAGAAATCTCTTCTCTACTATTACTAAGCAAGTAATGATTACTTGGTCCGTCAATCGAAGTCTAATCGGAATCCGGGTGACCGTATGTCATGTGATTTATATGGCTTTCCGTAGCAACGCACGAGTATATTTGCTAGTACTATAAAACCTAACATGGTTGGTGGTTCATTGCACGACCAAGATTATAAGACTCAAAAGTCAAACTCCCAACTCTGTTTGTGTAGAGCACGTTCATCGCAAACAATATTGTGTGTTTGCATTCGCCGAGAAGTGGAGAACAAATGCAGAAGATCTAAGTTTATAAAGAGAGATAAGGAAGAAGATTGTTCACACAAGTAGCAAACCAAAGAACGACCTCTAAGGCTTTGGTTTGTTGATCAAAGAGATGGTAGCTAGTGGTCCAAAAGTGAAAAACACTGCCTTTTTCCCACGCTCACATAATGGACCCATTTTTCCATCTTTCCTACACAGTGAAAAGGAGGGATGAAGTCATGAGGTTCTCTTTTGCCGTTAGGCTTAGCAACTATTAGCAGCGGTGACTTTTGCTTTACCCTTCAAATAAATCTCTGTTTAGAAAGTAAAACGTTCAAGGAACAATAGGCATGTGGGATCAAGCAATGACCAGAAATTCCAACGAAGAACATGTGTAAAAACCTTGTTTCGTAGGGTTTTACACGGCAAGAAGAGGCAAGGCCAAGGGCCAAGGCATAGTTGTCAGGCCCTGGTCCGCGCACCGCACCACGCGCGGCACAGGTGACGCGACGGCCACGGGCGCTTTGACCTCCGGCGCCGGGGGGCCACCCGCCACTCCGTCGCCTCTGCGCCGCATCACGTGCAGAGCGTCCCTGGCCCCGGGGCCTCGCGGCCATTTCGTCCGGTCGTCGCCGTTCCGGGTGGGTTCGCACGTGCGGGTCTCCACGGCCGTAGCCGCCGGTCGGGCGTTCCCGGGACCGAGCCCCACGACATCGGCCCGGCTCTTCCACCGATGGCCATGGCCACCGAGGCCGAGGACGAGGCCCCGGCGCGCGCGGCAGCTTCTATTAAGACGCGCGCGCCCATCCCCACGGTGGCGGCCAGCGTGCCGTTGTCGCCGCCGCTCCCTCCTCGGACCTGTAGCAGCCAGTGGTTCCGCCATGTTGAAAAGGCACCTGGGTCGCACTCGGCCTCAGGTCTTGCTGTAGAGCATGGAAGTTTACGTAAGCTGCACAGCCATTCGTACAGCAGATTAGGCTGAAAACATAACGGAGCGAACATATATACACACACAATATAAATAGTTATTTTTTTATTCAAATCTGGACCTGTTTGTATATGTCCATCCTATTCGTATATAAGATATTCGATTTTGAGTATCCGGATTCGGATAGAGTATAAATATTGAATATCAAATATGAATACTAGCTATCTATTTAGTGTCTAGACCTGTTTGGTCGGATGGAAAGACGGATAATACCACTTTCATCCCTACCGCATATCCTAAATTCGCACGCCGAGATGAGAAACCTGAAGGAATTCAAGCACCATACAAGCCTGAACATCAGGATCGTCCATCGGGGTGGACTCCGCCACCCTCCCAAATACTCGTCGCGCTTCTTACCGACCGTTGATCCAGCTCAATCTGATCAGTATAAATGCAAGTGAGCACTCCAGGTCGCCAGGTCTGTGAACTGAAGCGAATCTACCTTTTCTTTTCTCTTGTTTTGGGCGTAAACTGGGTCGAATCATGGAGCGTGCTGGGTGCTGCTGCTCGGTAATCCGAACCGATTCTACGAAAATAAATGAAAAAAATCACCTTCATACAGATCCCAAGTTGACTTCATGGAGGCCCACTAAAACTCACAAAGCCCGTACATTGCATGGGCCAGATCGCAATCGCTCAAAAAGAAAATCCAAACCCATCTCACACCACACGCTTTCCTACAGTGCGGGCCCGCTGAGAGAGAGTACTAGCTAGATCGGTGGCGACGGTGGGTACGTGCGTGTCGCGACGAGGCTCGCCGGCATTCATGCCACTAGTTGCATTGGGGAGGGAGGTTGGCACTTGGCAGCACGCCGGACGCCGCCGGCGACCGGCCGCGGCCAAATAAAACGAACGGTGGTAGGTGCTCCCGGAGCTAGCTGGCCACCGCCGACGATCGGCGCCGGGCCGGCCGGGACAGGCACATGGCCGGACACGGAGATACACCGAGGAGTGGATCGGAGCTTTAGCTACTAGCCGCTCGTGCGTCGAGATCGCAAGTCGTGGCCACATCAGTAGTAGTAGTAGTAGCATGGACCAGCAGGCATGCATGTGCGTACGTACGGCGACGATACGTCGCGAGTCTGGACAGACGGGAGCTTCGGCGACCGTACCGTCGGTGCCTGCTGTGCTGTGCATCAAGGGGATGCATCAGCTCCTCATTTCCTTTGCTGCTGGTCACTGACGCGTGGGCCTCAAACGTCATCAATCCCACACGACACCTCAGATCAGGCGCCCCTATTTAAAGACCAAACATTCCCTCGCACACCTTCCTCGCTAGCACTTCACAACACATTCCCAAGCAGACCTCCGCCCGCCATGGCTCGCGCTCAGCTGGTGGCCGTCCCCCTCGCCGCCGCGGCGCTGGCGCTGCTCGCCGCCGCGGCGTCCTCCTCCGAGGCCGCCTCCTTCACCTGCGCCCAGGTCCTCTCCGTTATGTCCCCCTGCTTCGCCTACGCCCGCGGCGACGGCCGCATCGGCCAGTGCTGCGGCGGCGTCAGGAGCCTCGACTCCGCCGCCAGGACCCCCGCCGACAGGCGCTTCGCCTGCGGCTGCCTCAAGTCCGCCGCCGCCAGGGTCAGCGGGCTCAACGCCGCCACCGCCGCCAAGATCCCGTCCAGGTGCGCCGTCGACATCCCCACCATCAGCCCGTCCATCGACTGCTCCAGGTAATTAACAACAGACACGGACGCATGCGACTGCCATGTCCGCCTCCTTTAATTATCGATCGACCATCTCTGCGACTTGCTTGGACATGTTAATCTCTCTGCATTGCATACTGAATTCTTCAATTCATGCAGGGTGAGCTGAACGACAGCCGGATCCATCCTATCATCGCGCCGGACCCTGCCTCCGCCGTCGCTACGTATCTAGCTAATGATCAGTTACTCATGATGAATAAAATCTGTCCGGTCTCTCGAAAAGATGAATAAATAAAATCTCTCCGTCGCGTGCACTGTTATACGCTTGCAATGGTAGTGTGTACCTCGTTCATGTGAGACTCACAACGAGTCGTTCTTGTGCCACTGTTATAAGAGTAATGTTTCCTTTCCAAATGGGAGCTCACTACGGAGGAAGATTCCCACCAAACTATATGTGGAGCAATGAGTTTTTGAAGTAGATAAGAGTAGAATGCATGTGCCAGAATGAGGTTTTCAACATATAACCCGTGATACACGATACTAACAACGAGAGAAAGGTCGTTGCTACCGGTAAAAAAAAAACACATTACTGCTGGTTAACAAATTTTTGAACTGGCAGTGACTAAGGCCGGTTATAATCGATCGACGATTATATTCTCGGCACCACTAATTAAACTGGCCTGATGGGCAATGTCATTACTGGTTCATGTAAGAAATTGGCAATGATGATTGCCGTTGTGAAAATTCCGGTGACAGGTCCCTTGCATTGGCACTTACCCCAGCTCGCTGTTCGCAGAAGGACCAACACGGCGACACCATGAAAGTAGCATCGATGTATCTTTTGGGGTACAAACATTTCTCATAGAGTTGACCTGTGCGTACAGTCATACATTATAACAAACCAATTGATAAATCAATTGAAAATTACAGCACTCCTACGAGTATATAGTGTTTTGCCATCAGGCGATGCTATTTCCTGCAGTAGACGGACAAAATGTTCAGAATGCAAGTCGCAACATGGAACCAGCCATCAGGGATTCTAGGTAAAAATAAATCTGTCCAAAAGAACTGATTTTCTCATTTTTGCTATCTCGGGCTCACAGCAATCATGTCCATGGTAAGATGTTTTCTCAGACACAGTTACCACTTGCCAGCTCAAGCAATCAGGACACGAAACCGTTCAAAGGAAAAATCAGGACATGAAGGCGACAGTTAAAAAAATGCAACGCGCCAATGGCAGCATCGGAACCAACTCTACCAACCTAAGCAGTGCATAACCTCAGCGTACTCTAAAGCCGGCCGTAGAACATAACTAGCTCACACCTAAGACAAACCGAGGCACATTAGCAGCTATCACCTACACTACACAACAACGATATCACAGGCAGGTCAATCACAAGCCGAAGAGGGCTTTCTTTTTTTCTTGGTAATCTAATAATCATCATCTTCGATCCAACCATTTGATGGCCCTTGATGGACAGCCGGATGGCCCATGCTTTGGGATAGGAACTGACGTGAGGCATTGCATCCAGGCCGGAAACGCAGTCCCGGGAAGGAATTTCTTGGTGGAAGAGTTCTAGCATTATGCCTGGCTGCAGGACGCGAGCCTGCAATCCGCGAGTCGTCTCGCTGCCCGCACTGGGAGTCAGCTTCGGGTGTCACAGCAGGTGGCGAGTCTGCAATCCGTGAGTTGTCTGGCTGCCCGCACTGGGAGTCAGCTTCGGGTGTCACAGCAGGTGGCGGATGCTGTGCACGAGCTGTAGGACTGCCCAACGGTGGTACATCGCTCAGCTCTCCCTCCTCCAGGCCTGGTGAGTCTTCCACCCTCCAGTATTGAACCCCAGCTGCACATCTGCCTGCCTGTGATGAATCTTCTGGCAAATAGTATGAGCCAGCAGCTGATGTTACCTCATTACAGTCAGCTGCAGCAGTTGGTTCCTCTTCCGGTGCACAGCCAACAGCATGATCAGCAGCAGCAGTTGATTCCTCTTCCAGTGCACTCCCAACAGCATAATCATCAGCAGCAGTTGGTTCCTCTGCCAGTGCACTTCCAACAGTATAACAGGCTTGGGAGTTGGTGCCTCCATGCTCTGATATTGATGAAGCATGATCTTCTCTTTCAAAATCAGTTTCCGATAATGAAATGCTCATATCAGGTCCGGCAACCATGTCTGCATGATGAGCATACGTTGGATCACTCCTTCCTGGGGTTTCATAGTTGCAAGGCTGCCGCGATCGACCATTGGTATCATTCCAGTAGTCCCCTGGAGCACTTGTTGGGTCATGGTATGTGTCAGATAATAACTGATCCAAAACAGAGGGTGGGATTCCTGCACCCTCGGCATCATCCATTTCCACATGCCCTGGGGTTGGTAGAGATAGACCATCAGCTACCTCCCTTTGACAATCACAAGAGAATGAATTTTGGCTGGGGAGGTGCCCCACTGATTTGGCGATCTCTGAATGCCTCTTAGCCCAATCACTACGGCTCCATAGAGAAAGCGGAGGAGGTGACATATTCCATTGTTCCATGACCTTGTTGTCAGCATCCAGAGATCCGGGAAGATAGAATGACTACATAATTTCCCCGCAGAAAGTGTCAGTAAACAATATAGCAACATTCTGAAGATAAGATGTATCTCAAGGAGACTGTCCAGAAGTACCTTTCCCGCAAGCTGCTGTGAGTCCTGCCATATTAGCTCATATGGTGGGTACTTTTTGTCCAATCTATCCAACATAAAGCATGGAAAGGTATTAGATATCAATTTGCAGCAAAAAAACATGCAGATAGAGAGTGAGAGAGGACACCTTTCAGTTTCCTTGGGAACAATAAGTATTATAAGCTTTGGCTTGAAAGTGAGGGCTTTGTTGATAAACTGATTCGCAAGAGAGGCTTTAAAACCAAAGGGAGGATTTAACCCCATGATCTGTAGATAACAACATGTATCGAATATAAATAGTTGAGACATTATGTCTCCAATGGGTTGAGAGCAATTCATGAGTTATTGTGATCATACCAATCGGCATCCTGTTGGCAATTCATCTGGTTGAACAGTCATCCAGTCTCGTCTCTCAAAACTGAAATCATTCTAGAAAATTGAAGATGATGTTCTACATGTCAGCTGTGCTACATCATTTTAACAGAAGAAGAATTGAAAAGAAGCAGCAAAAGATATCAGGTGCCAATTGAGGCCATCTCTAGTCTGTACCTTAATCAAACTTAAACATCCACATAGGTCATTGACTGACTGTTTGCTAAATATTAAAGATGCACTCAAACAAACAAAAAACCAGCCAATGCAAAATTTAGCAGGTATACTACCTTTGGTTGAATGAGATCATAATTTTTGTAGAAGCAATTTTTCCCAGAAGCTTCTAACGTTTCCTTCAATAGCAAGCTAAAATCGTTTGAACCGCAGCAAAAGTCGACAACCTGTAAAGAATAAGAATAGACGGCACTGTAAGGTTCATGACAAATGGCTTATCATCTATTTGTGATCATTTCTGCTGAACAGTAAATTTTGAAAGCCGTATAAAATGAGCACAGGGATAGAAATCAGCAAGTCTCTCTCCTTGAGCATCAAAATCATACGAAGATGAACTAAAAGATGAACATTCAAAGAACAGATATACATACTATAATATCTGCAATGAAATAGAAGCATGGTGATTAACCTACATGCAGCCCATAAAGTTGCTTGCAGTTTACTGCAAACTGAACTAATAAGATACAAAATTGCAGAGCCTCCCCTAAAGCGAATTACCAACACCTTTGACAATGTTTAACTATTTTTTCCAACAGTTTTAGCTATACACTCGTTTGCCAGAGGCATCATTCTGTACTAGACCTAGGAGTCAAAACTCATTATGGATAGAATATATCATGTACTATAGCATTTTCTTCGTCAGAGAATCTTCCTTGATCAAATGAACTGAGCAAAATGCATTGCATATATCATAAGAAAAGAAAACATACATAAAAGGATCATAAGGCAGCACATAGCATATACATTCAACAGAGGCCAATCTACATGATAAAACAAGAGCAGATCTTTACCGTGTCACCACTTTGAATATACCACTGTAGCTTATCAACAATCTGCACATATTTACAGAAGTTTCTTTAGTATCACAAAAAGATAGTGCATTCAGAAACAGGAACCAAACTAGCGTATAAACTAAAGCTTGCAAGAATTAAAAACCAGTAATATTTTCAGTTCCAAAATGGTAAATAACAAGAAATCAGTCTGAAATCTAATAACTATGTGAAAAATACTAGAATAATACGAGATAAATCTGTTCAGTTGTACAGCATTCTATATATAACCAATATAAATGAAACACGCCTAAGTTGACCTAGGAAGGTTACTGTTCCTTGCACCAAATTCTTCCCAGGGCTACTACAGGATATTGATTTTGTACAAGGATTATTTGATCCTACTATCACGATAGTTTTTTTGTTCAATTCTCGTATTCAAGGCGCAGTATCCAAATGCCAAAAAAAATGTACTGGATACAAAGATTCAATGCTAATTCCAATATTCCAATGGTGTAGAAAAGCATTGGCCTACATTAGAAAGCAGTATGATTTGTATCAATGCCCTCAATCAATTTTACAAAAAACATGTGCACCTACAAATTACAGTGTAACATATGTGCAAGTCATTTTTCACATAAGAACAAGAAACTTTGCAATTGGCTATAATTTCACAGTGATGTCAAAACTTATCAAAACTGAGCGATCCTAGACTCCTAACCACACTGGCAATCATATTGCAGAGTATTCAGAAAAAAGAATGGCCAAATTATGTTCCAAATTCGTTTTTGGAGTATGGATGCGAATTTGTCAATCCAACCACATCAAAGTATCTTTGTGGTATTTTTATGATAATTTTGTACCAATTGCGAAATTACAATACTAGCCTCATAACTCAAGAGGAGCATATCTATCTGTAAATGTTCATGATAGAATGTTAACACAAAGTGACAGTGTGATACATTGCTTCCAAGAGAACGGAAAAGAAAAGATCAACAAGTACAACATAAAGATAATCATGTCTTTTTTAAGCATAAATAGTTACACCTACCAGCTGGAGTTTATCCAGTTTCGTGAAGTGGCGCCCATAAGATGTGTAACGCATGCCATGAAGAAATGGTGCAAGATATATATTCAATTTGTTCTGTGGATAATAGATCACGTTATAACAGATATCAACCTTTAAAAATAACAAAAAAAGAGAAAATTGCACAAAACACCACGTTTCAGATCCATAATGTCACATTTCACCAGGTTTAACCACTCATTGCCAGTGGCGGAGCCAAGGGGGGGCTGGCAGGGGCCATGCGCCCGCCCCCCCCCTCCCCACGGCAACAAAGTGGCAATTTTTTTTACTCCCCCGTGATATACCAAGCTCAGGCTGCCATGCTTTATTTACTGGGCCTTAATATATGGCCTGACGTCTGAGCGTCTTCCTTTTCCTACTGATCTCCTATCCTCTCCCAGAATACTTTGGTGAATATGGTGAATATATTCAATTGACAAATTTGCATATGTCCTAATTATAACTATATATCGACCATGTTTACGGCCACCCCCCCCCCCCCCCCAAAAATTCCTGGCTCCGCCCCTGCTCATTGCACCTTTGCATATGTCACTATGCCCAATAAAAAATAATATTCTCCAAGTACCTAGTGTTGTAATCGGCTTATCTCAATGTTTAAGCAATACCCCCTCCAGGTATCACTTAAAGTCTTTTACTTCTCACGGTCTCCAAGGTATGATTTTGACAGCTATTTTTGCTATAACATACTTATAAAACCTAATAAATTTATGAAATTCCGAAAATACTTTTCAAGACAAATCTTCTCATAATTTTTATGTTTCCAAAGTAAAGTGAAGTCAAAGTTTTGGAGTTTGACAGCATGTTATCCTAAATGTCAAGTATTTGTGACCGGAGGTGGAGTGATAAGGTAGCCAAGTCAAGTAGTCTAAAAAATAAGAACTAGAACTTGTGTACACTAATATATGGATGCCATCAACTGCTATATTTGTAAAAGAACAGTAGTAAACCAAAATTTGCGTAAAAAAACAACCCAACCAGGAAGACAATTCCATCATTTTCTTGTACCTTCCACTTTGCAAGTTGAAAAAGATCACTAGGTGCACAGACGGATTTCGCATCTTCTATGCATGCACCATTTTCCAACATATGCAGAGCAGCTTTAACCGCCTACATGGAAAAACACATAAGAACCAACCAAATCCATGGCAGTTCTTCAGTTCTAACTTCTAAGTATAGCAGAGTACCTCAACGGATCTTTCCACCTTTCCCAGTGTAATGTTATCGGTGTTATGCAGGGCTGGGGCATGTGTAGATGGTACCACTAGCTTTTTTTGTACATCCTCCATTGTTATAGCAGCTGATATTGTTTGTGCAAACTCGAATATTCTAGAGAGAAGGGTAGTCTCAGTGCATGCAGATCATGGAAAAAAAATGGTATAGCAGTATTAAAGAAATCACAACTTGAACAAATACTGGAACCACATAATCCCACGGTTGGATTCACACAAAATATTTGATACCATAATTGGCACATAAATAATCATAAACAGAATAAATGTGATGGCTATGATCTGAGAACTTTAAGCATAGCTGTTTCCCTCATTAAAACATCTTAATCTTGCAGTAAATGACAGTTCCACTAGTGTAAAATGACAGTAGCATAGAGAAAATCTTAGGGTTTTTGAATGACATCTCAAGTTCCACCGAAACAAACATACACAAATCCCGAAGTATCTTAACAAACAGAATTCGTTGACTTCTAATAACCTCCAATATGCAAGTTTACACTGAATTAACAAAGAGTTATCAACAAAATTATATGCATAGTTTTTTTTCTTGGAGTTCCCTTTTACGGCGATTCTAGTAATTTTGTGTGGAAAGTTGACACCATCAAAACTTTATTTCGTAACAGAAGCATCTGACAAACAAAGTGATATGTTCAAGAGAATAAAAAGATCTAGGTGAGAGAGAAAAACGAAAACAGATAGCAGTGAACAGAGGGATAGGCTTGCCTCATCTCAGTGTATCTGTCAATCTCAGGGAATGAGCTAAATGGGAGTTTTGACATAACTACTGGCTTTTCTGTAACTTCTGATCTTTCTCCAGACACAGGTACTTTCCTCCTTTTATTCATCAAATTGCTCAACGAAGAATGTTTCCCTATACCAGAAGATCTTTTAACACTAGACAATGGAACAGAAGGAAGCTCATCAATACGCCGTATCTTCACTATCTTTTTGTTCATTCCATTTACATAATGGATGGGTTTCTTGATAGCGGCAGGTTTCTTGATAACAGCAGGATCCTCAGGAAACTTAATATGATTTCTTTTAGGGGTTTTATGTTTTGGATCAATATCATGCTTCCTGGACAGATAACAAAGTTTAGTCAGAAATTTATTGGTTAATAATCAAATCAGCAGAGCTAATTGACTGCAGATAACAAATCATACAGGCAATATATCAAGATACGATTGTTGGGAAGAAGATCGTCCCATGCCCTTTGGAAAACACATTGACCATTCTCAGTGAAGTCCTTGAAGGCTATTTCCCTGTGGACAGGTACATATATATTTAGATGAGTGTACATGGAATGGAAACTGCTATGGGAAAAATATGGACAATGGAAATATGTGTTTAATGCCTTGGCAAACATCTTCTATGATATGCCTTCGGGCACCGCCGACAAACAGCAAACTGCAGTTCCTTAACCTCTTTGTTTTCACCAAACTTGCAGATGTCACATTTGTGTAGCGGACAGGCAAATTTTGCTCCATTGGCTATCCTTGCTGTATACTCAGTTACTTTGACTTCATTTTCGGGGAAGAGTAACTGGGCAACACATTTAGCATGATAGAAGTAACCACAGGTTGCAGAAGCACATGGAAACACCTAAAAGAAATAAGGATGTTAAACAAAATGCCTTCAGAAGCATCTGATGATACAACATAAAGGAGCACTAGTACTTATACCATATTTTATAATTACCCTTTTAAAGTTATCAGCCAACAAGTCTATGAATGAAATTCGCGAAAGGGATTAACCTCAGGAGGATCAGCTTTAGCTGAACCTAAACATCCACAAGCAAAACATTGGTATCTTTCATGCTCACAATTCTTGCACATAAAAACTTTCATTTCCTGTAAATATGCATAATTCATCAAATGCTGCCCACAAAAGATTGGAGGATATATTAAGTCAATAAAATTAAACTTGTTTAATGTGAAAGGATCGTGATAAATACATTGAATTGCTCCCTGCTGTAGCCTAAGGTTGCACAATCTTCCCCAGAATCTTTGGTTGCATGAAACGACCTCAGACACCTGCCTTCACAGCTGCAAGAAATTGTAGAAAAAGACCACATCATGAATCAGAAACAACGGATGAACATCACAAGGGGGTGTTTTCTAACATGAAAAGATAATCATTGATGTTGCATGCCATTATATGTAGAATTTGGTGTGTTCACTTCAAAACGTACAGCAGATGACTACAAACAGGATATAATTTGGACGTAAAGGTGAGATGCGAATCTACTGAGATCATATACTATACAAACAGTAAACACATTTTAGGTAACAAAAAGAATGCAAATGAGTTTCAAACATAACCAAGAATTGTTCAGTGAATCAAAAATTTCGTTAGCTCACATGTCAAATAACTTTAAATGAGGCTGCAAAAGAAATGCCCAAAGCAGTTACACAAAACAACTGGTAAATTTCAGGCCAACGTATCTTATTCTTGTCAAATTGCATTGGAATATAAGTGCAACTGTAAATTAGAACTACCAAGCTAGATGCCACTACGTTCCATTTTAAATCAATTTTACACCTCTGTCTCCTTTTTACCATAATAACTAATGTGTGTATAGTATATATAACAATAGTTCTACCATGGTTTAGAAATCTAAAAAGGCAACATTATGTTAAGAGGTGGTTTAGCATTCTAAGAGCCTTATCCTGGAAGGAAATGCAATAATGGCTGGCACATATGTTGGGAGCATGGTCCGGGCTCAAAGTAGATAAAAAAGAGGAAAGGTGGACATGCACCTTGCAATTTCACCTCCATTATCACATAGGGCACAGACTAAATCAACATTGGAATCATCAGCGTACCCAGCCATATCCTCTTAGTCAACAATTCAAAATTCTTTATGGCTTCTTCACCTTTATGAAACCTGTTAAGGCGCCAGAATAGTATGCATTCAGCACCATTTTGAAATAAGCAAGTACTCTTTTCACAACTCAGGTTCTTGAACACAGGACAATATGCATATAGATTTGTGAACTTGTTCCTTGTTAAATCAGCACGAGACAACGAAAGGTTACACAAGCACTCAGCAAAATCACTTGAAAGCTAAAATTGAAACATGAAATGCACGAACCATAACCCACACGCCAAAATCAGAGGCACGTTCCAACACCGTGCAGCTCTGCCACAATGCTGACGAAATAACAGGCGCACAACAACTTGGGCTCAGTTTTGAGCCAACCTTTTACAGCAAAATTCAATTCAAACACAGGCTCTATCAGACCAACAAAACATGCAAGCAAGCCCTTTTTTGCTAAGGGGAGTGAATAAAGTCTTGGAAAGTTACGACATCCTAAAGTCTTCAGACTGGATCTCCCAGTATCCAATTTGAAGCATAAATGCAGCCCCGGGTAGATGGTCATTACTACTATCCACGACCAAACGACCAATTATTACATCAGAAATCTCGGGAAACTAATAAAACTAAAACACACGAACCCCACTGCCCCGAGGAAACGGCAAACCCCTACTGATCGAAGCAACTCAGGATAGAACCAGGGAGAATCAGCGAGGAACCGGGCAAGGCGGGGGGAAGCCGGCGGTGAGCTGCGGGTGCGCAAGAGAGCTCGGCCAGGGAAAGTCATGGGCATCGCCACGGAGCCCCTGCCGCTGCTGATCAAAGTCCGCAGGAGGAGGAGACGGTGAAGTCGGAGCTGGCGGCATGCGCCGGGTACCGCGGCAATCGATCGAGCTCCCTAGCACCCGGGCACCCTCCCCACACCAAACAGGCCAAATCAAGAGTGCGCCCAGAAACTTTTGAAGCAAAACCAGAAATCGTTTAGGCCACAAACACACACGGTGCTAGCATTCGTAGAACCGACCAAATGAAAACTCGCCATAAAACAGCCCGAGAAATTCCCCCACAATGCGTGCGCCCAAACCCCACCCGAACCACCAGAAAACGCACCAAAACGGCCGCAAAACGCCGGCATTCCCCACCAATTTCTCCCCTGGAGCGCCTCAACCCCACTAGAACAGACCGATCGCCCAGCACCCCAAACTCGCAGCGAAACAAAATCCGGAAAAACATCGGCAAAATACTTCCGCCCCCACAACGCCCCCGCGCCCGCGAAAACCACCGCAGAAAAAAAGAAGAGCAAGCATCGCCCGCCGATTCCACCCCAGAGCCACCGCGACCCGGCCGCATTTCCCCGCGCGATCGCCCACGGGCCGGGGCGCGAAATCCCGCACGGAGCAAGCGGAACGGGCCGCGCGGGGGTCGTCGAGCGAGCGTACCTCCGGGGAGCCGCGCGATTCGAGCAGCCGCACGCCTAGCCCCGCGGCGGGGGATCCGTCGCCGGGAGCTTCGATTCCCGGGAGCCAACAAAACCCCAACTCCTCCGCCCAAAACCCCAAACCCAAACTGCCCACCCAGCGCTTTGAGCCGCAGAAGCGTATGAGTATGAGCAAAGCCGACGTGGGCAGCGCGGGGGAGGGTCACGTCCGATTTATGCTCGCCCCCCCTGTCGCGGTCTCGCGGCCCCCACCACCTTCACCGCCACGGAGCCTCACCCGCTGGGCGCACCGGAGCGTCACTGACGCGCGGGCCCGGCGCGCCCCGGACCCCGGGTGTGGTGACACGCGGCAAAGGCTTGAGGGTCCCCCACTTGTCACGCGACGTGGGTTGGCTGGGTGCGGTGCCAATGCCTTGGTGCTGCGCTTCTCGCGAGCGTCGTGCCGCCACCCTCCGGCCGGCGGAATCAGTTCGTCTGCAGAGACTCGTCCCCGGCCGACCGGCCCTCCCGGCGCCGCGGTGCGTAACAGCGGCACAGTTCGCCGGAGTTGATGCGGAAAATCTTTCGTCGCGATCTCCGGTGCCTGGCTTCTGACACACGCGTGCCGCGGCGGGCGCTCGGCAACTGGGCCCGCCGCCACCTCTTCCGCGTGCTGTGCGGAATGCGGAGGCAGCCGGCCGTGCGTATTCGATCGCACGGCGCAGGTGGGCGCGTGAGGGGCCGAGTGAAATCACCGCGGGGGGGGGTGGGGGGGGGGGGGGGGGGGGGGCGGGGGTGTTTACCGCGGTGCCGTTTCCCGTGGGCGAGCAGGGCAGCTCTGCTGCAGCCTTTTCGTCTCGCAGGATTCCTACCGTTTCGGAGAAAGGGACGGGAGGCGCGCGAGCCGCGACAGTGGAGACGAGACCAGGCTGCCGCGAAGCTCCGGGGTGGTGCCCACGGGCCATGGCTCCTGCAAGGCTGCAACGAGCCGGTGCCGATCCGATGGCAGTTTGGCACGGGCGCACAAAGGCACAGCAGCCAGGGGCGCCACCCGCGTTCAACAGAGGGCGTTTCTACTCTCAACCAAAGAGGGCAACGCCGTCTAGAAAGAGAAACGAAGGGCAGCACACTTTCTGAAAGGAGTTTCTTATGAGGCAAGTCTAACTCTAGACTCTTTCTCAGTTTAATTTTCTCTATCTGATCTGAACTTGAGGCGCCTCAAAGCAGGCCCAACGCTCCACCCTGGAGCATCCACGTCCCCCTCAAATGTCTGTAACTCTAGATCACTGGTGATTCCGGAGAAGGTTGGATGGGAAAAAAGAAAGAAAGAAACAAGACCTGGTGACGGGGTTCTCCACTTCTCCCATGGAGACTGGAGAGAGATCAGAGGGAAAGGGAGGGAGGGAGCCACACGCAAAGCGAAAGCTACTTTCTCTTGAGGAGCAGAGCCGTAGCCCGTATGCCTGCGTTGGGCTTCCTCTCACTGGACCCGATGGCCAAAAGTTGTGTTGCTTTCGGAGACGGATCAGCAGGGAATGAACAAAAGTTGGCGCAAAAAGAAAGCCCAAATATGCACCCGAAAGGCCAACCAACATCCCATCGCAGCATTAGAAGCCCCCTCTCGGCTTCGAATGACTTTGCCAAGGCGATCATGAAATGCAAGTAGGACCATTTCAAGGTCGAAGTTGCAAGGGATGGTTTTTCGAGACAAAAATAAAAGAAGCTGCAAGGATGATAATGCTCACACCAGTTTAGATCTGGGTCCTAACCCTTCGTGCCAAGGCACGTGAAATTGGATTACCGCGGCGAATTTTACTGTTTGCTCTTTCCCATGCTAGTCGCGCAGCTTTTGCCGCAACTTTTTCGTTGCCAGGATTCCTTCCGTCTTGGTGAGAGAAGAGGCCAGGAGTATGCCAAAAAGATCATCTTGTTTTCCTGGTGGCAAGGCGATGGCAATCCCAAACGGCCATGAACAACATATTCGCATGGCTGTTGGCACGGGTGCACGGGTGCATGAGCCATGTTCGGATCCCCTCTAAGCTGCCTAACCTAGGCCACATTTGTATCCCTTGCGTCCGTAACCTCGCCGGCCGGACAAGTTACTTTACTTTTGGTCTTTTGGATGTTGCATTCTTCGGGGAATCGGGGGAAAATTGTTGCAAAACGCATGATCACGGTGAGTGGTGACAGAAAAAAAAAGGGGGGTAACATAGGCCACGCAGCATAGCCTGGCAATTCTGCACAGTGGCAGCGCAGCTCGTGTAGCCAAAGCCTGGTGGTCTCGTGATTCAAGCTAACAACTAACATGGATGATCGAATACCAATCACCATAGGTTTTTCTATTTGGCAGGAGTATAAAAAATGACTTTTACTCTTGTGACCGTCATCTTATTTAGCAAAGGGTCTGTGCATGGTTCTCCCGTTGACGTGATGCAAAAGGAGAACTCCCTGCATCTTGGGCCTAATCGATCCCCTTAAATTTTTCCTTTTTTGGAAAAATATGTTGTATTTTCAGAAAGGAAATCATTTTTACTGTGGGAATAGGAAAAGAAAAAGGGAAATCATTTACCGTTACAGTCTAACGAATGTAACCTTCGTTATGGACATTTCAATGGGCCAATGGCACATCATTTTGGAGGAGAAGACAACGCGTACGTGACGGCCCAAGGAAATCGTGATAGGAAGGCCCAGTTCACTAGAATATAAACAGCCCAAGACAGCCTAGGCGTACAGGCCGGCGGCCCATCATTTTCCATCTCATCCAACTTCCAAAGTCCAAACCGCCCGCGCCGCCGCCTCCCGAGCAAATCCTCGCTCCGCACTCGCCGCGGCCCGTCGTCGGAAACAGCAGGTCCGGCCGGGTACCCTGGACTTCACCCGCGCGCCGGCGGCTAACAGGAGGGCCACCGTGTTCCTTCTTAAGCGCACAGGTTCGGCCATCCACTCGTCCGGTCATCCCTCGTCGCCGCGAATTCCCGTCCCAGTTGTCCCCTCCCCTGTTTTTCGCCTCCATTGCTACAGCATCTCGTCCCAGTTTCTTCCTCCCCCTATCTTGACCTCCATCCCTCACGATTCGTGTTCGTGGTGGCAAGGAAGCGCGTGCAGGATTAACCTAATGGATCTGATGCCCGGCAGGCTAGCACGGCAGGAACTAGGGGAGGTCAGGGACATCACATACTGTAAAGCTCGGATCGTTATTCAGAGAAGAAGAGAGGCCAGGTCGTAAACTAATCATCTGAGATATGGGGAAGTTTCCCGTTCAGACACATCCTGCAGAGAATCAAGTAACTGCATGTGACAGAACAGTGAAGTTTCAGGCGACAATAAGCTAATTGATCAAATTCCTAAACTTGCATTTCATGCTGCTCCTGACAACAGGTCATCAGAACTTGCTGTCATGTAAGGCAATAGTTTTATAAAAAAATTGAGTGCTGATTGCCGACTGCAGTGAGAAATTAGCCAGAAGTTTTCCTGTCCAATTCAGTAGCCAAAGTATGCTGTTAACTGTTAATGGATTCAGTTTTGATCTCCATCACCTTGGCTTTCAGCAGCATGAAACAAGCATGATAAGTACCACTCATTAGCTCTAGCTAGGTATTGGAAGCATCACTGGCAAGTATGAAATACTTTCTCCATACACGCATCAAGCCAGAGAATCAACGGGGAGTAATCATTGAAGCATATGGTGCAAACACTCAACAACTCAATCCTAACACAATGCCTACTATATGTCCAAAAGAATGAATCCAGAAAATCCATATAACATTAAACACGGGGAAGCTAAGCTGAACCCTGTGCTTTAACATGGTCAGGAACTTTTCAATTCTCACCAGAAGAGCATCAAGCCACCTGAGACAGCAAGGGCCAAGTAAGTAACGACGCTGACACCAACTTGATATGATGAATTCTTCTCATCTGCCTTCGCCTTTCCGCTCGCTGCTTTCCCTGAGGTTGGGCTGGGAGCGACATCAGAGGCCTTGGCATCTGGGGCAGGAGCAGGGGCAGGAGCGAGCGGGGGGTTGCTCTTGAAGATCTGCATTGGCAGGAGAACCTTGTTGACCTCATACACCGCAACCGGGCGGGTTGAGTACACACTGCTGCTGATCTTCGGGTTGGACCACATCGACTTCACTTGGATGGTGCCCATGTCGTAAGTGAGGTTCAGAGTGTATTGTGAGCCAGCGAAGGTGGCCACCGGGTTGAGGGTGCTCAGCTTGTTGAACTCAGCCAGAGAGTAGTACTTGGGGAGCGCATGGTACAGGAGCAGGGACTTGAGCTGGTCCTGGGTGAGGTTGGCAAATGTGGTCTTCTTCAGTGCAGCGAACGCTGAGTCCTTGGGAACAAAGATGGTGATGCCCTCCTTGGTGTTGTTCGCCTGGTTCTGGAAGGTCTCAATGACATTGGTCTTTTGCAGGTACTCCAGGAAGGTGTGGAATGGGCCGGCCACACTGAGGAGATCAGCAAGGTCCACATGGTGCCGCGCAGGTGCTGGTGCCGGAGCCGGTGGAAGAACTGAGGTCACAGGAGCAGGAGGACTCTTCTGAGCAGTTGCTGGTGAGGAGAGCACAATGGCTAGCATGGCCACGGTAAAAATTCCAGCTTTTAACTCCATCATAAAATCTGACTGCCTTCACTTCACTGTATCAATTCCCTGGAGTCATGCAAGAACAGGGAAGCATTAGCTGAATATATCATGATACTTTCTTTTTCTTCATAAAATCTAAATAACTAAATTATCACCTTTCCAGGTTTGCAAAGTCTGAACTAACATAAGCAAAAAAAGTTGGGGTAGACACAGGCAGCAAGTACTGAAGGTGCTAGTCAGTTACGAAAGATCTAAATTGTTATTTCCATTCTGAAATGGCAGGATGGTAACTAAATTCTTCAAATTCAAACAATCGCTAGTAATTTTCATACATGGAAGGAACATTTAGCTTTGATTTAAGGAGTGTAGACATGGACAATAACCTCAACTACCACAACCTAAAGATTTAGCACTAGAAATCAAACGGAGGCAAAGAACTAGGCTTCTCCGTGATCTGAAACGCCAAATTGGTGTACAGATCCTTGCGGTACAGATTTGAGATCAGTAGGAGTGAGCACAATTTGAAAGAATAATTGATGCTTCCTTTCCCTATCACCAAGAAAGACAAATGTAGGTGCCAAAAAAGAACATTAAGACCCGATCTGGCCGAATTGACCAGCATTATAGAACTGCCAGATGCCACCTACCAAATCAAAATGCGACATAAACTAACACAGAGCCGAACAGTACTATCTCCTGCAGATCTCCGCGGCATGAAAGAGCCGAAATCTGAAGAAGCCCCCAAAACAAAACAACACAGAGCTTCATACCAAAACTTCTAAACATTTGCGTCAGCTTGAAGGGAACGGAACACAGAACACCAGGGAGATCTGTTCTTCCTCGGCTCAGGAACTGAGGAACCAGATCCAAATGCAACCGCACGGCGCACTAGGCCCCTAGCACAGCACACTGAACTCTAAGCGCCTCTAGTCTAGCACAAAAACCTCCAAATTGCAGGACATGTAAGCCAAGAAAAGCATAATCTTTGAGCATTGCGACATGGCGTTCGATTGCAGAGCGGGAGACAGGTTGAGGAGACTGACCTGAGCAGAGCCGGGGCAGAGGAGTAAGGCCAGCAGCCGAGCAGGACGCGGGGAGGAATGGATGTGGCTGGTAGGATGGGAGGAGTTAAAGAGTGAGTGTTTATAAAAGGTGGTGCGTGTGGGGATGGAGTAAAAGATAATGAGACCATGGGAGGGTGGCGCCGTGGCGGCAGCTGGTGGTGAGGAGGAAGAGGCCAAGAGGCTGAGCAGAAGGTGTTGCCACACCCCAGTGACCCACATGCCACCTCGGCACCTCTCACTCTCCCATGCTCTCCTCAAGCCAGAAGAGGTGAACTGCACAGCACCATAAAGAGAGCCAGGTAGGAGCTAGCTGCCATTTCTGTCCTGTCCTGAGTGACTCGCTCATGATTAGTGGTGGTATTAGCGTCCATAAACTACAATGGGACGGTGCTAGCTTTGCAATGCTTGCAATTGAGGATGTCTTTGGCTTTTTAACCAAGCTGCTTAAAAGTACACTAGCGAAGAGAATTCTTTTGAGGAATTTCCCAATGTGATCACCTTTGCTTTAGCGCAAATAACAAAAGAGACAGAGCTGGAATGTGGTGATCCAAGAAAAGTGTGCGAGAAGCTCATGTGATTTACTGACAAAAGCACAACTAATATGCCATTTTGGCCTTTTCTTCTGTTGGACAGGATTCCTTTCCTCCAGCTTTTTCACAGTGTCACCGTGCCCAACACTACCGGCTCATTTTTAAAGCAGGATTACCAGAAGATTTCCACAAGAAGATGTGACAATCACACTGTCTCTGCAGTTTCCATGGGAGCAGAGGCGCAGAGCAGAGCTTGCGATGCTGCTCCAGTTCCAGTGATTGCTCTGCGAGAATTTTGTGGCATGTGAATGTCTGAACGGAAGCTTCGGTTTCTGAATGCTGCACATGTTTGGTGGCCACAGGTAACAAGCCCTCTGCAGTGGTGATCACCGAGTTCATCATACACGCAAACTTGTACTGATATTCACATGTTTTTTGTTTTCTTTTCGTTTTCTTTAGTCTACGTGACAAGCGCAGGTCAGTCTGAAACTCTGAAAACGACATGGCGTTTTTCTGAACTGTTGCTTCCAACAATGGTGCTGCAGGAAAAGGACTGAACAAGATCGAGGTGTAGCAAGCCTGATGTGATTACGTGATCTCGCGGCCAGTGTGGTGCGAGAGGGTTGAGAACTGGTGGCGGCGACGCCTGCGGTGTCGGTGGGGCGAGACGAGACGACCGTTCCTGCAGCTCAGCTCGTGCCCGGCCACTGTCCTTAGCTTAATCGAGCACCTTCTCGAGGGGGATGCAGAATAATCAATGGCTGTCGCGGTGGTTGGTGAAGGAAGCCCTGATGATGAGAGGGGAGCTGTCAGGCTCGCTCGTTCAACTGGGACGGGCTCCCCGAGCAGAATCATGGTCCGCCAAGTACTCGTGCCGCTTTTACATCCGTGATCCAGCACAGGATCACTGGAGCAGCATGCTTAAAAATTCGTGTATGTTTTACAAAGCAGATACCAAAAAAGAATATTGCGAGTAGTGTCTGCTTGGGTGAGTTTCAGGTTTTCGAATTTGAGAATGCAGAAGTGTCCTCTGTATTGCAGCGTCCTGAACTTGCCCGTCGGATTTGGGTTCAGCGTGCTTGTTCATGCATCAGCAGAAACCTGAACTTGCGCGTCCTGTTTCTTGGAGATTGCTGAACTTGTTCACGCATCGCTCAGTTCTTGACCCTGCCACTTTGCAAGAGAGATGATGAATGCTTTGTGTTCGCTTCGGTCTGAAGAAAACAAAGCACAGTGGAGTGCCAACTGGGTTATACTATCGTGGTCGCCATTAATAACACATGGTAGCACTCACTTTTTTTCCGGCAACTTTATCTTGAACCGCAAAAAAAATGATCCCCGGCCTAGGTTTTCGGGCCTCTTGCGCATTTGACCTGACCAAACTGCAGGGTTCTGTTTTACTACTGTACTGTATGCAGGTTGCAGGTTGACCGTTGATCTGCAATGCCCTGCAAACTGCACATTCTCTTTTGCGCTTCCTTGGCTCTTGCCTTGCGTTTCTGTCGGTGCTGCGAAAACATCACCTTCCTACCAAAAAAAAAAAAGCTCCGTCTGCAACCACCATCTCATCTTCTTTTCTGAACAAGAAATCCTCTTATTTTTTTGAAAGATTGAAAAAAGAAATCTTCAATAAGGGATCGCATCACATCTTTTTTAACAAAACCAAAACAAGCCACTGGTGATAAGAAACATTTAATTTGCAGCCTAAAATAAACATGTCCATGCATGTGGCGAGTGGGCCCGGCCGATCAGCGCACTTGCGCTTGCGCCATCGAAGGAGAATCTCGCCGCGGAGACGTCGCTTGCGCGCAATCATTTGGCCCGGGCCCGGTCGCGGCCGGCGACCGGAGAACCACCGGATCGGAGCGTGAAAGCGAGCGGCGCGAGAGTCGGACGTGGGGAGGGAAGCTGAAGTCCGGCCGGCGAAGCCGACGCGCACGAGGAGTGCCGCCGCGCCGCGCGCTGGGGCTTTGCGGGCGGCGCGTCCCCGTCCGGAAGCCGGTCGATCCAAGCGCATCCGTGAAAGCAAGGAGAAAGCAAGGTGCCGGTAGCCTGGTCTCGCGTGCTGTCGTGCAAGGCATGCCTCGTGTCGCCACCCTTGGCTGCCACGTCACTGCTGCGCGTGTCGAGGATGGCTGGACTTGGCGTCGGGTCTCGGTGAGCACCGAGCCACCGACGCGCGCGATCGGGCCTGCGGATCCGGTCGTTTTGGGGTGGTGGTTGCCAGTGTATACCGGTCGTAGAATCAGACGCTGGATTTGGTTGCCGGCATGGCTTAACGCCGGTGCCTTACTACTGATTCGCCGTCCATACCGGTGCAGGCCGCGGCACCCGGCGGCGGGTCGCCGTCGTGCTCGCGACGGCGCGAGCGAGATGGGCCGCTGCGCGTGCCGTCCTGCGGGGCATGAGCCGCGTGACAGACAGACAGAAGAAGGGTGACAGCTTTGGCGTGCACGGGCCACGGGGCCGGGGCGCGGCCCAAACTTGGGGCCATGTGGGCGTGCGCCTACCTGGTGGCCGCGGGCCGCGGCCTCACGCGGACGAGATGCAGATTCGATGGGCCTGTCGCTGGTGTTTGTTTGGGTCACACAGGAGCAGCTGGCAGGCCGGAAGTCTTGTGGCGACGAGGTCGGCCCAGTACGGTAGCATATGACAATCAGAGACTCGGCTGTTCTGTTTGCAGCGCGTGCACCTTCCCTTCGCAACGAGTCTTCTCCTTCCCCATTTTCTCCAAAATCAAATGCTTCCAAATCTCAGTTCGTCCGCCAAACACACCAACGTTGCCTTGCCCTTAAAAAAAAAACCCAACGTTGCCTTGTGTCGCTCCACGTGGCCCCACGTGAGCAACTTCTCCCCAGATGCCGAGCGCTGGGTCCACGTCGAAGCTTCTCGGTGCTTCGCAAACCGGTTCGTAACGAGGACCGACCGGCACGTCAAGACTTGTCGAGTGGAGCACGGAGAAATACTAGGGTCAAGGTCAAGGTCAATGGCCATTTTGGTTGGCGGAAGGTCACTTCAACGGAACAGTATTACCAAAATTGCCCCTAACAGGTCAAGGTCAACGACCATTTCGTTCTGATAGGTGCAGGCCTGAATCGTCCAGTATCTTACGCGCAACGAGCCCAGCAGAGGAAGGCCATTCCCATTCGTGAGCCGGCAGCCGGGCCGGCAGGCCACTGCTCGAAATTGCCCGCGCGCATCTCCTGCATACACCTCAGCGAGTTCGCAGCGAATGTGCCGAACAGGCGAACACTGACGACGACGACGCATGCTCTCCTTGTAGCCGCGCTGCTGCAGCTCGCAGCGGCCATCGTCGTAGCAGCCGCCGCGGCGGCGAGCGTCGCGTTGCCGGGGTGCGAGAGCAAATGCGGCGACGTGGACATCCCGTACCCGTTCGGCACCGCCGTCGGCTGCTACCGGCCGGGGTTCAAGGTGACCTGCCGCCGCAGCGCGGGCGGCAGCGATCTCCTGGGGAACTCGTCGACGTGCGCGGAAGCGGCGGCGAGGCCGGACTTCGGCTGCGCCAGCAAGCACAGCGAGTGCCTCAACTCCACGGGAAGCGCCTACGGCTACGTCTGCAAGTGCCGCCATGGCTACGAGGGCAACCCATACGTGAAAGATGGGTGCACGAGTCCGCGAGGCCGTCGTCTATCTTGTAAGTTACTAAGTTCCGTCAGATTCCTTTCTTGTGCCACACACAGTATTTGCTATGTTCATAGTCAGTATTTGCTAGGCTTGGGAAAAACTTCAGGTTATACCAGAATGTTCACTGTTCAGTCCCAGATCAGAATCTAGCATATAAAAGACTTGAAACTAAATTAATATGAACTTTGTTTTCTCAACAATTAACTTAGTTTTATTCTGAATAAATCCACAGGGACAATTTTTGCTATGGGTCTTGGAATTGCTATTTTCCTTTTGCTCTTGGTTCTTGCCACCGTCTTCGCAACCAAAAGTCTCAAGGATCATAAAGCTAAGAAGATGAAAGAACGTTTTTTCAAGCAAAACCGGGGTTTGTTGCTCCAACAATTGGTGGATAAAGACATTGCTGAAAGGATGTTTTTCAGCTTGGAGGAGCTTGAGAAGGCCACAAACAAGTTTGACAAAGCTCGCATCTTGGGTGGTGGAGGGCATAGCATGGTATATAAAGGAATAACCTTTGACCAACATGTCGTTGTCATTTAAAGGTTCAAACTTGTGATCCAACGGGAAATTGATGGCTTTGAAGTTGCAATCCTTTCTCAAATCAATCACAGGAATGTGGTGAAGCTTTTTGGTTGTTATCTTGAGACAGAAGTTCCACTGCTGCTCTATGAGTTTATTCCTAATGGAACACATTATGCCCATCTCCAGGTTGATGGCCCCCTATCTCTTCCATGGCAAAACCGCTTGCGAATAGCATTTGAAATTGCTAGTTCCTTGGCCTCTTCACTCCGCGGCTTCAACATCAATTGTCCATAGGGATATCAAGACTAGCAATATATTGCTTGATGATCGCTTAATAGCAAAAGTGTCAGATTTTGGTGCATCTAGAGGAATTTCTATTGAGAGATCTGGACTCACCACTGCCATACAAGGAACTTTTGGATATCTAGATCCCAAGTATTACTACACTAGACGATTGACCGAGAAAAGTGATGTCTACAGCTTTGGTGTCGTACTCGTGGAACTGCTAGCTCGAAAAAAACCAACCATTGACATTGTCACCTGCAGTCTAGTAGCACACTTCATCCATCTACTGTCCGATCGATGATAGTCTGGGCGACATACTGGATGTGCAGGTCATTGAAGAAGGGGGGAATGAAGTTAAACAAGTAGCGGCAATGGCAGCACTATGCTTGCAAACGAAGGGTGACGATAGGCCGACGATACGACATGTAGAGATGGGACTTCAAAGTTCTTCAGTATCCCAATAGTAATTTTCTTTGGAATAATCCAAGAGAGCAAGAATTTGTAACTGAACCAACTGCCGTGAGATTTCAAAGAACCAACACCAATGCTCTTCATGATAGCTACAATAGGCAGTATACCATGGAAACAGAAATTTTGTCATCAGCAACCTTGCCTCGGTGATACAGTATACATGTCACAAAGGCAAACTAACAGCCCACGTTTGCTACCTCAGGCTTGCAATTGGTAACAACAAAATATGTTTGTTAATATGTACGGTATTGTTCGTGTATGCTGTAATTTTTCAATGTGTATCTTTTTTGTGTGGATCGGATGTTGTGAAACTGTTTGGTCAAAAGCGTATGCAGTTGAACAAGACTACCTACATAGCTGCATGGCTAGAAAAGTTAGAAAGAAAACTTCATTTTCCCAAAGCACCAAGGCATGGAACCATATCAAATTTAACTTTCCTCGCTTGTAGGAACATGCTCATGAGCGTAGTGTTCCTCGACATTAATAGCCCCTTGTTATCCTCTACAATACTGTCCCTCCTGCCACTGCCTCCTTATCATTGTATCCTCAACAATACTGTCCCTCCTACCATCAAGCCTAGAAAAAGGGCACGAAATGAGTGTCAGCACAGCTAAAATACCAAGACAACCAATATGTTCAAATATGAAAGAAAATTACATATAACAAAATAAACTTTTTTAAACATCAAATAGTAAATGAATATATTCGACATCTTCCACAACTGTCAATTTTATCCTGGTTAAATGAAGTTTGTATAGCTGACTGTACCCTTCATATTTTGCCGTAATATTAAGTATATGATGCATAGAATATATTTACTTTTTTAAATATCATCTTTATTGGTGGTTCTTGTCGGGTTTAATTTTTAACCAACTAGAACTTGCTTGGGGTCATATAAGCTTTGGTATTGTTGTCATAATCATAATGCCCACAAAAGAGCGTGTGATAATATAAGTCAAAAGTTATTTGCACTTAAGATATTTTACAAAGACGCATGTGACTGTTAAATTTTTAACTATCAGTAATTGTGTTGCTCAAAGTTATATAATATTATATCTAATTTTCTCAAGCAAAGTAATTATGTGTATAACTCTAGTTTGTGATTGCAAACGAAATATCAGAATAACACCGAAACATCAAGCCATCTTAACAGTTAACACTGCATATATGAGTAAGGGTCGGTTCTATTTATATGCTGTTTTGACATCATAGCCAATATTGTCACTGTAGCATCAAAACATCACCAAAGTTACAGTTCATCGTAACGAATTCAGTTAGTAACGTTAACTGACTTTGCAAAGCACTGAATCAAACAGCACCCCAAATTGTTCGATGAGTAACAAACAAAAGTAAGACAGTTGAGTATATGAGATAAAAAAAAGTGACAGGCACACGAACTGAATTACCCCACGTCGCAGATCTTGCTTCACCATCCAAATAGGCTCTGTGTCAACGCAAACAATGAGTCCCTTATTCCTACAGAGGCAAAGACAAGGTTCACATTAGCTTGGATTTAAGGAAAAAAACTCTTTTTTCTCAGCAGTAACATTTAGCACAAGGAAAATTCAACCCCTCAAAATAATCTGTGAAAGCTAAACAAAAAGGCAGACAGAGTTGATTTCTTGACTTACCAATATTTGCGATCGCAACAAGCAAAGATATGATGGATGAGTGTATGGGGGCTCGGCGGTGGTCTTTGGCAAATGTATTCTCCATCACTGGCCGGTGTCCAGATGCCAGTACCTAGGTCATATTGCCCAAAACGACCCAGCCCTGCAAAACCAGGATCGCCTGGCAAACTGTGCCAGCAGATTATAGAGTTAGGCGGAATGGAAGCAAGGCAACTCCCCTTGTTAGGTGAGACCGAGACACAGAGAAAACGTTCATCGATGAACAAGGTGTTGTCTCCAATGCTCGTTACAGGCTCAATCTTTCCGCTGATCAGGTCTGCAAATCTGCAGACTACCAGCCTTGAACGAGAAGCATCGCTGTAGGCAACTTGCAAGAGCTCCGAGCCACATTCTACAAAGTTCAGCATGTAAGTAAATTTCTCCAATGGGCATTCGGCAATCTTCTCTGGCAGTGGAAGATGAGACGGTCCCTCGTCGGCGTCCGGGCATGGTGGGTTGATCTTGTAGATACATACCTTACGTCTGCCCATAATGCCCTGCAATGCGTAGAGCTCGCCTTGGAACGACACGGGTTTGAGCAGAGGCTTGAGGTTCCAGGCGGAGAGAGTCCACCGGCGGTCGCCGGCGGTGGCGTGGGCGACGCGGTGCACGAGGTCGAGGGCCAGCATGACGGTGATGGCCCCGGTGGGGCTGACGGTGATGGAGGTGAAAACTCTCATGAGCTTGCCGCGCTTGTTTAGCTCGCCGTAGCGGTCGGGTTCCATCTGCGGCAGGAGGGATGCCAGCGGCGGGAGCTCGGCGACGTCGCCGGTGAAGGGGTGGAGGACGCGGACGGCGGTGTCGTGGTCGCGGTGCAGGAGGAGGAGGCCGTTGACCGAGTCGAGGACGACGTGGTCGCCCAGGACCGGGAGGTGGGCGCGGACGAAGGCGCCGGTGGAGAGGTTGAAGAAGCGCACGAAGCCGCCGAGGTCGGGGTGGCCGGGGTAGAGGCCGTGGCCCTCCGGCAGCATCATCCATCCGCGCGGGTGGAAGCGCGGGTCGAGGACGCCGCGGCCGCGGGCGGCGGCGGTGCTCGCGCTCCAGTGGGCGCAGACGGCGCGGAGCCGCACGTAGTCCTGAAGGTCGCCCGCCAGCACCCGCCACCCGATCAGCTCCACCAGGTCCCGGTCCAGCGACGCCCAATCCGGGGACACCTCGCCGGCGCCGTCGCTGCGCGTGAGGCGGCGGAGCTTGCTGAACGGAGTCATGGGCGGACGGTGGTTTTGGGAACACCTGCGGCAAAATCTCGGTCTCCTCTGGGACCGAGATCGGCAGATCGATTCGGTTCACGAAATCTCTCGCTGCCCTTTGGGTTTGGGAAACAATGATGTGAAAAATTATGGGGATCGGATCGATCAGATGAGAACTAAAGTTGACATCAACATTGATGATCCGAACAAATCTGTGTCTTCGTCGACTCCGCCGGACTCCAACGCGCTACAGAAGCTTGTCCGGCAGCAGCCGCGCCCCAGCACTCCAGCAGGAGTGGTCGTGGCTCCGACGCGTTCGGCTGGCTGCACGACGTCAGCCACTCCTAGAGCAAAGGCTTGGTCCCAGCCAGCCACGACTGCGACGAGCATGGCGGCGCCGTCCTCCGTCTCAGTCTCTCAGGCGACGCGGACGACGATCCCACGCGCTCGGGAGATCGATTTGCCGGACCAGAAACAGTTCACCGAATCCGGCCCAGATTGGCCCAGATTGGCCTGTGGGCCTTTTCACAGTTCTCTATAAGGTTCCGGCCTGTAAGCAGGCAGGTTTTACCAGGTTTTTATATATTTTTATAATAAAAAGGCTTCAATATATTTTCTCCACTATGATGCATGCGTGTATGCTCTCGATGGGTTCACATAAAATGATAAAAATTGTGAAGGATGTGGGTAGTTAGAGCTAACGGTTAGGTAGCTAATGTCTAGAGTTTTTTCATTAAATGCCTAACTATTACCTAGCTAATCATTACTCCTTCCGTTATTAGCTTTGTTCTAAGTCAAATTTATTCAATTTTAACCAAATTTATAAAAAAAATATAACAATATTTACAATACCAAATTTATTTCATTGAATCCACCATTAAATATATTTTGATAATCCATATATTTATTTGGTAGTACAGATGTTGTTATATTTTTTTCTATAAATTTGATCAAAATGGAACAAATTTGATTTAGAATAAACCTAGTGTGACATGTAAAAAAGCTAGAGGGAGTATCTCGAAAGGTTTGGATCCATCAGCTAATACCTATTTTGGTGTTTAATTGGAGTGATAATTATCTATTCTACTCTTACATTTATTGTTGTGCCAACACAAGGGACAAGGGGGGCAGAGATGACTAACATTTGTTCAAACACATGGGCAGTTCGGTTTTTTGTCAATCTATTAAGCAGCTTGCTGGATAGTTATTAAGGGCATTAGGGCAGTCCCAATGGACAGTTTCTATGGGCAGTTTCCAGGAGGAAGAGAGCACAATTAATAATCCTTAGAAACTATTCCCCCAACTCATGACTTCTATAGCAGTTTCTATATAATGGGCAACTTAAATACATCACAAAAAGATATGGATCAGCTGTGCATGCAACACAGTGGCCTGCAAGGCCTGCACAAATACGTTTACATCAGTCCATCTCAGTCACGTACAGTACATCTCACATAAAGACGTTGATAGCAATTTATATATCAATAATACCAGTTCATAACTAATAGGTACCCACAAATATGTTTCCAAAACCATATATTAATAATAGCAGTCCAGAAATAAAAATAAAAGGTAGCACATATAGTTGATAACAAAAGAACTAAAGTTCATGATATGCATAGTGAAATAATAAGGTGGCATCATCTTTCATCTCTCATGCATGTAGTTGATGTCCATATTATGTCTTGTAAGCTGCACATGTACTCCAGAAGCCATCAGGCCTCCTAGTACTCCAGAAACCATCATCTGCAAAAAACAAAAAATAAATAATAGGAAAACCACATGTGTCTTTGAAAAAACTGATCAAACATAAACATGAAGAACAATATTTGCACACTAAACCCACAAATCATTAATTTATCATAAAGAGATATGTACCTAATTATTTTGCCTATTTGAATTTCCAAACTTTTGCCAAATATGGTCAATTAAATCAGATTGAAGTTGTTTGTATGCTTGGCGATCATGTAAGATGAAATTTCGGTTAAGTACGTCTTCCATCTTTGGATTTTCTCCATGAGAGATTGCAGCTTCTTGAACAATACATGTGCTGGCTTCCTCATTCAAATCAAGTGGAACCTGCTCTATATCCTTCTCATCTTCAATTATCATGTTGTGGAGGATTATACAAGCAAGCATGATATTCTCAAGATCCACTTGCTCATATAGACATGCTGGTCGACAAAATACAAAAATGAGATTGCAAAATGCCAAAGACGCACTCAACATCCTTCCTTGCCCCTTCTTGATGTTGTGCAAAAAGTTTATTTTATCTGATTGTGGCTCACGTATAGACTTCACAAAAACAGGCCACTCTGGATATATGCGGTCTGCTAGGTAATAACCGATATTATATTCTCTTCCATTGATAGAATACTGCACCTTAGGAGATTCTCCTCTTAGCTGCTCGACAAACAAATGTGATTGGTTAAGCACGTTGATATCGTTGTTGGATCCAGCAACACCAAAAAAGGCATGCCATATCCAACGATCGTGCGAAGCAACTACCACTAGAATGATCATAGGTACACCATGATCACCACAGATATACATACCTTTTCCATGCATAAGGGCATTTTTCCTAGTGCCAAATGCATACAATCTAGACTCCCTAGCATGCCAGGGAACCCACGACGCTCACCGATAGCCATTAAGCGCTCAACATCTTCTACGTTTGGTCGCCTCAAATACTCCGCCCCAAATACTTGAATCACTCCCTTCACAAATAACTTTGAACACTCTACTGCAGTACTTTTACCAATCTTAATATACTCATCAAGTTGGTCCACAGGGCTTCCATTTGCTAACTGCCTTATAGCAGCAGTGCATTTTTGAATTGGAGACAACCCAGGGCGATTAACAACATCCATTCTTAAGGTGAAAAATGGAGACCACTCACTAAGGGCATTAACAATGCGCAGAAACAAGGGCCTCCTCATCCTAAACCTTCTACCGAAAGATTGTAGAATTGTAGATAAGATTCTGTTTGAAATAATCATCCATAAGTCGCTGATTGGCTTCTTCATGAGGCCTTGCTAGATATCTCCTTGGACCACATGAAACTTACAATTCGACCAAGTTTGTGGACATCAAATTTATACTTCAGAACCTGCTGTCACAAAGAAATTAAACTTTAGCACAAAGAAATTTAAAGTGCTCAAGTGATTATCATGGTTAGTATTTACCAAATACCTTAATTATCTTAAGCAAATAAAGCCAACCTCATACTCTCCGGTGCTTTCTCCCTCTCGGCCAAAGCATTAGCATTCAGATTGATTGTCGGTGCTAACAGTAGCTCTCTATAAGTGTCCAACATTTTACACTTAAGTTATTTTTCTGATACCTTCTCATTCAACCTAGTAGCTTCAACCTTACTGTTTGCCAAATGTTGTTGCGTCTCTGACATCTTCTCACGGTCCTTCCTAGCCAATGTGCTAACTTCAATAAACTTGTCTAGCTTCTCACTAATAGCTGAATATGCTTCAGGTGTCTTCTTCCCATAGCATCCTTAGCCCTCTTATGCCCAATAGGATGAATATTAGGATTATCTTCCAAATTCACCAATGCAGCTGGGCTATTAGTTGTACTCTTGTTCTTCTCTTTTTCCTATTCCATTTTTTGACATATGCAGATCACTTCCTTTCACCTCGCACAACCTTCCATATATGCTTCAACATGAATTCTTTATCACTATGATCAGAAGCATACATCTTTTCAGCAATTTTCATCAATTGGTCATCAATCACACCACTTCTGTACACTTTGTTGGTTTTTACCCAACAACCATGGAACTCACCCACTGGTTTCTTAACACAATCCCAACGAATTTCCAGTTGTTCCGGTTTCTCCTGCGGCAAACCTCTGTGGTTCTGTTGTATTCTTTAGTAACATCTGCTCAATATTGATCTGACTTCCTATCGGTTCCATCAACCGTGTCCTTTGAGTTATGCACCCAAGCAGAAGCCTACATTTAGAAAACAACAACTCCAAATTTACAACCAAGCAGATTTTTCCTACAGTACAAGCTCAAAGTTTACAAGCTAAGGAAGGTTACTTACCAATCTAATACCTTCATCTTTCGTCCAGTTCAATCTCTTCTCAGTCCTACCATCTTCGATGGTTTCATCCGCATCAACATTGATTGTTTCTTTATCTTGTGCATTGCTTTCACATCGACTGTTCCTTTAAAACTTGGAGCAGATGGAGAAACTCTAGTCCTACTTGTTGTATTGCCAACTAAAGGGAAATTTTCTAGAGTGTTGTTTGACTGCAGAAAATTGGTAAAGCCACCTGGTGGGTACACCCTGAAAAAAAATCCGAATACAGACTGGTTAACTAAACTAGTAGATGATTGATGCCTGAAGGTTTACACACATACAGACTGTTTTTGCAGACTATTATTTTCATATCAGAATCAAGTGACAAATTAAAAGACTATTATATAGAACTTGGAGAAAAATAACAATCAACAGACCTTCACTTGAAAAAAATTGTTGTTAAACATACCCTGCGCTAGGAGATGATTCATGCCTGAAGGAGGACACTGGAGATGAACTTGTTCACAGTGCAGGAAAATCATTCGCTTGAAGACTTGCGAGTGGAGAGGATGCAAGACCGACGGGAGCACTGGCGGCCGCCGCAGATGCAGCAGCAGGGCCGGCGGGAGCACCAGTGACCACAGCAGCAAGGCTGGGGCCTCGCCTGAAACTTGGCGCAAGATTTTTCTTCCGACTATTTATTTTCGCAAAGATTTGGATGGATTGGGGTGGGGAGGGTGAGGGTTTGCTAATTAGGGACGCACCTCAACTGATTGCTAATTAGAGAGATGCCTGGCGTGGGGGATTCACAGAGGCGGGAGAGGAATTGCAGGCGAGCGCACGGGAGATTCACAGAGGCGGGCGGAAACTTGCAGTGAGCGCGCGGGAGACGCAGCCGCGTGCGCCCAGGAGAGCTAGGCGCGCGGGGGAGAGCCAGGTGCAGGGGCGGATTTGGCGCGGCGGCTGGAGTCGGAATAGTGGATCCAAGGGGAGGGCGGTGGAAACCACTGGAGTCTCCCAACGCGTGGCCGGTTTCTTCCGGTCTCGATTCTAGGACTCGGTTTCGTAAAGAAGAAACCGTTTCTCTCTTTTCTACTCTCTCTCCATTAATTCTCTTGCCACTTCAGCAAAATGGTGTGCTATCAATATATTTAAGAGAGATAGAAATTACATTTAATATCCCATTGGGACTGCCCTTAGCTGACCCATTTAGGTCAGTTAGAATTAAAATTAGCTAGTTAGTATTGCTGAATGAATTTTAAAGGGTTCCTAGTCGCAGCGTGCAAAACGATGCAGACTTGCCCAAAAGAAGATTCACTGGTCGCAGTGGCAGGCATGCAGCGGCAGGTTTTCAGAGCCAGAGGTCAAAGTCAAAGGAAGCCAGACCGTGGTTTGCTTTTAGTAGGCATGGACGCATGGTCGCATGGAGGCGGGGCCATTGTTTTTGCCGCGCAAGCTCTCGCGCCGACCCGCCCGCCTTCGCGCCGACACAACTCCTTCCCACTTGCGAAGTGGGAACTATTGCCGGCACCGCCTCGGCATTGCCGCGCACGGCGCACATTCTCCCTAGGCAGCAGACTAGCAGAGGCACGGGCCCGGGCACGGGCCCAGACGACGGAAACTTCGCGTCGTTCCCGAGCCCACCGCGGCGGCGAACGCGCACGGCCGGCGCCCACGGCATCTTGCCGACGTCAGAACCCGTCGGCCCAACCCAACCGCCAACAGAAAACCGTCGTCCCTGACGCGCCTCCATCGGACTGGACCATCCATCCCACTCGCGAGGCTATAAAAACTTGTCCGACCACACGCCATCGCAGCTCATCAAGCCAAACCAAGCCAAGATCAGTAGCTCCCACTCACACGAAGAACACGTCCTAGGAAGAGAAGTAGAGAACAGAGAGAGGGATCGAAGATGAGCGTGGAGATCCTTGACGGGAGCACGGTCCGGAGCTTCGTGGAGGACGAGGGCGCCTTCAACTCCTCCGTCGATGGCCGCTTCGCCGCGCTGGACGCGGACCGCGACGGCCTGCTCACGTACGCGGAGATGGCCGGCGAGCTCATGAGCCTCCGGGTGCTCGAGAAGCACTTCGGCGTGGACGAGGCGGCGGTGCCGGCCGACGAGCTCGCCGCGCTCTACCGCGGCCTGTTCGCGCGGTTCGACAGGGACGGCAGCGGCAAGGTGGACCGCCAGGAGTTCCGCGCGGAGATGAGGGAGGTGCTGCTCGCCGTGGCCAACGGGCTCGGCTTCCTCCCCGTGCAGATGGTCGTCGAGGAGGGGAGCTTCCTCAAGATCGCCGTCGACAGGGAGCTCGGCCAGATCGCCAAGGCTGCCTGAAGCTCACATGCATGGACCACTACTTGCTCGATTGGAGTAGTATAGATTACTGAATTTTTGAAGTGTCATAATTGCAATTTTAACATCGATTTACAGTGTTACCACGAACTTATGTACTAGTATGCTTCTTGTTCTTTCATTACCTAATAAAGGCTAAAGACACCACACATGTAATTGCAAGAGTAATTTATTGAAACAGAATTGCTGGTCTTCGGTAGTTCGGTGAGACTGGCAAGCGTTGCCTTCTTGTTCAGCGCGGCGAACGACCGAGTCCATGGGTACAAAAATGATGATGCCAATTTTGGTGTTGTCCTTGCAGATGGTCATGGAGGAAGGCAGCTTTGGCCGGAACCGGTTCCTCTGCAGTAGTGCAGGGAGACTCGGGTCTAGCTCGCCAAAGCTGCATAAAACTCACTTGCAGAGAGTCACGGACCACTACTTGCTGAGATCGTACTAGTATAGATCACTAAATTTTGATGTTGCAATCTTTTTTATTTGCTCCCAGACTTCTGAGTTTGCTGTCTTTTTTTATTTATTTTCACTAGGTTGGGTGATTTTTCTGTAACACAAACTTTTTTCTTCTCTACTATAATGCGCGAACGCAGAATTTGTGCCTGTTCTCTTTCAAAAAAAATAATTGCGGTCTTTACATCGAGATTTACAGTGTTACTGCGGAAATATGTAGTCTACTTTGTTCTTTATTTCATTACCTGTAGACATCATTTTGTAACAGAATTGTCATGAGAACAACAGACCAGGATATGCTGTTTTCCGTGCCTAAACATGATTATTTCGGGAATTTACAGCTTTCAGCGCCAACAACACCAACTTGTCTCGATGGATTCTTCACTCCGCCAACCATGGCGTCCGGGCAGGTGCAGAGGCTCACACGAGCACGGGTTCGCTCTTGAAGATTTGCGACGGCAGGAGAACCCTGTCGACCTCGTACACCGCCACCGGAGCTGTCGCGTACACGGTGCTGCCGATCTTCGCGTTCGACCACGCCGACCTCACCCGGACGGTGCCGATGTCGTCGGTGAGGTTGAGCCTGTACCGAGATCCGGCGAAGGTGGCCACCGGGTTGCGCCACCTCAGGCTGCCGACCTCAGCGAGGGAGTAGAACCTGGGGAGCGCGTGGTACAGGAGCAGGGACGTGAGCTGGGTCTTGGTGAGCCTGGCAATGGCAGGCGTGGTCTTCTTCTTTTTCTTCAGCGCGGCGAACGCCGAGTCCCTGGGGACGAAGATGGTGATGCCCGCTTTGGTGTCGTCCGCCTGGCTCTGGAAGGTTTCGATGACGCTGGTCCTTTGCAGGTAGTTCAGGAAGGTCTGGAATGGGCCGGCCACGTCGAGGAGATCAGCGAGGTCAACATGGTACACCGGGGGTGGCGGATCGATTGGGGACGATGGAGCGGCAGGATTCTTGGTCTTGTGAGCAACTACTGGCGAGGAGAGCGCGACGGCTAGAACGGCCGTGGCACAAATTACTTTCCTGAACACCATCTTGAAGTCTTGAGTCTTGACTTCTTATCCTGTCCAAGTTGTATTCCTGGGTTCATGCAAGAACCATGCGGCATTAAACATTGGTGTTCAGGTCCTTGTGCTATCGATTTCAGACTAGTACGAGTAAACACAATTTTTTTTTAAAAAAAGTGTCTTTCCTAATCATCCAAGAGGCAAATCTAGTGACAAAAAAGAACATTCAAGGCCGATCTCGCCGAAGGGAAACATTATAGAACTGTCAGACGCTAACCTAGCAAATCAAGGCCACATAAGCTAGCACATAAACAAATCAGTGATACAGCTACGCAAATCTCAGCGTCACAAAAGCACCCAAATCTGAAGAATCCAGAAACCAGCTACGACACTAAACATTCTAAGAGCTTCCACCAAAATCGAGCAACAGTTGCTTCAGGTTATACTATGAAAAGCAAGCAGGACGTTCAGAGGGTTTCTGACTCCTCGAGTCAAGAACTTTGAAACCAGATCGAAATGCAGCAAAAGCCTGACGCTCCTCTTTGAGCATTACTTCAAGACATCTGATTGCATAGTGAGAGACAGCAGGCTGGGGATGAGACTAACCTGATCAGAGAAGGGGTAGGAAGGCTCTCAAGTCCGAAGGCAGGCAGACGGCATGGCAGCAGGAAATGGAGGACGGGGAATGGGCCAATGGGGTTTGGAAGTTAGCGGGAGTGTGCTATAAAAATGTTGATGTGATGGTGTGCGCGCGGTGATGGTGCACATGGTTATCCTCGATCGCTCAAACTCACGCCCACCCTGTTGGTCATAAACCATGTGGCCACATTCCTCTCCCCACCGGCTCGTCTTTGACTGCCACCTCTCGTGGAGTCGTGGTCCATTCTGACTCCAGTGCCGTGGACTTCCACGTGCCTCTCCTCACGTCAGCTCCCGTCCGATAACAATATTTATTATTTAAGTAATTAGTGCACTAGCATTCCTCAAATTTGTCGTACTGTGTCATCCCGGTACCCGAACTCGTAAAATACATATTTGGCTCACTCCGGTTCTCAAACTCGCAAATTACGTATTTGAGCCCTAAACTTTTCGTCGAGTGATCGTCCCGGTCCTTGAACTTATAAATTACACATCAAAATTCCTAAACTTAGGGCATGTACACCTTCTTTCTTCTCATAGGCATGACTCTCGCCGTTGTTCTCAACACAATCTTTGAGCTCCTTCCCTATAATATCTCCCTCCTGTTGTAAGTATTGGCGAGAGTTTGGTTCCACCTCATCATCTAACAACTAGTACCGCTAATTGCTTTGACGATGCTAGTAAACAACAGTGGTGATGGATAGCTCACATTGACGTGAAACGGGGTGATAGTTTGAAAATATTTTGTATGAAGGAATAATTATAAATATTTTTCATGGAAATCTATAAACTCAACTTGTATTGTTAATTTTCAGGTTGACGTGAAACATGGTGATAGTTTGATAAATAATTTATATGAAGAAATAATTATGAATGTTTTTATGGGAATCTATAAACCCAACTTGTATTGTTAATTTTAGATATTGATGGTTAAATTAAATCATGGACCTAGATGATATGCATCCGAATTAAAATTTAGAGGGTCGAATATATAATTTTTTATTTAGGGATCTGGATGACACCCGAAACTAAATTTAGGGAGTCAAATATTAAATTTACGAGTTCAGGGACCTGAATGACACCTAAAGCTAAATTTAGGGAGCCAAGTCTACATTTTACGAGTTCAGGGACCGGGATGACACGGCGTGACAAGTTTGAGGACCACCTGTGTACTTTACTCAGAGAGTTTTGGTTACTTGATACTTATAATAAGCTCCATTCAATAAGCCTCGAATAAGTCTCTTCCATCCAAACACCTAGACTTCACTATGATGCTCATTATAAGCCTCTCTATAAACTCATAATCCCTTTTAAGAGGTGTTTATGGGGCTTATTTCCTATGAGCCCCATCAGAAAAATAGCAATTTCCAACCTCTATCCCTCCACGACCCTATCCATTCTCCTCTAAAAATATTAATAAGAGGCACACTGGTCATTTGCTACTATAAAAACTTATTATAAACCTATACAATCAAACACCTATTTAAATTTATCATATTTTGTAGGTTTAACGAAAGAGGCCCTCGGTATACTGTAAACACCCCGCCCGCGGCAACCGTCCGGAAAGCCGTTTGTGCGGACCGCCCAACCGGCGGCAGCTGGCGGCACCGACCCGCGGGCCACACGTTTTCTCCACAGGCCCAACATGCCACTAGGAAGGAAACACGGCGGCATGGGCCCAAAGAAATAAGACTTCGCGTCATTTCCAAGCAACCCACCACACCACCACCAACACACGCGCCGCGCGCCCACAGCATCCAACCGACGTCAAAACCCGCAGGCCCAACCCAACACCGCCAGCAAAAACCGCCGGCCCAGACGCGCCCCAACGGGCAGAAACCGCGTCAGCTCCCCCCGCCGCCCTCGCCGGCTTGCCGCAACCCGCTCGCGTATAAAACGGAACCACCGATCGCCCTTGCACCTCATCGATCGAGCCAAACCTACCAAGAGCAAACACCACTGACCCCAACACGTCCCAGGAGCAAGAATACAGAGAGGAACCGAAGATGAGCGTGGAGATCCTTGACGGGAGCACGGTCCGGAGCTTCGTGGAGGACGAGGGCGCCTTCAACGCCTCCGTCGACGGCCGCTTCGCCGCGCTGGACGCCGACCGTGACGGCCTGCTCACGTACGCGGAGATGGCCGGGGAGCTCATGAGCCTCCGGGTGCTCGAGAAGCACTTCGGCGTGGACGACGCCGCGTTGCGGGCCGAGGAGCTCGGGGCGCTGTACCGCGGCCTGTTCGCGCGGTTCGACAGGGACGGCAGCGGCGAGGTGGACCGGGACGAGTTCCGCGCGGAGATGAGGGAGGTGCTGCTCGCCGTGGCCAACGGGCTCGGCTTCCTCCCCGTGCAGATGGTCGTCGAGGAGGGCAGCTTCCTCAAGACTGCCGTCGACAGGGAGCTCGCCCAGCTCGCCAAAGCTGCGTAAAGCTCTAGTACTAAATTACTCACGACCATTGCTTATCTCGGCAGCGGATTTTTCGCATTTATATTTTTCCTATTTGTAACTTCAGATATTGTGTTGAGCTACATCATTACTAATTATAAACGTAATAGTTTTTTTTCCTATTCCGAGGATGTAACAGTTGATAGTGAGATACGCATTGGGTGCTACATTTTTTTAATAAGAATAATTTTTTTTAAAAAGAAACTCGACAATGGGGGGAGATCCTAAGCTTTGTTCTTAGAAGGTGCCGGCGTTTCAATGGAACGGGAGATTCAATTACTTCAGAAGTTCAACGCTGCTAAATTATTCACCCCAAGAAGCTTGGCTAATTTTTTCTAAAAAACGAAACTCTCCCAAGGGCTCTTCTTATATGCTAACTTTGGGAGGTTATTGTTCCTACTTCATATAAGGATTGTGAATTTGTCCAAAGTCAAACCATTCTAAATCTCACCAAATTTTCAGAAGAGTACTAACATCTATCACATCTAAGAAGTATATATAGAATAAAAACGTATCAAGAGATTATCAATTGATCTAATGATGCTCATTTGATATCATAAATATTATTATTTTTTCCTATAATCTTGATCAAACTAAAAACAATTTGATGTAACATAACTTCAGATGACCATGTATTTGTAGACTGAAGGAATAGCCAGTGGCAGAGCCAGGATTGAGAGCTAGCAGGTGCTCTCCTTTTCTTCTTTCTTCTCCCTCCTCTCCTTCCTTCTTCCTCCTCCTCAAAATTTTCTTATTCATTTTCCTTCCTCCTCAAAATTTGTAGAGGGGCTTGGGAACTTCCATGGGAGCCAGAGTGGTAGGGGGCTCGAGCCTCCTGCACCCCCTGGATCCGCCCCTGGGAGTAGCACGTAGCCCGGTGTGAGATGACGAGAAAAACGGCATCCTTTACTCACCAGCACTGGGAGTTGTCCAATCTTGATTTGTTGAATTTTTATGATTATAAACTCTGAAGTTATATACCACGAACCATAAGATCCAATTTTCTGCAACTGCAGAAATGATCCTTCTGTGTTGAAAAAAATAGGGACGAGAATGTTGTTCACGGTGGCCCTTTTAGGATTTCCGGCAATAGCTTGGGGAGCTAATTCTTTTAGGGTCAAATTGACCAACTAAATTGCTAGTAAAATGGACCTTTTAGTACGATTTTTTAAAAACTCACAGATAAAAGGTAAATTTGTAGCCTTCTTGCTTCTACTCCCTCCTTTCCAAAATGTAAATCGTTTTGGCAAATTTAGATGTATAAATTTTGCTATGCACTTAGATAAATATTGTGTCTAGATATATAGTAAAAATTATGCATCTAGATTTGCCAAAACGACCTATATTTTAGAACGGAGGGAGTATATTTTAAGGTACACTTGATCAGAAAAATAGAGTTCACGAGCACATTTCACATTGCGCAGGTCCATTGCCAAATATCTGAATGCCCTGAATGTGAATCGATGGTTGGATAACAATCCACAGCTTGGTAACATTCAGAGGGCCTTACAGGTGCACTGCGTTAACTTCCTAGGTCGCAGGTCCGTCGTCCACAGTCAACGCATGACTCACAACACGAAGAACCATCTCCGTTTGGAAAGCTCTGAAGAGTCGCTGACGTTTTTATAGTGGAAAGTGTATTCCATTTCCTGCATAGGGACAAGATGGTTCACTACTGATCTCATGGTTTCCGTTGCCCCGAATCCAAATGAGGGAACACAACACAGACCCGGCCGGATGCCGGCCGGCTATGGCCATGACCCATGACTCCATGAGCCCAAGACGCACACTGCCGACTGCCCCCCTTTGCAGGTCAACGCTTCCTGATCGCCCAAGGCCACAGGTCACGGCACTACAAATATTACACTTGCCTTTGAGCTGAACACTACCTACTACACAGGCTGACAGGCTCACAGCCCGGTATAGAATAGAACGATGCCTACTCTGGCTACAGCCGTGACGCTGCTGCAGCTCGCGGCGAGCGCCATAGCAGCTGCAGCCGCGACCATCGCGTTGCCCGGCTGCCAGAGCAAAAGCGGCGAGCTGGACATCCCTTACCCCTTCCGAACCACCGCCGGCTGCTGCTGGCCGGGCTTCAAGGTGACCTGCAACCCCAAGGCCGGAGCCGGCGTGGCGCAAAGGCTGATGCTGGGGGACGCCGGACCGGTGGTGCTGGAGATATCCGTGCCCAACAGCACGGTGCGCATCCGCGCCAACACCTGGTTCTTCGCCGTCGGCAACACGAGCATGACACGGCTCGCCGTCGTCCCCGACGGCGGGCCGTTCGTGCTGCGCCCGGCGCGGAACCGCCTCGTCCACATCGGGTGCGGCTTCCGCGCCTCCTCGTGGACCCCGCTAGGCGCGCGCACGTTCAACGCGTGCTCCACCTCCTGCCGGGAAGACGACCCCCGGAGGATCCGCTCCGGAAGGTGCGACGGCGTCGGCTGCTGCGACGCGCCCATCCCGACGGGCCTCACGTCTTTCCGCACCCAGCTCCAGTGGGCGGGTAAGGAGACGGGACCTCCCGCGACGTCGCCGTGGATCTTGTCGCCGGACGCGGCCGTGGTCGCGGTGGAGAGGAGGTGGTGGCGTAACAAGACGAACGTGTACGGCCTCAAGATGTCACTGCTTGCCTTTGGGAGAGCGAGCGCAATGGTGGCTCCGGCCATCCTGGACTGGGCGTTCGACAACTCCTCGACGTGCGCGGAAGCGGCGGACAGATCCGTTTCTGGGTGCGTCAGCAAGCACAGCGAATGCGTCGACTCCGCAGGCGGCGCCCTTGGCTACAGCTGCAAGTGCGGCAAGGGTTACCAAGGCAACCCATACGTGAGAGATGGGTGCCAGAGACCGGCCAGTGGACGACTCCATCTTCCAGCGGGTGAGTTCTATTCCATCCAATGCTCCTTTTCTTTTCTTGTGCCGCAGAGTGCAGACGCTATTAAGATAAATAAAAAAAGAGTACAGACGCTATGGCCACTGTAAAAAATTGCATCTTTCTCAACAGTTTTTTTACAAGTGGTCAACAGTAGTACCTTTAGTGGAGTGATCAACGGTTTTGTTAGTATGATTTCTTGTTTAATATATCTTAAAAAAATTGAAATCGAATGATGAATGATAAGAATAAAACATCACACTATTTAGACATGTCATTTTAGATACTCAGTTTTGATGTATGCGTAGGAATCTCATAGAATGTGTCCATTTGTTCCAGGTCACAACCTAACATGGATTTAGAATTTTTTTTAAAAAAAAACTAAATTGTCAGCGCAAAGATTAATCAGGGTTCATTCATCTCCACAGGGATAATATTTGCTATGGGGGTTGGCATTGGCATATTCCTGCTGCTGCTAGTCCTTGCTACCATCTTTGCCACAAAAAGCCTCAAGGATAGAAAAGCCAAGAAAATGAGGGAATATTACTTCAAGCAAAACCGAGGGTTGTTGCTCCAACAGCTGGTAGATAAAGATATTCTCTCTGACCAACATGTCGTTGCTATTAAAATGTCCAAACTTGTGATCCAAAGGGAAATTGAGGGCTTCATCAACGAGGTTGCTATCCTTTCTCAAATTAACCACAGAAACGTGGTGAAACTATTTGGATGTTGCCTTGAAACAGAAGTTCCACTGCTAGTCTACGAACGGCACACTTCATGCTCATCTTCATGTTGATGGCCCTGCATCCGTTCCATGGAAAGACCGCTTGAGAATTGCATTTGAAGTTTCTAGTTCCTTAGCATATCTTCACTCCTCGGCTTCGATATCAATAGTTCACCGGGACATCAAGACTAGCAACATACTGCTTGATGACCGCTTAACCGCGAAGATATTGGACTTTGGTGCATCTAGGGGCATCACTATTGATGAATCTGGGGTGACAACAGCTGTACAAGGAACCTATGGATACCTTGATCCAGAGTATTTCTACACAAGACGACTAACCGAGAAAAGTGATGTTTATAGCTATGGTGTTATGCTTGTGGAGCTACTGACTCGGAAGAAGCCAACCATTGACATGTCACTAGATGGTGCTAGTCTTGTAGCACGCTTCGTCCAGCTCCTTTCTAAGGATAGACTGAGTGAGATACTAGACGCGCAAGTCATCGAAGAAGGGGAAGAGGAGGCAAAGCAAGTGGCTGCACTAGCAGCACTGTGCGTGCAAATGAAGGGCAACGACAGGCCAACAATGCGGCATGTGGAGATGAGACTTCAAGGGATTCAGTCTTCAAACAACAATTCTCAGAGCAATCCTAGAGTGCAAGGACTGCACATCGGACTAAGCAACACAACATTTGAAGGAAGCAACATTGTTCTGCTGCATGACAACGGCAGCAGACGGTTCAGTATGGAAAGAGAAGTTTTGCTGTCAGCGACCTTGCCTCGGTGATCTTGTCTTGTACACATATAGAATTCAATTGACTAACATTTTTCTTTTTTACTTTCACCTCCTACACATTGCAAACTAGTGGCAGGCTCGTTGTTTACTCGGATTACTTTGGGGGTTTACTGCTGTCAGTTCAGACTTGAGATGATAGTCTGAACTTTGAACAGGAATCAAGAAGCAGAGTCTTTTTTTTCTTGAACGAACGGGCACGAGATTGTGCCCATTTCATTGATAAAGAAGGGGGGATTACAACCCGTCTAGCCGGTAAAAGAGCAAGTAAACAACTAATCAAGAAGCAGAGTCGATTACTAATATCTAGCAGCTGCAAGAGGCAGGAGATTATATTCTGAGAGTTTGATGTTTTAATTATTAAAGCTGCAGCTCACAAAATTATACTCCTTAGCACAGCTGTGTGTGAAAATCAAACTTTACATGCAGAGAGTGTACAGCCAGTAGCTACTGCGTGCGGCCGGCGGTCTGCACAGGCAGCAGAGGCAGAGCTACACGTTTCTGTTTGCTCTTCCCGGTCGTCGTTGCCGCCCGCCTTCCGTGGCTGTCGCGCGCGGAGCTCATCAGATCCTGGACGGGATCAGAGGCGTCGAGTTCGACAGGTACGCCGCCGCGGCCGCCACGCCGCTGCCGAGCTTGACCGGGTACCCCACGTCCTTGAGCACCATCTCCACCCCGCTCAGGCACCCCAGCAATTGCAGCTGCAGCAGAACATTACAGCGACTGTTCAGATTCCAAAATGCAGGTTCGATGTCTTTGGGGGTTCAGCGACAAAGCAGTAGTGCGTACCTCGTTGAGGTTGCCGAGATGGCCGATCCTGAAGACCTTGCCGGCGATCTTGTTGAGGCCGAGGCCGAGGCTGAGGTTGTACCGCTTCCAGGCGTGCTTGACGATCTCGCCGCTGTCGATGTAGGAGGGCACGACGACGGCGGTGACCGTGTTGCTGAACCACTCCTCCTTCTGGGTGCAGTTCTTGAGCCCCCACGCCTCCACGGCCAGCCTGCAGGACGAGTGAGGATGATGATGAGGATCTAGCATTCTAGCTAGCTAGCAGCCTATCTAGCACTGGATAGTCTGAATGGAAGAGGCCAGAGTGCCAGACCAGCAATACAAATATGCAATGCAAGCAGCAGGAACAAACAAAGCTTAGTGCCTAGTAGTATAGTACCTGGTGGCGGTGCCGAGGCGTGTGTGCCTCTTGATGACGTTGTCGAGCCCCTCCTCTTCGAGGAGGTCGAGCGCTGCGCGCAGGCCGTAGAGGAGCTGGATGGAGGGCGTGTAGGGCCAGTAGGTGCCCATCTTGTAGAACTTGAGGTAGTCCTTCCAGTCGAAGAAGACGCGCACGGACTTGGCCGTCTTGCTGGCCTCCAGCGCCTTGGGGCTGGCGCACACGATGCCCAGCCCCGTCGGCATCGACAGCGCCTTCTGCGACCCCGTCAGCGCCACGTCCACGCCCCACTCGTCCATGCGGAAGTCCAGCGCGCAGATGGACGACACGCCGTCCACCAGCACCAGCGCCGGGTGCCGGTACGCGTCTGCAGCACGAGGTCAATGCATGGGAGGGGCATCCGATCCATCAGCAGCTAGCTCATCAGATTGGAGATGGAATAATAATGGCGCGCGGCGGCTGACCGACCGAGGAGCTTGCGGACAGTGGCGAGGTTGTTGGTGACGCCGGTGGCGGTCTCGTTGTGGACGATGGCGATGGCCTTGATGGTGTGCGCCGTGTCCTGGCGGAGCTTGGCCTCGAGGACGTCCAGGTCGGCGCCCCGGCCCCAGTCGCTCTCCACCACGTCCACGTTGAAGCCCAGGCGCTGCTGCTGGTCGATCCACAGCAGGCTGAACTGCCCGATGAGGAAGGACACGATGCGGTCGCCGGGCGACAGCGTGTTCGTCAGCGCGCTCTCCCACGCGCCCGTCCCTGAAAAGCGATCGAGCGAGACCAGCGTTGTTCAGTGTTCACACGAACCACACCATTTGCATTGGCGTCGGCATCGCCGGCCATGATCGATGAACACAGATGAAGAAGATTACCGACCGGTGGTTGGGATGATGAAGGGGGTGCCGGAGGTGGTCTTGAAGATCTTCTTGACGTCCTCGAGGAGGATCTTGGTGAGGGCGGGCACGGCCGGCGAGCGGTAGTCCTCGTTCTGGCGGTTCATGGCGCGGATGACGGGGTCCGGGATGTTCACCGGGCCCGGGACGAACAGGTGGGTCCGGCCAGGGCCGTACACGTAGTCCGCCATCTCTGCTGCTGCACGCACACAGAAGTAAGCAAATAGTCAGACACGTTAATCGGAAGAAGCTAAGCTAGCGTGGGCTTTCTAATGGGCCTAAGTAGAGGCCCGTTAGCTAATGGGCCCAATCCGTTGTGCGTTTTCTCTGAAACTGTTCTATTGCTGTGTTCTTCTGAACACAAATATGCTTTCAAGATGTAATTATGGCAAAAAAAATAATGCGAATTCTAAGAATAGTAACATTTTGAAGTGTTTCCTACGCGTGCAACCATTTACTGTCTTCCAAATTGTGCTTACACGCGCACCCTGTTACCTATCCAGTTGATCCTTACAATTTACTCTGCAAGGGCAAGGGATGAAGGGACTTCAATACTGTGATGCTTTTTCTTTTATCAAGAAGGCAGCAAGCGATAGGATCCTATTCCTTCCTACTCATGCGCAAGTTTATCAGCATGATACAGTGAACATGGAAGGAAACTGTAGTTATCCTGATGTCCTGGAGCTATGTCAGTCAACCACGCAAACACGTCTACAGCAATATTCAGAGATAACTTCGTTCAGAATAAAGACAACATTCAGAGACAGGCCAGCGTGATCAACTCATGCTCTCTCATCTTGCTGGTTGCAAGAAAGATTTAAAGACGAACAAAATCTCTCTTGTTCCTTTGTAAAACGCAATCCTTTCGCAAAACCCAAGCTACATGCTCTAACCCAACCATCATCACTAATTCAGAACAAGATATGATTGATCGGAGACGAAGACGAGGATGTGTGCAAGTACCTGTGCTGCTGCCTGCTGCTCCCTTGCGCAGACCGGAGGGAGGGAGGGAGGAAAACGAGCCGCGCACGTATGCGAGATACGGGATAGGATGACGATGGCTATATAGGAGCCATGGCGTCCAAAGGACGGTCCTTTCGCGGGCCCCGCTCCCATCCCGCGTGGCGGATAAGGCGCCCGGGCGGGAGAGGCCCTCAGAGCTCAGGCCTGACTCAGAGCTCGGCCCCCGGGGACTGGCCGACTGGCCGACTGGGAGTGGAGTGGCTTGCAGCGCGCTCCAGCGTCCGCGGAACTCGGGTGATGATGCTGGCCTGCAGCTGCCCAATTCAAGGCTCCGATTAATCCCCCAGTCTCAACACTGCTAGCATTAAGCTACAACTGCATGTACACAGACAGTTATCACCGGAACCAGCACCAGTTTGTTCTACAGAGTTCTTCAAACCGGTCTGGTTTCTACTGCTAGAATCGTTCTTCCTTCAGTTCTTTTATTCAGTTTTTAGTTCAGATTCATGAATCAGATGCCTGATCTCTGAGCTCTGGGTCTTTCAAAAAAGGATCTCTGAGCTCTTGGGTCTTTCAAAAAAAAAGATCTCTGAGCTCTGATGTCCATAAAGAAAGGAGGGAGAGGTGAACTCTGCCGACTACTCCAACGAGTGCCAATCTGCAGGCGACGGGCGCGGATGCGGCCACGTCGCCGGCGCTATCCCCTCCCTCTGGGCCTCTGAGGTGTCCGTGGAAACCCAGCACCATTTTCCCCCCTTCTCCCGCGCGTCCTCGTCTCCTTCAGATGCGTAGCCGACAAAACGGATTCCGAGCTGGCTTGAAAAAACCAAAAGATCAGAGCTGAATTGGGAAGGAGAATGGCGCTGGGGGAGGTATCAGCTAGGGCGGGTGAGCTGGACCGAGAGTGAGATGGGGTGAGAGCGGCGAGCTGGGGGGTTGGAGCTTGGAAGTATCCGCGCCGCCTGTTGCTGTTGTCGGATCTGCAACCTCAACCGGCGAAAGATCCTCTGAAAAAAAATCGAGCGAAAACGTGTCGACGCGTTGGATGTAGCGCAGTGTTTGTTCGTGTGCGAGACAGCGAGACCTTGATGTTTCGGAGGTGTGTGTGTGTGTGGTCTTCCAGTTCTGTAAATTCAGCATGCAGGTCGGAACTCGAAAGCAACGGAGTGGGCCGGGACGGCCGGAGGGTAGATTTGGGCTCGGAATATGGCCCATACTGGGTGGTGGGTTTGGTTCTGATTTTTTGTATTGTCACGTGGGCCGGATCATGGGCCTAGGCGTGGAACTGGGCCAATGCTTTGGATTCAGGGAGGAGGTAACCGCGGCTGTTCGTGCTCTCCGCCATGGCCGTGGCCCTAGGAAGTTAGGGGCGGCAGCAGCTCCGGCCATTAATTATTTTCGCATCCTAGAGCATGGGGAGTGAGAGGAGGGTGTGGTGTGGGGGCACTCACCGTCGAACCAATCGAGCTACGGTGGCCGGGCTCCGGAGATTGACGAGCACGGCCCTCCTCTGCATGCATGTTCAAAAGCAGAGGAAGGAAAGGTGCATGCACGACCATATGATGCCACGGTCGCCGTCGTCCCCGAATATGATGCAGCTGGTCAGCGCAGGGAGCGCCGTGGGCGCGGCATGTGCTTTTCTAGGTCAGAGATCGCCGGGTCCGATCACAGGTCAGGCGGGCGGAGGGACGTAGGGCAGGCAGAAGCGGCGGCGGATTTTTTTTTTGCTTCCGATCTTAATGCGGAAGGAAGGGTGGTTTTCTCTGCATGATGTTTGTGCTCTCTGACTGAGGGAGGACGTGAAGCGCAAATTGCGGCCAGGAAAGGTGAGCGGGATGACGAAAATCCCGGCGCTCCATATGGTTTCGGCCGCGGGACGCGTTCGCAGCGAGCGGAGTGAAATCAATCGGACGAAGGATGCGATTGGAGCAGCTGGACGCACGGCAGACGATGGCTTTTGGCAGGACGACGACCGCACGCGCGACGCGACGTACGAAGCCGCAACTCCTCAGCTGCCTTTCGCATCGCAATCTGGATCTGGAGCTGGATGGGGCGACGCGGACGTCCCCGCCGCAAGCGACCGCCGCCGCCGCCTCGACGTCCTTCTCCGGCGGCGGCTCCGTCCCCCTACCCCTCCTCGGGAGACGACGCCCATCATTTATTGTGGTAAGCCTCCATCTCCATCTCCATCATCCTTGCTTTATCCCACCACGCCGGAAGGAAAAACTGGGGGTAGTAAGCGAATTCTATGCTGAAGAAAGCAACTGGGATTCGACTGCACAGATAAAAGGCCCCTTCCCCGCTTCCATTGACGAGTTAGGGATCGGAACTCGGGTGTTGCCCGGAATTAGGTGGAGAACCAAGGGCAGGATGGTGTTGTTGGTAGCGGATCTGAAGGGGACGATGCAGTGGTTAGGCGGCTGTGGCAGTTCCTTCAGGCTGACGGGCCTCCATTTTTGTTTTTTGCTTTAATTAATCCTGCTTGTCTAAGTTTGCTTGACTTTGTGTTCACAGTTAATTCTGCTTGCCTAACTTTGCTTGACTCGTGTGTTCGCAGTTAAGTGGTTGGGCAATCATGGGCGATCTTGCTGCTGTTTGAGACTCCTACAGGCTTTGCGCTATTGAGTTATCATGGGATAGAACTCTTTCGCCCAGATGCCTTGGAGGTACTTAACTGCTTTGTTAATTGTTATTCCTTCGTTTTATTTTACCAATGCGCTTGCTTGCCTTTGTTGTTTTTGTCATCGGCTTAATTTTTCTGAGCCATCTCCTGCAGGATATCTGGGCAGACTTTGCCAGGGAGTTAAGGTCCAAATATGTCAGTATCCCTTTCTTATTTCAGTAATTATGGTTGAGATACTGAAGTGTCACAAAACATCCTGACATGCTTGTCCTTGTTCATTTCTTTATTATTAGGTTGTCTTTCTAAAAGAATTTCAAGTTTTTGAGGAGAAGGCCAGTGCAATTAATCTTCAAACTGGTGTTAGTGATCAGCTCGCTGGAATGATCAAGAAGTGGCTTAACCCTGGGCAGACACTTGCTGCTGGAAATGCTGATTATAAAACAATCATTGAAGCAAAGCTGGTCAGTGCACAATTGTTTGCTACTTTGATTTTATTATGCCTACGAACAATTTTGGAACCAATTTTGTTGTGGATATTTTCAGGGAATATATTGCTTGTTTAATGATACTGTGAAGGAAGTGATGTGGGGTCTGAAGAATCTCATGATGAGTATAGTGCCTGATGAAAAATTAGACCTGACTGATGAGGACCGCCCACGGATGTGTCAAGGAATGAAAATGGTCCTGGATCGTCACAACATTTATGTTAAGGCAGAGATGGTAAGATCTTCCTTTCCTGAGCTTGAGATAAAATGCTTTCAGCTTATTGCTCCCTGTATGCTTTTCCACTTTCTAAGTTTGCACTTGGCCCTTAGGGGGTGTACGGTTGCCGTCCATAACCTGTCACAGCTATTTTAGTAGGTGTTTGGTTGATAAATAAAGTTAGATTCGCCACAGCCACAAAGGCCTCTCGCCCACTGGCGGAGCCGGGGGGGTCGGTAGGGGCCATGGCCCCCCTAACACGCGAGAAAATTTCTGATCCCTACGTGCAATAGTGCAAAATAGTTACGTGCTTCAAGCCAAATAACGTCAGGCACTGAATTAGGTTGATTTGCTCTTTAAGTGATCAAGCCTCGAGCATGACTAGACTAAATCAATGTATAGCAGGAACCAAATATTCATTGCACATATACAGTTAGGAATAATAGTAAGCAATTGTTATTTCTAAATCTCAAAATCAGTTTATTTTGTCTTCTCAAGCACATATTGAATTTGTGTAACGTGGGTAACGTAATTTATGTGTTAATTTTAAAAGTATGATCAAACCTAAAAGTAAGACATCTGGTTCCTTTTACAAGAACATGGGGGATCTTTTTGATAAGCTAAGCTTTACTGATCTTAGAAGACTACATCAAGCTTCAGTTTTGTGCACCATAATACACACCTGAACTACGAGAAAGGCTCCTAAAGACAACGCAAACAGCAAATAGCACGCGCGCACAATCATTGCAAGATACAACCAGTCAATTCTCCCCGGAGTTGAGGAATCGATTTCCTTCCGAGACCACCAAATCGGAGTCTTTTAGTGCTAATCTTCCTTCTTTCCAATCCAATGCCACCATATCACCTAATCTTGACCGATTATAATCCACAAACTTGATAACTCGCAAACCATTTTTAGACATGTTACCCCACAATGATCTTGTCGCAATTGACGACATACAGAAAGCCCGCAAAATCCATCTGAAGACGAGCATAATTCTTACGTGTAATTCCTTGCTTTTTACCACGGAAAGTGTAGCATAGCTTTTTGGCGCCACACCGACCGAGGCGCGCCAACACTGCCCAGGAATCCTCACCTACCGTGATAAAACACCCCTCCAGCCCCTGAGTTCACCGTGTGGCTGCTCCGCGTCCATGCTGTCGTGCTCGCTGAGCTCTGTGGCGGAAGTAGATGAGTGCCAAACAGCTTGACCAATCCTTGCAGGCAGAGAGAAGGAATTCCTTTATGTATTTTGGCTTGCCATTGATTCCTTTTAGATGAGCAGATCCATGAGGTGTGGCATCAATTTATTTAATGGGTTGACCTGCTGCCCGCCAAAGAGCAGCATATGTTAATTTGATGCCTCTACCTCCCTGGGAAATATGTTGTAGCCTTTTTTTTTGTTTGACACCACTGTTAAGATTAATCTGGTGGTCATTTTGATTAGATGTTGATAGTAAAATCTGACAATTCGAGGTATTGACTTTGATTAGATAGACTTTGTTTCTTGACTATATGCTGAACTGTGACCGAACTATTTCCTCTTCTATTCGTGGTGTTGCTAGTTGCTAGGTATTTAAACAGTGCTGTTTCTTGTAAGATATTCAAATAGTGCTGTTTCCTTCTCATTTACTGACTCCATCTTATTTTTGAAAATGTATTCGCATTTTTTTATGGGTGAATGGAATGGGTGGTAGTCTTAACACTATGACAATCAATGCTCCTTGTATGTAGATTAATAGGCCTATAATTGAGATGACATGCGCTGTGTATGAGTGCGACTTTTGTGTGAGGAGAAAACACTCTGAAATCTTGCGCCAAGGTGGACAATCTCTTCTGAAGGTATCTAAAATCAATTGTGAACAGTGGAACTGTATGAAACTTGCAACTGCTCTTAAGTTGGTATGCTACCCTGAAGAAGGAATCGAGCTCGGTAATTCTCCAGAGGTAAATCTTCTAGTCTTATCCCTGTGCGTTTGTGAGTTGTGACTGTAACTTTTAAGTAATGGGCCAAAGCGTTCTTTTAGATGTTGTCAGTGGATGAGGCAAGAAAACTGAGAGGTGATGCACATCAATATGAAGGTGAATTTAAGAAATACACATTTTTAACAATCTACAAAGAAGTTGTGTGGGCTTGTCATCTTAGAACTAAGGCCCTAAGATGCTTGCGTACCTTGGTCAAGGAGGCGATGAGGCTAAGTGCAGAAACGCGTGGAGGGGGAACCAAACAGTTTGGTTGGAGATACGGGATCTGAAGCTCCCACTTAGGTAATTTGATTCAGATGGTTTAATGAACCTTGTGTTTGGCTATGTTTGTTATAGCAATTCAATGTGTACTGGCTTCTAGGCACTGATTTTTGGGTTAATTATATGCATTTGGCTCTGATTCTTGACCTACTTTGTTGAGCAATGGTCAGAGCACTGTTGCGGTCGCACCGCGGATCGGAAAGAAACCTGCTGCAAAGCTGAACTTGCAGATGGAGCCGGTGGTGGAGGAGGCCAATCATGACATGCTCCTGGAGGCGAACCTGGCCTGATGGGAAAGCTAGCTGCACACTATCGAGAAGAATTAAGAGTTCAGGCATGGCCTGCTGTCTACGTTTCTGCATGTTTCTTTTCTGCTAATGTAGATCAACTTTGCGCGTATCATGCCTACAGTGAGAGCTTGCTAGTGGAGCTCGAGAACTATGTAATGAACTCAATTATTTTATCCTGTTAAATAGTTATGGAACGAGGTTGTTGCTCTAAAAGCTGGTTATGCTGGCAATTAAGAACGTTGTCTATTCGGCATGGAAGGGATCACAATCTAACTGCTGGAACACATGGAATTTGAATGGCATTATGTTTGTTACATTTAGCTCTGTGCCTACATCTGAATACAGTATTTTTGGCTGTAGGGTCGTTGTGCATACGGGTCGAGTAGTGGTATCAAGTTAACAACAGTCACGCTTTGTTCCGTTTATGTTTCAACAAAATCGTGTAGAAATATAATACGACGAGTGTCCAACACTTTGGGTGCCTGTGCTCTACTAATAATAGGATAAAAGTGGAGGATAAACGATCAGATTCCGTAAGGTTTCATTATTCAATCCACAGCCAAATCGAGAAGAGACATATTCTGATCTGTCACGTAAGAAGTTTGTACATTTCATTTGGAAAAAAAGAACAGAAGTACTATGTCATACTGCTCAGTACCAGCTCGATAAGATTATTCAACGCAGTGCGTCGGCTTGTGCGCTGGTGCTGTGTTCGCGATTATTTGCATTATATTTGTTCAAGACCATTTTTTAATGTGCTAGCTGAACTTACTACTACTACTATGTTTTTCTTTTTGCGAGGATTACTTCTACTATGTTCTTATAGCTAAAAAGTGGGCATACTTGAAAAGTTCAATGTAGTTAAAATGGCTAAACCTCAGTCATAATACTTGACGCCCTTGATTTTTGGAGGTCTCTGATGCGCAATTTTATATTTTTTATAAGAATATATATAGTTATAATATCTAATAAATAATTGAGACTCTGAACTCCGAAGGTACTTTCCAAAACAAGTTTACACAATTCTTTTTACGTTTCCAAAACGGATATTTTGAAGACTAATGGTTGAAATTTTTGATTGGATCTCAGTCAAAGAAGGGGTATTTGTGAGTGGATGAAGTACTTACTGCCTTTATTTATTCTTCTTTTGCGCTCACCCCTTGTTTGACGGCACAACATCCCCCAACATCATGTATTTAATAACTATCAGCATAAGTATATATGCTGCGCTGCCCCCCAGTTGACTAGCGAACATTATTATGGGACGAAGAGTGTTAATACAGGAATGGAGCGTGAGGTCTGCATGGCTGAGGATGAGATCGATCAACTGCTGCGGTGTTCCAGGTTCTTTTGACCTCGAAATTAGATACTCTGAAACCGATTCTACAAGGCCAGACACCTCTACTACGTGGCCACGCCAAGCTCACCTTCAAGGCTTCAATTGATCGCTTTTCACCTGGCACCAAAATGTCTGCCACACTACTACACATGCATAAAAACAACCGTGACCGCCTCGGGAGAAACGGCCATCCTCGGCGTAACCCGCCGCAAACCGGGGGCCGCCGCCACGCGATGCGAGATCGCCGACGACCCGCCCCCACCTCCTGTCGCTTCTCCAGCAAACCAAGCGCGCGAGCAAAATTGTGGAGAAATCCGAGAGATCGTGTCGAAAACACACTACCCCCATCCATGCCCGCACCGCACATCATTCCATCCTTTTGCTGCTCCGGCGCCCACCAAGCGCGTCATCGAGAAGACGCAACGCACGCTCGATCGGCTCCTTCCATGTCCGTCACAAGGGTGGCCGCGTATGTACGCGGACCCCGCCCCCGGCGTACCCCTCCGCCGCGCGCTCCTCTACGTCGTCCTCCTCCTCGGCTCCAACCTCGCAACCTTCCTCTTCGCCGGAGTTCCACGCGTTCGCGGGGCCGCACGCGCTGCCGTACGGGCGCACCCCGAACTGGGGCACGGCGGAGCTGCGCGCAGCCGCCGGCGGGCCACCCGTGCCTGGCGTTCCTGGGCCTGCTCGCGTCCTTCATGCCGTACCCCGTCAACGGCTCCTGCCCCGACGACGAGCTCCCCGCGCAGCGGCTCCGATCCTCGTCCGCGGCTGCGAGCCCCTGCCGCGCCGCCGGACCAGCCGCCGCTCCCGGCCGCGCTCTGGTCCACCCCGCCCGACCGCTCCGTCCACTGGTCCGCCTACGCCTGCAAGCCCTTCCGCTGCCTCGTCGACCGCGCCCGCTCCCCGCGCTTTGACGACTGCAGGACTGCTTCGACCTCGCCGGCCGGGGGCGCCGCCGCTGGCACTCCACCGGCACCGCCACCGGCAAGAACATGAAAAAAAGCAGCCCGCTCGAGTTCTCCATCGACGAGGTGCTCGCGTCGGCGCCCCCGCCGGTATAGTTTTCCATCCGGGCCGAGAGCTTTAGGGTTTAGGACGGACCTGACCTCGCCCGGCTTTTTTGCCCGGCACGGACCTGGCTGGGCATGAGGTTAATCGGGCCTGGCCCGGCCCGGCACGATTAAGGCCTCGGCCCGACCAGGCACTTGGGCTGGTCCGAGCACGCGAGGCCTGCTAGGCTCGGGAGCACGATGACAGCCCACAACAAAAATTTCTACACCCAAATCACATATATATACTTATTTTTCCCTCCTAGTCCACCTTCAGGCCGGCGGATGCCCCTCCTCCCTTCCTCGGTGGCGACGTGGCCGGCGCCAACCTTCCTCCCTTCCGCGCGTGACGGCCGGCCCTCCTCCCTTCCCTAGCGGCAGCTCTCCCCTCCCTTCCCCACGCGGCGGCGCGGCCGGCGGCCTGCACTCCTCCTTCGGACCCGGTGGCGCATGACGACGTTTTACCGCCAAGCCCACCGAGGGATACCTCTGAGATGGTAAGTTGTAGATAGGGTATCACCAAGATCAGAAATTTGAAGGTGCAAAGAACATAAAATTTAGAAAGGTTCGGACCGCCGAGAGCGTAATACCCTACATTCTGTGTGTTGGTTTGTATTGCCTTAGGTGTTGATCTGGTTGACCTTGTTTGGAGAGGGTTGAAAGAATCTGGTGATGCCTAGAGGGGGATGAATAGGCGTACCTCAAAAACCTGAAAAATTCTTCGCAGGAATTAAATGTGTCGGAACTTCCGACACTGGACCGGAACTTCCGACAAAACTAAAGTTCTTATACAAATTCAAAATTAAACTTGAAACTGCAGAACCTGGCTGAATCAAAAGTTGCACAATGATATTAGGAGACTTCTGCAGGTGATCTTTGCAAGCACAACAACTCGAGTACGTAGATCGACAAAAAATAAACTTTAGGTCAATAAGAACTAAATAAATGCAATAACCACAAGACACAAGAGATTTGTTCCCGAAGTTCACTTCCACTAAGGAAGCTACGTCTCCGTTGAGGAGCTCACAAAGAGTCGGGTCTTCCACTAACCCTTTACCTCACTAAATCAACCACAAAAGAGGATTGAGTCACCTACTATGAAATCCACAAAGGATAGGGAAATACAAACTTCCTGGGGCGCACACACACGAGAGGACGCTCCACGGGCGACACCAAATCGTCTAGAAGCAAGCTTCAAGAGTAACAAACGTTAATCAATGGATAAAGATGCTTCAAGTGCTCTTGAGATGAACTTGGCTGCCCTCACACTCAAATGGTTAAGTCTCACACCTCAATCTTGCTCTCACCCAAGCCCTAGCTCAAATCAACTAAAGGAATAGCTCAACGAGGGATTGGGGAGGAGTAGTAAATGCTCTTGGAGGTTGTCTCGGGTTGGGTCAGCAACAAGTGAAGGGGGGGCTGAGGGGTATAAATACCCAAGCCCCAAAAACTAGCCGTTGGTGCACTGGTGTCGGAAGTTCCGACACTTTTAAGACAGCTGGCCGAGGACCCCTTGTCGGAAGAATTCAGTTTCATCCGAGAAGTGTCGGAACTTCCGACACACACTGAAACAGACAGAAAACTAGGTGCTCAAGTGTGTAATTTTGTGTCTCTTCTTGATGGTTAGCATCTCAAATAAGCAATTTGACACCTTCACGCTATCTATTCACATCCCTCGTAATAGTACGGTATTTTCTAAACTCAAATTCAAAATATAAAATAAGTAAGGATCTTCTTTTGAGATCAACGCCATCCTTTAAGCAAATTTGGCGTCTTTTCTTGCTCTTTTTCATTTCATTGAATTTTAACCTGTCCAAAACTCGATAAACTCATTAGCTCCTTAATTTTGTATATCATCAACACCAAAATCCACTTAGGGGGCCAAATGCACTTTTAATCTCTCTCTTTTTGGTGATTGATGACAACACAATTAAGGCTCATAATCAATTCAGTAAAATATTTTGAATTCAATTATATAGTTGAACTCCCCCTTGATATGCGCATTTGTCAAGATAAATACAAAATAGCCTCAAATGCTATTTGCACATATTCAGAAAGATTTCTTCTATATAATTGCATTCGTGGGGTGCAACGTGTGATAAATATCAACGTGATGCACATGATAAGATGTATCACAACAAAAAAGTGGAAATGAACAAACACCAAGTCAAAAGTCATGAGCATCACAAAAGCAATAAGGTTCTAAGATCACACTAGCATAGAGAACTCAATTAATTCTTAGAACATTAAATATCTCACTTGGCACACCACATGTCACACAAATACAAGTCTCATTTGTCCACAAGCACAAGAGTTTAAAGTTTCAATATTTCCACGATGAAGCTAAAATAGATAAAGCAGCCACAAAGCCTATGGTGAGCTCACTCCCCTTTGGCAACAAGCACCAAAAAGGAGAGGCCCTTCCATAGCCACTACTCGTCATCGTCGTCGTCATCTTCTGCATCATCTTCTTCCTCATCGGTGGGTGTGTTGGCAGTGGAAATGTCCTCTTCTTCGTCCTCATCCGATTCCTCACGCCCACCCAAGTCTTCTTCGATTTCATCTTCATCAACTTGGGGAACACCAAACATCATGGAAGGTCCACCCATTTCTTCCCAAGGATTGTAGAAGATCGGTGGAGGAGCAAAATCCATAGGCGCACGAAGAGGTGAGTGAGACATGTCATATCTGGCCATGATTTCCTTTTGCCTTGTCTCAATCTTAAGAAGTTGCTCATCCACATGCTTCTTGTGGTCATGAATTTCTTGCACATTGTGACAACCCACATTGAAGCATGCAAACAATCCTTGAGAAATGAAATTGAGAATGCCTTTCTTCTTTGGGGCACGAGGAGGAGGACCACGGGAGCTCGAAGGACCTTGAGAGCTAGATGGACCATGAGAACTTGAAGGATGATGAGAGCTTGAAGGACCATGAGAGCTCGAAGGACCATGGGAGGGTCCTTGATTGGAGCGGCGAGATGCATGTGCTCCAATCTTGAGAAGACGCTCATGTTGACCTTTCTCAGACTTGTACGCTTGATGGCCCTTGTCGGTCAAGATGTTGACGCTTGTCACTTTTTTAATCATGGTAAAGATATAAGGAGCATAATGACAGCCTTTCTTTGGTGAAAGAGAACATATGATGATTTCCTCCCAAATGAAGTCAAATACGCTGAACTCATTCTTGTTGGGAGCCATTCTTGCAAGCAAGTTCTTAGACATGTTTGAAATGTTGTCCGAGTCACCACTTTTGGGACACAGAGTGTAGCGAAAGAGTTGGTTGAGCAACTTGTAATAAGGTGTCAAACCATGTATTGTCCCAAATTTAATATCACCATATGTACTGTCATACATGAAGTGAAGTTCTCCATCATCAAGCACATTCTCCTCCTCATATATCCTCTCTCTAGTAAGATCAGCATTGGAAAATCCAAGAATGCTAGCAAAGTAAGCATATTTAACATAAAACGGCCTGCCTTGGATAGTCCAGTGGAAGGTTTTGGTTGAACGGTTGACATAGAGAGTGGAGTAGAACTGAGCAATAATCTCCTCATTCCAATCACAATTGAAGGACATGATTGATGTGAGATGCATCCTTCTTCAAGCATCTTGGACTTCCCTCACCACCGGCAAGTCAATTTCAAACAGATACTCCCAGTTGATGGATTTCATCTCGGTGGTGGGGTGAGACTTGCAAAGAATCACTGATGCATACCAATCTGCATGAAAGTTCATCCAAAATTGAACATCTCCTTGCTGCTCTTTGGCATATTCAGATGGATCATCATATCTCAATGCATATAGATCATGCTTGCCCTTTTTGCAATCCACTGGACGAGTCCAATTGAACTGTGAAGCAGTTAGCCTATGTCACATCCGGTTTTAGGACAAAACCGAATGCATAACTATATGTATGCCAGGATCAAGTTCCATACATATAGTGACTTTATCAGTGAATAATCAGCAACAGTATCACGAAAAGAGAACTAAAAGACTATAAAAGATTATTAGAGTTATACAGCTTATCCTGGAAACGAAGGCTTCAAACTTCACAGGCAATCGATCAGGTGTTGTGTAGGCCTAGAACTCAGCATCATCTTCAAGAGACTTCACATCAACTTTCTCTTCTGAGCAGTAATTATAACAAGCGTGAGCACACATATGGTTGGTACTCAACAAGTGTTGGGACTTATATGATATGAAGGCCAAAATCAAGGAAAGGCTGATTGGCTTACTGCGATAAGCAATTTTAGTTGTTCAAATTTTATTAGCACCTGATTTCTAAGTTATAAGTTCATACCAACCCACATTAAAAGAAACAGAAGGGATATAGCAGAAGCATAACCATAACCATAAACATGGTTCACGAAGCCGCTCATAACCATGAGCACGGGTGATATATCAGTTTTCACTCTGCAGAGGTTGTACACTTTACCCACAATTCGTGTCTCCCGATTTGCCCGAGGTAACTAGCCTCTTAAACACTTCTGAGGTGAGTGGCAAGGGATTCACTACGAGGCATTTACAAAGATTCCCTAACTTATGACAATCCGCTAAGGTTTCAGGTCGCAGTGGTCATAACCCTCCCTAATGAGGAAGGCGCCTTAACCAGGATCATATCTAAGCCTCAAGAGGACCGAGCTATACCCCGACGATGCAACCCCTCTTGCCCTTTCGATAAGATTATCGCAAGCTAGTGTTTCTAATTAATCAGCCAAGACCAGAGCCATATAGTATTGTGTTTGCACTGTTTTCCTGAGTGGTTCTCCATGTTCCGATTAAACATATGATCTTGTATTAACAACACAAATTATCCAAGAACATGAAGTAAAACAGGCGAAGCATCCTCATTGTCATCATCATGGTTATAAATTATTCCCAAACCAGAACCAGTTATAGCAACTAAGCAGAAGCTACCCAACATAAAGGTAAACCCCAGATTGACAAGGAATGATCATAAAGGCTAGGCATATCCTTAATTAGGATCCATCAAAATTAGGACACATGCATGCATATAGAAAAAAATATATTTATTGTGATTATTAGGACAAAAGCATGATCAAGGAAACACTTGCCTTTCTTCTAGAGAACAGCTGCTCAGAATCTTCAACTCTTGTTCTTGAAACTCTTAATCTTCAAAACTCTTCGATCGCGTCCTTCTAACGTCACACAAGCATCGAGCCCAAGCAAAACAACAAATAAACAAGAACAACTGAGAATAGATACACCAAACAAAAGGAAAGCTTTAAAAGAGCGTACTAAAGGATAGGGCTCGTTGCGACGGTCACGAGAACGAAAGAAACGCGGAAACCGAAGCTACGATAGAAAAGAAACAACTATCGGAAGATTTGTGTTATAAAAGAAATAAAAGAACTGTAAGCTTCGTTTATTTTAATTTAGAAAACTAATATAAAAGATATTTAAAAGAGAAATATTCCTGATTATAATTAACTCATATTATATTTGCATTTATAAAGACGAGGTACAACTTAGTCAAATTTTATTTATAATTGTATATGTACAAATTACACTAATTAAACAATTAATTAGAAAGAGGACTTGTGAGAGCATCTAACTGTATAACTTTATGATTCGAGTTGAACTAAACAAATTAAATTACAAACATATTTGAGTTGATATTAATCAAGTTACATTAGTTATGAAAACCGGAGTATAGATTTAATTGGATTTTATTTAGGAAAACAAGATGAGAGGACATTAATCAATTAAATCTATATTTAATATTAAAAATAGGAACTATGGTAAAAAAACACTACTAAATGATAGTTTAGGGTTTTAGAAGACTAACGCAAAAAGAACGGATCAAAACGGATTTAAAATAACGAAACTACGCATGAAACAAGGTTGAAAGGAGCTATAGCTAGCTGCTGATTTTGGCAAGACACAGAAAATAGTTATCGCGAATAAATCAATAGCTAGGGTTAGATCTAAAAAAGACCGTGGGTGGGGCTAGACTGAAGATATTCAATAGATCTAGGGGGTTTTTTGCGAAGATTGCAAGACACAGAAAAAAGCTGCAGGAATTACAGAATTTCAGGGGGGCTAAATCGCAAAAAGCTTGGAACAGGATCTATGGAGGACCTGCGGGTACTGTAGCACAAAATCCTGGTGATTTAGGGCACGACAGGCTTTGGGAAGCGGGGGAAAAGAAAGAGGAGATCGAGGTCGTTCCGTTTTGTGTCTTACCATAGGCGGGGATGCACCGTGGCGACGGGAATTTGGCCGGCAAGGAGGCGATGACGATCTGTTCTTGAAGAACAGACCTGGCAGCAGTGCAGGGGCGCCAGGGGGCGTGGAGCCGTGGGTACAAGGACGGGGGTGATCTGCTCGGTGACACGCGTTGATGGGAACGCGAGCAGCAGGGATCGGCGGTGGCGCTGGCTTGGCTCCCAGTTTCCTGCTGCCTCACGAGCAGTAGAGGAACGGGAGGGGGGCCTGGGCGCTCGGCCTAGCAGTAGCACTGCTTCCTCGCGCGTTGGTGATGGCGTGCGGCGCAAGGTGGAGGGAAGGGTGCGAGCAAGGGGTGACGCGGGGGAGGGCGACGGCGGCGCTGGCTGCAGGAGGCGCAAGGGCTCGCGGGGGTGCGCTGCGTGCAGAAGGAATAGATTGGAACGGGGGCTCGTCACGCTAATTTTTATAGGGCGAAACGCCCTGGCTCGGCGTGGTACGCACGCCAAGGAGAAGGAGAAGGGGCCGTCGTGCAGCACCTAGACTCGGTCGAGGCCGGCTGCTGGTGGCTGGCAGGTGGGGATGGGCAGCAAGGCACGCAGGGCCTTGATGGGCAAACGGCAGGAGGTGCAGAGCGACGACGCGTCAAGAGTGCGAAGCAAGGCTAGGGCATGCGCTGCAGGGAGATGCAGGGAGATGCACGATTGCAGCAGAGGTAAAGCAGGAAGGGCTTGGCTTTGCGTTTTATAGGCGCAGTAGCCCTAGCATGAGCATGGCATGCACGCCACTATTCTTGGCGGCAACAGAGACGCGATGCTAGCCATGCCGAGGCTGACCCGGGCTGGGAGCTGCGGGCAGGGTTGGGTTAGGCCGAGGCATGTTCGTGTGGGCCAAACTGTTTTCGGTCATGGGCCGAACAGCAAAAACGGGTCGACGGTAAAAGGACGGAGGCGCGGGCTGGCGAGGAGTATAAGTCAAACGAGTGGTACTAGGACAATCAAGAGAGCAGACCGAAAAGAGAAAAGGGAGAGAAGGGTCGAGTGGGCTGCATCTTTTATTGAACGCGGACGGTCGGGCTTGCGTGATGTGCAAACCGAGGATAGCAATGTCGTACGGCCTCGGATGAAGTCCAAAACGGCACAGGGTGAAAAGCTATCTTAGCCTGCAGGTTGGGTACGGGCGTACGGGAGGTCAGGCATGCGTGGCATAACCGAACTCAGTCAACAAGTCCTAGCGCGCACGCATGGGTAAACTGAGCATAGCATGGTATGGCTGTCATGGTGAAAACGAAAGAAAGAGGACGAGGAATGACAAGCGGGATCATGTCATTGTAGAGAGCCGGAGAGGAGCGCTCGGCAGGGCCGACATTGATTCAGGCCGATGGATAGAATTTGGGTCTTGGAGAGAAGGGTAAAGAGAGAGGCAAAAAGGTTGGGCTCCTGAGAGAGATTGGGTTGAGTCTAAGATTTTAGAGCGATGGTGTTGGTCACCAAAGTTGACGTTGACGTCTATGAGGTATCGTCGAAAAACACCAAAATTGAGATACGACTCTGCTTCGAGCGTGATTTGATCGGGGAGAGAAATTAGAGAACGAGAAACTCGATGGGGCATCTTAGGACGATTGAGAGGGCAAAGGGAAAAGGACGGACGGTGAAGCAACGGTTCGGTTCGACTACGATGAGAAATTTGAGAGCATCAGAATGAGAAAGAAAGAAAGAAAGAAATGGGAAACGGCCTTGGGAGTTTCATCATCTCACGGGAGAACTTCTTGATAACACCAACTTGGCAAAGGAAGGCGATCGACGGTGAGTGTCGGTCAAGACGAGCTATTAAGCTTCGGAAAGGAAAGGCAAAAGGCGAAAACAAGGGTCTTCACTTTGGTACCTCAAGGAGAAGCTTTTGATTTACTTTTTATCGTCAAAACACGACAGATGACCAGATTATCGTAGTGGCCGAGCTCAACAGCACGGTTCTACGGTCTTGGCGCGAATTGGACCAAAAATGAATTAAGTCCAGCAGAAGATGAAGGAAAATAAATTCATTTTCCAAAATATATTTTCAGGCTTAAAATAAATCTAGAAAAGTCTAGATAAATATTTTTAAACCATAAATAATATATCCAGAAGAATCCCAAAAATTCCGAGGAAAACTCGGGGGTAATTTGGGACACGAGGAATCCAAATAAAATACTTGGAATTTGAGAAATAGATTTTTAGAACTTTCCAATAAATGAATTTAGCTCTACGAGAAAAGAGAATAATTGCCAGAAAAATCTGAAAAATTCTCGAAAAACCCTAAAGAGGGATGAACACATTCTAAAGGACATTCACATACTAAAATTAAATATTTTAGGGTGTGACAGCCTAACTGGGGGCTGCATCCGAAGGATGATCCTCTCAAGATATTCTATCGACTCTCTAGCATCTGACATGTGAGTGCTTTGAACAGAAGTGCGCTTCACGCGTGGATGAGCACCATGAGCGGAAGTACCCTATGGATTAGGTCTTCCACGACCACGAGAGCGCAAAGGAGCCTTCGCCACTGCCTTTCACTTGCCAGTACGATCAGCCATAGGTGAAGCTTCTTGAGTCGCTTCGGAATCAGAAGGAGAAGATTCAATCTCTGGTGAAGAAGCCCTATGCTTCCCTCTCCTTTCACGAGCCATCTGAGTATGTAAGATGAAAATTAGGATAGACTCGATAGATGTGATCAGACTCAATCAGATGGGACAGTGAAGGCACTTGTCGGAACTTTCGACGTCGGGGTGGAACTTCCGACGGGGTCGGAACTTCCGGCCCACAGTCGGAACTTCCGACAGGGCCCGAACAGACCCAAAAATCATGAATCAAGAGATTTTGCCCACAAAATTTGATAAGATTCTAGGCATATGATCAATGATGTACCAGGAACCTATCCCTAAGAAAGAAAATTCTAACTCCTTCTACATTGAGAGATCGGGCGACGGGGATTTTGAATGAAATACCTTGAAGATTTCCCGCGCGAATTGAAAGAGAGATGATGGGGATCGGATGTTCCGAAGAGTGGAGAATCCAAGGAACTCTAAAACAATGAAATCCCACGGTTAAATCTTGGTTTCCCCGCCAGATTTTGAGAGAGGAGAAGTGTTCTAGTCGGTGGTGTGTGAGAGTGTGTTAGGGTTTGAGGGGGCAGTCCAACGGTATATATAGGTTCAAGTGAATTGTCGAAAGTTCTGATGGGGGGTCGGAAGTTCCGACAAATAAGAATTTTCGAACCCGAGAACCCCCGGTCGGAAAAATGAAGAAAGTTCCGATGGAGATTTGTCGGAAGTTCCGATGGGCCGTCGGGAGTTCCGATGAATATTAAAATAATCTTCCGAGGACCCATTGTCGGAACAAGCATGATACTTCTGAGAAACATCGAAAGTTCTGACCATGCGTCGGAAGTTCCGACCTATACTTTTCAGCTCCAAAAAGATAGATTTTTAAAAGAATAAACTTGGAGATATTAAGAGATATGGCTTGTAGACATATGAGAAACTTGAGGCTTAGTGATCAGCCACAAACAACATTACATAACAATGATCACAAGAATCAAGTTTTGATCCAAAGATCAAAATCCAAATATTTTGAAATAACTCAGCACAAGTAAATTCAATTTTCGTATCTAAGCAACAATCAAGTATGTGCAACAAGTCAAGCAAAGTTACGAGAGTCCAAGATATTTAGTTCGCTCCTCAAAGCACAAAACCTTTGCTCATCTAGAGGCTTGGTGATGATATCGGCAAGTTGTCGTTCGATGCTCACGTGACGTAAAGCAATATCTCCTTTAACCTCATGATCCCTTAAGAAATGATGTCCTATGTCTATATGCTTTCTTCGAGAGTGTTGCACCGGATTTTTTGCTAGCTTGATAGCACTATCATTGTCACATAAGAGCGGAATCTCGCTAAATTCACAACCGAAATCACTCAACGTTTGCTTCATCCACAAGAGTTGGGCACAACAAGCACCCGTTGCAACATATTCAGCTTCGGCGATGGATAAATCAGCCAAATTTTGTTTCTTAGAGCTCCACGATACTAGGGACCTACCAAGAAATTGGCATGTCCCCGTCATACTCTTTCTATCTACCTTGCAACCAGCATAATCCGAATCAGAATATCCGAGTAGATTGAAAGTGGAGCCTTTAGGATACCATAAGCCAAGGTTAGGAGTCTGTACCAAATATCTCAAAATTCTCTTAACAACAATTAAGTGATATTCTTTAGAATTGGCTTGAAATCTTGCACAGATGCACACACTAAGCATAATATCCGACCAAGATGCACAAAGGTAAAGAAGAGAGCCAATCATGGAGCGATATACCTTTTGATCAACCGACTTCCCTTCTTCATTGAGATCAAGATGACCATTTAATGTCATGTGTGTCTTGATGGGCTTTGTATCGGCCATGTCAAACTTCTTAAGCATATCCTTCACATACTTGGTTTAACATATGAACGTCCCTTCCTTCATTTGCTTGACTTGAAATCCAAGTAAGAACTTCAATTCACCCATCATGGACATCTCAAACCTCTTGGTCACGATCCTACTAAATTCCTCACAAAATTTCTTATCAGTAGAACCTAATATGATGTCATCGACATATATTTGGCAAACAAAAATATCTTTATCAACTTTGTGAGTAAAGAGAGTAGAATCAGCTTTGCCCATTACAAAGTCGTTCTTGAGAAGAAAATCCTTAAGGAATTCATACCATGCCCTAGGAGCTTGCTTAAGCCCATAGAGCGCCTTATGGAGCTTGTACACATGATTTGGAAATCTTGGATTTTCAAAGCCCGGCGGTTGTTGTACATACACCAACTCGGATAGGGGGCCATTCAAGAATGCACTTTTCACGTCCATTAGATAAATCTTAAAATCATGGTGAGTGGCATAGGCTAATAGTATACAAACTGATTCAAGCCTAGCTACGGGTGCATAGGTTTCACCAAAATCCAAACCTTCAATTTGTGTGAAACCTTGTGCAACTAACCTTGCCTTATTTCTTGTGACGACACCATGTTCATCTTGTTTGTTTCGAAAAACCCACTTGGTGCCAATCACATTTTGCTTTGGTCTTTCAACCAACTCCCATACTTCATTTCTTGTGAAGTTATTCAACTCTTCTTGCATGGAAATGACCCAATCCGGATCATCAAGTGCTTCATCTACCTTGCTAAACATGAACGAGTAGTTACCCCTCTTTGAATACTTCCAAGAATATTGTCAACGGGGTGATATTGTTGAACACTTTGATGAACTCTTGAGTGCGGCACTTGTGATTGAAGACATGATAGGCGTGTTCGTTAGTATCACAACCAAGTAAAAAACCTTTATCAACCTTTGATGCAAACTTTGAGCTTTCGGTTTTCTTGTTAAGTATGAAACACATACTCCTAAAAACTCTAAAGTAGTGCACCTTGGGTTTGTTACCGGTGATTATCTCGTAGGGTGTCTTGCCCAAGTATTTGTGGAGGTAAAGACGGTTGATGGCATGACACGCCATATTGATAGCTTCGGCCCAAAAGATATCCGGAGTCTTGTACTCATCAAGCATTGTTCTTGCGGCTTCAATCAATGTCCTATTCTTCCTCTCAACAATTGTTGAGGTGTGTATGGTGCGGATAATTCATGTTTGATTCCTTCGTCATCAAGGAATTCTTCAATATTGGTGTTCCGGAATTCTGAACCATTGTCACTTCTTACATTCTTGATTTTTAATTCATATTCATTTTGAGCTTTTCTAATGAATTTCTTGACAATTCCTTGAGCTTTACTTTTATCTGGCAAAAAGAATACCCAAGTGAAACAAGAAAAATCATCAACAATAACAAAACTATATTTGTCACCGTCAATGCTAATGTAGGCAATGGGTCCAAACAAATCCATGTGTAGAAGCTTCAATGGTCTTGATGTAGTCATGATGTTCTTGGCACGGTGTGGAGCACCAACTTACTTTTCGGCTTGGCATGCGCTACACAACCGATCTTTCTCAAAAACAACATTTGTTAGTCCTAGGATGTGCTCGCCTTTTTGAAGTTTGGTCAAGTTCCTCATCCCGACATGGGCTGGTCGGCGATGCCAAAGCCAAACCAAATTAGATTTTGCCACTAAACAAATCTTGGGCTCAACTATCTCCTTGGAGAAATCAACAAGATAAACTTTGCCCTTTAAGCGACCGTAAAAGTAATAGAGGAATCCTCCCTTCTAAAGACGGTCACACCCTCATTAGTAAAGAGATAATTGTAGCCCATCTCACAAAGTTGCGAGACCGACAACAAGTTGTACCCCAAAGTTTCAACCAAATAAACATTTGAAATAGAGTTATCATTTGAGAGTGCAATTTTACCCAAACCAATCACATGTCCTTTGCTATTGTCTCCGAAGACAATGGTTTCTTTAGGTATATCATGAAGCTCTAGGGATGTGAACAAATCCTTCTCCCCGATCATATGATTTGAGCATCCACTATCAAGCAACCATGTGGTGCCACCCGAGGAGTAGGCCTACGAAACAAGTTAAGCTTTGAATTTAGGTACCCAAAAAGATTTGGGTCCTTGAAGGTTAGATGGATACACTTTTAGAACCCACACGCTTCTAAGGATTGCCCTCTTAGTGTAAGCCCCAACATACTTGACCACTATTTTACCATTGTGGTCCATTGTCACCATATAATCTTTGCCTTGATAGGATCATCAATTTTCTTCTTGGCTTGGGAGGGAATGGTGGTCACACCATGTGCAATGTTCATCAAGTTCTCAAGATTTGATCCCTTGGTGAACATGACACATTTCTTACCATTAACTACCTTCCGGTCATTTACCTTGCCTCCCTTGTAGTGACCAAGCCCATCCTTCTTGTGGGAACGTCTCCCTTCTTTGTACGCAACCTTAGGCTCGGGCTTGGTGTCACCTTCATATCCGTTTCTTACTAACTTGTTTAGCCTCTCAAGTTGAGCATCCTTTGCTTTGATCAAATTTTCTAGCTTTGCCAAGTTAGTAATACAGGTTTGCACATCAATTTTATAACACCTTGAGCACCCTTCACTTGTGGAGACGTTTGAGTCAAGAGTTGCTTTAGAATTGGTTTTGGTGCTTTCTCAAAGAGCATTGTAGCTAACTTTAAGACCTTTATACTTGGTCGTTAAGCATGAGAACCTTTCTTGAAGTTCACTATGAGTGGCCTTTAGGGAAACTAGAGATTCATTTATCAAAGTGGTTTCCTTTGACATCCTCTCTTTTGAATCATTATTTAGAGATAAATCAATAGCTATTTTTTCAACTTTCACCTTTTCTTCGACAAGAGCCTTATCTAAAGCAAGGTTTCTCTTCTTCTCAAGGATGAGCAAGTCCTCTTGCTTATCCGGACACTCCTTTTTCTCCAATTTCTCTGTAAGTTTTTTAATTTCTTTGAAACCTTTCTTTCCAAATTCTTTTATCATGAATGTTTTATGTTGCTCTTCCTCATCATCAAAATTATTTTGTGATCTACTAGATATGGACGGATGAGAGGAGGAGGTGGATGATTCTTGTACCTTAGTCCATCTTGCCATGAGACAAAAGGGTGCGTCATCTTCATCGTCGGAGATATTGTTGAAGAGTTTCCTTAAATTCTTTGGTATGGCTAGAGTTGCCATACATTCTTGGTCGGAGTCTTCATGACTAGACTCCCACTCTTGACCAACATGAGCATGTCCTTAATATTTCTTCTTGTAGTCCTTGCTCTTCTCCTTGTATCTCTTCTCTTCCTTTTCTTTGTTCTTTAATTGTGGGCAATCGGAAATGTAGTGACCCACTTCTTTACACTCATAACATCTTCTTTGTGATGACTTCTTCTTGTCATCACCACCTTTCTTGTAGTACTTCTTCCTCATAAACTTCTTGAAGTTTCTCAATACCAAGGTCATCTCTTCATCGGTGGATCCTTCATCACTTGAATCTTTCTTTCTTGACTTTAAAGTCTTGGGACTTGATTCAACCTTGTCACTTGAGCTAGCATTGAGTGTCACATTCTTGTTCACTTTGTGACTAAGTGACTTGGCCACATCCTTCTCAACCAACTTTTGATGGAGGAATTCACCAAGAAGTTGATTAGGTATCTTAACCTTGAATTTGGGATCTCTTCAAATCATTGTTGCAAGAGTAGGGGTCCCTTGGCGTGAAGGCTCTAAGCAACTTCTTTGTCACCTTATGATCTTCTCATTCTGTCCTTCCAAGAGATCTAATGTACGATATAAGGACCATTAGTCTATCATATATTTGCCTCGCGGTTTCTTCATCATGCATGACAAAGTGCTCTAGCTCTCCTTGCAATAAATCCATCTTGCCTTCTCTAACTTCATCGGTTCCCTCATAGCTTCTTTTAGTGTGTCCCAAATTTTCTTGACTATTTCAACATTGCGGATTTTGTTGAATTCTTGGCCACAAAGGGAACTTGTGATGAACCTCACGGCTTGCGCATTGCGGAAATAGTCTTGAGCTTGTTCGGCCGTCGGTACACCGTTCGTAGGAGGAGTCACACCTACAACCACAACTTCCCAAATAGAGGGGTGAAGCACGTAGAGATGCATTTTCATATCATAAAACCACTTGAGATAATCCGTCCCATCAAAGAAAGGAGGTTTTCCAAAGTGAACCGATTGAAATTAAGAAGTAGGATATTGAGATAAAGCATAGTTATGAGGAATTTGATTTAACATGAAGAAAGGATGCTTCTCGCTTTCTTCCTTAATTCGCTTCATCATCAATTTCTTGGCCTTCTTCTTAATTTTTGCCTTCATCTTTTCCTTTTCTTCTTGCTTCCGAAATCTCACCCTCACTTTCATCGCTTGAACTTGAGTCGGCATCATGAATGGAGGGTGAACGACTTGTTTGTCCGAAAGGATTTCCAGCACCTTCTAATCCGGTACCGGCACCGACTTGAGCAGCGATGGTTGCGGCGGTGTCCGCATCATCCCCAACTATAGACATCTTGATATCCCTTAGCAGTTAAGCCCCAATCAAAAGATTAGGCTCTAATACCAATTAAAAGGATCTTGATGATGCCTAGAGGGGGGGTGAATAGGCGTACCTCAAGAACCTGAAAAATTCTTCGCAAGAATTAAATATGTCGGAACTTCCGGCACTGTGTAGGAAGTTCCGATGGGTCGGAACTTCCGACACTGTACCGGAACTTCCGACAAAACTAAAGTTCTTATACGAAATTCAAACATGTACCATCCTTTAAGCAAATTTGGCGTCTTTTCTTGCTCATTTTTATTTCATTGAATTTTAACCTGTCCAAAACTCGATAAACTCATTAGCTCCTTAATTTTGTATGTTATCAACACCAAAACCCACTTAGGGCGCCAAATGCACTTTCAAGGATCCCTGCCCGCCCTTATATAGTTTGGGGGGACAGGGTTACATGGAAATTCTAACCAGATACGAGTTCAGGAGTCCTACCCGAGTACTTTTTGGGTAGTTTCCTTCTGTTCCGACTAGTTCTACTACGGTACGAATGGTTTTACTATGGTACGAGTAGTTACTTATGTAGGGCATGGGCCGTGTCCTATCCCTTATCTTAGGATATCTACACCATGTGCGTAGTCCTGTGGCCTCGGGTCTGACAAGCTCCTGAGCTCTTCGTAGTCGAGTACTGCAAGTTTTCGAGTACTTCTGGAGGCGTCTTTGAATTCTTCTGAACTCCATCTTGAAGGTGTCTTCTGAGTACTTCCTTGTCAGCATCAAGGTTGTGAGGTGCTCATGCCCGAGTAGTTGTCAAGTCTTCTTGTATATGGGGTGCGATTAAACTCGCACTCCATATGGAGTAGCCCCCGAGCCTTAGGTTGAATCGAAGAATCAGGCTGAGGCTCAAATTAGCCTTGAATCTTCTGTTCTTATCTTCCAAAAGATTTGAAAAATAAGTCGTTCATGACACGTGTCCCGCAGTCCCCGAGCCTTGAATCCAAATCCCCAAGGTTTGGAAAAAAGATCTAAAGAATCGTGGCATGCAATATATGACGGTAAAGATTTGATGGTTAAGATGGGCAAATTAGTTCAGAAATTGGAAAACTGTTTTTTTCAGAATGATTTTTCTGTAAAAATGGTTAAACAAATAACTTCTCCAAAAAGCGCCCTAAAATACCACTCAAATCAAACCTTTATCCTCGATTTAATGGCTAGATAAGACCTCTGGGTTAAAAATTTGAAAACCCCCTTATTTTGGAATAATATCCCTGAAATAATGGTTAAACAATTATCTTCCTGAGATAAATCCTCAAAAGCTTTTTAAATCGGGTTCTTCTACGAATCTTCCGAGTAGTTTTATAGCGTCTAGCCTCCAAGCGTGAGAGCTTAAACAATCCGCCGAAAGCACGCTGAGTGCCCTGTCGAGCCCAGCCCCTGAGCATGGGAGCTCGAGGAGTACGCCGAAAGGCACTCGAAATGTCTTGTTTGTAGTCGAGACGAGGAGTCGAGGTAGCTGACAGCGCGTAGTACTACATGGGAACTAGTAAACGCGGTGTTATGGGAGCGAGGCCCCTTCAGTAAACTACACGTGGTACTAGTTGAGAACTAGTAAACGGAGTAGTACTGAAAGTGTGGGAGCGAGGCCCCTTCAGTAAACTACGCGCAGTACTAGTCGAGAACTAGTAAAGGGAGTAGTACTGAAAGTATGAGAGCGAGGCCCCTTCAGTAAACTACGCTGCGCTGCAGCTGACAACTTGGGATATAGGTTAGCTAAGGGTGGCAACGGCGTAGGTGCTCGATATTCCAGGAGTTTGAGACCTCCTGGCCATTAGGATACTGTAAGTGATACAACCCTTATCCTGTAACCTTGAGCACGATGAAGGGTCCCTCCCGTCGTGAATTAAGCTTGTGCCGTCCGGTCTCGTTCTGGATGCGGTGAAGGTCCATATCTCCAACGTTGAAAGATCGTTGTTGAACGTTCGGATCGTGGTAACGATGGACGCCTTGTAATGATGGTCGTGGTAACGACTGACAGTGCAGCCGACGCATGGCCGCGATGCAGCGGTGCCCGCCCTTCCATCCCTGCGTGACGGCCAGGCCGACGTCGGTCCACCTTGCTTCCCCGTGCGGTGGCGCGGCCGGCGCCCGGCCGCCACCCTTCCTCACGCGGCGGTGCAGCGGGCCGCTTTGCTTCCCTGCGCGGCAGATACAGGAGCGGCGACACGGCTAACGGGCCTGCGTGGGCTAAACGGGCAGGCACAGCACGTATAGGTAATCAGGGCCCAACACGAATAATAGGCCTTCGTGCTGTGCTTGGGCCGAAGCCTCGACACGTGGACCGGTCCAACACGGCACGATTAGCTAATCGGGCCAATCAGGTCGGGCCTAATCGGGTCGGACCAAGTCGGGCTCGGGCCGTGCCGTGCCGTGCCGGGCGGACCGAATAGCCAACTATACCCGCTGGGTTCCATCCGGATTGAGATGGAGTGAGAGCGGAGAGCTGGGGGGATTGGAACTTGGAAGTATGCACGCCGCCTGTTGCTCTTGTCTGCTCTACTGTTGGAACCTCAGCCAGCATCTCAGCCAGCAAAAGATCCTACAAAAAAATCAAGCGAAAATGTGTCTACGCACGTGGTCAAGTGTTTCTTCTTGTGGCGATTGCGAGACCTTGATGTTTCAGAGAGCAGGTCACGAGCATCAGATTGGGCCGAGACGGCCGGAGGGTCGATTTGGGCTCGGAATATGGCCCATCTTAGGTAGGTGGTGGGTTTAGTTTTGTGATTCCTTGTATTGTCACGTGGGTAGGTCAAGGTAGGTGGTGGGTTTGGTTTTGTGATTACTTGTATTGTCACGTGGGTCGGTCCATTGGTCTAGGCGTACAGTATTTTCTATTTTTCAAATTTTAGATTTTTTCTAGTTTTACATATGCGTTTAGATATAAGTTATATTTGGATACATAATAAAAATTATTTAGGTATCGGTAATGTATGGAGGGAGTAGCAGTGATCATTGACGTAGTAGCATTAGCTGTAATCGCCGTAGACCAGCAGTAGCAGTCGATGTTAAAATATACAGGAAGCTCTGATAATTATGGCAAGCTGAGTCGACGTAAGTGCGTGAATTGTACTGTAATGGATAATCGGGAAAAAAATTATAGCAAGCTGCCCCGGCTCAGGACCGGTGACGCGACAAGGACCCAGGACGAACAGCACATAGGCAACTAGGCACTAGGCTTCAGCCAATGGTCGTCGCCGTCGTCCGCCACCCGTCCGCCGGGCTCCACGTCTCACCGAGAGTCCGAGAGACCACCCACTGCTCCGGGCCTCCGGCTCCGGCTGGGCTTCGACAAACAGTAGAGGAAGCCATCAGCCAACTAGCCATATGGATTGGCTCGTAGCGAGGTGTTTGCGGGCTCGCTGGCGGTTCAATCATTGCGTCGACCTGTCCGACGTCTGGATTCCGGAGAGCGGAGACCGGACGGAGGCGCCTCGGAACACGCGAAAAAAGGACGGGAGAAAGGACGAGAAAGCGAAAGGCGCGGGGCAGGCAGGGGCAGGGGCAGGGCACGGCAGGCAAAGACCGTGGACCGAGATCCCCCCTGCTCGGCGCGGCACGCGCCATGCGCGAGCGCTGTGGCAGGCATGCACCGGCGGCAACTAGAGCTCCACTCCCTGCTCCTGCTCGCCGCTTCCAGCTTCCTCCGCCCTGCGCGAAGAGCAGGTGCAGCGGCGCTCCGGCTTGGAGTGAGTAGGTCTTTGTGCCAATGGAGAATAACCGCCGGGTGGAGCAGAGCAGATTGCCCGTCGCCCGCCACCAGACTCCAGATTCCAGAGCACAATGTGTCAACCCTGCTCGGGGCGGCACGACGGGGGAGCTCAGCTCACTGGACACTGGCAGGCAGCAGCAAGCATCGGATGCCGCTGCTGCCCCGCGCTGACACGTTCTAGTGGTACTAGCGTGCCGATGCCACGGCGCAGTGATGTAACCGGTCGGTCAGAGTTACGCCTGCTGGGCTGCTGGCTGCAGCAGCGGCCGCGGCCGCGGCAGCGGCAGAGCCCGCGCGGCGCAGGACGGCAGCTCGGTGGCAGAGACGCGGGGGCGGCAGCAGGCGACCAGGCGAAAAGGCGCCCCGCGCGTGCTGCCCCGGCCGTCAGAGGCTGGCTGGTCGGCGTGGTTGAGGCCCTTGAGGACTTGAGAGGCGGAGGCGTGCCGTCGTGCAGCCGGCAGGGCGGGCGAGCGTGCTCTGCTCCTCCCCAGGGGTGCGGGTGCTGACGTGCTGTGGCTGCCGCGCGGGGCCCCGGGGCGGTGGGTGGGTGAGTGCGGATTGGGTCGGGTCGCGCAACCAGCCAACCACCGCGGTGGGGGGCGCGGAGGACCGCGCGCAGGGGGAGGTTGCGTCCCGCGGGGGCTACCACCGAGCCCGTCGGGCGGTGGCGCGGTTTGTCCAGCCATCTGTCGACCCGGGCAGGGCGGCACGGTGCGGCCCTGCCGACCTGGGGCTCACATGTGTCTCGTGCGCACGCGGTGGTGGGCTGCGCTGCGCTTCGCGGCGGGCGGTTCTTCGGCTCGCGCGGTCGCACCTCCGGCTAGGGGACGACGGACTGTTCCGTGTCTCCGGCGGTTTCGAGGATCTCAGCGCCCGAGCAACGGCGTGCTCGCGTCGGGGGCGTCCACCCAACACCGATCGGGAGTGGCTGCTGTGGCTCCACGCCCTCGTGATTATCAAGTCTACTCGTTTATAGTAGGTTCTATAATTATGACATGTGAAATGAGATAATATTAAGAGTTGCAATCTAGCACGAGAATTAGAATTCACCGATGGTGCACCTTTAGCTGTATCTCTTTCACAACTACTATATTAAACTCTTTAAACTTTAGCTAGGAGACATCCCCGAACCTTTCGGGGTTGGGGGGGGGGGGGGGGGGGGGACTAAGAGATATGCAAAGGTCCCTTGTCATCTAAAATTGAAATGTCGATATCGTCTACAAGTTTTATTCAAGTTAAGACATACACTGTGACATATAAGTTTATCAACAAAACACCTTACCAAAAAAGCTCATATTGCTTATTACCTACTTTGTTTTATGATTGTGTCAAAGATCTTACTCTATATGTGGCTCCACTCTCTTTCTGCCTGATTCGTTTAAAGAATATATATATATATATATATATATATATATATATATATATATGTAGCTCACATAAAAAAAAAAGCATAGATCCTCCTGTGATGTCGTAGTTCAATCTCCGCTAATGCAACGTGATGCAAGTTTTTCGAGCTATTAATGCTTGCACAATATCCTCTTGCAGTGTTTTGCTTCGCATTTTGCATTATGATTTCCTTTTCTACATTACCTCTGGTGTTCTACTACATAGCTCTCTTTAGAAATTAACTGCAGATTATGCAGACTCCTGTTGACTTTAACGGTTTATTAGATAATGGAATTTACTTTAAGCATGCAACGTAACACAAGCTATTTTAAATAATGTGGGGGCTTGCATAGTAGAGGAAATGGAGAAAGGTAGCCGCAATGGTAAGGCAGAAAGGTTCGCTATTTAATCCTCTATCCATCATCTTGATATTAGTTGTTAGTTTTTACATGTCGGTCATTCTTTTGTATAGTTTTATAGAGGTAACTTATCTTAGCCGTCAATAAATTATGTTGTATTCCATTCTCTATCCCACCGGGAATATCAAAGAGTAACTGAGCTTTGGAAATAACACCTGTATTTTCCATACTTTTACAAATTCAACTCTTAGCTAACTTTATCATCCAACAAGATACATATAGGATTATAGGTCGAACAAGCGAATCAACCATCTCGATTCCACATGGTGGAAAAAAAATTTCATGGTGGAAAACTATCTCGATTCCAAGTTCGAAGGTGAAGATTATTGTCCGTCTCCTAAGATGATGGGATGCATCATGCAGCCATTTCACTCACCAAAATCCACTCCCAAGGATATTCTTCTCTCTCCCAAATTTTCCAACAGGTCCTAAAGGTACCCAATCGTTAACACAAGAAAAACTAAGGCGGTCGACCGCAAAAACGCCCCTCGTCTATCCCCATCCGGACGGGAAACCGCAAGCCCAGCCAAGCCAGCGGAGGAAACCACAAAACCAAGGGCGAAGACGCCTGAACCACCGCGAGCCCCCACCCCACCACCCCCGAAACCGAAACGCGCCTCCGCTGGGAGGGAGAACCCCCCACCCATTTCAATTTTCAAAAGGTCGTGGAGGCGCCGCGCCGCCGCCGACGAGGAGAGAGAGAGAGAGAAGACAGGATAGGAGAGGTCCCGCCCCCTCCTCATCCTCCTCCCCCCCTCCCCGAGCCCGATGTTGTCCGACCAGGAGCTGGCCCACTGCGTGGAGTCCCTCGTCCGCCAGACCGCCGCGCGCGGCGGCGCCGGGATATCGGCGGACTCCGTGGTGCGCCAGCTCGGGGCGCAGCTCGGCGTCGACGTCTCCCCCAAGGCGCCGCTCATCCGCAGCGTCCTCGTCGCGCTCCTCGGCCCGGCGGCCGCCGCGCCGGACCCCGCCGCCGCCGCGCGGAAGGACCCCTTCGACCCCGCGGCCGGCGGCGGCGCCCGCGCCGAGGCGCCCGCGCAGCAGCTGCCCTTCTCCACCTCCGCCGCCGCCGCGGCGTCTTCGGCCTCCGCCCCGCCCCCCGCGCCGGCCGTTCCCCACTTCTTCCCGCAGCAGATGCAGTCCTACCTCTCCGCCTCGCAGCAGTACCAGCACCAGCAGCACCGCCCCGGCGCGCCTGCCTCGCCGTTCGACGTCGCCGCATCGTACCGCTACGGGCACCAGCCCTTCCCGCAGGGGGACCAGGCGCAGCTGCAGAGGCTCGTCCAGCTACAGCAGCACCACCAGCAGCAGCAGATGGCCGCCGCGGCGGCGCCTGCCTCTGCAGCGGCAGCCACTCCGGGCGAGAGTCCCCGTGCGGCGGCGGCGGCGGCGCCAGCTGGCTCCAAGAAGGACAGGTGACACTTATCTTCATTCCCCCCTTCGAATTAGGGTTTGGAGTAGCTTCGTGCTCGTGCGGTTTCGTTTAGATGGAGTAGCTTCTACGCGAAGCTAAGGTCCTAAAATCTCTAGGGGCTGTGAGTTTTCTCCCCTTTTCAGATATGTTTGGTGTATTGAAGTGGGATTAACTGTAAAAGCTTCCATTTTTTTTTTGTTGTGGTGGTCACAGAGCCTCTGTATCGTGGTACGGATTCGGGATTGATTGTTTCTGGTGGACTGAAATATTTTTTCAGGATAGGAGTGATTAGTGGGGTGGGGTGGGGTGGAAGGAACTTGTTTTCAAGAGCTCCAGTTGGTTCATTTGAGGAATTTTGTGGTGCCATGTCTACTTGTACTAGACATTTAATGTCCATGGTTCCAAGCTTAGGGGAGGGAATTGCATCTAGTGTACCTGTGAAAACCTTTGAATGCTCCCGTAGTCATGTCAACCATTCATGCAGAATTAAAGCCTCTGAGCTCGTTAGCGTAGCAATGGATTTCGCCTCCCCATCAAAATGTTTGCTTTTCAAGCAACCGGCTTCAAATAAAGAAGCTTACCTGTAACTGTCATTGTGCTTAACAAATGGATTTGCACAGTTGGCTCTATGTTTAGGTACCTAGCTGGAACTAGAAAGGAACCTTTTTGTTTGCTATGTCTATTCAATTTAAAGAAACTTATGACACTTTATTTGTACTAAAACCATACTACTATTCAGCAAATATCAAACTGTCTGCATGTGAGAATGCTTGTGATAAATCTTGAAGGGTACTTCCCTCCCTTGGATAATAGGAGATATGGATATGTTGCCTGTTCTCAATTGTCAGCTGTCATTTGCTGGTAACTTACTGTTCTTGTTGTGTCAATGTAGCAGTGCTAGTGCTGGAGCAAAACGAAGAGGTGGTCCAGGAGGATTAAACAAAGTCTGTGGTGTGTCTCCGGAGCTGCAAGCTATCGTTGGTGAACCAGCCATGGCTAGAACTGAGGTCCGTCTTTTTGGCCCATCTCTCTAATATCTTGTATAAATGTTACACCATGGCATAAAACCTGACATTGCTGTTAATTAATGCAGATTGTTAAGCAGCTTTGGGCATACATCCGCAAGAACAACTTGCAGGATCCTAACAATAAGAGAAAGATCATATGCAATGATGAGCTGCGATTAGTTTTTGAGACTGATAGCACTGACATGTTCAAGATGAATAAGCTTTTATCTAAGCATATACGTCCTCTTGAGACTACAAGTAAGTTTTTTTCTCCAGCCACACTGTAACTAAATTGTCATGAAATGGCCAATATTTTGTTTATCGAACATGTGGTCCAAATTCCTGCAGATGATTCGAAACGAGAGTCAAAGAAAATGAAGCCAGAGGGTGGTGAACCTATTTCTCCTGTTGAAACTGATGTTAAGCAGCTTTCCTTTGTCGTTTCTGACGCTCTCGCCGCCTTTTTTGGGACTGGAGAAAGAGAGATGCCTCATTCTGAGGCTGTTAAGCGTGTATGGGACCACATTAAAAGCAATAATCTAGAGGTTAGTGGATGATTACTATCGGAACTGTTATGCGCTACTGTTCATCTTTGAAATATTGTGTGCAATATTAAACTTCTAGTTGGCATTGCAAGTAATTTTGTCCAGCCTTGGAAAACTATGAAAGGTGAATGGAAATGTTTGTCTCTGTTTTATAGTACCAGAATATCCTTCCAGAAAAGAGGGCATAGATGTTATTTTGGAAAGTTAGATTATTATCTCACTTTTAAGGAAATGTGAATGCATCAATATTAGTAACTGCATAGTTCGTGCTTTAGACTGATGTTGTCATTCTTGAGAACTTTTATAATTCATGACGATTTTCGTTAGTTGGACTGTTGGACACCCTGCTCGACAAATATATGTTTTTTATTAGGTAGATCTTGTGCATGCTATTTCTTACTTAGATTTGGGTTTGGTTGGTGGCATGGTGGTTGTTAGTTGAACAACTAGATCATATGGTTGTCTCTAGGTACAAGTTGCTGAGTGTATATTCCCATGTGCTTTTTAGTTTTTGAAGTTAAAGAACTGGTACATTGGGTTAGTACAATTTTCAATGTAGTATCACATTCTATATGAAAATCCTTAAATTTTTTAGTATGCTAGTATGTCCAGGTTGCTTGTGTATGCAATTTGATTTATTGTCTACCCTTTTGACTTACGACAAGAGTGAAGCGTAAGCAAAGCATGTTCCATATAAGTCCCTCTTTTCCTTTAGTGTTTTCATACGTAATTGACTAGTCATGATTTTGCCACCTAAAGCTTTAGGAATGATAAATCTGAACAAAAGTACTAGGTGAATTATATTATTGGCTACCCCCCAGTCTGGAACCTCACTTTTGTCCTTGGTGTAATATAATGCATCCTTCCTTCTATTCACGTCTCTCCATTCTGTTTACCTTTTTCATTTTGCTGTCTAGGAGATGATCCGATATGCGAGAACATTGAAATTATGTGTTCTGGGCTGCTTACATATCTAGATGCAAAGCTTTTGTTACTGCTAGATATTTCTAGGAAGACATGCATTATGGTTGACTCATAGATGGTGAAGCTTTCCTGTGAGTTTTTTTTATTAGAATGAGAGCTGGCTACTCTTTCTGTAAGGAAAATAAACTATGCTATGTGAATTGTCTCTGTTATATAATACATGTTTGCTGGTTCTCTTACTGAGTACTTATTTCACTGTGATCTATTTTCTTAAAAAAAAACAGATCAGGAGTCGCTGTACAACCACTGGTTTCTGCAAAAGTACAAACAGCTTGGTCGCCTAATTGGTTTTCTTTTCTTGTTTTGTTACAGGATCCAGAGAATCCCACAGTGATACTCTGCGACTCAAAACTTAAAGAACTCTTTGGGTGTGAAAGTCTTACTGCTCATGGTGTCTCGGAGTTGGTTTCAGACCATCTTTTCAAGCAACCTGCCAAGATCTGACTGGTTAGTTATTTGACTTTCTCCTACACCCTAATAGCATCCTTATATATATGGGGGCTTTCCCTGCCTAGTACTGCTGGAGAACATCCATCCTCTTGCCGTTGCTTGCTTTCAAATCCTGGTTTGCCCCGTTTTAAATATGTTAATAGTAATAGGAGTCTTATTGAAAGCAGTCAAATTGGTGCTGTAAAGTTGACTTACCAAATTTGATTATTTTATTCTTACTTTCCAGATTTCTTGCGTTAAGTCCTCTGACTGCTTATTGTACCAATTCTTTCATTCTGCAGCTTGGTATTAGCTTGTATATCTAATATGCTGATGCAGAAATGCGTGGTTGTTTAACTTTTGGCTGCAGATGAAACATCTTCTGGACTCTAGTTGGGCTAACATCCTGGGTAGTGGCCACTGATGAAACAACAGAAATCTGCTGAAAGTGTTTGTTATCTCTTTCTTATTGTTGGGCTGATTTACCTGTGAGAAACGGTGGGTAATCTCTTCACAGTAGCAAGGAATGGGAGTTGTTACATAGTCTAGTCTTAATGTCTGATGTCCGCTAAAGGGTCAGACGTAGTAGTGTATCTGACTTTCTAGTTTGTTAAAAGAAAGCAGCTAAAAGGACAGCCAGAGCTGGTGTACTTTGCCTGATGTAAATTCAGCTACCGTAGGTGTGTTTTCTGGTAAGAAGTTGCTTTCTAGTTTGCTACCAGAAAGCCTCTTACAGTGCTAGTTGACTTCGAGACACCTGTACCTCCAGTATTATGTTCCTGTAGGTGATACCTAACTTATACAGTTTAGATGGTTATTATCGGAATGTTCAGCTTTTGCCGCCTTATTCATTCGTAATGCTTTTATCACATCCATCTTGTGCATGAGCAGTGGTTTGCATCCAACATGTGCTGCATTATGGTTGGCCATGTCCAGAATTTGGTGTTTCTGTTTCTGCTTGATGTGCTGATGATTTACAACAAGGTTTTGGTAACTGTACAATAGTGGATAATCGTGCCTTGCTCTCCTGAACCTACAAGTTCTTGAACAAGGCGTAGAACAGGATCATGACCACCAGACCAGTGATGACGCAGAAAATGATGGTGCTGGTCTTCTTCTCGTCAAGGGTACCTTCAGGCAGGACCTTGTTGACAATAGTCAAAATTACCGCGTCCAAATTCTGCAGTCACGGCAGATAAATCTTGAGCTGTTTAGCATTTTTACAAACAATCTGTTATCACTGCTACTACATTATTGGCAATGCTATTGCAGAATCTGTTATCTGTTTGTCATGCTTGCCTGCTGGATGATCCCAAGAATCCTCTGGAGGAGTGGCACGCAGGTCTTGTTAACTTGGCTGCAACATTAGGAATACAACTCGATTCAGTCAGTTCTTGATCCTTCTGCTACCCTAGTCCTGTCGCCTGGGCAAAGAATTTGTTCCTAACGTAAACCATGGTTTTTACTGGGCAATGTGGACGGTAAAACGCCAACAAACTTACCGAGGGTTTCAGCTAAACCAGGCGCTAGAATTGTTACCTGATGAGGAGGAGGCCCCTGTAGACGTGCGTGGTGGAGACGTTGCAGTCTAGGTCCCAGGGCAGCTTCTGTCCCTTCCACTCTGCAGAGGAAACGGTTCCAGATCTTCAGTTTCGTGGTCCACTTCTGAAACTGTCAGACTGACGAAAAGTTTGTTTCGACAGACAGACCTAGAGACCATTTGACGCCCAGGTCGAAGCCCGCTTCGTCCGGCGACGGCTTCAGCACGAGCGACACGTGGTGCCGGACCATCAGCGCGTGGAGAAGCAGGAACATGTCCTGCCAAGAACGCCACGGGTCAGAACGCAGGATTGCAGGCATGCTACCGATGCAGGATTGTACAAGTTTTTAGCATTTGCTAGTTCGGATTTGTACTCTAGGATTAGTGCCGGTCGATATCTTTTAGTTTTTACCTTGCCCAGCTGGGAAACGTCAACGGACCGGAGGTTGCCGAGGAAGTAGAGGCACTCGTCGCCGACGAGCTCGAGCAGCTCCCTGACGCTCCGGTTCTGGATGGCCGAGTTCAGCTTCACCATCCTCATCACGGCCCGGAGCCCGTCGCCGCCTCCGCCGGCGCCGCCGAACAGCCCTTTCGCGCAGAACTTGCCGGCGTTTCGTCCTCCTCTGCCCGTCGTCCTGACACGCGCCAGCATCGATCTGCCACCGCCGCCGGGGCCATCGTGATCTCCTGAGAGGATCTTCGGACGGTACGCACGGCGCTGGTGATGAAGCGACGGGAGAGGAGGAGGAAGACGCGGCAGGGTCGAGTCCATGGGGGTAAGGTCAAATCACAGGTCTGAATGTGGAACGCATGGATGGGTTGCAGACGTCTTATACGTGACCGAGTAGGTTCCGGAGTTCCGGCGAGCCGGCGATGCCATGGAAGAACGTTCGGCTCGCAAGGAAAGGATAGCATGCGATAGAAGAACGGCCTTGCAAGGATACATGCCTCCGATGTGTTGCAACATCACGGATGCAAGGTTGGGTTGCCAAGGTAAGGAAGGAAAGATGCTCCCCGAGACGTGGTTTGGGCTCCATGCTCTACAATCGGTAACGTGCCTGCATCAGCTGTGCCCCTACTCGTTTTGAAGCTTGGGCAAGAGGCAGATTACTGCTTGGGTCTAAGCTATGTAGTTCTAAGATGGTTTAGTCAGGGTTTTGTACCTGTTCCTCTTTTCGACATTTTCCCCTTTTTTATCACAGTTGTCCTTTCCACAGGCAAAGGTTGCTTGATTTGATGATTTTGTCCCTCGCTATATTTGACTATTTGTTGAGCCACCTCTTAATAAAATATGTGCTCGGACACGGTCACGAAAAAAATATTTGTTAAGCCAAAAATAAATTGAGTCACATATTATTATATAATATCTAAGCACAAATAAATATAAAAAATAAAAACATGACATTGCCCCCCCCCAACGCACACACACAAATAAAATAAAAAGGGAGGGGCGTATTGTAGATTCATCTAGATCAACCCACCGGCAAATATGATATCTAGTTCAAATATGTTTGGGCGCACTTGATCACACTCATCTCAACCCACACTTTCTATGCATGCGATGCTTGAAAATGGCAATGTTTAAGTCATTCGCCAAATTAGAAGAGGAGATGCCGTTGGAAGAGGATTCATCATCGACAAGATTAGAGTCAACGGGTTTGATGATGGGGAAGGTCCATGAAGAGCATGGTAGCTCGATGATGGTGGTGTGTGACAGTTTAATGAATACTTTTAAATGGATAAGATTCTCTTTGATGTGACGGGATTAAAGTTTAGCCCTTCGAAATCAAACGGAACCTTAATTTGATGGTAGTGACGGTAGGTGATGGCTAGAATGCAGGTACAGATGGGTCATGACCTCTTTGCGGAAACTATAGCCGGGTGACTGGGGGGAAGGAGCCTAGTGTAGTCGGGAGTGTGCGCTGAACGCGAAGAGGAAGTTCCCGTCAAGGTTGATGAAAGCACGCAGGCCATCAAACTGCAGCTCACAACCATATCAACCCGACGTGTGTTTTGCGGTGATTGGAGTATAGCATGCATACTCCTGTCTCAATTAAAAGTCTAAAATCGTAAGAACGGCTTCCAAATTTCTTCAATCAATTAAGCTGGGTGGTTTCAGCTCTATAATTTCCTTTGCTTTCACGTATTGCATATCATTTTTCACTCGGTCCTCACTCACGAATGAATCCAGATCTTCTAAAAAGAAGAATTCAGATGAGAATGCCACCGGGAACTACTCATCAGACCAATGAAAACTAAAGGACAGCATGCTTCTTCTTTGTTTCTTTCTTTTTTCAATATGTAAGAAAAACAGTACCAGTATGCAGGGGCGGATCCAAGGGTATTCATCTGTATTCCTAGAAATACCTAACTCACGCCCACTGCTCTATGAATTTAATTATCGGTAACGTATTGCTTTTAATTATATTTAACTTTTATAGATAAATTATTTTTTTAATATGAATTTAAAAATACTTAAATTTCAAATACTACATCCGCCACTGCATAGCACTGTCATTGGTCATTGGTAGTCGCTCCATGACGACCGCGACTGGAGCATGCTGAACACTCGCGTGCTGCTGCCGCACGCCACTTCGGCATCGTGAAACTCCGTGCCATCCACTATTCAGCGATGAGCCAAGGACTGCCCGCGGGTCCCGCGCCGCCGCCCATGACCTGTCGCCACATCAGCGCCGCTGGCGGCCACGGCTCCAATGAAAGCGCCCTCCTGATCTCTGCGGCAGCCACTCCATGGCCGCCGCTGTGTTGCCCCACTCTCATCTCTTCGTCTTCGTTGCAAAGAGACGCCGCGCTCACATCAGAGACTCCGTGGCCAGGGCCGATCGTGGCCGGCGGCGGCGGTGGCGGTGGGGTCCTTCCTCCTGACCACCACCGGCCAGCCACGCTGATTCCCGGCGATTTTGGCACCAAATCGATCAAAACAGGGCATGTTGGAGGTTAGGTCCGGACTCTGCCCCGTGCTTTGAATCCTGCTTGTTTTGTTTCTTTTTTTATCATTTTTTTTCTTCCGACAAGGGGCTAAGCGATTCGGTCTACGCTGTAAAGCAAGCAGAGAGGACACGCACAAGCCTGCATCCTTCCAAGGGCATGTGAAAGGCTGTCTAGGCGCATCGAGTACTACATCGATAATGTTCAGTACATATCATATCGGGATGTTTAATATTAATTAGAAATACTAAATATAGACTATTTATAAAACTAATTGCACAGATATAGACTAATTCACGAAACGAATCTATTAAGCCTAATTAGACTATGATTTAATCATGTTATGCTACAGTAAACTTGTGCTAATGATAGATTAATTAGACTTACTAGACTCATCTCGCAAATTAGTCTCTATTTATGTAATTAGTTTTATAATTAATCTATATTTAATACTTTTTAACTGGTATCCAAATATCCGATGCTACGATATAAATTTTAGTCCGCGGGACATTATGTGTTGTTGGCGGCTGATGATAGCTCTGGAGTTGCTGATGCCTGCCCATTTTCCACTGCCTCCGAAAGACTGAAACTGAACTTGAACCATAAAAAATTCAAAACCGCAGTGAAATCCTTTCCCAGCAGCCGTGGAATCAAATTCTGCAGCCAGTTGCTGCCTGCCCGACAGAGCAAAGCAACATGGTAACATGAACATGCTCATCGCTCACCATGGCCATCGACAGTTCACACGCAATACGTGGCGTGCATGCACGAGCACGGCCGGGCAAGCTAAGCTAGGCGGCGGACGATTGGTTCTTCCTCTGCTGCTGCGGCGACGTCCATCTCTCCTGGCACCGGAAAAAGGGGAGCAACGAGCCCACGAGCGGAGCCAGCTCGATCGATCACGATCAGGCGGTCGACGCGGCACGGCAACTTGCGCCGCCGGCTTCCAATTTTATACGGTGCCTTTCGGGGAAAAGGGGCGGAAAGTTTGGGGGATCCAACCGCGGAGGCCGCGCTAGGCCATCCGCCGGAATCATTGTTGCCCACGCAGCCGGAAGCAGGCACATGCGAGCTCCGATCCCGTGTTAGCTGTAAAACGATCCCTTCCATGGCCGGCATGGATGGATGGCCATGTAGTTTCTTTACCGGTAGAAGCTTCGTTGTATGAACTTCTAATTACGGTTCGCCCCTCTCTCTCTCTCTCTCTGCGATGTTAAATAATCAATCCTACTACTGGATCGGGATGGCATCATCTTTCGAGAGAATCCTCGGTAGCATCATTGCGTCGTGATACGATCTTGACATTCCTTTGTGCACCGTCGACACTTGGGCAGTCTGCGCCATAGACGCGTTCATCCATGTGTTTCCTTTGTTTCAAGTGAGTCCTACAGTAATCTCCACACGTCAAACAGTGTGTTCACGTACCTGCCAAATTGACCCTACCTATCCAGCCGCTTGGATGGCACGCCACTCCAATCCACCCTAAACGTCCATGCATGTCGTCACGCTCTTCGACGACACACCATCCGAGCGCACATTCCTCGGCTGCTGCAGCTCGATCAAGTTGCGCTGTCTCCACGCCACCATCGAGTGCTGCTGATCCTCCCAAGATCGACGCCGATCGATCGATCGATCGATCGCACAAAACAAAAGGGATCACCTAGCTAGCTGCTTCTTCGATCACCGAGATCATCGATCCCCCTCGACCGTTCCAGAAAGTTTTACTCGAGCAACGAAGCCCGCTGCGTGGATCTGGAGGGCGATGCGATCAGGGCCGGGAAGGGACGACGATCGGATCCATGGCGATCGACGGCGGCACCGGCACTGCAGAACGTGCGCCGGCGTTTGACGCGACGCACGCGTGTGCCGGCCGGAGCGGCGCGTTCACTGGCCGGTGACCGGCGAGCACAACTGCACGATGGCCTTGAAATCATGATGGCCAGGACAGAGACCCTGACAACTCAAAAGGCGCGCTCGCCATCGTGGCCCGGCCGGCCGGCCAGCTCCGATCCCCTTGGCCCGTTCCTGACAGCCACTCGCTTCTCCTCGACCAAAGCCGAAAGAGATGCAGCGCAGCTGTACTAGCGTCACCCTGATCTGGACGGACCCTAGCAGCAGCATTGGCATGCATCTTCCCTGCCATGCGTGCACCATTCATGGCCGTCTTTTGATCCGGCACGGCAACTTGCCCTGGATGGACGTACGATTCGGGAATGTAGTTGCATGTTGCCATGTGAACCTCTAAGATTCATACGGTACTCTTTTTTAGTTTTTTTTTTTAAAAAAATTCTGCATGACACGGACACGGAGGCTGGCTTGCCTTTTGCTTTGTGCAATGACCGTTTTGGCCTTGGGGGGCCTCTACAATCTATATATAGCCGCTCTGCCTCAGCACACTGCATCACAACACACACTGGTCGATCGATCACAAGGCTCTGCTCAGCTCGGAGCTTCAGTGCTCGTCGCACACACAGGTCGATCGGCCAAGCTCGGCAGCCGCACCTCAGCACCAATGGCCACCGTCGAGGTAATGCCTGCCGCCTTCCGATCTGATTCTCCGATCTTGATTTTGATCTGCATCTGTGTGAGACACTTTCGATCGTCTGTTTCGATCGAGATTTGCGTGGATCGGTAAATGTTTGTGCGTACGTGATGCTCCTGGTCGTAGTGAAAGCTCGTGCTCACCGTTTCCCGGGCTTCCCGTGCGCGCGTGCAGGTCCAGGTCCCGACCGCCACGCTGCCCGCCGAGGAGGCTCCCGCGGTGGTGGAGGCCGTCCAGCAGCCGGCCGTCGTCGCCGAGGAGACCCCGAAGGAGGAAGCCGCTGCTCCGGCCGCGGAGGCAGCTCCGGCCGAGGCGGAGGCGGCCCCTGCCGAGACCGAGACCAAGGAGGTCGAGGCAGCGGCTGCTCCGGCTGAGGCAGAGGCCAAGGAGGCAGAGCCTGAAGCGGCGCCGGCCGAGACAGACACCAAGGAGGCGGAGCCTGAGGCTGCGCCGGCCGTGGCAGAGACCAAGGAGGCGGAGCCAGTGGCTGCCCCGGGCGAGGTTGAGGCCAGGGAGGCCGAGCCGGAGGCTGTCGCGGCCGAGGCGGAGACGAAGGAGGCCGAGCCCGAGGCAGCTCCGGCGGCTGAGGCCGAGACCAAGGAGGCAGAGCAAGAGGCAGCCCCGGCCGAGGCCGAGACCAAGGAGGCGGAGCCGGCTGCTACCGAGACCGAGGTAGAGGCCGCACCGGCCGACACCGATGCAGCGGCGGAAACCGCGCCGGTCGCGGCCGACGAGGCCGAGGCGAAGGAACCCGAGGCCGTGCCGGCTGAGGAGGCCAAGGAGGAGGAGGCGCCTGCTGCTGCGGCTCCAGAGGCCGCGCCGGCCGCCGCAGCGGCCGAGGAGAAGACCGTGGCCGTCGAGGAGGCGGCGGCGCCGGCAGAGGCCGAGGTGGCAGCCCCTGCTCCCGAGGCCGCCGCCAAGTCGGAGTAAGTGTGGCGGGCATGTACGTCCCGCCGCGCACGTGCGATCGTTGATCTAGCCGTCTCGTACCCCGGCACGGCGTGGGTTGCCGCCGTCGCCGTTCGGGTTCACGTCACGTTCGTGTCGTAGCTACGTGGGGCCCCCGTAGTGAGGGGGCGTATTGTGTGTTGAATAATGTATCTGCCTACGTGTTTCTGTGTCCGTGGGGTTGTGGGGCCAGGCGTCAGTGCTGATGTGGCGTGCCTTGGCGGCACATTGGTGGGGCCGGGCCTTGGAGCTCTTTGTCGTTTAATCATGTTGGTTAATACGTGTACCGTGTACTATGTTTTTCAGTGTATTTTTTAACTAGTCAATCTACTTTTTCCTTCTTTTAAAAGTGTCACCGTGTGACCCACAACTACTACGCTACATCATGTGCTGTCTTCAGCTCCTAGGCAAGCTCGGCGCTTTCTCTGACTAATACTCTTTCCGTTTTAAATTATTAATTATTTTAACTTTTTCTATATTTATAATTTTTATTATGCACTTAGATATAATATATACGTAAGTGCATAGCAAAAATTATAAGTCTAGAAAAATTAAATTAAAGCTACTAATAATTTGGAACGGATCGGATGGATGGAGTATGTCCGAACCATTCTGTGATTCTGCATGTACACCATTGAATTCGTCCAGATGGCATTCACGTATCCAGAAAAATCAGATTACTTTTCAGTTAATTATTTATCCTAAATATCGTAATTTAAGAGGAGAGGAAGTAGGACATAGACTGAAGTTACCAGATCAGCTGATGCTACTGCTAGTACCTTCTTTTTGGGGGAGAGGAATAGAAGATGATGTATGTCCAAGTCCAAGATAAACAGGGCCACTCAAAAAAAAACGTCCAAGATAAACAGCCTGACCTGGGCTAGGAGTAGCCCTGGGCATTCGGGTAACCCAAAAATTTCAGGTCAGGTAATTTGGGTTTTAGAAAATTTGGGTTTTCAAAATTTCTACCCGAAATTTGTCTCAAAAAAGAAGAACCCGAAACTTCGGGTACCCATAATTTCGGGTTCGGGTTCGGGTAATCCCGATTACCCGAATTTCAGCGCACCCAACCTAAACAACAGAACACCGCACTCACACAAAATGATTCAAGCACTCTTGTTGCTGCGAGATTCCTCCATTGTTGTTGTCGTTCTCGAGGCACGACAGGAGGGCGGCTCCGCTGCTAGGTGGCTGGGCGCGACGCGAGGTCGCGAGCGTCGCCGAGAGGGGCAGCGTGCGGTGGCGGCGCACGGGGGGCAGAGCCGTAGGGGCTGGCGGTGGCGCGGGGGGGGGGGGGGGGGCAGAGCCACATGAGCCGACGACGATGGCACACGGGGGGCAGGCCGCAGGGGCCGGTGGTGGTGGCGCGGGGGGCAGAGCCACAGGGCGAGCATCGGGCGGTGGTGGTGCACGCCACCAGGCCCGCTACGCAGGGCAGGGCCGCATGGGCAGTCGATGGCGGCGCGCGCAGGACGCCTCTGGGCGAGTGCCGAGCGGTGGCCAAGCGCCAGGCCGCCTGGGAGCTGGGATGGCGGCTGGGAGTCGGGGGGAGGAAGAGAGATAGGAAGTTGGGGTGATGTGGTTGGGGGATTCTAGCGTTAGATGGTTAGGGCCGCTGATGGGCCTGATAGTATTGGGCTGGTAGTTTATTTCGGGTACCGGAGGTGTATACCCGAATTACCCAAACTAAATTCGGGTTTCTCAGAGTTCTACCCGAAATAGAGGTCGGGTATTTCGGGTTCAAGTATTTCGGGTTCGGATTCGGATTTTTCAGGTTCGGGTTTCGGGTTCGGGAAATTGTACCCACCCCTAGCTAGGAGTCCTTCTAGGCCCGATCCATCTGACGTTTACTTTGCCGCCACTCCACTCGTGCGGTTTGCACAAAACCGGTTGAAAAGCCTGATCGGCCCGAGCGACCCATCCGAGGATGATGTTCTGAGGCCCAGCCCATTCGAAGATAGGGTCTGTTAAGCACCGGCGGAGTCCACACCAAGTACAAGGTTACAGCCCACTGTGGCACTGTGCATCGCGCAGCCCGCCGCGCCCTGCAGACCACGGCCCTGTCGCGTCAGCTGTCCCGCTCGCCTGTAATCTCTCGGCCTGGGCAATGGCAGGGCCACTCGCTGGTGGCAGGCAGGCAGCGATCGACGGTGAGCTTCCGGCGCCGGTGCCCGCACGGCACAGCTTTTCGTTGATGCTGCGTGCGGCGGCTGACGAGCAACCCACGCAGCGAGAGGTTGACGATGATGATGATAAGAGTTAATGCGGTGGCTAAGCTTCGCAGAAATGAGTAATGGCGGGTCAACTCATTTGAGGGCGGCACATCTGTTAGGGAGCCTGTGTACGCGCACAAACGAGTGGCTCTTGAGGGAAGAAATAGCAAGAGGAACTAACTGGTGGCAGTAGTCGTCTCACAGAACTACAGAAGTGACCGGCCACCGGTGAGGGAAGAAATACGACGTTGTTAGGTCATGTTTAAGCCGCAGCTAGAGCTAACGATTAACTAGGATTAGTAACTGAGGGAGGCATCTAGTAGCCGGACGAAGTAGTCGTTAGCTGACTAATTAAGAGTTGTACATATAATTTAGAACGAACGGAATACCTTGGTAATACAGGTCTGTTTTCGGTCGCGCCGCGCACATTCATATTCTCGCGCGGCAGTGCAGCCCGCCTCCGAGTGCCTGTAGACACCAGTGGCGCTCGCGTCGCGTCACGTTTCTCCCGTGTATCCGGATGTTTGGACCATATATCAGCTTCTAAAGCGGGTCTTGCGGGTTTACAGGTTCGGATATCAAATTTTAATATTTTGTTGAATTTAATGTTATACCCGCGCAGCGCACCCGCAGGTACCAATTTAGATCTGTATCCGTACCTGTCGGATTTGCTACGCGAATATTTCCTACCTTGCCATCTTTAGTCGCCGTCACCCTTCCCTTCCCCTCGCGCGAGGACTCGCCGTGGGCCGCATCGTATCGCCCTCGCGGAGGTGGCGCCGTCGCGATGCGCCTTACCGTTGCAAACAACCCTGGCAAAGACGCTTCGGTAAGTTGGTAGCCAGTGGAGAGCACACTAGCTACTGGCCCAATTGCCGCTCGTTAATTGCATTTGGGTGCTTCGTCAATTGGTTATCGCCCGGCTCTTTGGCACAGTGCCGTGCGTGCTATGGAGCAACTACGAGACCTCCGAGGGTTCCTCTCAAGTAACTATCGTGGCCCTAAGATCACGATGCAAAGGCTCGCACCCGTCTTCTATCTCATCTTTTGTCACTTTGATGTGGGTCTGTTGTTCGAGCTTCTGCTTCTTCGAACGCAAACTTCTATGAAGCATCACAAAATCTATCCGCCGGTTTATAAAATGTATAATGCCCGTAATGTCGTAGCCATCAAAACATGCTTTTGGCTTCTTATAGAAATATAACATTTGCTTTCTCGGAAGCTAATTTCAAAAGCAAAAGGAGAGAAAGTTATACCGGTGTTTGTTTCAGCTTGTGGCTTTTGACAGAAAGACTACAAGCCAGAACTGAAACAAAACCGAGCCCCCAGGAAACCGTGCTTGCCTCAGTTCACCATCACACCTGGTGATCTAGTTTACTGGCATTAGAATAAACAACTATGAGAGTATGGCTTGCAAATAGTTTGGTGGAAAAAATTCTGAGTGCTTAATATTATTACTGCAGAGTCCTGTGGGAGCTCTGGCTTGTTAGAAATGACATGGTCTTCCATGACAAATATTGGCGAGGCATAAAAATGGTGCTCAAGAAGATCTGGAGATGCATGCATGCCAACCTGGAAGCCGATGTACAAGGAGTCTCTGGAAGTTGGTGCTACCCAGTGGTGCAATTTTCTAGAGTCAAAACTCAAGGCGCCGCTGGAAATCGACTATTCCTGAAGAAACTTAAGCTGGGCTGCCGAAGCTGGAGATCGAGCTGGTAGTCCTTTTTGTATGGTCGCAGCTGTGCGTGCTTTACAAAACATGTTTCAGATACTTGTTGGTCTCGGGCTTTTACTGTCTGTAGCAGTGGGCTTTGTTCTGCTTGAGCTGGTGGCTCTAGTAGACAATCCCTCTTGCTTTCTGAACCCTGTAATGCTACAAACAGCTTATGCTTTGTTCTAATGAATGGGGCAGGGCGGGGCCGCCTCTTACTCTAAAAAAAAACTGGTGATCTAGTCCTGGAGAAAGATGGAACACTCAAATGATAGATAGCTTTGCATCTTTAGCCCAAAGTAATGTTACAAAAGGCACCGAAAACTACAGTAATACGTCTGAAGCTTATCGCGAGCATCAATGCTACTGTCGAGGCTAATTCCTACCCGGGCCCGTGAACCATTCGACATGGATCGATGGGAGAGCAATAACCAATAAGACCGGTTCCAATACGACCAGAGCTAATGGGAGCTTTCATTTTTGTTCCTAGCAATGCAGTACCTGGCCCTGCAACTTCAAGGCAGTGCTGCAGCAGATGCCAATGCCACCACACACAGTTCCGCACACATCATCATGCTATCATTTGAGATGAAGATGAGTTTCAGACTTCCGGTGCTACCATACCAAGTCAAAAAGGAGCTAAACTGCAAATGACTACCATTGATTACTAGTTTTTTTTTGGCTAAATTTCGTATCCCAAATTTACACACTGCAAAAATCGACAGTTTCGATTCTAGAGATCCATTCGGGGTAGGTAGTGGAGCATCAGAGCAGTCTGTTATTTTGGCCGGATAATGATCGATTTCTCTCAACCTTCTAACGATCATTTCAAGCACTGCCAGCAGTAAAAAATGACCAAAAAACAGCAAAAAGGGGCAGGGGGACAAACAAAGCGTGCTTAAAATTCAAAAAACCAATCACGGGGCGGAAAGGTCACGCGCGCGCACACCCCGCGAGGCCGCGGCTCTCGTTGCTGGCGTCTGGCGACGAGGCCGATTCGCTCGCGAGCTCCCCCCCGGCCCCCACCCGTACAGCGTGGTCACGAGCGTGTCGCTGCGGAGTGGGCCCGCGCTCGGTGCGCCGCCTCGCCGCGCGCTGACAGGTGGTGCCGGAGTCTGAACGCGGCCGCGGCCTACGGAGGCCGTGCTGCTGCTTTATATGCTCCCGCCAAAAACCACCAGGCGCATTCCTGAGCTCTGCACTCTGCTTCTCTCCCTCTTCCATCTCTCTCTCTTCTTCTCGATCCCACCCGTGCTCCGGGGGAAGGTTCTGGAAGCTCTCGGGAGATGGGGAGGGGTGGAGGATATGGAGGAGGAGGAGGGGGAGGGGTGGCCGCGTCCCTCGCCGCGCTGCTGTGCTGCGGCTGCGTCACGCTGGCCCTCGCCGGCGCCGCCGCCGCGCAGGGGCCCCGCCTCCCCTCCGCCTACAAGACCCTAAGCGGTAAGGCCCGGCCCTCCTCCTCCGCAACTCTCTGGAGTCTGGACGCGTGTCCGTCGTCTGCTCTGCTTCGCTTCGTGCTCCTCGTTCATACGGGAGGCGCGTGCTTCCGCGAGCTCGGTAGCCGACAGAGCCGGTTGGCGATGGGGAATTCACGGGTGCCTGTTCTAGAGTCCCATAGAGGCCACCTACCTTATTCTGACGATTAAAGGAAGTTTTCTCTCAACACTAGTTAGTGGTTATACCAAGTCGAGTCGAAGTGGAGTGTTACAGCTGCAGCAAGTCTGCAACAGCCTTTTTTTGGTGGTGGTTTGGGGGGGGGGGGGGGGGGGGTCAAATTTGTTTCCTTCATCCATGCTTGCAAAATCAATTGGATGGTGATTTGAGCTCGAGCAGATATTTTCTAATGGCAAAGTTGGAACGAATAATCACGAGCATTCGCCGTTGTGCAGGTGACGCTCCACGAGTTGTGGCCAAAGGCGGCTTTTCAGGAGTGTTTCCCGACTCAAGCTCAGCCGCCTACCTTTTTGCATTGATGGAAAGCGCACCCGATACGACTCTGTGGTGTGATGTCCAGCTGACGAAGGACGGCGTTGGAGTCTGCCTTCGGGACATCAACATGCAGAACTGCACCAGCGTCGCCCTCGCCCAACAATACCCCGCGAGAAAGCGGACCTATGTCATCGATGGTGTGCGGAAAACGGGATGGTTTGCTTTGGACTTCACCATGGCTGAGCTTCAGCCTGTCTTTTGTGAGTATAACAGTACCACTGCCAACATGCATTTCACTACAGAGCGATTAGTTGGATAATTGCATAAGCTCTGTACATCTTCGATGTGTCGACAAACTAATAATAAAGTTTGTAGTAGTATCTTTCCATCACAAAGAAAAAAAGACTAATATGTGTAAACATGCCCCAGAACGCACCACCAAGGTCAGGAATCTCGAAACATCGTAACGTATTATGATTCTTCTTTCCGTTTAGTTTTATTTTATTATTTTTAACTAGTTTCATATTGCGGGCTTCTTTTTTCTCTTAAATTGTGTATACTCAAGCATTTGTGCTTTCCGTGGCTTATAAATATTTCCGAGAGCATCATGATCTAATGATGCAAGCTATACTTCTTTGTTCTGGACTGATTATCTGATATTTTGAGCAGTAACACAAGCAATCTATTCTCGCCCCGACTATTTCGATTTTGCCGAGTATCGTATCCTCTCTGTCGCTGACTTGCAGTCCTTGCCGTCCATCGTCAAGCAGCCTTCTGTTTGGTTGAATGTTCAGGTTGAATTATTGTTCCTAAAACTTAACCAGAATTTATTGTTGCTAGTGCTACCTTCAAAAGCTAATTTCTTGTTTCATGTTTGTAGCATGACATTTTCTACAAAGAACATGGTTTGAACATGAGAAACTACATACTTTCCATCCAAAAGAATGTATCTGTGGATTATATCTCGTCACCTGAATTGGGCTTCCTCCAAAATATATCTGGAAGAGTTCATCGCAAAATAAAGCTTGTGTTTAGCTTTCTTGATAAAGCCCTCTTAGATAATTCTATACACCAAACATATGGTTCACTTTTGAGCAACCTAACGTTTGTTAAGTCTATTGCATCTGGCATAATGGTCCCTAAGAGCTACATTTGGCCAGTGACAAAGGATAACTATCTAGAGGCACCCACATCAATTGTAGCAGAAGCCCACAGTGCAGGGCTGGAAATATATGCCTCCGATTTTGCAAATGATAGAATTATCCCCTATAACTACAGTTATGATCCATTGGCAGAATACCTAAACTTTATCAGTGATGGGGGCTTCTCTGTTGATGGTGTATTGTCAGAACACCCAATTACTGCATCAGAGGCTATTGGTAAGCTACCAAGTACATGTCAAAGAGTTAACTAAAATATTGTTATTGATTTTTTTATACCTTTTATCATTATATTAGCATGTGAACTACTCCCTCTGCTCTTCTATGTACAATATATTGGACTTGCACTTTTATCGAGTAAGAGGCATAACATTACAATCCTCCTATGGAACTTATGACTTGTAACACCTCAAGTTTACCTTAATTTTTTTGTCCCCTAACCCCTCATTTAGTTTTGTGTCCAAAGTGTCCAATGATCAAATAGATTGGAATTGTAGATTCAAAATAACCTTACTGCATTTTAAGATATGGTTGTGCCCATCATGGAAACTTATGATGATATCTATGAAGAAATAAGCAACTTGCAATTTTTAATGCCTTTGAATCTCCTCATCTGCAGGTTGCTTTGCTAATCTGAATTCAAGTAAGACTGATCATGGTATGTCTCATCAGGGTGTAAGACCTACCTTAGTAGTTGTGCCATGATGGTTGAATTTCTTAGTAGTTGTGCCATGATGGTTGAATTTCTTCTATTTCAGCTCAGTTTAATTATTTTAGTGTTTCTATACAGGAGAACCCTTAATTATCTCGCATAATGGTGCTAGTGGAGACTATCCGGACTGTACGGACCTGGCCTACCATAGTGCAATAAATGATGGCGCAGATGTCATTGATTGTCCTGTTCAAGTGACAAGTGATGGAACTCTTATGTGCATGAGTTCCATTAACCTGCTTGATACCACGAATGTGAAGAGAACACCTTTCAGCTCTCGTGCTTCTGTTATTTCAGAAATTCAGGCTACACCAGGAGTCTTCACATTCAACCTCACTTGGGATGACATTAATAGTAGTATACAACGTGAGTTTCTTTTGTAGTATTATTGAGAAAATTCGTTGATGTTTTTTCCCACCAAAAGTAAATGATAAATAACATTATAGTACAAGAATGGCTTATAAAAAGCACAAACTCATCGTTAGCCTTTTAACTTGTCCTTTTCCTACAGCCAAAATATCTTCCCCATTGAGTCAGTATGATATTGTAAGGAACCCAAGAAACACAAATCAAGGGAAGTTTCTGAAGTTGTCTGACTTTCTAGCAATGGGAATGGATAAGGATTTGTCCGGTGTCATGATCATTATTGAGGTGATACTTTCGCTCGAAATTTCACTTATTTTGATATGATTCCAGAGTTAAAATTTTGTAGCTTATACCTGAGTTTTATATCTCTATTATGACTATGTGACGGGCAAAAGTTCACCAGATAGTAACCTTTCAATATCTTGAAGAATAATCAACATAATCTATATCAAGGAAGAGCTCATGATCTATTTTCATTTTTTATATTTATAAATGGTATAATTTTGCAACTGTTGTCACCTTGATGAGTTCTGTTTCTTGTATAGACACACCAAGTTTGTACTTGTATAGACCTCTGGGTCTGGGCTTAGATAATGGAAAGATTGTATTTTCCCTCGTGCCTTACCGCATATTCTATGCATCTTTACAGATGACAAATATCTAGAAACTTATCTTAATAAATCTTTATTCATTTATCAGTCTATCTTTGTACTGCAGAATGCTGCATTTCTGGCAAAGTCATTAGGAATTGACATCGTTGATTCTGTAAACGCTGCCTTAAGTGCTGCTGGATACGATAATCAGACTGCCAAGGGAGTTCTGATTCAGTCAAAAGATAGTGCTGTTCTTGTCAAATTGAAGCAACAGAAAACAAAATGCAAGCTTGTTTACACTCTCCCCTCAGGCATTGGGGATGTTTCTACCTCCTCACTAGAAGCTGTGAAGAAGTTTGCTGATGCTGTAGTTGTTGATAAGAATAATTCTGTTTTTACCTCAAGTCTTGCTTTTATCATCAGACAGAACAATCTTATGAAAGATCTACAGTCAGCAGGGCTAGCTGTGTATGCTCAGGTGTTCCGGAATGAGTTTGTGTCACATCCGTTTGATTTCTTTTCAGATGCAACTGTGGAGATCAATTACTATTTTCAATCATTTAATCTGTCAGGCATCATAACTGATTTCCCGAAGACGGTTAGAAGATACAAAAGTAAGTCTCATTTGCCATCTACACATAATGGGTCATCATTTTTCTGCTTGCATCAGCACGGTACAATGAAAAATAGCATGGGAACATGGCTAGTGGTGTTTAGGTCATTTTTTAAGTCTTCACAATGGTAGTGCTAGTTTCCAACCATTTTCCAGCTCCACAGTACCTTGAGCTAGTGCGATATTAAAATTTTCAATTTTGAATTCTGATCCTTTGCCCTGCTTTTGCCATAGATTAGGGAGGCGGATATTTGCATCCTTTTGTAGGGTTATTGTGATAGTATTTACTTAGTAGCTGCAGTATTTATGTTCCTGTTTCTGACACTTGCATACTCTTGTATTGGCAGAAAACACTTGTACAGGTTTGGGAAATGACATGCCCAACTACATGCAGACTGTTCCGGTTGGCTCCCTTGACCAGTTACTCCAAAACTCTAAAGCCCAGCCGCCATCTATGCCGCCAATGCCGACACTGAATGCCTCAAACGTGGAGGAGACACCGCTTCCTCCTGTTGCACCAAGAAATGAGCCTGGTGGTTCCCCAAGGGGTGCTGAAACTCCTGGTGCGCCTCCTTCTGATACTCACAAGGCTACTGCAAGTACTGGTATTCTGTTTGTGATGGTTTTCGCAGCTCTGCTGATCTGAACAGACACTTGAGGCTGTATAGTAGGCGATATAAGTTCATACAATCTCCATGTGGTTCGGGCAAGCTTAGACCGATGATCTGGTGCTCCCAGTCATTTGTTTGATCGTTTCTGCCTGTATAAATTCACCGGTAGAAAGGTTACACTATTTAGCGAGCATGGGGTGTTGATACATTGCTAATGGAAGCCACAGTTCCTGGTGTTTGCACATCATTGCTCTGTATAGATCCTCATTCTGACCTGAAGAATATGTTACATGTTCTTGCGAATTGGCAATCCTCACTGTCACGTGAAAGAATGAAGCTCGGATGAAATAGCAATTTTTTCTCTGATGTAAGTTATAAGGTGAACTTTTCTTAGGAGTGAGACTTCCATGTCTCCTACAGTGAAGAAAAGCCTAAGAACATATCGCTACTATGATCTCAGTCACAGTATCAAAAATTCTATGCACAACGCCACATTGAGCCAGGAATCAAAAGAAGCTACGATGCACCAAAGCCGCTGCTCACGTGTTCCTGGACGATCATATGCAGCCGCCTTTGCATCATGCTTAACGAAGTGTAAGCTGGGAGGTTGAGGTGGTAGAAGCAGGTTTGCGAAGTGGGGAGGTGGTCGCGGGAGCTGGAGGCCCTGTATATGAACAGCCTGCAACCCAGCCCCGAGAAACCATCTGACGGCAAACACTTCACTGAGGTCCAGAAGAAGAGTAGCCTTCCCTGCTGTTCAACCGTCATGTTTTCCACGGCCTGTCATGTAAAAGATTTTTTGAAATTGTTTTCGTGGAAAAAATATATCGCTGCATGTTGCTGTCTCTTATCTCCAATAAGGCAACATTGGACAAATATGTTCCATTTTCATCAAAAAAACACTGTCCTGGAAGAGGTAAAACCTTCTAGTTAACTTAATTAAAACATGAGTAAAAGAGTTGGGCTTACCTTCCAGAACCATTTGATTTGGCGACATTTTTCTTTGTATCCACGGTAGTCAGTCTGAGCTCTCCACTCGTTCACATCTATAGTGCCCTTGCTACCCCCCAACATCCGATCAAAATCTTCAACATCCAAACTCGCAAAGAACTCTGTCCAGGGTTTCCATTTGTTGAACATAATACGAAATCCTGCAGCGAAATAAGCTAGTTGACGTCTGGTGCAGTTCACGAACCTATCTTGAATAAGTAGATCGATGTACTGGCATCTATTCTCACTAGTAACAGCAATATCATTCCCTCCAGGGAAGAGCTCCGTGACCGTCCTAGACCCTAACACCTCATCTTCTCGAGCAAATGTTAATTCCAATATGTTTGAATCCACAAGACTAGGATCCATTTCTAGGATCTTTCTGCAGCTTGCATGCAGGGATGGATCTGCGTCTGCAATATCATCCAGTGTAATAGGTCTCCCAGCTAGTTGCAAGAATAATGTCTGGTCAAAGAAAACTCCAGCATGTATTTTGTGCCTCAGGGCTAATGCAATCATCCGCCCAGCAAATTCGAAGTACTCCAGATGCAGTGGATCCACAACAGATGCTGAAATACAGATGGAAATGCAAAAGGTCAGAAAGGTATAAAAGGGATAGTGGTGTACCATTATTGAGATTTGGGAACTTCAAATGGTGTATGCCCTGCCCCCACAAAGGCAGGCATAAGGTGATTTATTGTTTTTTGTGGTATGAATGCGACACAGAGGAAAAAGAAAATAGAGTTATCTTGGATTAAGAAAACAAAACAGAGATAAATACTCAGTAAAAGAAGTAGTTAAAATCACCAAATAGAAGGACATCAAATCTTGCCCTAAACAAAACCAGCTTTAAACAAAGGTTTGGTTCAAAATGAGATGGATGCTATCTTTTTGAAGAAATGCACCAAGTTTCCTAAAAATCAGGAACACGAGATTGAAGATTGCTAGCATTGAAGTATATTGTTCACCTTTGATCTCCGGTTTACAGTTTTGGTGAGTCTAACTCACAAGTTTCACTGTAAAAGGTTTGCTTCCTGCATTCCGGATGGGCCAAATTACAAAAATCATCTTAACGTGTTCCAGCCTCATAATTGAGCCACTTGATGAATGGTTGCAGTATTGATGAATTTCTACTGACACAAGCAAACTAAGTTCTTATGATTTCCCAATTCACCTGACCGAAAGGATATGCTTATGTTTCAGTACAATTTATCTGATCAATTTCACTAACCTTAACAGAACTAAAAAAAGGACACATTTCTCAACTACCTATCAAGTGGCATCTCTGTAATGAAGAAATTATCACACCAATATACTAGAAGAACAGTCAGGGTTGTACAGTGAAACTGATGCGATTTCATCAGGTGGCCACCAGAAGCAAACTCACTTGGATTGATGAAGAACCTTCTCCTATCTTGTGGACAAGCTGAGAAGAGAACAAGTCGCGGGTTGAACAGCGCCTGGCACACCAAGCAGAACCACTCCCTCAGCACGCCGGGGCCGGTGGCTTGCTCGTGCTTGAACGCCACAGACAGGACAGCGCGTAGCTCCTGAGGTGTCGCATGAGCAATGTACCCGAATGAGTCCGGCAGCAGCCGCCCCCGATCGATCAGCATCTCGTGCGGGGGCGGCGCGTCGGCGCCTCTGACGATTTCCGGCAGCATTGCCATGGCCAGGTGCCTCCGTGCCTCGAACTCGAGGAGGTCTCTGTGCCTCGTGATCCAGCGGATGCTCTCGCTGAGCTCGCTCCCGGCGGTCAGCACAAGCGCGGTGACCGCCCTCGGGTGCGCCGCCAGCGTGGTTCGCATCGCATGGTGGGCATCCGACCACGCGTCCAGCTCGGCCAGGACGGCCCAAACGCTGTGCAGCGAGGCCGTCCACTTGGTCAGCCCGCTCGACGACGAGGTATGGTTGCGCCCCGCCGCCGCCGGCGGCGGCGGCGGCAAATTCATCTCGAACCTGGTCATGCAGTCTTCGACGCTCTTCAGCAGGGCTTCCAGCGTCTGGGACAGCGCCTTTCTCCAAGGGCAAAGCGGCGTGTCGGCGTCCAGCTCAAGCACCTGCTGGCGCAGCGCGGACCAGAAGGTCTTGAACTCGACCAAGTTCCCAAATGCCGCCGCGGGGTGGCCGCGGCTCCTGTACGCCCCGGCGATATCTACGATAACAGCGACCGCCGTCTCCCTAGCAAGCCGGATCAACTGCTCGGCGACCCGCCGTCGCGGCACGTCACCCCAGAGCCCCGGCGTCCATTCGGGGTCCGAGAGCACCGTCGCGACCATGCCTCGCAAGGCAGCGTAGAGCGGGTCGCCCTTGCGCGCACCGGTGGCGAAGGACTCGCAGAACTCCAAGAGCACCGGCGCCGTCAACGCCTTGACGATGCTCTTCCCCGCCGGGGGGTCGGGGGACAGGAAGCACCGGATGGCGCGCTCGGCATCGGCGCGTCGCCGCTTGTCGTCGGACTGATAGAGCTGGACCAGCACGCCGGGGAGGCCCCTGCAGAGGAAGATGCCCAGGTGCTCGGCGACGGAGCCCAGGGCGCTGTTTGACTTCCTCTGGTGGGCGGCGCGGGCCGAATCCAGGAACCTCCTGACTTGCAACTCCAGGGACGCGGCCGCGTACGGCTGGCCAACCGTCGCGGCGGCGAGCCTGGCCGCGGCGGCGATCTCGGACGCGAGCCTCCACGCGTCGCCGTGCGGGGTGGGGACGAGCCGGTACGACACGTGGAGCGTGGCGTCCCACGGGAGGCCGAGCTCGCCGACCGTCGCCCCGCGCGGGAGCTCCCGGCCGGCGTGGACCGCGCGCAGGCGCTGCTCGGCCCCGCTGGCGGCGACGCCGTTCCCGAGGCGGTCGAGGACCGATCCCACGGTGTCCTCCCGCCGCGCCCGGATCACGGTGGTCCGGGAGTCGACGTTGCGGAGCAGGAGCTGGACGGCGCCGGTCTCCGGCGCGGCGGCGGCGCCCGGCGGAGCCATGCGATTGCGTGGTCAGTTGGGAGTTGGGACTTGGGGGGTTTTTGGTGGGCAAGAGGGGAAAGTCCGATCGATGTGCAGGGGACCAAATTGGGGGGCAATCTTTTATTTTTCCGCCCGAAAAAAAAGACCAACTGGAGGCCAATTTCCGCGTGATTCTCCAAGCGACCAGTGAGTGAGGATAGCTTCGCTCTTGGTACAAGTGACGCAATCACAAAGCTGGATGGGTTGACATTTTTTTTTCCAGTGAAAAAACAATCAGTTAAATTTGCTGAAAAAATCTCAATCGAAAAACTCTGTTTGCTGTCAAATTAGCTTTGGAAACACAAAGAATGTGTCGTCAGATCTTTTATTTTTCAAAAATCGAAAAAACTGAATCGAATGCAGATTCTAGAATTGTATATCATCGCACCACAATTTTGGTGCCAATCAACCAGACTTGTCATCTCTTAGAACAATTCTAGAATCATTTAGCTCTAAAAAACCTGGACTGAAATTTTTCTGGGGCCAGAGGCTCCAAGTCTCTTGAAGTCAAGAACAGCCTAAGAAGTAAGAACACACCGCTACTCTGATCTCAGTTCCAGCATCCAACATCAGTGCATACAAGATACGGTGCGAATGGGAACGACTAAGTTGTCCAGGTACAGCACTTAACACTGAATCAGATAGCAGAAATTGGAAGCTACGATGCGCCGAAGCCGCTGCTCACATGTTCCTGGACGATCATCTGCAGCCGGCTCTGCATCATGCTGGGCGAGGTGTAAGCCGGGAGGTTGAGGTGGTAGAAGCAGGTCTGCGAGGTGGGGAGGTGGTCGCAGGAGCTGGAGGCCCTGGATAAGAACATCCTGAAACCGAGCCCCACGAAGCCATCTGACGGCAGATACTTCACCGAGGTCCAGAAGAAGAGCAGCCTCCTTTGCTGCTCGACCGTCATGCTCTCCACAGCCTGCCATGTGCAAAGATTTTCTTTTCAAAAGTTTGCATTAAAGTATACATCACTGAATATTGCCGGCTCCAAGAATACATTGGATAAACGTATGTTACATTCGATCAAAATTCAGTCAAAGAGTTGGAGTGGTGGACGTACCTTCCAGAACCAGGTGATCTGGAGATCATCTTCTCCGTATCCACGGTAGTGAGTATGAGCTCTCCATTGTTTCACATCTATACTGCCCTTGCTGCCGCCAATCATCTCGTCAAAATCTTCAACATCCAGACTCTGGAAGAACGCTGTCTGAAATACTGTCGTTTCACCAAGCATGCTACTGAATCCTTCAGCGAAGTAGCCAATTTGGTATCTGGTGCTGTTCACGAAGGTATCTCGAATCAGCAGATCAATGAACTCATGTCGATTCTCACTAGTAACAGGAGTATCCTTCCCTCCTGGTATGAGTTCGGTCGCCGATCTCGACCCGAACACATCAACTTCCCGAACGAACCGTAGCCCCAGCACATCCGAATCCACAAGACTTGGATCCATTTCAAGGATTTGCTTGCAGCTAGCATGCAAGGTTGGGTCTGCGTCTACAATGTCATCCAGTGTAATAGGTCTCCCAGCTAATTGCAAGAACAATGTCCGGTCAAATAAAACTCCCACATGTATGTTATGCATAAGGGCTAATGCAATCATCCGTCCTGAGAATTTGAAGTACTGCAGGTGCAATGGATCCACAACAGATGCTGCAATACCAATATGCAAAAGGTAAGAAAGGTATAGAAGGGACCAAAAAGGCTAAAACATTATTGGGACTTGGGAAGGTTAGTGGTAAGCTAAGATTGCAAAGATCAGTAACACAAAGTCAACAGGGAGGAAAATGAAAGCAGAAATAAATCTGGGTCTAAAGAAACGATGACAGAGTTAAACAGCTAAATAATTTTCTCGGTGAATTGTTCCGGCGTCTAAATCACGAGTCACATAGTAAAAAATTTCAATTCTCACATTCTAAATGGACACAGTAAAAAAATCATCTTAACGTGGTCAAGCTTCATATTCGATGCATGATTGCAGCATTGGATGAATTTCGACCAACACAACCAAACTTACTGATCAAGTTCTTACGATTTTACCAATGCATCCTGAGCATAAGAATATGCCTACAATATGTTACCTGACCAAGTTTTGGCTAACCTGAATCGAAGTAAAAAAGGGCAAATTTCTGAACGACTAGTATACTAGTAGAACACGGTAACGAAACTTTATCAGATGGCGACGAGAAGCAAACTCACTTGGATTCACGAAGAACCTTCGCCTGTCATGCGGACACGGTGAGAAGAGAACAAGTCGAGGGTTGAACAGCGCCTGGCACACCAAGCAGAACCACTCTCTTAGCACACCAGGCCCGGTGGCCTGCTCGTGCTTGAACGCCACTACCAGAGCAGCGCTAACCAGAGCCCCGGGCGTCGCAAGAGCAATGTACGCGAATGAGTCCGATAGCAACCTCGCACGATCGATGAGCATCTCGTGCGGCGGCGCGTTGATGCCGGCGACGAGCTCCGGGTCCGGCAGCGTTGCCATGGCCAGGTGCCTCCGTGCCTCGGACTCGAGGAGATCCCTGTGCCTGGTGATCCAGCGGATGTCCCAGCACAACTCCCTCCCGGCGCTCAGCACGAGCGCGGTGACCGCCGTCGCGTGCGCCGCCAGCGTGGTCCGCATCGCCTGGCGGAGATCCGGCCACGCGTCCAGCTCGGCCAGGACGGCCCAGACGCCGTGCAGCGAGGCCGTCCACTTGGGCAGCGCGCTCGATGGCGAGGCGTGCTTGCCCCGCGGCGGCAAGCTCATCTCGAACCTGGCCATGCAATCGTTGACGCTCCTCAGCAGGGACACCAGCGTCTGCGTCAGCGCCCTCCTCCACGGCCGTCTCGGCGTGTCGGCGCCAAGCTCGAGGACCTGCTCGCGCAGCACGGGCCAGAAGACCTTGAACTCGGCCAAGTTACACGCCGCCGCCGCCGCCGTCGGGGCAGCGATCTCTTGAATAACAGCGTTCGCCACCTCCCCAGCAAGCCGTGTCAGCTGCTCGGCCACCCGCTGTCGCGGCACGTCACGCCAGCGCTCCGGCGTGGGGTCGGAGAGCACCGTCGCAAGCATGCTCCGCGAGGCAGTGTAGAGCGGGTCGCTCAGACGCGCACCGGCGAAGGACCAGCAGAACTCCAGGAGCACCGGCTCCGTCCACGTCTCGACGGCAGACTGGAAGCACCGGATGGCGCGGGCGGCTTCGCCGCGGCACGCCTCGTCCTGCTCCGAGAGGTAGAGCTGGACAAGCGAGACAGGGGCGCCGCTGCGGAGGAAGACGTCCAGGTGGTCGTCGACATCCCACGAGGAGGCGGAGGAGCCACGGTATACCTTGGCGGCTCGGTCGAAATCAAGAAACCTCCTGACGAGCATCTCCAGGGACGCGACGAAGACTTTCTGACCAGCCGCGGCGAGCCTGGCCGCACCGGCGATCTTGCACGCGAGGTCCCACGCGTCCACGTGCCGGGTGGAGAGGAGCCGGGCGGACACATGGAGCGTGGCGTCCCACGGGAGGCCGAGCTCGCCGATGGTCGCCCCGTGCGGGAGCTCCCGACCGGCGTGCACGACGCGCAGCTCGCCACTGCGGGCGACGCCCTCCCCGAGGCGGTCGAGGACCGACTCCAAGGTGTCGCCCCTCTGCGCCCGCATCACGGTGGTGCGGGAGTCGATGTTGCGGACCAGGAGCTGGACGGCGACGGACGAGGAGTCCGGCCCCGAAGCGGCGGCCGCGGACTGAGCCATGGGATTGCGTGGTCAGTCGGGACTTGGGAGTGGAGCAGCAGGAGGAAGTGAGGGGCAAGGCAGTTGCAATTCCAACTGAAGCCCAAGGACCTATAATACCTTATTTGGGGACTAATTTCGGCGTGATAAGATAAATTGGATCTATGATACTCTACACCAAAAATAATCTATTAAACCAAGGTATTCATTCATGGATGGCAGCTCAGTTTTCTCTGGTGGAAGTTTCGTTTTAGCTTGTCATGACCGAGAAACCACCGGCTTTACTTGGTGGGCTGGGAATAGCGTACTTATTAATTATTCGTAAATTACTCGAAACTGACATCCGGTGAGTTGGATCTTGCAAACATCACGCGGTCACCTAACATTTTAAAGGTAACCATGACAAACTAATTTTAAATTTTCAATAAATTTTTCTTTGGTCTTTTTTTAGATTTTTGTATTTTTCTGGGATTTACTCGGTTCCATCTTTAAGATACACCGTTATGATACGAAATAATACTAGGCACTTTTTCTAATCAGGGGGTTACATTCCTTTCTTACCATTGGATTGTGAGAGCTTGTATCTCTGTGGAAAAAAGATATAGTTTGGTTTGTTGGGCGCATATGTTTAGCTCTCTCAGTCTCAATCTTATTTATTTAATCAATCATTTGGCTATTAGGAACATGCACACTTCTTTTAATTGAATCAAATGCAGGTTATTTCAGGTGGAACGATCCTGTAATCGCCCTTCTATTTAATGGTCAAACTAGAAGCTTGAAAACAGAAGCGACTAATCTTTATTGTATGAATTTGCTGGTTGTGGCTTTGCTAAATATATGTTTCCACAAAAGGATTGTATATGAAAAAGAGGAAATAACTTTGCAGAAACATCGCAGAAAACAGGTTGCTGGATGATAAAGAGAGTTTCTAATGCAGCTATATAGCATTGGACAAGAGATAATTTTGGCAGTTGTTAAATCCTATAAGGGTTTAAGCGAAATTTTGCTTGAGTAAAAGAGGATGATCGACATATCTATTGATACAAATTCATTTGTCCTTTTCATAAGTTATGCATTTCTTTTGGGTTTTATCTTTCATTTTCATGACAATTAACCATGCAGAGAAAAACACAGTGCATCCACATTTTCCTTATACTAGACTCGGTCGATTGGGTCATATGAGCTACATATCTTTTAATTATATTCTTGAAAAAAATTAAGGAATCATATTTGTATGTGGCATGGTTAAAGTCTATGTGACCAATGATTACATTGTTGCTGAAATTGTTTGAGTGCATTTATTCAGAGCATGTTTCAATTGTGTGTGCATATTTATCAAAATCCCTCACGAATACTTCAAATTTGTGATTTCCCCCAAGTTTGTGCCTTTCCATAGGGATTTCACAGATCTGTGATATTGAAGGTGAAATCTTGATATTTCCTAGATTATCTTTTTACAAGTCAGGATCAAAATTTCACCGGATCTCAAGGTTCATTCGATCGATTTTGAAGATTTAGATCATAAATCCTAAGATGAGCCAGTGTTCTGTTCTTGAGGTTGATTGCAGTTAGACGCCCGGTCAGACTCTTCTATATAGCTACTACGAGTCTACGATCTATCGGATATTAGCATATATAAGATTACTGCGGCTGCGGAGGATCATACATGCTTGCCATGTCACCACTTCAGATTGAATCAAAGAGCAGCAAAGCCTACGATACACCGAAGCCGCTGCTCATATGTTCCTGGACGATCATACGCAGCCGGCTTTGCATCATGCTGGACGAAGTGTAAGCTGGGAGGTTGAGGTGGTAGAAGCAGGTCTGCGAGGTGGGAAGATGGTCGCGGGAGCTGGAGGCCCTGTATATGAACAGCCTGCAACCCAGCCCCGAGAAACCATCTGACGGCAGATACTTCACCGAGGTCCAGAAGAAGAGCAGCCTCCTTTGCTGTTCAACCGTCATGTTTTCAACGGCCTGTCATGGAGCAAGAGATTTCATATAAATCTATTCATGAAAATATGTCCTAGATATTGTTCTGTCTACAATAATTAATGCATTGGATAAATGTGTTAAATTTGATCGAATCACTATATGAAAACAGGTAAAAACATCTACCTACATTGATCATCAAGACATGAGTTGAAGAGCTGGACATACCTCCCAGAACCATTTGATTTGGCGATCCTTTTCTTTGTATCCACGGTAGTCAGTATAGGCTCTCCATTCTTTCACATCTATGGTGTCGTTGCAGCCGCCGCCCAACATCCGATCAAAATCTGTAGCATCCAAACTCTCAAAGAACTTTGCCCCGAGTTCCCCTCTGTCGAAGAAACTCGAAAATCCTATAATGAAATAACTCAGTTGACGTCTGGTGCTGTTGATGAACCTATCTTGAATGAGCAGACTGATGTAGTTGTCTCTGTTCTGACTAGTCACAACAATATCCTTCCCACTTGGGATGAGCTCACGGATCGTTCTAGACCCTAACACCTCAACAACTTCTCGAACAAATGTTAGCCCCAACACGTTTGAATCCACAAGATTCGGATCCATCTCTAGGATTTTTTTGCAGCTCTTGTGGAGGGATGGATCTGCGTCCACAATGTCATCCAATGTAATAGATCTCCCAGTTAGTCGCAAGAACAATGTCCGGTCGAAGAAAAATCCCACATGCATTTTATGCATCAGAGCTAATGCAATCATCCGTCCAGCAAACTCGAAGTACTCCAGGTGCAGCGGATCCACAACAGATGCTGCAATATGGATAAAAAAATGAGAAATGTTAGAAAGGTGCCATCCTGGACATAGTATAACATTGATGAGATTGGGAAACTTCAAGCCGGTCAAAAGAAGTAAACTAAATTGAGTGAGAAAGCTAAAAGTATTCAGTGAAAAGAAGTAGCTAAAATAACTAAATATTAGGAAATTGAATTGCTTGGCCTAGAAAATAAACCAGCTTAACAGAAAGATTCAGTTCAAAATGAAAAAGATATTACCTTTTCGAAGAAATGCGCCATGTTCCTAAAGTTCATGAATATGAATACTATGAAGATTGCTAGCTAGTAGCATACCAAAGTATGTTGTTTACCTTTTGTAATCAGTTTAAACTTTTTTGTGAATTGGTCCTTACTTATCACTCATGAGTTTTTCACAGTGAAAAAGTTTGATTCCCGCATTCTATGGGGCCAACTTACTAAATTCATGTTGGTATGTTCAAGCTTCAAAGTTGAGCCATTTTGAATGGGTGCAGTATTGGAAGTATTTTGACCAGCACAGCCACTATATACTAAAGGAACATGGTCGTTATTGTAGAATGAAAACGATATGAAAGTCTATCAGAGGGCTAGGAGAAGCGAACTCACTGGGATTGATGAAGAACCTTCTCCTGTCATGCGGGCACGCTGAGAAGAGAACAAGGTGCCGGTTGAATAGCGCCTGGAACACCAAGCAGAACCACTCCCTCAGCACGCCGGGGCCAGTGGCTTGCTCGTGCTTGAACGCCACGGACAGGCCGGCGCCAAGCTCCTGGGGCGTCGCATGAGCAATGTACCCCAATGAGTCGGGCAGCAACCGCGACCGATCAATGAGCATCTCATACGGCGGTGGTGCGTGGACGCCGGCGACGAGTTCCGGCAGCATTGTCATGGCCAGGTGCCTCCGTGCCTCGAACGGGAGGAGGTCCCTATGCCTGGCGATCCAGCTGCTGCTGTTCCGCCTCATCTCTCTCCCGGCGCTCAGCACAAGCGCCGTGACCGCCGCCGGGTGCTCCGCCAGCGTGGCTCGCAGCGCGCGGCGGAGGACCCAGAACTCATCCTGATGCGACTGCGACCACGCGTCCAGCTCGGCCAGAACGGCCCAGACGGTGCGCAGCGAGGTCGTCCAGTTGGGCGGCGCGCTCGTCGACGCGGCGTGCTCGCCCCACGGCGGCCGCGGCAGGCTCTTATCGAATCTGGCCATGCACTCGTCGACGCTCCTCAGCAGGGACGCGAGCGTCTCGAACATGGCCGTCCTGCACTGGAGACGCGGCGCGTCGGCGTCCAGCTTGCGCAGCACCGACCAGAAGATCTTGAATTCGACCGCGGCCAAGTTCCATGGACCCGCCGTCGAGCGGCAGTACGCCCTAGCGATTTCTTCCGTCACAGCTCTCGCCACCTCTCCGGCAAACCGGCCCACTTGCTCGGCCACCCGCTCTTGCGGCAGGTCAAGCCAGCGCGCCGGGGTCCAGTCGGGGTCGGAGAGCACCGCCGCGAGCGTGCCTCGCAAGTCAGTGTAGAGCGGGTTGCCGTCGACCTGACGCCCACAGGCGGCGGCGATGGATCGGCAGAACTCCAGGAGCACCGGCGCCGTCCACCCTCTGACAGTGCGATGGGGAGACACGAAGCGTCGGATGGCGCGCTCCGCTTCGGCGCGACGCGGGGGCTCGTCGGCGTAGAGGTACTGCTGGACGAGCACGACGGGGGCGCCGCTTCGGAGGAAGATGTCGAGGTGGGCGGCGACCGCCGCCCCCCGGGAGCTAGGAGATTCTTTCCTGTCGGCGGCGTGGTCTAAGTCCAGGAAGCTCCCGACGAGGTTGTCAAGGTCGAGGGGCGGCGCGACCACCGCCGGCTGGCCACTCCTCGCCACGGGGAACCTGGCCGACGCGGCGATCTCCGACGCGAGGCTCCACGCGTCGGCGTACGGGGTGGAGCGGAGCCGGGAGGAGACATGGATCGTGGCGTCGCGCGGGAGCCCGAGCTCGCCGACCGTCGACCCGCGCGGGAGGTCCCGGCCGGCGTACGAGACGCGCAGCTCGCCCCCGCGGGCGGCGTCCTTCCCAAGGCAGCCGATCAGGACCGACTCCAAGGTGTCCTCTCGCCGCACCCGGATCACGGTGGTGGTGGAGTCGATGTTACGCAGCAGGAGCTGGACGGTGCCGGACGAGGAGTCACGCTCCGAAGCGGCGGCGGCGGGCGGAGCCATGCGACTGCGTGGTCAAGCTGTGGGGGCAACGGAGACTCCGTTGGAAGTCCAGGCGACCTAATTGGGGATTTAGTGGTTGGGAACAGAGGTGCAATAGTATTTGGACTCCGACTGATCTCATTGACCTCATACGTACTTATTGCCGGAGAAGAACGAGGAAGTTCGAGTAGTAGAAGGAAAACTGTGAAACCCCGAAACCTAACCTGAAAAGCTCGTAGGTATCTATGTCAACCATTGCCGGCGGGGAAGAACGAGAAGATTAATTAACAAAAAAAAAACTGTGGGAACTGGGAATAAAACAACCGAGTCGAGTCAAGTATAGCCTTCCCGATTATAAGAAACAAAAAAAAAAGGTATGCATACTATTACTATATCATCAACAGCACAGCTCGATCGAGAAATCAGGTTCTCGATGCCTGATGTAGCTCCAGGCAAAGACGACCAGCAAGTAGAACTATCTCGTCTTTTTTTGCTTGTATCATCTTCGCTTGCTTGCAGATACACAATTTTCCCTCCACGGTTAGGCTTCGCGCAGCTACAAATTAAAACTGCCATGACGAGCTAGCCGACGCCACCGCACCTCAACGAGCTTCTTGCATGGCGGCTCCGGACAGCACCGTCCTCCACGGGCGACGCGGCGTGTCGGCGTCCAGCTCGCGCGTCTGCCGGCGCAGCACCGACGAGAAGATCTTGAACTCGGCCAAGTTCCTCGCAGCCGTGGCCGTGCTCGTCGGGCAGCTCCTGTCTTCCTTGACGTCGTCCGCCATCTCCCGTCCCGGGCGAAACCAGGCCAGGCCCCACCTGCTCAGCCACCCGTCACCCGTCTCGCCGCATGTTGGGTTGGGCGGCGCGGGTGTCGGGAGAGCACTGTGGGCTGTGGCGAGCTTGCTTCGGAGCTCCACTCTGAACTGGGCTCGGGCTTTAATAACAGAATTGGGCTCCGCGCCGACAAGTCCAGCAAAGTAGCGGCCCATTTTGTCTGGAGGAAAGCAGTGGCCCAATGGACGATATGCCCACCCGGTCTTCTTCCTGCTCCGGCCAGAGCAACAGAGACACCACCGGCCACCGGCATCCTGCCCTGCGCCCTTAACCCCCACCCACGACCCCACCCCACCCAACCCCTGTGCTAAGGGATTCCGGCGGCGAACGCCGGAGCCGCTGCTTGAGCGTCGGCTAGGACGGGTAACCTTGCCCTGGTCGGGGACGGTATCCTTCTCACGCGACGGAGAGCGCCGGTGCCGTGTCGAGGACTCGATGGGCTCCCGCGCCTCGCCTCCTCACGACTATCTTCACATGGTGAGCGCTCGCAACCGGTTCTCTCTCACCGAACCCTAGCTCACTCATCTCCGAATCCGGCGAACACTGGCAGATTCAGGTACTCGGGAACGGAAGTTCCCATGTAGCTCTTCAATCTAAGCGCTGGGCCGTCCCTCTCCGAATTTGAGGAGCCCTAAGAAGATCGAGCACTCGTCAGAGTTGCTGTTCTAATTATTTTCCAGTTCCGTTTTATTTCGCTTTGCATAATTGGGGAAATTGGACTGTTCAGTGTTCGTTCGCGTTGAATGAGCAAGTCTATGGTTTGTTGATAGATCGAAACATTATTTGAATTATTGCGATATATAAACTGATGGTTAGAAAGTGTTAATATGTTTCATTTTGTTAAGTCATCTATTCTTTATTCCCAGCCTGATATTCTAATGCCATTTTCTGAAAATAAATAAGGAAAACGATTCATAACAACAGAAAAGTAAAACAAGAAAATATGGAAGTTATTGTTCCACCATCAGAGCACCGTTAATGTTCTTGAACATAACAGCACCTTAATGTTTTCATATTTGCAGCATGTTGAGCAACTAAGGAGGCGCCATCAATCACTATCGGAATTGGTATGCTATCATTTACCTGTCTGATTTTTTCTTAGTACTCGATGAATGTGCTCCGTGGGATGTTAAGAGTTCTTCCACCTATCCTTTCATTTACCGCAGACTTATGCGAGGGATGAAGATGCAAAACTTGAGACCACACGGGCAAGGCGTAATAACCTTTTTTTCTCTCCCTCAGAACATTATTTGTATCATGAAGGGGGCATTCTATCCCTTACATGCTTAGCATGTAAAATGTGCTTTCTTAACTCTCAGTATTTTGAACATTTTGTTTTGCAGTATCAAACATCCTCAAAAGGCATGAAGACTTGAAAGAGCGCCTTTCACGGTACTCCTTTAACTTTGCGAGAACTTCTCATAGATGCAGACCAGCTTACTTTTTAAGATATCGATTTATCATTTAGGTCCTTTGCCATGTACTGCAATAGCAAAATTCTTGTTTCTTTGTTCAAATTGAGAGCTTACTGCAAACTGCAAGCTAGTAACTCTTATTTTGCTTTCCTTTGTTCCTCCACTGTTCAGCCTTAATTCAACTGTATTTCTCTAAATCTGTTCCTAACTGTTGTACCTCTTGTAATGTTGCTCAAATTGGAACGGGAAACTAGTCAAAATAAATTTTAGTGTTTTGCTAGAACCATGTATGCAAAAGAAAAGGAGAAACTTAAGTTTATCTGTACTAAATTTATGTAAATGTATTTGCATGTTTACTGAATTGTGTTGTTGGCTCATTGTAAATGTACCTCTTTAATTTTTTTATTCTAGGGATTCTGATAAGCTGATATTTGAGCGTCTACAGAAAGAATTTGAGGGTGCTCGAGCTGCTCAAACTGAAGGTACACTTTGGAATACTACATTGGATCTTTGTTATCTAGTTCTTTCTGTATGAATCTTATGCTGCTGATTGAATTCTGACAGTGCATTCATTTGGTGCTGATCAGTTTAACAAACTGATAATAGTTTTAATAGCGCACTACCTCTGATGTCATTTTGAATACTTCTGGATTTGAGAGATGAGAGTCACAATATCACTGTTCTGAATAGCTTATTTGATAAATTCTTTACTACAACTTAAATGGCCCAACCTGTTCGATGAATAGAAGCATCTTGCTGCTATAAATGGGAAGCATGATGCACTGAACAAACTGTGTCAACATGCTGTAATTGATAACTTTCTTTAGATGGTATTTGAGTTAGTGGGGTTTGATCTGTAGATCACAGGGATAGAGATCAAGAACATTAGGTCTACAACATAAATTCTCCATGTTGGAATACAAATCAATGTTGTCCATTCATTAGGCTAAAGGTATATACTTCCTTCAAGTTGGGTCTGGATATAATATTGCAGGCAAGTTTATGACATTTCAAATTGTCTTTGAAAATAATATTGTTGGCAAGGTATAGCTGTGCGTTTAGGTGGAAGGGAGCCTTAGCAACGCATCAGTGTTGGACAGGCTAGGGTAGAGTTGTCACATTTCTTGCCCGTATCAGACCTCTACACAAATTCGTTTTGATGGGGATGATTGCACAAGTACCCTGAACTTGACCTCTAACTGCATGTTTATCCCCCTTTTTTTAAACTTCGCACCATTACCCCTTCTTTGCCAAGTCAATACACCATTGCCCCTGGGTTTGCCTTTTTTTTATGGCAACACAAGGGGCAACGGTGCATTGGCTTGGTCAAAGTAGGGCAATGGTGCAAACTTGAAAAAGGTGGGCAAACATGCAGTTAGAAATCAAATTGAGGCAGAATTGCAAATGACCCTTTATCAAAAGAAACTAAATGCATAGTGTAGTTCAGTAGGATATAGCCTGATAATATGCGTGGCTTGTTTGCTGGTTTGTCTTGTAATTCTCTGCGCTGCTGGCATAATCATCGTGCTTGGTTTTTACTATATGCAGAAATTAACGTTCTAATACAAGTATCACAACATTGTTGTGCTCTGAATCTTATTGTTCTCTTGGAGAGTTGCCAACACCTTTTTTTGGCCTTCTGTAGAGATTTCAATAGATGATGATGACTGGAATGATGGTTTGCTGGCTACTATCCGTGAGAAGGTATTTAATGTGAATCAACAGCCTAATTTTCTCATTTTCATGTCACATTCTGTGAATTATGAATTTTTGTTGAGTTTGCTCAATCTCGTAGACCAGGTCCATATGGAGGCTGACAGGAAGGCCATGTCTAACCAAGTAAATGTTCCATCAGATCTTCCATTACAGTCAAAGATTACGTATAGGATTAGAAATAAGGTAACATGCTCTCCAGAACATTGACTTTCAATTTAGCTTTGTATCTGCTTAGCATCCAGGATTGACTTGTTTCAATCTAGTTTTGTGCTACTTTGGTAGGATTTCTTTTTCTCCTGGTTGATTTGCCCAGGTTAGCATTTGATATTTCCTCATGTACTATTACTATTCAGTTTTGGCTCTACAGCAATAAGAGATGGCTAAGTTGGGATTGGGATTTAGTGGCATGCTACATGACCCTTGTCATCACGATATACTAGCCAGTATCGTGTTGGCTGGGTAGTGGTGTTCATGAGTTGAAATTCTGTTTCTATGTCTAGAATTGGCAAAACCTTCTATACTGGTTACCGCGACAACCAATCTATCTGTCAAACCAGTGTTGTGGACTTTCAGGGCTACGCTGCCCTTATGATTTATGAATTAGTGTACAATACATTTTATGCTGCACCATCATGCTATTATTGTGTGCCATATGAGAGTCTCATCATTGGTAGGACTAGGATTCTAGATTTTGTTTTCCATAATCTGTCAGTTATTCTAGCATATCAAAACTAAATCTCTTTGCTTTAATAGGTTATCTATTGCTTGGATGGAGCAAGAATTGGCATACAGTATGAGACATTCTTTGCCGGTAATTACCCATAATATTTGTAGTTCCATTTTTTTTTCCACTAGTAGATGGCTTCTCCTATTTGAAACTTTTTAAGATGCATGATGTTTCTGTTGGACATAGCAAGCAGTTATGGAAACTCCAGTGTGTAGTTCTGTACGAAAGTTCACTTCAAACTGAAGCATAATTTTTTGCACTATGCACATGCATATCTGTGATATTTTGAATGATAGGATCAACTGAAGTGTGATCTTTAGCTCAAAAAGGATGAAAGAGACATGATACATCTCTATCTCTAAACACGATTTCTTATAGTAGATCAACATGTGCATTTTGCAGGGGAGCCTTGTGAAATATTTCATTGTGTTCTGGAAAGCAAGTCATTCCTGGAAAAGATGACTTTGATTGAGCACACCTTACCATTCTTTCTGCCCATACGTGAATTGGAAAGTGATCTCCTGTCATCTAATGCCATCGTATGTTTTCTCGCAGCGGTTGATTTTATATATGAATTGCGTGTAATATTCTATGTGCTAACATGCTTTCCCATACAGAAATTTATTGATCACCTTGAAGAAATTTTACAGGCTTATATTGACAGGAGAGAGCAGGTCAGTATCAGCTATTAGGAGTCACTCCCACATGTAACTTATCTGTAATTTTTATATTCACATTTCCCTATCTTATATTGTGTAATGCTAGAAATTACAAAAGAAAATTATTGTTTACCTCTGCTACAGTAATTTGCTTTGTGCTTTATCTTGTTCAAACGATCTAGTTTAGGTGAGGCATAATGGATATGGTCTGTTAAACTGAGTTGTCCCCATGTTGTTCACCTGAGTAGATAGATTAAAGATGCTGATGTGTTATTTCTCCAGGTGGTTATATTTTCTGTTTGCCATGCAGAAGTTGTTCCATACTGATTTTTACAAAATATGTTTCCATGCTCTGCTCTAGCCGAACAAGACCTTGATATCTCATATTCTTATTTTTAGAAAAATTAGCTCTCTAACAAGTCAAAATGTTTAAAATCATGAAAATAATACTATTAAAGTTATCATCACAGATGATCTGTTAACTCTGGGTTGCAAAAACGCTAATTAGGTATTATTCATCACAATCTAAAACGGTTGAAACAACTCTAAGAGTCTACCACATTTATTTGTTCGTCTTTGCATAAGGTGAACCCTCTAGGCTACTGTCTAGTGCAAACTCTTGGCCAGACAGTACAAATGACAGGAGCTGTGCTCATTGCAGTTATTATTTTCAGAAAATGAGTAACTATTTCAGATCTCTGTTCTCCATAGTTGGGAGCATTTTATTGTATATTTGGACCTCATTTTTTAGTGTTCTTGTTCAACATATATATGTGCATTTAACTACTGTGTATGGCATACCAATCTTCAATTTTTGCTCATGTATAACTTTGTGCATAAACTGACCAATCTGTCATGCTAGTTGATTTTTGGTTCTGTTCCAATATCAAAAATTGTAATCCTGTATTAGAAAAGAATACAGATGAGTCATGGGCTCATGACATCCTTTTTTCCCTTTTGCCAAGGATGCATTCTATCGGTTGGCCTATTGACTGCGCTAGAATTTTTGGCTGTACAGATTGTTAGTAGGCTCATATGTGAAAGCTGAAGATGGATAGGCCATACAGCTACTGCAATGTGTTTTCTTTGACAGCAGATTGTTCATTACAATTTTCTATTTCATGTTCAAGGTTCGTCTTATCAAGGAGCTCTATGGGAACCAAATTGGTGAACTGTTTCACAGTCTTCCTTACAATGTGATAGAGTTCGTATTGGAGGATTTTGAGTGGTAAGGATAATAATAACTACTAATGCTAGGATTGGCATCGGTCGAGTTCTGTTCTGTTCTGTTATGTTTTGAGTACCGCCTCGTATAATATCTACAACTAGCAGTCTTTCATTTTTAATTTTGCTAGCACCATCTTCAATGCTGCCTACTGATTCTAAACGTGCTGACTGTTACCCTTATTTTTCATTGGCCCTTGGCTTTTGCATATGTAAGCTGCATGTTTTACCTCTTCTAGAGACTGAAATATGCACCTGTTTGCCACTTGAGCAGCAAGGTTACAGTCAGTATCCGATATTCGGATCTACTTCTGACCCTGCCAAGTCAGGCAAGGGTCTTGGCTTGGCCACTTCGCTCGTCAAAGAGAATATCCACACGAAGCAGCAGTGCGTCAGCTGCGCAGCCGGTACCTTTTCGCCTTCCATACGCTGAAGAAGCACTCAAGACCTTGTGTCTACCAGAAGGTCCGTATCCTGCCCCTTGTCTTCATCCTGCCATACAGTATGCACATCTTTGTGTGGAACTTTGTTCTGATCTGGCTCCTCCCTTCCTGTTCTGTGTTTCAGCGTACGCAGACATTGTGCTGGACCTACCCCATGCTCTGAAGAGGATTTTTTCCTCTCAAGACAGTGACTGAATCTTGTGGAGGATGCTGATGTGACCTTAAGGTTTCTAGACTACAACATGGAATACTCCGTTGGTGTTTGGGAGCGGAGAACGTCAGCCTGACGAGAACAGTGCAACAAGTTCACAGCTCATGCCATAGCTTTGCCAATTTCTCGGAGCCAAATCAGATGCTTTTGTTATCATCTTCTGTGATGTGCGCTGCGTCCTGCGTTTCTACGTTTTCAAAAAGCACGAGATTTGTTGCAGTCCAGATTACTTCTCCTTACGTATGGGGATTTTATGATTCATTTTTTGTTTTTGTTTTTGGCCTTGATGGACATCACCTTGCCTTGCCTGTGGCTTTCAACCTTCCATTGCCGCTCGCAAGTGTTGCCGTCTAGGCGGGGCTGACCGGCTGGGCTTCCCTCAACGGGGTATACATTTCTGGTGGTGGAACATGTCTGCGATGTCATCCAGCTAGGGGCTAGGGGGTGGCAAAGGGTCTTAAATTTTAGCCTAGATAATCTTTAAATTTTAGCATAGATAATCTAAAGGTCGGATCCTAAAGGCTGTCCTGTCTAGTTTTATACAATTTTGAGCTAGAGCTAAGTTAGGTTGTGAAGAGAGCATTAGCGCTATTAGAGCTATATTAGAGCTATATGATCCGTTACCACCTCTACATCCACATATCTCTCCCAGCTAGCTGCAAGAATAGCGTCCGGTCTCCGAAGAACCACTCCCACCTGTGCCTTGTGCATCAAGGCTAATCCAATCATCCTCCCTGAGAAAAAGGAAGAGCGTCATGCGCGGTGGATCCAGATCAAATGCTGCGTTACAAAAGGAATGCGCGCACCACACGCGCAGTGTACACCACACCTGCACCCACACGCACGTGCCGTGTGCCTCCTACACGTGCTAGAATTCTGCACAAACAAGGGCGCTTTCCTACTTTTACTAACACACAAGAGTTGTGTGCTCCTTAAATTAATCCAGTGAACAAGCAACCAAGCACCATGTGTGTCAGTGGCGCATCGATGCCAGTCTCGGTTCCGGCAAGCACAAAGCCTGGATAACTTATTTGAATATAAGTTTTCTCAAACTATCTGTATGAATCTTATTCAGATAAGTTTTGTACAGAAGTTACTTGATCAAATTGTTCTGAGCAAGGTTTCTTGGAGAAGTTGAACGACGAAAAGTTTGTGTGTATAAGCTGTTTAGATAAGTTTCTAAATAGAGAACGTCGCCTACGGGATGTTTTTCTTTACAAAGTTCTCATGAAAGTTATGCTGAAAGGTTGCCCGGCTCCGATCGCCAGCGACACGAAGGACCCCTGCATCACGATCGAGCTGACCACGCACCCGTGGCCGCTGCCCGGTGGCTGGCCGCGGCTCGCGGCGGCCGGTCGTTTTCGGCGCGGCCGAGGTCCTGTCTCGCGCGCTGGCGCGTTGGTGGCGAGACGGAGCCTGCACGTCCGCACGGCGCTGCATGATTTTTCACCGTGTCGGGCGCGGCCGCACCGGGCGTCAGATCAGACGACGGCGCAGGTCGAATGGTCCCGCCGTTCTGCCCGTCGTGTCAGGCTCAGAACGTTCTGGAGCGGCCCCGTCGGCATGGCCGCTGGCCAAGTAGCGCGCGGCATGCTGGAACGGGAGATGCAGGGTTAGGCGGGGATCACCGACCCCGAACCGGGGCGGGGGAAGACGAAGCCGCTGGCGCGACGTCGCGTGCCGCGCGAGGATTCTCGACGGGGCGGCGGACGCGCGCGACCATTGGGGGAGAGTGGGAGACCAGCAGCAGCGGGCAGCGGTGACGCGCGTGCGTTTGCCCGATCCACGAGCGGTTACGCTGCCGAACCGCGAGGGTCGCCGTCCCAGCGGGGCGGAAACGATCGAAGCCCCCTGTTGCAGCCCGAGCCCGGGCCCCTCCTCGTCCCCGGCCAGCTCGCGTTCCAGATCCAGACGAGACGAGGAGTCGACGACTCACGGGCCCCGGCCGTGGTTGTTCGGTGATTGCACGGCGCATGATTGCCAGCGCCGGGGGCCACGCGGGATGAACTTGTGGCGCGCGTTCGACTTGGTGACCGGTGATGGGTGCCGGTCGGCGTCTGTCCGCGTCCACAGGAGTACAGGAGCTCGGCTAGCTTCGTTGCATCATCATGGACTAGGGACTATGGTGTAGCTCGGTGCATGCACGGAAACAAAAGGAATCTTGAGAGATTTGGATGGATGCGTTTGCTCATGTGTTGTGGCCGAGTTGAGTTCTTGCGTTGAGCTAACCGGACTTGCCACGTATCAGGCCAATGTCGTATCAGCTCAAGCGCAGGGTCCCGGCCGTGTCACCTCACCGCACTCCACGGCGCAACCTGACCATGTAAGCATCTACTCGCTCCGATCCTTCACGGCGCAACATGGCACCCTTGGCGCGGCATCAGCCGAGCCAGAGAGCCGTTGGATCGAGCTGCCAGGCAGCAGCAGGACGAGGCCGAGCTGGCGGCGCGCCGGCCGTGCCCGGCCCGGTCGATCACCCCGGCGTCGCGCCGATCAGGACGAGCGAACGCTCGGCTGATGCGTGCGTGGCGGGTGGCGCGGGGCTCGCCGTGATCCAGTCGTCGGCACGGATTTCCTGGAGATCCGAGCGGTGATCCAGTCGAGCACCGAAAGGAATCTCTCTGACGGGCACGTGCCCGCCGCGCGGGCCGCCGATCGAGCAGGCTCAACGCGGCGCGGGCATCGTGTCCTGCAGGAGCGCACGGCGAACCGCGGGCGTGATCCGAGTCCAAGGGCTGGACCTGGACGTCCGACGTGGCGCAGAGACAGACCGGTGGGGCCATGGCGCCACGTGGACGCCGTGATTCGTGGCCGTCGTCGAGACCCGCACGCCGGCCGGCTTGTCCAGCCTGGGCGGCTGAGCTGAAGAACCACCCGTCCCGTCGCTGCACGATTTCTTCGTGCGTTCCGTGCGGGGAGGAGTAGTATTATAGTACTCGCTCGCCGCCAGATAAGCCCACTCCTCCCGGCCATTTTAAGACCGGCGCAGCTGTAGAAAAGCCAGGGCGGGCGGGCGAGCCCGGCGCGGCCTCCACGCCAGAAACAGCCGAGCCACCGGAGCCGATGGGCAAGCGCGGGAGCTCGTCGTCCGAGGACGTGGAGGCGCCGCTGCTCGCGCCGCCCGCTGATGATGGCAGGGAGCAGCCGCCGCCGGCGGCGTGGGCGCGCGCGCTGCTCGCGCACGGGTACCCGGCGGTGGCATCGGGCCCGCGGCGTGCGCGGCGGTGTGCGCGCTCGTCGACCTCGGCGGGGCCCACCGCGGCGCGCGCAACATGCTCGCCGTGCTCGCGTGGGTGTTCCTCTGGTGGGTCACCGGCGCCGTGCCGCTGGCGGTCGCGTCCATGGCGCCGCTCTTCCTCTTCCCGCTCTTCGGCGTCGCCGGCGCCGACGCCGTCGCCAAGGCCTACATGGACGACGTCATCTCGCTCGTCCTCGGCAGCTTCATCCTCGCGCTCGCCATCGAGCACTACCAAATCCACCGCTGCCTGGCCCTCAACGTGCGCGCCGCCGCCGCCGCCCTTCCTCTTCCTTTCCTAGCTGCTGCCATCTCCGTACGTGACAGGTTAATCCGAGACTGCATTACTGATACATTGCCGGCGCGCAGATCACGTCGCTGTTCTGCGGGGACCCGGTGCGGCCGCCGCCGCTGCTGCTGGGCATCACCGGCACCACCTTCTTCCTCAGCATGTGGATCCACAACACGGCGTGCACGGTCATGATGATGCCGGTGGCGACGGGGATCCTGCAGAGGCTCCCGCGGGGTGGAGACGGCGCCGGGGCGACCGGGTGCCAGGAGGAGGAGGTGCGCCGGTTCTCCAAGGCGGTGGTGCTCGGCGTGGTTTACGCGTCGGCCATCGGAGGGATGGCGACGCTGACCGGCACCGGCGTCAACATCATCCTGGTCGGGATGTGGTCCACCTACTACCCCGAGCAGGAGCCCATCACCTTCAGCTCCTGGATGTCCTTCGGGCTGCCCATGGCGCTCATCGTCTTCTTGACGCTCTGGGTCACCCTTTGCCTCATGTACTGCACGAAGAACACCGGCAAGGCACTCTCTGCTTACCTGGACAGAAGCCATCTGAGAAGAGAGCTCACCTTGTTAGGTAACTACTTGATCTGTTTCTAATTCTATCTAGTGTTCGGTAAATTATTTTTATTAGGTAACTATCATTATTCCAGTGTAATATAAGGGAATAATTGTCTCATGAGATTACTGTTCTGATCTGTGACAGGTCCAATGGCTTTTGCAGAGAAGATGGTCTTGGCTGTGTTTGGGGTAAATTCCATGTCATTGCCAACACATGTTCTACTGAATTTGTGTCATCAATTTTCTGTTCCAAAGATGGCCTGACACACTGAAATGGTTAAACTTTGCAGGGTCTAATTGTGCTATGGATGACCAGGACTCTGACAGATGACATGCCAGGGTGGGGATCTCTCTTCCACAACAACGTTGGGGACGGAACAGTCACTGTAAGTACACGAAGATATCAAAGTTATCCAGCAACTCATCACCTATCTCACAATTTGCTTGCGATTCAGATCATGATGGCCACACTGCTCTTCATAATCCCAAGCGGGAAGAGCAACGGCGAGAAACTGATGGACTGGAACAAGTGCAGGAAGCTCCAGTGGGACATCATCATCCTCCTCGGTGCAGGCTTCGCCATTGCTGACGGCTTCAGCTCGAGTGGCCTGACTGATATCCTCTCTGACGGGCTCAGGTTCCTGAAGGACGCACAGACGATGGTCATTGTTCCTGTGGCCTGCACTGTCAGTGCGGTCATCGCAGAGTTCACGTCTGACGATGCGACCACGACGCTGGTGCTGCCTCTGTTCGCCGAGTTGGCCAAGTCTATCGATGTGCACCCAGCATTGCTTATGATCTCCGGAGCAGTTGGGGCTCAGCTGTCGTACCTGCTGCCTACTGGATCACCGTCAAACGTTGTTGGGTTCAGCAGTGGCCGCATCACCATCAAGGACCTTGTGACCACCGGGATGCCCCTGAAGATTGTCGGAATCGCATCTCTGACGATCTTGCTGCCAAGTTTAGGTAACAGCTGCTCAGATCACCATCAAGAACTAGTAGTCAGTAAATTCAGTGTTTCTTACCCTGACACTGTTTTTACTTATGTGATCATGCAGGACCACACATTTTTGGCATAGACAGCAGGTCCTAGGAGCACGGATGCAAGTTCTGGGAGTTCATCTCTCCTGGTCCAGCAGTATATTTGTACAGTAGTTTCCTTATGCCGTATCTGTGCCCTATTTGAGGCCGTGGGGTAGTACTCTCTGATTTGTGCAAGAGTAAGTATTGAAATATGTATGCGGCCACTTTGTGAATATATAGCTGAAATGCACCGGTTTGATCAGACTTTCTGTCTGCAGAGTGCAATGATGTCCAGTAGCTATAGTAAGAATTTTCAGCAATCTGAAATTCAGAGAGAGAACAACTTAATTCGACATGTAACATTTCAGGCCATCCTACCAAAAACTTGGCATGACATGGATTTGCGTCCTGTTCCAGAACTTCGGCACACAAAGGAGGATGGATCTCAAACGTAAAAAATTTCGATCAAACGTCCTACGGACCAGTGCTGCTGTACACGATAATCCTAAACCATGCTGATGCCTCATTGCCTACAACGAAACGTCTGGAATCTGAAACGTGACTCGATGTGTTCACCTCTCAATCCAGCAGGATTGTTCATCACACCCGTTGACTTTCTGCAGAGGTTTAAATTCACTCGTCACACTTAAACCCTGTACCAGGCAACAGGATGTCTCAGACATTCCGTTCTTCTGAATTCTTCCGCCGTACAAGCAAAAGCAAGCGATGATCTCGCCGGCGGCCGCCCCGGTGAGATCGCCAGATCGGCGACGGCGACGCCTTCCTCGGTCCTCGCTTTGCAAGCGGGAGGGTGGAGAGGGTTGAAGGGACAGGGACAGAGTGAGCTGCGATCACAGCCGTCGAAATCACAACAACCCCACTTCACAGCCGTCCGATCCGACCAACGACCCAAACCGGTTCCCAACTTCCCCGTCGCGACCGCTCCCGAGTGACACCCCCTCGATCTGCGCGACCCCGGCGGCGACGAGCCCCCCCCCCCCCCCCCCCCCCCCCCGGCGGCCGCCACGCCCGCGGCCCGCCGGCGATGATGGCCGGCCGCGCCCACGGCCACCGGAACCGGCTCCGCCGCCTCATCCCGCGGGTCCTCCTCATCGTCTTCGCCGTCTACGCGGTCTCCTTCGCGATCTACCTCCTCCGCCAGCCCCACCGCCCGTCGCCGCCCGACCCCACCCCACGAACCGGCGTCCGCGACGGAGTCCGGGCGCCGCCGACATCCCAGAAGCCGTGGCCGCGCCTTCCCTCCTTCCTCCCCTGGGTCGGCGGCCCCTCGCCGCCGCCGCCGCCGCACACCTGCGAGGCCTACTTCGGCAACGGCTTCTCCCGCCGCGTGGAGGTCCTCCCCGCGCGCGGCGGGGGCGGCGGCTGGTTCCGGTGCCACCACAGCGAGACGCTGGGGAGCTCGATCTGCGAGGGCGCGCGGGTGCGGCTCGACCCGGCGCTCATCGCGATGTCGCGCGGCGGGGAGCCCCTCGAGCAGGTGATGGGCCGCGCCGAGGAGGAGGAGCTGCCCAGGTACGAGCCCGGCGCGCTGCTGGTGGAGGGGCCGGCGGCGGGGAAGACGGCGCCCTTGGTCGACACAGGGCTCCTCAACAACTACGTGCCCACCGGCGGGATCGGGATGCACACGATGAGGGCGCTGCTCGAGTCGGCGCGCGTTGTGCCGCCCGGTGAGCTACACTGCTCCCAGGTACTCTTTTCCTTGCTAGCTAGTTGGTTCGGTGGTTGCTGAGAAATGGATTGTTAAAAGAATTGTTTACCATGCATGGAAATCCAATAAACTGGGAAAAGTAGAGTCAGTTCCGTGTTTGATTTAGGAGTATTCAATGGAAGTCTGTTGGATCCAGGGCTCATGCTGCTATTGAGCTAGATAATTTTATGAAAGTTTAGAGCAAATGGAAGTCCTGTCATGAAGGCTTTTCAACCTTGCTTCAGAGCATATAATTGCCCACTTCTGCTCACTTATAATACTTTATTTTTCCTGAAACAACTGTGAGTCAACTCTGAGGAGCCCTGGGGACTGTGGTGTAGAACAAACCAGCAAGGTAGGAATATGAATCATATTCAGAATTAAGATCCGAAGTTATATTGATTCTTGTTTGTGTCTTAACAAGATGAAGAGTAGAAATAGGATCTAAATAAATAAGTCTGTGTCTAATGTATATTCAAAATCGAGACCTAAATGTCATGAATCGTATTCTAAGTGTATCGTTGAACAAAAATGAGTGTCCTTGGTGATACCTTATGAGACACATAAGTGTAGCCTTGTAGGCTCTTATTAGATTAGAGATTTTTCACAGAGGAGTGTGTGATTCCTGTAGAAGAAGATCTCTAGCTTCATTTCTGTATTGATCATAATATAACATGATTTAATATTGGGTCAATGTTTACATTTCTTCTCATTCCTTTATCTTTGGAGTTTTAGTAGTTCCTTCTTAACTGTGTTATGGCACTTGTTATTGCAGTGGGTTGAAGAACCAACGCTTCTGGTCACTCGTTTTGAATATGCAAACCTTTTCCACACAATTACAGACTGGTACAGTGCATATGTTAGTTCCAGAGTCACAAATTTACCAAACCGTCCTAATGTTGTTTTCGTGGATGGGCATTGCAAGGTATGTGATGGCTTTGTATTTTGTTACTGGTTCAGGGCATTATGTTTGTTGCATGAGTTATGGACAACCAATCTGTTTCTTCAGCTATTGGGGCAGACAATGTTGGTCACATTTTTGCATTCTTGATCTTTTAGCTTCGTTTGTGCGTTGATAGGCATGTCCATCTTCCTGTTTTTGTGCCATGACTGCTTCTCATGTTTGGGGAACAATTGCAATCAGAAGCAGTCCCGTATCCTGTAGCCCAATATGCCAGTTCCTATTTTGTATATTTGTGGGGAAAAAAATTTGGCAGCTAGCATAATCTGCCCTGATGCCTCATCCAAATGCATCATCCAAATCTTTTGGCAGTCATACCATGCTTCCGTGTCTACCTAACTTCCAGATTGTATTGTTCCTTCATCATGTGATTTTCTTTCAGATTAGCATGCATAACTTAATGTGATACTCTATTGCTAGTTAGCAGCCAACTTATTGGTCTACACAATGCTTTATCCCTGTTTTCCCTTTCTCTGTACATTATTTTCAAGTGACAGATGTAACCTTATTATCCACACAGGCACAATTGGAGCAAACATGGGAAGCGCTTTTTTCAAGTGTGACATATGCTAAGAACTTCTCTGGTCCTGTTTGTTTCCGACACGCCATTCTTTCACCTTTGGGCTATGAGACTGCCATGTTTAAGGGGCTTAGCGAGAGCTTCAGTTGTGAAGGTGCCTCCGCTCAGTCCCTACGAGGAAAACCAGATTATGATAAAACAGCAAGATTATCAGAATTTGGAGAGATGATTGTAGCTTCTTTTGGTCTTCCACAGGATGACATCATGTCATCCAAAAAATCAAAAGGGCTCAATGTCCTCTTTGTTCGGCGAGAAGACTACTTGGCCCACCCACGCCACAGTGGTAAGGTTGAATCCAGACTAAGCAATGAGCGGGAGGTGTGTGATGCAATTGACAAGTGGGCAAAAGGTCTGAAGTGCAAAGTAAATGTCGTCAATGGTCTTTTCGCCCACATGAACATGAAGGAGCAACTCCGTGCTATCCTGGAAGCTTCAGTAGTAATAGGAGCTCATGGGGCGGGCCTAACACACTTAGTTTCAGCTACTCCTGATACCAAGGTTCTCGAGATCATCAGCAGCATGTACCGGCGCCCACATTTTGCTTTGATCTCACAGTGGAAGGCTTTAGAGTACCATGCCATAAACCTCCCAGGGTCATACGCACGGATCACAGATGTCATAAGTGAGTTGAGTAATATACTGACAGGTCTTGGATGCTGAAACAGAGGTGCTCGTCATGAAAGTCGCCACAGGCCATCCATAATGGATACCGTCTCTGCTTCATACATACTGGCCACGCCAACTGCACCGATGAATACAATTTTAATTCAAGGGGAGTGTCTTTCACAGATTATTTCCACCAGTTTACCTAGACCCAAAGCGTTCCCATTTCTCAGCAGAAGAATTTTATGCTGCTGAATGCAGAGCCAAGAAGGTAACCCTCTATCCGGTATCTGACAGCAACTGATGACATGCAATCCAACCGAGGTTGTCCACTGCATTGTTCGCGCAACTCTACTAGGACCACAGGCTTAACCAAATTGTATTCTTTTCCGGCTTATAGATTCAGCAAAACTTTTGTATGTTGTCCGTTGAGAGCTTTCCTATTATTCAGCTTTTGATAACTGCCTGATGGAACACGGCATAGGTTCCTCCATTGTGTTGTGCATGCTGTATGAATATGTGATTCGATCAGTTTTGTCATGTGGCCGAAGCCCGAAGCGGAGGTCGCAAGTCCGCGACCTTGTGCCGGCTTGATCACTTTGCAAGATGAAATGAGGTGCCGTCAGTGGCTCACAATTCTGGTGCACGGGTGTATTTTGTTCTGTCTGCTAGGAACCTTGGACTAGCATCTCGAAGAGAGCTAAATAGCTGGGAGGGGGAAAAAAAACCTTGACAGCGGCGGGAAGAGGCCCAAAAGATGGAGTTGTTGCCGGGCCCTTCTGTTTATATGGGCGTGGGATGGGCATGGCTGCTAAGCAGGTCGCTGGGCCGAAATCACAGCCCAGTTGCTCCCAGATGGCCAGATTCATTGGGCTTGCCACTGGGAATTTTCAGAGGCATTCCTATTCACATGAGCTTGCAAGATTTCAGTATTTCACAGTGAACAGTTCGAATCAAACTAGAAACTTTTCGCCGGTAGATCGGATAGTAGCTCTACTAATTTGTCTGCACAAGCACACACACAGATCCTGACGAACGATACACGTATGTCACGACACGCACTAGGCACCCACCGCTGGACATGGTTACCAGGCTCTTCAGGCAGCGGTATGAAACCTTTTATTGCAGGCTACCAACGGCAGGAGCTCACCTCACAACAGACTTATGCGGTACACCTGACCATGAGCCGGGACAAGGAGCCCCCACACCCAGCTTCAAACACGGCGAGCAATGCAAGAACCTGCTGCGGCGACGCATTCTTCATTTCCCCCCTCCCACATAGATTCAATAATGTAATTCTAGGATCAGTCGCTGCACAAGATAGAAACTTTAGTTTGAGGCAGATAATAGGGCAGAAATTAACTAAAAATGTAATTAACGTTTGTGGTGAGGTTAATCAGAGACTGAGAGAAGCAGAAGTAGGTACTAGACTACTACTACTAGCTACCGTGCATTCTCTGTCATGGGGCTAGCTTATAAATGCCATCCCCAGGCAGGGCGTCCAGTGCCTGCCTCCTGTCCTTCCGTGCAACCACAACACTATGGGCGCATCACGCCAGCAGTGCCTTGTTCTCTGGCCACTATTTCCGATTCAATGGCCTCACTGTTCCGGGTTTATGATCATACCTTGAACCCACTCTGTCTGCCCGGAGACATCCTCCACCGTGTAATCACATTTACATACTCTACACTACTTAAAAAATAATTTGTAACGACGTTCTGCTTTTCTCCAAAGCATGTCAATCCGCTCCTATAAATTGAGCGGAGGTACTATAGTATCCGATCCGCCCCTAAAAAAGTATTTCTAGGGGTGGACGATGGCATCACCCGCCCCTAGAAATTGTGGCATTTCTAGGGACGGGTGATGGCGTCATCCGTCCCTAAAAATGCATTTTTAGGGGCGAGTGATGGCCGACCGCCTCTAAAAATGGTTCCACGTAAAAAAAATCATAACTTTTTCATATGATCTCGGATGAAGTCAAACTTTATATCAAAATTGTAGAGAATAACTAGATCTAAAACTTGGTAGTTGATAATTTTTTCATTTAAAATTATTTAATTATCCAAAAAATTATCATGAACTTATATATGCCTATGGCTATATAGTATCTCATACAACTCAAGTCATACTTTGATGTTTCAACAAATTTAACCTTTATATACACTAAAATATACTTAGCATATTTTTTTATCTACAGTTCACAATAACCATAATATAGAAGTTTTACTTTTTTTATTTGTTTTGCTATATGTAAAGATTTAAATGAATTTTCGGAATAAATTGAAAAATATTTTCAAGTGATTGTGTAGTGTGGTGGAGAGAAAGGTATGCGCGAGGCTTGAGGTATGCGGTTCAAACTCCGGGGCTGGTTGGCTGCAATATTTTTTTCTTTTTTATTTTGCTATTTTTGATTTTTTTTCTATTTTATGGAAATCGATTTGTAGGGACGGGTTCCATAGAAATTATTTTTAGAGGCTGGCAGCCGCGTTATCCGTCCCTAAAAATATATTTTTACCTTTCTCTACAAACATTTTTCGTAGTAGTGCTATCTTGCTTGATTATTACACCGGGGCACCACGTACAACGCCCAATGTCCACACCTTCTCCTAGCACTATCATATCTCACTTTTGTTTCATATTATTCTTGACATGTTGAGTCTGGAAAATGATACGATTATATTTGGATCGGGATGTAGTTTTGTATATAAAAAGTACATCTTTAATTAGTCTGCTATTTTAAAAATATTTTAAGACATAAAGCGCAACCGAAATCATGTTTTGGAGGTGTCAAAACATCATTGATTTGTTATCGGATGTAGTAGTACGCTCGCTCGTCCCATGCGCGGCGGCGTGTTAGGATCTGTGCTTGCTGGACCGCCGGATTGTGCACAGGGCCGGGGCAGCGGCTTGCAGGTAGCAGCCCAGCCAATGAATTGGAACAGTGGCCGGTTGGTCCGATCAGAGGCCGGCCACTACGGTACACTGTACGAGTGAACAGTTCGCATACTTGATTTGAACGCTCCCGGAGGGCCTTCACCTGTGCCGAAATGGGCACCCAACAACGAGGCATGCGCGCACAGTGCACGCCTTCAATGCTGTCTAGCTAACCACACATTGCATTGCTACCTACTTGATAGATAGGCGTGCATACGCGTGGCTGCTCGCCTGCGTCATTTTCTCGTCAGGCGTAGGCCGATGAATGATGAATGGGTGTGGGCGTCACATAGTTCGTTGCTCGAGCGACACTGAAAGCAAAGTCGATCGAGCTCGCGAGGTGAGAAGCTACACAGTGACAGCCTTCAGTGGGTGTTTCTACACCGATGATCCGAGGCTAGGCCAAAGCCCAAAGCTACAGACTCCTCATTCGTATCTGCCTTGCGCCTAACTGCGTACCATGGGCAGCTCGAGTCATCATACTGCGTAAGAATTTTTTTTTTGAGGAATTTTTTTATTCTTTGAGGAATCTGCGTAAGAATTTTTAATTGGTGTGAGAAAGAATAAGATGATTGCTGGCCAGTTAAATCGCCTCAAAGCTACGTGGTAATATATGTGAAACTGTCTATTAATCGAATACTAATGTGATGACCAATTGACCATAAAATTTGTAAGAGAGAGAGAGAGGGAGGGAGAGAGAGAGAGAGAGGTTTCCTATATATGCCTGATCTGCGTGTATGTACTTGAGGACGGGATCCATGCGTATTCCAGTTTCGACCATGCATGCGTATGCAATGCACCTGGACGGCGGGCATATCGCATGCATGCAGAAGTTTTTCTAAGCCTGCAGGTACCACTGGAAAAAGGCTTAATTAGGTAATCACAGTCGCACACACACAGGACTACAGGATGTCTGCTGCAAGCTATAGTGCAACATCAATGTGCTGTTTGCCTTGGCTAGCTGCTGCGCACCTCCGTCCATATCTCGGATCTACTCCCTCTGTTCTAAATTATAAATTATTTTAATAAATTTATAGATTTTGCTATGCATTTAAATAGATATTATGTCTACATCTAGATATATAGTAAAAATTATATATCTAAATTTACCAAAACGAACTACAATTTGGAACGGAGGGAGTAGTAAAAAGAAAAGAATGGATCATGCATATCGACACGATACACACAGGGATCGATTGTGCGTGTACCCCGGATTACAGGAAATGCATGGTCAACAAACTAGAAGATCAGTTGGCAAAACAATTAGAGGGCTGATCAGTGGCACCCTACAAATTGGTAAATCATTTCGCTCACAGACAGAATTCGCCGGTTTCAAACAACATATTTTTACCTACCTAAAATTGGCTGCAGGGTGGTCAAAATTTTTTGCTGACCACCAATGGTCTGATGCTGCTGTGAACTGTATGAAAAAAATCCATGTCCAAAATTAGTTCCGGACCTGAAACCTAGTGACGAGTCGTACCTTCACCTCTCCACCACACCACTACTACACTATAAGATAGTTCCGGACCGTCTTTTGCAAGTGCAAATGTCATCGTTCATCACAAAATTATTACATGAAAATTGCAAAAGGACCCTAAGTTATCGAAAAAGTTACTACATAAAAATTGCAAAATGCAAAAGGATCTTAATTTTTATTATAAAATTTTCAATGGCATATAGGAAATTTTCTCCTACTCGTACCTGACGCCATATGTTCAGACCCCCGTGTTGATAATTAGTCACCCTACCTGACGGAATAAAATGGACATCGCGATGTTAATTTTGTATTACGTTTCCGAGAGGAATAGGATTAGAAGTATGAGCGATTACAGTTAGATATTTAGATCGACCGACCTGCACGACTGATATTGGAAATGCCACTGAAACAGGCCATACAATCCTCCCCAAGGATGAGGACCGAAAGTCAAAGTGCCACGCTGCTGGCTGCTGCTGCTGCTATAATTCGAAGCAGAGCGCACGGGCGGTTGGTTGGGACCCCCCGACATCCCGCTTCCAACGCCGCGTTCCAACGCACGCCCGGCCCGGCCCGGCCGCGGCCGCGGACAATGAGACCCGGTGTGAAAAGCGGACGACGCGGTGGCGGCCTGGCGGGCAGGCCGGGCGTGCCCGGGCGCCCGACCGAGCACGCGGCAATCCAGTCGGCAGACTACGAGGCGCGCGCGGGCAGGCAGGCAAATTCCTAGATCGAACCAGAGGGAGGAGCGGAACCCCTGGCCTGCCGCGCGCGCCGGGGCACGGCAGGCAGAGGTCTCCGCGCCGCTCGCCGCCGAGCGCGCGCGCCCGCAACAGGATCGGAGACGGAGCCGGAGCCCTTCCCGCGGCCTTCGGGATGGAGACCACGGCCGGCCGGCCGACCGGGCCCCGCGCGTCCCGAGGCGGGTGCCGGCGGGAGCCCCGGCCTGCGCCTCCCGGCCCCGAGCAGATCACGCGCCCGGTGCCGGCTCGCTCCCCCTGTCGCCGCGAACACGGAGCGGGGATCGCACACCACACCCTCCACGCCGTAGCCTGTAAACAAAACGCGGCGCACGCGGGAGGGTGGACGCGGATTCCGGAACGGCCGATGGATCAGCCATGTAATGTCCGGATGGAAAAAGGCGTGGATTTGTGTGCTGCGGGCTTGGCGTTGGCAATTCGATCCCTTTCGCATGCATGCGCCTGGTGTCGCTTCCGGCGAGCCGTTTCTCGGCTGGTTCGTAGTCATCCTGGCCTCGGCAACCGGGGCACATGTGGACATGCATGCTGGATTTTGGTTCACCTTTTTCTGTCCAGGGTGTGGGCACTGGGGTGGGTAGCTTGGCCCCAGCTAGGGCTAGAAGTCAACGCCCCATGGCATTTCTCAGATGCATCGGATTGCCGGTCCTTCTATGCCGTTGGTACAACGCATGAAATCGAATCCTACTTCAGCAGCAGTGTCGCACAACTGGCAAATATGCAACCATTCTTGATCCAACAATTCAGCTCTTTCCCTCTTCTCCTTCTTTCGGTCCGGCCCGTCGACAATGTCTCTCTCCATTTGTTTCATCATTCTCATTCTGGTTTGTGGTTTAGTAACAAACTTCTATCTGCATTGTGCATTACGCCGCACGCTCCCCCGGCCCGATCCACCGGCTTCCTCTTGTTTCCATCGGTGGCGTCCCACCCCCGACTGAAATTTTCATGGATTTTAGGCACATGGAGCATAGGAGATGCAATATGAATTTGTTAGCAAAGTGGCAATTGTTTGGTTCTATTAATTTTAGCCAAACGGAATATATGTACTTCCTCGCATACAAGTGAGTTCTGGACCGCGTTCCTCATGTGAGATTGTGTGCAACCAAAATATCTAAACTTTGAAAGAAATAATTAACTAGATACTATATGCTTTTCCTACCTGCGTAGCATCTATTCAGTCCACAAACTTTTTTGTATGTTTGGTTTTGGGTTTTTTGCTGGGGAGTTGCGGTTAGGATCCAGGTGGTGTTTGCGAGCCTAAAGGAAAGTCCAAGGCTCAGAGGAGGGTGGTAGGATGGACAATGAGGCATCTAAAGTCATGATTGGTAGAGCTTCCAGAATAGTTTCTAAGCTGAATTAATTATAGGAAGCTCTGCCAAACAGTTTTTCTAAGAGAAGTTATTCTATGCTGATTCTGTGAAGTGATTCTCTAAAATAAACTAAGGAGCTGGGAGCTGAAAACAGTAGCTTCTCCTGATTCACTTCTCACACTGAATCTATTTTTTCATAAAGTTAATCATAAAGAGTCACTCTCAGCTAAAGAGTCACTCTCAGAGCTAGTGAATCACTTCTCTCAGAGAATCGGCTTCCATGAAAATCAGAATCAGATGGAGTTCTACCAAACTGACCCTAATATCATGCAAGCCGCATGTAAGTACATATTTGGTTGTGGGAGCATAATCAGAGTCGAAGGCGCCGATAGAGCAGTGAGTAAGAAAAGGCTAGATATGAAAAGCATGGTGCGATCAGTTTGATGCTGATCCAACGGTTAAAAATGGGGGATTGAAATTTTGGTGGCCTAGATATATAGATATACGATACATCTATGATAATTTCTATTTTGGTCACTATTTTTGAGGTTGTGTTATGTCAATAGTTTCAAAAACTTTGGTCACAAACTTTCTTTTAGTTTGGAGATTTAAATATGATGAGTAGATGGCTGCAGTTTTATACATATGTATTGCTATAAGATGGCTATCACTTATTTTGGTCTTTATGACCTAATAAAGGAGCCCGATGATCCTGGCTGCACCCTGGCCGGTATACCTTCCATTACAACTCGAAGTCCGCGGAGCTGGTAAGCTCCGGCTTCCCTATCAGAATACAACCGTCAGAAGAACAAAGCTACTCCACATAATTTATCCTGCGGCTGCCTGCTGTCTCCCTCACGGCCTCACCGCTCAGTGGCTCAGTGCACTCTCTCTCTCTCTCTCTCTCTCTCTCTCTCTCTCTCTCCCACTATAACTACCCCTTGCCAACCACGGCACCTCACCCCAAACCAGCAGTAGCCAAGAACAGAAGCAAAGCTGCAGGGAGTGGGAGTGAGTGTACTACACAGCAAGAAACCACCCCATCCATCGATCCTTCCATGGAAGACCCCTACACGAGCTTCTTCAAGAACCCCTACTACTACTACACCACCTCCTTCCCGTCAGCTCCAGCTCCCCATCTCCCTCCTCCCCTTCCACCGTACACCAGCCTCTACCCTGCCGTCGCCGCCGCCGCGCCTCAGTACCCGGCCTGCTTCTTCCAGCCGCAGCCGACGCTGCCGCCTCTCCATGACAGCCCTCCCTCGCCCCCGCTCCGGGAGGCGCTGCCCCTCCTCTCGCAGTCGCCCAGGCGCGGCGGCGCCTCTCGGCCGCGGCATGTAGCGGCGGACTACGACTCCGACGACGACGGCGATGACTTCCTACGGGAGGTCGTCGGCAGCTCCGCGACCCCTTCCGCGCGCGCGCCGCTCTTCGCCGATCTCAACTGCATGCCCTCCTGCTGCGACGACGGCGACCCGATGGATGTGGAGGCCGGGGCGTCCACGGACGACGCCGCGGTCGCCCTGCGCATCGGCCTGCCCGCGGCGCCCGCGAACGGCTGCGGTGGCACGGAGGCTGACCTCCTGTCCGGGCTCACGGGCAGGGCCTGCGGTGGCATGGAGCCCGAGGAGGACGAGGAGGAGTGCAAGGTGGACACCGGCGCCGGCGACGGCGACGAGGTGGTGCCGCTAGGGTTCGCGTCGACGCCCATCGGGAGGCTCAACAAGGGGCAGTACTGGATCCCGACGCCGACGCAGATCCTCATCGGGCCCACCCAGTTCTCCTGCCCCGTCTGCTACAAGACCTTCAACCGATACAACAACATGCAGGTCAGTGCCATGCCGGCATGCCCATGCGGCCATGCTCACCCATACCTCCAATCCCCAACCCAATTGTTGCTCTTGTTCTTTCCTTGCTGCTATTCTTGTTCTTAGTCACCTAGTTTATTTGATTCTTGGATCGACTGGCCATCATGGTTCCTGGCCGGCTACTAGCTTTGGAGCTAGTTGCATGCCATGAAACAGACTCAAGCCCAGAGGCTGCTGCACAGTGGCTGCCTTTTGCGTGATTGAACTAGACTGGCATGCCAGGGGCAGCCATGCATCTTTATGCTTTTCTTTGGGTGCCTGCCTTTTGAAGATTCATACGAGTGGTGTGGGAGCAGTGGAGATCCCAGGGAAGATTTCACCTTTGCTTCTCTCTCTATCTTAGCTCTGATCCATCTGGTTACTTTCTAGTTTCCCCAGTACTACTAGGCCACTACTAGCACCCCGGTTCTGATCACCCATGGGTCATGGCTCGTGAGATTTGGCCAGATATACGGGTGGTTTCAGGGGCAGGCTTTCATGGTTTGGAAAGCATAAGATTGTGTGGCATCATGGCCTGCCACCGCATGGCAGTCTCCTCTCCTCCTGCGCGCCTCCCAAGAACACAAAGAGATCTGCAGTGTTCTTCCTGTAGCCAGCCATAGTGCCGCTCTGGCTTGCTGATCTCTTTAAAGAAGCAACACCAACACAAGACGCACACAAGCAAAGGCTTTACCAGTTGCCAGAGTTTAGCCCTCACCCTCAAAGATCACTGCACCTAGCTCACACTCACATAGATATGCAGGCACCTTCTCTGGTTGCAACTGATTAGCACTGCTGCATGGAAAAAAGGTCTGGGCTGGAGCACAAGGATTGGGCTCAACCAAGTCAGGCAATGATGCTCTGGTCACAACTCCAAACAAGCTATATATCTAGACCTAAATAAGAGTACAATTTCAAACATTCATATACACTATACAGTGTATACACTATACTCTTCTAGGCATCAGTGGCTCAGTGCATTAATAGCTAGGTGTAGACCATGCATAGACCCACATGATTATGCCACCAATAAACACTGCATAAATGAAAGAAATTCAACATGTGATATGCTCTTAAATTTGCCTTCATTTCCGTTTCGACATCACTATTACCATCTCTTGCTCTCTCTCTCTCTATATATGTGTGTGTGTGTGCTGCTTCTTAAATAATAATAGTATACTAATGATAATCTATCTTGCGTCCATCAACTTAACAATGCAATAATAATATTGCAGATGCACATGTGGGGCCACGGTTCGCAGTACCGCAAGGGCCCCGAGTCGCTGCGCGGCGTGCAGCCGACGGCGATGCTCCGGCTGCCGTGCTACTGCTGCTCGCCGGGGTGCCGCAACAACATCGACCACCCGCGGGCGCGGCCGCTCAAGGACTTCCGCACGCTGCAGACGCACTACAAGCGCAAGCACGGGCTGAAGCCGTTCCTGTGCCGCAAGTGCGGCAAGGCCTTCGCCGTCAAGGGCGACTGGCGCACGCACGAGAAGAACTGCGGCAAGCTCTGGTACTGCCTCTGCGGCTCCGAGTTCAAGCACAAGCGCTCGCTCAAGGACCACGCCAGGGCCTTCGGCCACGGCCACGGCGCCTTCGGCTGCAACGTCGACGGCGCCGACGGGCTCGAGGACGACGACGAGGGCGCCGTCTCCGAGATCGAGCAGGACTGCGCCGCCGGCGCCGCCTGCCGTTCATCGGCACGGTGATGATCGATCATTCGGCATCGAGATGATCTCCTTGGCATCTCTGTACTAGCTACATGCCTCCACATATAGCAGCTAGCTATGTTGTTCTTGTTATTAGTTGCTGTTTGTGTTGTTGTCGACGCCCGTTGTTGTTGCTTTTGCTCGATCGAGTAGTAGTACTAGATTGTTAGGGTTGTGGAGTGGTCGGTCGCGTGACCTCCTGATCGATCTCTACTAGCTTGTTAGTTTGTGTTGTTAGTGCACAATCAAGGACTCAAATGTTGGGATGCTGAACCACTGTTGTGTGATCTCGATCGATCATGCCACATTAACCCATGGAATCAGCAAATTCAGCATGCATCTTCATTCAGTTTCGTGTTTGGTTTCATCATAAATCTGGATTAATCAAGAACATCCCGTTTTCAAATTATCGGTACACAAGTCAGAATCGGATGAGAAATTTTATGAGAAGCTTGATGCGATCGAGTATGGAAGAATGAATGACTAGGTACACCGTACTACTCTCTTTACATATACATATCCTAAGTTTAACCAAATCTGTAGAAAAATATAGCAACAACTATACTATCCAGCATATGCACTGTCAACGTATACTTCATGATGGATTCAATGAAACAAATTTGATATTATAAATGTTATTAATTTTTTCTATAAATTTAGTCAAAGTTGATCAAATTTAACTTAGAACAAACCTAATACGATATGTAAATAAAAACAGAGGGAGTACCTACACGGATCAAAATGGGAAATTTTGGAAAAAATTTCCACATTCAGCTAACCTAGTCAGCTGCATGTCTAACGGTGTAGGACAGACACTAGTATTAATGCAGAGCGGCCACTGGGATCTCCTCGGCACAGGCAACGCATGCATCCCAGTTCCATCGTCGTCGTCGTCGATGTCACTCATCCCTGCATGTGGAAAACCAAGCCCATCCATCTCTCCACTGTCGCAGTCAAGTTTCTACTATGGATGGACATGGCCCTTTCTGTGCAAACACATAGACCAGCCTAACCAAGTTTGCATAGCCTCAGGCTCCCTGCAGTGGCTGGTAGGACACACACACACACACACACACACACACACACCCCAGATTCCAGGTTTGTGTGCCCTGCAAGGAGGAAGCAGAAAAGGCGATGATAGGGATTGAGCTGTAGAGACAGGACATGCATTAGTACTGCCGCTAGCTAGTTAACTTACAATCCCTGTCCTTTTGTAAGTACTACTTAAATCGTTGAGACAACATATCAGTTCAAATTAACTCATGTAATTGAACTAAATCAACTAACCCGAATTTCAAATTAAGGAAGAAAATGAGATGTTCGTCAAAAAGGAAGAAAATGAGATGCAAAATTGCAAATAAACTAATCCGATGATCTGGTGTTTGGTCCTCCAGGTAAAACAAAGCAAGCGAAACAAGAACACACATACTTTCCACACGCTGCTCTTTGGCGAGCTAGAGAGGATCAACTTTTTGGGCGCACTCGAGGGATTGTGGGAGATGGCCGACCAAAGTGTGTATAGCCAAAGCTCGATGGATGGAACGTCTCATACATCCCATGAGGAGTTCGTGTCAAATGATGAGCTTTTCTCACGTCGGCTGGATAGAAAGAAGGAAGGATAGCTAGGGATGGACAGCGAGCTGACCAGAGCCTACTATTATTTCTTAGAATTGCATCTGAACTGAACTTTTTTTAAAAAAAATACTAGTTAAAGTGCTCACGCAGCCTTAACGGCTTCAGGCATGGCGGAACAATAGCTTTACTTTCTCCGTCTGGTCGGATTGTTAGAAAGAAATAAAGAGAAAAGTATCTGAAACCAGAGTTATTGGATGAAACCAAGAAAGGCTACGTACATGCCAAGCAAGCTCTAGGTTTTTACTACTGACGGTTGGGGAGAGGAAATTGCAGGAACATACATCATGGCCATTGGATTGGAACAGTGGATTCTGATGTCTCCGACAGAGAGGGTGTTTTGTGCGAGCAGAATTTTCTGACCTGAAGTTATTTCTTCCTTGCGTACAACTTGTACACAGAAGCACTGCAGCAGGGGCGGCCTGTGGTATGACATCACGATCATTGTGGCAACCTTTGCTTTGTGCACTGCTTTCGTAGGGGATTTTCGCCGTTGTACACACGTGTGCTTTCCCCGTACAAGTGTTTTCTTCGTTTGACTGAGAGTCGCGACGCCAACTTGAACATTTGTTCTATCATCTAAGCCTCGACGTTTTCTTATATACAGTATATTTTTGGAGGCATTTTAATCAAAATTTTAAAGTGAACCCTGGAGGTGTGGTATTGGTGTAAGGAAAGGAGCAGCTCTGGATGCTACTTCTCTGTTTTTTATTTAACGTTCGTCCATAAGCGGTGATGGCGAGTTCTTCAATGGGTGGTGATGCGATCTCGACCATGGAGGTGAAGGGCATGCAGGGCTTTTATTCATTTTTTATTCTAGTAAATGCACTGCCGGTCCTCGAACTTGACTCGGGGTGTCATCCCGGTGTCCAAACTTTCAAAATGCACGTTCAGAGTCCTCAAATTTGCTAATCGTATCACATGAAGTTCAAATCAACATTTTTAAGTTATAAAGTGGAAGTGTTCAACTTATGTGGAGATTACGTGTGGGTCCAAATTTTATTTTTAAAACTTTTTGCTCAACTCTTATATTTTCTAATTTTTTTCCAAAATATTTTTTTCAAAACTCGAACATTTTATTTTTCAATATTTCCTCCAAAATTTATCCTTTTTATTTTCGATTTTTTACAAATTTGATCATATAAGTTTTTTGTTTTAAAACTATTTATATAGATCTTTTGTTTTTGAATATATTTGTACAAGTAAATTAGTATGAATTATTTTATGCATATATATTTTTTTATTTGAACAAATTATATAACTTTCAATTTAGCTTAAACAACTATGATTTGGACCTTCTGTGATATGATTAGCAAATTTAAAGATCTGAATGTGCATTTTGAAAGTGGAGATCAGGATGACACCTCCAGCCAAGTTTGAGGACCGGGGTGCATTTTGCTCTTTTGATTTATATATATATTGGGCCCTTTCACCACTGAATTTCAGATATCTTTAAAATGATATATACTGCATGTGACTGCTAATGGTTCAATTTACTCGTAAGAGAAAATAACGGTTCCACTTCACTAGTATGGAACGGCTCAACGGTCCCGGTTGGAAAACCTCTATTGTCCCGGTTTTCCAGCTAGGACCGCCAATCCGGGACTAAAGGTCCCGGCCTTTAATTCCGAGTCAGGCAACTGGGACCAAAAAATTTTGATCTCGGGTCAGGGTACCGACCGGGGCTGATAAAATTTTCAAAAAAAAAGCGTGGGTCCCGACCGCTCGCCGGCTTGGCCGGCCGGCGGTCACCGCTGGCCAGCGCCCTCTCCTTCTATCTCATCCTCATCCTACACAACGAGCCTCCTTTCTCCAATTGCCTAGTCAATCACAGCGCCAGCAAATTCCCCATTCAATTACAACAATTAAGCCAGCATCAATCCTCAAATTAATAATATTCAATCTTCCCCAAATTCTTCTAAACAACATTAGGTCAGAACATTCCATCAACAGAAACATAAATAAAAAACTATCAATCTCCACCTCCAATCATAAAAAAAATCATCAAGCGCCGACTCATGCGCTCGTGGTCGAGCCACCGCACGCCGGTCCCGCCCGAGGCCGCCTGCTCGCCGGTCCCGCCTGCTCGCCGGTCCCGCCCGAGGCCGCCTGCTCGCCGGTCGCGCCGTCCGCGCCGGGGCCTGGGGCTGGCTGCATCGCCGCCCGCCGGGGCCTGGCCGAGCCGCTCCCGCTCCCGCCCGGCCTGGACGCGTGGCGGCCGGTGGCGGCGCCCGGCCCGCTCCGCCCGCGCCGGTCCCCGAGCGCTTCTCCTGCTCCCAGCCTGAGTGAGGAGTTGAGATGAGTGAGAAGAGTTGAGGGAAGAGACAAGAGAGAAGATTAGATAAGGCACCGGTGGTGAGTGAGCAGAGGATATAAGAGAGGGGGAGGGCTTCTCGAGACTTAGAAAGAATCATCCGAGCCAAGGAAACATTTTAGTCTTGGTGCGTGGTTTCCACCCGGACTAAAGCTTCCCTATTAATCCCGGGTGGTGGCTCCACTCGGGATTAATAGTGAACCTTTAGTGCCGATTTGTGGCTCCAACTGGAGCTAAAGACCCCACCCTGCCTCCGGGGGCTAATGATTTTATTAGTTCCGGGCCCAAACTCGGTCGGGACAAATATTAAAGACGAATGAGGGTACCTGTAGTAATGCTTGTGCGTCTATTATCGTCAAAATGTTGTAGTAAGACAAGTCTTCATTCTTCTACGACATATTCTTGTAACAATTAATATTACGAAATCAAACCATAAACGATAAATATAAAGTTACCTCGCAAAAAAAGATAAATATAAAGTTGATGCGTCATCAAACAAATTTCTCGCATATATGCTAATGTTGACATTTGTGATGTGGTAGTAAAGCCTCCGTATATCTCATGCTGAATTTGGCGTGTGCAGGCCAGGCACTAGAGCTAGGGCAAGCAGGGGCAGGGAGACTTTGGGCACTGCAAACTGGCTGTTTGAAGGGTCACCTCACGGGAACAATCCATCCATCAATCTAGTATCGCCCGTGGAGCGAGATAGCTGACTAGCTGATGAGAGCAGGCGCGCAGGTGAGAGCAGGTGGCCGGGTGTGAATGGACTATGGATCGCTCGGCCGGCCGGCCGGGTTGCATTGCATATGGGCTACCAGACAGCCCAGCAACGTGACTTAGACTCCACCCTTCCCGATCCTGCAGTCCTTTTCTCCACGTCCGATGCCTTCCGCTCCTTCTGTCCAAGTCGCCGTCTCTCTCTCTGTGGGGTAGTAGCCGCTAGCTAGGCACCTGCATGCTTCATTTCATGCAGGTCAGCCATATACTAGACCTAACTGATTAATTCAGGCTTCATCACGACGACCAGTCTAATCGCCATCCAGCTTATTAATCCAGCCTTTGTCGCGGAAAAGCTGAGCAGAAATGTCCATATCCCGGCAACATGCCAACATCGACGACGATCACCTCGAAACCGCCTAAGATAAGATTAGATTAGATTAGATTGAAGTTCATATCTCGGTGGACGATGAGTGCGCAGTCATGGATCAATCAGTGAATGCTTAACGAAGCTACCATCCTAGCTCTCGTTTGAACTGAACTGGAAGGGTGCCTGTTCTTTCACTAATCGTCCCACCACGTTCACAAAAGTTCCCGGATCGATGGATCGAGTAACATACAACGTGGTATCTAATACGTTATTTAAGAGTAATTTTAATACTATTGAAATGAAAATGCATCCGTATTCCCGGTACAGCAACGACGTTACCGGAACCAGAAACGTGGCACCTTATCACATTCCCGTTCCCGGTGACTGTGCGCCCCACATGCGTGCATCCAGAGCGCGTCAAACCTTTCTGCGCCCACACAGAAACAAGAGGGAGCTGATCATGATCTGGATCGCACGTCTCGCGATGCGTGCTTCCTGATCGTTCTCTTTTCTGGGAGAGGGATCCTTCGGCGGCAGATGCCTCGAAGCTGCAGGCATGTCGAAACGCGCACGGGCGCACGCGTGGGCGCGTACCAGGATAGCTAGGTAGCACTGGCGCCAAACCAACCTACCAACACACATCCCGTTCTTAAATTTTGCCTTCCGCGCCGGGCCTCGCGTCCGTGCGTGCGTGCGGCAGATTAGTGGCGACCTGGGGTTAATTTAATACTACTAGACTAAGTTAATTGTTACGCTAATGAGAACATCTGGGAGACCAGGAGAGGCAGGGGAGGAATAAACAAGCGAGGCGCTGTCCCTCCCAAGCCCTAACAGCACTGGAACAGCCCGGTCTCCCCCGGTCAGCTTCACGAGGCGCTTTTCAGCTCTGCGTTCTGCATTGCACTGCTCTCATTCGTCGTATCAGGCACCTAAACCAGCTGCTAGCCCTAATCCCAGGTCCCCAGCAGCAGCTTCCTGTTCCACAAGATTCATGCTGCGTTCATTTCTGTAAATTTTCATGTCTTTAATTTTAAAAAAAACGGGTAGTACTGAACGCACGCACTGTGCTCCGATGGACGGGAGACGGGTCGAAACGCATGGAGTAGGAGTGCACGGCGACGATGGCGCGCGTACGGTTCGCCGGCGTAGGCCGGCCGCGCCGCTGGTGGCCCGGCGCCGGCATGGGAGGCAGATGAGCTCGAGTAAATGCGCGTCTCGGCAAAGAGGGTGGTAGTACAGCGTTTGTACTGGAACAGTGACAGCCCAGTGGCTGCCCCTGTTGCTGCTGCAGCTCGGCAAGTCGTCCTCGAGGGGGCACTGCATCTGCAAGCGAGACCGGCGACGCGCAGGGAGGGAGCCGGAGTAAATGCCGCCACTTACCCCGCCTGTCCCCCTCAGACTGAGCCGGCGCGGCCGGGGCTGGATGGAGCTGAGGCCGGGTGGTGACGATCCCATGATCCATCATGGCTGCTGGATGGTGGTGGCAGTCGCGCGCACAGGCCGCAGCTGTAGCGGCGAGCGATGCAAGCAAGCTGCTCGCTGGGAATTAATGGCTGGCGCGGCCGGCAGGCGCAGGTCGGTCGAGGGTTGGGAGGAAGGGCCGGGCCGGGAGAAAAGCTGACAGGGAAGTGGCGTGAGATCGAGCAGCAGCGAGGGCTGTGCAGGGCACTGCTCCGGCCAGCCGGCCGGCCGGGCCGGCTGCATCGCCTTCCAGATCGCATCGCGGATTCGGGGCTGGCGCGGCATATGGAATAACTAATTGCAGTTCTTGTAGAAGCGCTCGTCGCAGCGCAGGACCACGCCATGGATGGTCCAGCCGCCGGGCTGCGTTCGTCTCCTAAATGCGCCTCGCAGTGCTCATCGCAGGACAGCGCCCGGGCACCACTGTCAGCAAACAGTTTGGAGTGTCGCGAGAGTTGTTGTTCATCCGGTAGTACCGTGTCTGTATTTGCAGCAGCCAGCCAGCAGTAATCTTTGTGTTTCTCGTGCTCCCTGGAGTACTGTGTACATCACTGCAGATTCCTGTGAGTTTGTGATTGCTGCTTCAGTTTTTTCAGAAATTCTTTTTGTCGTTGGAAGAAGAAGCCGGCCGCTGCCTTTTAGGCCCTTTCGGGCCCGTAGCGGCTTATGCGCTGGTGTGGCTGGAGCGGCCCATGCAGAGTGGGAGTATATTGAGCCCACTATCCCAACCGGTATTAGGCCCAAAATTGGGGGCTGTACACGACGGAGCCATTTGCTGCAAGGCACAGCGGCTCCACAGCCCACGAAGAGAAGGGGAGGTAAATTCACTGCATCGTTCAGACTTCTGTTCAGACTCGAGACGTCTGAATGAGCTCTGAAACTCGCGAGCTCCATGGCAGAGAAAGAAATCAGAGTAATACGAACACAGGAACAAACCAATTCCATCCTATACAAAACTGATTAATCAGTATATTACACCGCAAATCACATTGTTCTCCTCAGTTTCTTGCTAGCTCGATCTCAATCTCCCCTCGTACAGATGCGCACACTTACCTGCAATGGCAAAGCAGCATCGATCGATCTGCGGCCCCGCCGGAGGCAGTTAGCTCCCGGCGGCCGGCGGCGGGGCGCCGGGCTGGATGGTCCTGAAGGACTCGTGCAGGCGGCGGAGCACGGCCTCGTCGCGGCCCCACTCGGGGTTGGGCGCGGTGACGAAGTGCGCGTACAGCTTGTTCCGCGCGCACGTCACGGAGATGAGGCTGTGCGCGCCGGCGCCCGCCACCTCGTACTCGTAGTACACCTGCCCGGCGCCGTCGGTGCGCTCCGCCGACGTCACGTCGTCGGCGGACGCGATCTGGTCCTGCAGCCCGACGTCGGAGAGCGCCAGGTTGTTGAGCACGGCGCTGAGCGGCGCCAGCGCGCGGATCCCGGACAGGAACGTCAGGTACTCCTTCTCCGACCGCTTCCGCGGGTTGAAGAACTCGCTGTCCGTGCCGTTGGTGCCCTTCTCCACCTTGGACACCAGCCGCTCCTTCCACCCCTCGGGGATGTCGTACACGTACTCCGCCGTGTCCTTCTTGCTCGCGTTCCCGCCGTACCCGCCGTAGTTCGCCGCGCTCGCCGCCGTGCCGTAGTACACCTTGAACTCAGGGTCGGCGCGGGAGGGAGCCGGCGCGGGGGACAGCAGCAGCAGCCCCGCCGCGGCCGCCGCGACCAGCGTCGTGGCGAGGGGCGGCTTGCTGGGCGGCGGCAGCCTCAGCGCCTGCGGAGGGGCCTGCGGCGACGAGGCGGTAGTGGATGTGGACGCGGCGGTGAGGAGAGGGGACGGCGCGCGCGAGAGGAGGGGCGGAAACATGGTCGCGGTGGGGGGCCGTGGACCGTGACGCGGTGCAGTGGCGGTGCGGCGAGGTGGTTGGCGCGCGTTGGCTGTGTGGTTTTTGTGTTGGGTTGCGGACGAGAGGAAGAGGATGGAGGAGATCGCGTGGGCCCGCGGCTTATCCGCTGGGACGACATGGCAGTTGGGCAGAGGCACCGACGAAACGCGGCGAGAGCGGAAAAATGTAGTAGAGGCCTCGATGTCATTCGGGAGGAATGCTGCATTGAGGCCCAGTAATGGCCCTTTTGCATTTCGGCCTTGTAGGTCTGCAGGCAATCCGGTCTATCCCCTTTGTCTGCTTGAAACCAGCCTTGGGCCTGGTAGCCTTGCATTATTTAGGCCTAGTATAAAAACAGCCCGTAGGAATCCGATAGCCGTATGTATAACGGTAGACGAACTGCGTTTCAGTTTTCTCTCCTGTTTATTTAATTGCATTTCAGTTTTCCTTAGCGAAAACCAGCTGGATTCTAACGAATTCGGCAAGAGGCAACATCAATTCAATCATGGCTCCTGAACTTGAATTTTTTTGTTGAAACGGAACGGAACGGTTGCTACGCGGTCAGATCAAACCGTGCTCAATTTCGTGGCCAAACCACCCCCGTCCGACCTGTCGAACCCACCACGCAGAAGCAACAGAAACCCAGAAGCCCAAACAAAAAACCCAATAAAATCTCGCCTCGCTTCAGTCCCGGGCTCCCAGCCAGCCCCCCGTCGCCCACCACCCCAATCTCCACGCGTCGCCGCCGCCTGCCGGCGAGTCTACCCCCCTCCGCCACGCCGCCGAAGGTTCTCGACCCCGCAGCGGCTCGGATAAGGCGGTCGCCGCCACCGGCCCTGCTCTCGCCCCGCACTCCAATCGGCCCCGGGACCGCTTCGGGCTGGATCTAGGGTTGCGTGGGGAGGAGTTCTGGAAGCCCCCGCCGCGATGGACGAGGCGGACGATGACGCCCGCGGCTTCAAGGCCGTCTTCACCGCCGCCGGCGAGGAGCTGCTCCGGGGGCGCTTGCGGGAGAAGCTGCGCGAGTTCATGAGCGCCCCCGAGGACAGCCTCCTGGTACGTTGCCGCCGCTCACCCGCTCGATTCCCTCTGTGCCAATCCTGATTCGCTAGGTTCGCGTTTTAGTGGATTTCGCTTGTTCGGGGACTTGGTTAACTCCAGGATTGTGTGGTGGAACTTAGCTAACAGCATATCACCGACTGTCTAGAATTCTAGATAACTTGTGCAGATTTGGTGGCTGTGCCCGATGTTTCTGTTTGTAGCCGCCCGGTGAACAACACTTTGCTGGAACCACTAATGTAATGTGGTTAGATATCATGTTCATGCATGCTAGTGTGCAATGGCTGGAGTTTTTTTTTTGTTTCTGTTTGGTATGATTGATGTCTATTTGTTTCTATTTTGTGTGGCCCTGCTTAGGTGAACTCAGCAAATGCAATGGACTGGTGGACTATATGCACCAAACTGTTGTGTTATCATGTGCAAAATATACTCATGGAGCCTCTTCTTAACTGAGAAGACCCTCCTCTCAGTGGAATAATTTTCAAATCAGGATGAGATAATAGGAAGAAGTGTGCAATGGCTCGAGTCTTTCTTTCCCTGGTTGGAATGACTGCTGTCTATTTGTTTCAATTTAGTGTAGCCCTGCTTAGGTGAACTCAGCAAGTTTAATGGACTGGTGGACTATATACACCATTCTGTTCTGTTATCATGTGTGAAATATACTCATGAAGCCTCTTCTTAATTGAGAGGACCCTTCTCTTCTTAACAGATACCAATTTTATCAAAGTTTAGAACGGATCTTATTTGTTGCTGCTTGTGTACTTGCCCTTGGGCATGCTAATTTGTGTGTGATTTAGTTCTGCCTCAGGTGAACATATGTAATGGCAGATGAGAATCATTTAATTTGGTGTGATTCAGTGGAAAGGTGTTGAATGTTGTGTGTACCTTTGTGGTGTTTTTTATGCAACTGAGGATGCAATACTTATTTCAAGCATGTTGGATTGTAGATATAAATGATCCTATCCTTGCATGTCAGTATATGCTATGAATCTTTACTACATTTTTTTTTCAATTCATCACAATCTGTATTATTTATGTACATTTAGCCCTAAACCTATGCTAGTAGTAGTCAAGAGTGCCCCAGAAAACAGATCTGCATGCAGTGTCTGTGACAAAGCAAAGGGGGAAGGACATATGAAAGAATCTGCATGGAGCATTGCTTATATGTTTACTTCCTACGACTGAAAATAGATATCATTTTACCCTTTTCAATTTTTTTTTCAAATACATATCATCCCAGAACTTCTAGGCATTTTTCCCTCTTTATTCTTTTCTTGCTTTTATATATCGCTTTAAAAAAATGACGCCACATTCTGATGTAGTATAAATGAAGGACAACAAGGTCATTTGGCCAACTTTCATAGTCCTTTGTGCACAAACCTAAAACGACATGTATTTTGGTTAGGAAGGTGTAATACTCTTAATTTCCATGTATTCACTTTTTGCAATCGTCATTCTCTTGTCCTATTTTTCATTTTATTATGTTGGAATATTTTGAGAAAAAAGCAATAAGTGGACCTCTGTTGCTGTCTTAAGTGCAGGATTATGTTATGGTCTTGCTCAAGAATGGAAGATGTAAGAAAACGGCCGTTGAGGAGCTCCATGTATTTCTAGGGGATGATACTGATGGATTCATTTCCTGGTTAGTACTCATATCACGCACTTCAATTTCTTGTATTCTTTGTTTATCAACTGTCTGAAGCAGTACCTAGTATATTTCACATGCAAATATTTTTCTTATTGTAATTGGTTATTCACTTGTAAGGATGCTATAAATAATGGTAAAGGGTTAGCAAATGGTCACCTCACTTTTAGAGTAGATATGACAAGTGGCCTTGTATGTGTCCTTTTACACAGTTCACTATTTGATATTCAGACAAATATGCTCATATTGAGCAAGATTACAATAAGGGTCTGATTAATCTTCCCTGTATTTGGAATGAATTAGCAATTAACACTGGTGGCAGCAGAATAGCAGAGGTTTTGACAAGTTTGTGCTTGGTATCTACTTCACATTATATTCTATGATATTGATATATTTGTGAACGAAAAACATATAATTGTACAACAAAAGGCCTAGTGAATATTGAATATCCTTTAGTTTAGGCCACATAAATGGCTCCTTGTATCTATATAGCCTTGAAGTTTAGTTGCATCTAGGTACCTTTGCCTTGTAGACACCCACAGACACAAAAACCCATTACCCATTCTTTCTCATACTTCTTTTTTGAATCCATGAAGTCAAAATTCTTAATGAAGCTATAAAATGTATTCATTAAAGACACATTTTGGAGACCTCTAACTTTTTTTAACATCTGAACTCAATGGAAACAAGAACGGTAGAGCAGCTTTTGCTTTTGAAATCAGAAACAATTATATAAACTGAGAAATGTGTGCCCTTATCATTTTTTTCTCAGGCAAGAGTAGTAATGCATATCTCCTGAGTTGATTCAACACCATAAAATTTTCATGCACAGCAACAAAGATTGCCAGAGGAGAACAAAAATTCTTGGTTGGCTTTCATATCATCTAATTACACAAAATGAATTTTGCTACGGAATGTTGTGTTGCTTTTGTAGGTTGTGGGAGCATCTTTCTTCACACTTGCACCTTTATGTGCAAGCACAAGAACAAAATCAGGAGACTAAGAATGATGAGGCTCCCAACGAAGTATCTGGAAGACAAAAATCATCAGATGTGCTCCCAAGAAGCAACGGCCAAACTCATTCTGAGCATACAATTGAATCAAGTACAGCCACAAGGAGACGGAATAAGAGGGAATGGAAAGGAATTGGTCGGAAGGGTAATGAAAATTTTCCACTTCGAAGTGTACTAACTGATATTCTTCATGGAGAGGAGAAAAGATCACCAAAATCTAGTGAAATACGACACCCTCCATCAAAACAACAGAATGGCAGGAAGCGTGAAAGGGACGATGAGCCGCAGCAAACAAAGGTGTGATGCATACTTATTACCTAGGTCTCAACTGCAAACTAATCCCGAAGAATGACTTATTTTGTTGACTAAGCTGACAGCAAGTCGGTAACATTGTGCTTTCATATATCTATTTTTACTTCACAATATCTGTGTTCTATTCTTCTAAGGCTCACAAATTTGTGATCTGCTGTAGCTAAATGTTAGTCTATACTTCTCCAGATTGGATATACCAAGATGCTGTTGGCTCTAAATTAGTTTCAAGCATATGGTGGATTATCATTATCATTTTCCAACAATCAAGCCCCAACTAAATGTTTGTTCATCATGAGAGTGCACATATGAATTTTGATGGTTTATCTTCTGGTTCCTTTGATTAACCAACTGGCAAATCTTGTTGTTCCCATAATTTGGACTGTTGGAGTAGTCTCTGAGTAGACAGTCCAGTTAGTTTATCAACTTCTGTAATTTTGCACAAACTTTTGATAATGAAATCGTTTGTTTGAACCGCTAAGTGATGGCATGACACTGCTTCCTATTTTCACCCTAAGCCCTTCATAGGTCCACTCAGATATTCTTTTCTCCTCCAACTATTGCTTTAAAATTTGATTATACTTTTCTGCATTACTATGCGCCTTTTACAATCAACTCATTTTCTTTGTTACCAGAGAGATGTCTCATCGCGCCCCATGATAGGTGGTGGTGCTTCCCGCCGTCTCCTACAGTTTGCTGTTCGAGATGCAGTAAAAGCTGTACAGCCAACCAGCAGCTCTGCTGAACCAGCATCCAAGCGTCTGCGCTCTGTGGTTTCCACAACTTCTGCAGAGAATATGCGTGATAGGAGATCAGAAAGATCTCAAGACAAGCTGAGTGATAGAATTTCAGAAAGATCTCAAGACAAGCTGAGTGATAGAAGATCAGAAAGATCTCAAGATAACCCGAGTGACAGAAGATCAGAAAGATCTCAAGACAACCCGAGTGAGAGAAGATCAGAAAGAACTAGGCCAACACTACAGGTGCAGGGAGCTGCTTTAGCTCTTAGAGCTGCAGCAGAAGCTGCTGCAGATTCTACCAAAGTTAGATCTACTGGAAGTGTTTTCAAGCGATTGGGTCAAGGGAATGTTGCTAAACAGCCATCTCGTTCTCGTGAAGAGAAGAGAGATTATGAAGATTTTGAACCAGTTATGACCATAGATGAACATGATTCTGATCGATATGTTAATAATGAAGAATCTGAAGAGGAATCTGTAGAGCTGACCATGACAGATCGGGTAGCTGAAATGAATGTTGATTCGAGCTCTGAAGATGATATGGACCGGGATGAGGGGATTACAAGATACCAAACCTCTGTTTCACATGAAGGTGCTTTCTCATCATTTGAAGAGAAGAAAGCTTTATCGACAAAATGCAGTGTTGAACTAGAGACTGATGCAATGAGGTCTTCAAGTGTGATTGCTGAGGAACAACCTGTTCCTTCATCAACAAAAACAGCAAATAAAGCTGTGGCTATTTCTGTTGATGTAAATACGGTGGAACCTCTTAGTTATGAAACTCCAAAAGATGTTCATGTTGTGGAGAAGCCTTATGTTACACCCATGAATTCAAATGCGACCAATGTGGCTACCAATGCCAAAGTAAGCAGCCTTGTATCTTGAGCAAACATTTTTTATATTTAAATTTCTTCCCTCCTCAGAATCACAATACTTTTAAGTCTCCCTTTACTATGCATTTCACCTGCGGTTTGTATTGTATGCTTAATATTCTACCAGATATCCTTTTGATTTTCGTCACAATCAAATTTACAATTATTAGTGAAAGTCGTAAGACAAGAATGCAGCTTTTCCTTGGAACTTTTCCATGCTAGTTGGTATTTACACTTTACAGTAAAAAAAAATTAGTAGTTACACTTATTTGCTACTTGAATGAAATGGCAGACCAGTACTTCTATACTGAACTAATTTGGGCTAGGTTACATATTTCTTCAGAATCTGTCTAATCTGCATCTGTGTTTGCCTCCAGCAAATGAAACATTGGATGAAAACAGTAACTGGCATGTCCTGCTGCACTGGTTTAGTGTCGTATGCTCTTAGCAGTTAACAGCATGGCCCATCATGCCATCGTGTTGATTATGATCAGCTCATTAGTTTGGAGTTTTCTATTCTTTTGATCATTTGTCTTGTCTTGTTGGTATGCCCTGACTATCGGAGTAATTCTTGGGTACATTGGCCCCTGACTGATACCAAATTTCATGCAGGAATTTGGTCATGCAGAAGTCCAAAAGGATTCTCAGCGGGCTGCACCATCTGGTATGTCACATGTCTACTAAAGTATCCTAATATAAGATACACTAGTGTCTTTCTTTCCTTCATCCACTCATAGCATGTGTTTGGTTTGGGGGCCAAGTGGGATGGGTTGCGTCCATTTTGTATTTGGTTGAGAGAGACGGATCCAACCCAGTTCTTTGTTTGGTTGCAGAGGTTGAGGGGGATGGGATGGATGTCATTTTAACACCGTTAGTAACATGTATTCATGGAGCCCACCTATCATCCGTAGGCCCCACATGTCATCCTCTTTTATTTTTCTTTCTTTTCCTCCACACCTTTTATCTTCTTCCTCCACGCTGCATCCCGCGCACCTTGCCCCAATCACCTCCGCCCACACCTACCCCAGCTACCTCCAGGCGCAGCTCGGCAGTGCACCGGCCGCCACCGCCGCCACCGCGCCTCGAGCCACAAAGGCCGCGCCGCCGGACCCTCCTCAAGCCGCCACACCCTGAGTGGCCGCTCGCCCACCGTTCGCGCCCTCCTCGAGCTGGAGCTCGAGCTTGCAGGGCCGACCGGTAGAGCTCGAGCTGGAGCTTGGAGCTTGCTGCTCGCTCGTCGACCGGCGTTCCTGTGCCCGAATCGCGCTGCTGACCGCAACTCGCCCCTGCCACACCGCCGGCCACAGCTCGCCCTGGCCGCGCCACCGGCCACCAGCCGCCGTTTGCCCTTGCGCCGCCTACATCCAGCTTGATAAAGCTCGGGCGCCCGCGGTCGCCCTTGCCTCACCCTGCGCAGACCTCCGCCGTCGCGCCGCCACTCCATCGAGCCGAGCCGTGCTCACCTGGCGACGCACTGCTACCGCGCCGCTCCTCCGCCCAGTCGTCCACCGGGCCAAGAGCCACCAGCAGCCCGAGCCTGCGTCCGGTCGACCTCTCCCGCTCCTGCGCGGAACGGAGGACAACGCCGTCGAAGTGGGTCGGAATGATCCGCCCGTTTTGGAGGGATGAGATGAACCCGCATCTTGGGGGAATATTCCCATCTGGGTCCATCCTAACCCACACAAAATTACAACCAAACGCGGGTCGAACCCATCCCGACTCACTTCGACCCACCATCCAAACACATGCAGTGTATGCATGTCAATCCTCGATCCAGTTAACTGTATCGAATTGCTTCTATTGGTTTTGTGTCCTTCCTTTCTCCAATTATTAATAACATTGATAGATGCGGTAATACCACTAGTTAGTATTTATATCACTTCTATTGTAACCTTATCCAACTTGCATGGGACTAATATCACCTATGTTGCCACTTGTCCATCATGTTCCTAACAAAAAATGTGCAGTTACTACTAATAAACTGTAAGAATTTTTCTTATTTTATCATATGTTGATGGGAAAATACATTGAGATTATTTTAATGTGCTGTGCCAGTCATTATTACAATTAATCGTCAAGCCTGGTTAATCTTGTAGGGAGTGTCATTTATCACTTATATAGTTTACCTTGTCTTCTTCGCAGTTGCAGTTTCATATAGCACAGCACATCCAACCGAGGATGCAGATTCAAGAACCCTCTACGTTAGCAATGTGGGTATCTATGTATTCTCATTACTCCTATTATCTCATGCTATTAGATTCACTAATTTACCTCTTGTTAAATTATTTGAAGGTGCACTTTGCTGCCACAAAGGACTCATTATCTCGCCATTTCAACAAGTTTGGTGCAGTACTGAAAGTAGTCATTGTTACTAATGCTGCAACGGGTCAGCCAACAGGGTCAGTTTATTTTTAATGCTTATCATAGCTGAGATAAGATTTGTATCATGCTATTTTTTATATATACCAGAGATCCATATCTAATAAAATTGCTACGCCCACCAATTCCTATGATGCTAACACCCTCGTTTCGAGATCAGATTAATGCGAAAATTTCTCCAAATATAATGCGGAAATTGTGGTTGTTGTCTATCTTAAGATAAACAAACAATTATTTTTTTCTGACAATCAGTCAAAAGGAAAAGGGTAAGCGAAATGCTACCTCGTTTGAAATGCAAGTCATTTTGAACATACTGGCTTACTTAATTCTGATCTCAGAAATCTTTCTACATTTCTTGACGGGAAATAGCTATTTTCATCCCTCAACTTTCTTCCAAGGCTCAAATTCAACTATCAAGTTGGCCAATTTAGTTCTCAAGCTTTTCATTTAGGCCCAATTTCCTCTCCGGTATGATGTGGCACGCCTACGAGGCATGCCACGTCATCCAAGAGTGCATTTAAGGTTCTTCGATGCTACCAGCTCGAGCACCAATATTAATTCAAGTGGCTCAGAATTCACTAGCATAGCGAAAAGTGTGTTTGATGATCTTGTGTCTATGAATAAAAGGTTTATGCTTTTGTTTATCCCTGCATTGCCCTAGACCATTGGACCACATTTTTTACGATACATCAAACACATGGAAGAAACCGGGGATGAAAGAGTCAATTTATGTCAATTGCCTTACTTAACAGCACCCATTGCTGACTAGGCATGCTATTACCAACGTGCATGCCACATAGAAACACAGGTGAAATTGAGCCCAGATAAAAGTTTGAGGACCAGATTGGCCAATTTGATAGTTGATGGAAGAATTTGAGCCTGAGATGACAGATGATGCATCAAATAGACTATTCCGCCATTTCTTGAATAGAACTTAATAATTGTTTTTCTTCTATGATACAGATCTGCCTATGTAGAGTTTTTACACAAAGAATCAGCTGAACGTGCTTTGTCATTGAATGGCACATCATTTATGACTCGTATTCTTAAGGTATGATGATTCGTTATCTTTTCAACATTTCTTAGATTGCCATTTGCATCTTGTTGGCCAATAGGGACTTCCATTGTCTACATGGTACTCAGGCAGATTTTTAATACATGATAATTCTCTTATCTCGTTCAGTTTTTGTGTTCATCGGCTTTTTCTCTCTACCGTATGTACTCCTGCTCCATGAACGCAGCATACTCACTCCTTGTTGCTCTGCTTGTTGTCATTTTGGATTCCCATACAACTATTAACAAAGCTTCGGAGTGTGAAGTAAAGTTGGTGTTTGTGTTGCTTTTCCTTGTATTGTAGGTTGTCCGTCGAAGTTCTCATGAAGCCGCTCACTTTTATGGTTGGCCTGGTAGTGGACGATCATCATTGTATGGTAGGCATGGTAGGATGGCATACCCAAGGGCTGTTCTTCCTGGCGGTTCCTTTAGAGGGCGTGCTCCGATGAAAGCTGGTGCTAGAAGTTTACAGTGGAAACGTGAGCCTTCAGGCACTGATTCAGGTACAAAAACTGACATGAGTGTGCCGTTATCCTCTGAGCAGGTGCTCCCACCTGCCACATAGGGGAGCATATTATAGTTAAGCTGATAACAAGAACCAATTGGTATCTTGCTCGTTGCCCCTAATGGTTAAATTTGGACAGCAAGCTGAGAAGATTGTTCCTTCCTGCTGTAAAAAAAGTCCAAAACATGCATGCAAAATAGAAAAGGTTAAAAATAAGAAAACGGGGGAGCAGGTTGGCATCAGAAATATGATAAGCTTATCATGCTGATAACTGGAGTTGGTCCGCTTCGCAATATGTGAGCAGGCTAACATACTGGGCAAGCAGTTTTCTTTCGACTCCAGCCATCTGAAAGAGGACCATCCATATTCGTGATAATCACAACCTTTTGGGATTGTGTTCAGTCTCATGGGCAGGATTGATGAACATATGCTTCAAACTTGTGGGATGGCAGGTGCTTATCAAGTAGAAAAAGATGAGCAGATTTTGGACAAGATATTTAGTGATCATGGATGTAATCCTTAATTGTATAGCAATAACCAATCTATTTATACCCTTTCTCTGAATCAATCTCTTTCCCAACCAAAAAAAAAAAGGAAAAATGGAAAAAAGTGTTCTTTTCTTCTTTTTTCTCACGAACTGTTCTATTTATTGTACTGGTATGATATTTTAGTTGGACATTCATTGTGAACATTTTTACAGTACTTATCCTGTGTGGTCTATAATGAGATTGAACATGCTACTTGGCTCTTGGATGTTAACCTTAACATTTGAATCAAAATTTGAAGTTACAAAATCCAGTTTAATATTTGACATCTCTTGCATATATAAGTCTTTCATTCAACGATGCAAACTGCACTTTTGTTGGTGCCATACAGCGAACTGTTTGGCAAGAAATGCAACTGCACTTTAGATGGTGACATGACATCTGCTTGTGGCTGTAGGAGTTGTAGGTTGTATCTTGTATATAGGGTGGCCATTTGTTGTTTACTCACTAATGAGCCATGCTTGGGGGAAAGTCGATTGTTGGAGGCTTAACTTGAAAAGCAAAGAAATATTGCTGGCCTTTTCTTCTTTTCCTCCCCCCTTTCTCGCCCTAGTGCTTTGTGTGGTGCACAGCTTTGGTTCTCGCGTGGTGGCGGGGATGGATGGATGGTTGCGTAAGAGCAACCATTATGCATCTCTGTGCTCTCAAGTATTCGAGTTATCATAGGTTTATTCACCAGTTATCGATATTTACTAGAATTATAGGTTTTATCTATTTTTTATCACAAGTTATCCAGTTTGAGATCGAACTGTCGGCTTTATCATTATTTTTTCTTATTTATCGTCATATAGCCGATTAGATCTATTTTAAGTGTTGCATCTGTGGCGATTGTTTAATTTGCTCCAGTAGTTTCTTTGCAATCGTTACGTGATTATCGGCTGATCTATAGCCGGTCATCTTCATAGCAAATCGGCCGCTTTTAAAAATGCTGATACGCTTTTCGAGACAGATCGGAACTTTAGCCGATCGAGACCCCCGGAATTTAATACGTTTCTCTCCTTGTCAATCAACAGGTCAGATTGACTGGCACGCTGCGCGAACTGCACCAGGGCGATCACCCGAACAGGAGTTAAGCAGATTCTCCCGAGTCGTGTGTCCGACGCTGAAGGTCATCGGCCGATTTTTAGCGCCAACACACTTTTGGCACGCCCGGTGGGACCACCTCAATATCCAACATGTCAAAGGCCGTCGAAATCTCTGAAAACAACGTCATCGAGGTTACGGAGGCAAATCTCAAGGACGACCAGAAAGAAGAACTGGCAAGAAACCTAGAAGACTACAAGAAGGTATACTTGCAATCTTTCAGTCGTACCAGAAGCGGTGAGACCGTCAAGAAAGCTCCTCTTCCAACTCCCCGCCAGATGTCTGATATGATTCAACAGTCCGTTTATCAGGCTTTCATCGATCAATCCTCAGTGATGACCAACACAGTATACAATGCCGTTATCAGTTCTCTGGTCAGCGGAGTAGCTCAGGGATATCAGGGGCCAGCATACACCCTGCCTATTGTAGCTCTAGTCAGAAGCTTACTAGGCACATCTCACTCGGCTCCTCAGCCGATATCAACACAACACAGAGGATACAACACTTCATTGCCTTCAATGCCTCAAGGATACAACAGTGCGCCATGCTTTCAATCACAAGCGCCGCCTCAGCCTGCCCAGATTTCTTCCGTGCAATCACTGCCCTCAAACTCAGTGCCTTGGGGGCATCAACAACGGCGGTTGTTCTGGACCAATCAGCCGGTCATGGAGGCTCTCCGATCTAGGCACCATTCCAATCGGCTATCCGGCCGACGATCCCTCAATATCAACCGGCCACGTCAGAAATCGGCAGGGGGTAGATGCTGCGGGAACACTCAGAAGCGCGGCGCCGATGATGCTGTACGATGGGACGGCAGATTCGCTAAGCCACCAGCTGTCAACCGCTCAGCCGGCCACGCTGCCGCAAAATCCGCCACACGCTTTGATCCATCACCCGACCATCCCACCGCCGATCCATCAACATGTGCCGATCCCCCAACCAGTTGTTCATCAGCAGCAAGTGGATTGGACAGCAAGGATAGCAGAGGTGATTCAAGACCAATTCGGGTTGAAGCTGAAGGTACAAACCTATACGTACAAAACGCCATACCCACCTGCTTACGATCTACTATCGTTTCCCCATCGGTACAAAGTTCCTGATTTCACCATGTTTTTGGGGTTGGATGACACCTCAACTGTTGAGCACGTGAATAGATTCATCATCCAGTGCGGGGAGGCCGCCACACAAGATGCTCTGCGGGTGCGTCTGTTCTCGTCGTCTCTATCTGGGTCGGCTTTCCAATGGTTCACTACGCTACCACCGAATTCCATCGTTACTTGGGCCGATCTGGAGAAGCAATTCCACAAGTACTTCTACACGGGAGTCCACGAGATGAAACTTTCAGATCTGACCAGTCTTAGGCAGAGGAGCGACGAACCAGTAACTAATTACGTACAGAGGTTCAGAGAAATCAGAAACAAATGCTATACCCTAGCCCTAACTGACGCTCAGCTGGCCGATATCGCCTTCCAAGGTCTCCTGCCACACATCAAGGAGAAGTACGCCTCACAGGAGTTTGAAAGTTTAAGTCAGATCGTTCACCGATTGGCCGGTCAAGAAGTACGTCCGTTTGATCAGCGGAGGAATTTTCAGAAAAAGGTGGCGTATTTAGAGGGATCTGAATATGAAGAGGAAGCGGAAATCGTCCTAGCAGAATGGGTCAAAGGGAAGAAGCCGATATCATGCCTTTTCGGTAAGAAAGAACCAGAAGCGTTCGGTTTTGACACGTCAAAGGCCGACAAAATCTTCGACTTACTTCTCCAAGAGGGGCAGATCAAGCTCTCACCTTACGACACCATTCCGTCGGCCGAGCAGCTCAAAAAGATGAAATATTGCAAGTGGCACAATGCCACGTCTCACGACACAAACGAGTGCAAAATCTTCCGTCAGCAGATACAGTCGGCCATTGAGCAAGGCGGACTCAAATTCGATGTCCCAGCGAAGCCAGTAAAACCGATGAAAATTGATCAGCATCCTTTCCCTACTAACATGGTTGACACGGGAAGAAACGCGCTTGAAACTAAGGTGTTGACGTCGGAATCGGCTAAAAGAAGCGGCGTCGTGGACCCCAGAAATCAGGCTACGATGGACGATGTCAAAGGGAAAAGATGGGTTGAAGACAAGGGCGAAGGATCAGAGCGATCGCGTAGACCCGTCACCTCCCAATTTTTGCTCAACAAATATCAGCGGCAGCAGAAAAGTTCGAGACACCGCGAAAAGATGATACGTTGACACGAAGATCATTGGCGATGCCCGTTCTTCATCCACTGCTGGGAAAATAACCTCAGATTACCATCAGCTGATAATTGCCCTGAGTGCAGCGGACCATATCGCAACGATCGCCCGCTCAAGAGGTCACGCTCTAGAGATAGAGGATCAGAGCCGATCAGCAGAAACTGGCGCGAACAAGAGGATCGGCGCCTTTCAGTGCATGATCGGCTGGGGGGCAGAGTTGACCGGTATGATCTGCCAAGGGGCAGGCTCGAACAGTATGATCGGCCGGGGGTCAGGATCGACCAGCACAAGCGACTGGGGGCAGAGGCAGCGCACACGATCGGCTAGAAGAAATGGCCGACGCTAGGGTGTCAGATGAGAACCCCCAGGATGGGAACCAGATTAGGAGCGTGCCAAACCGCCGGCCAAACCATTGAACCCCAGGTGGTGCCCTGATGGATTGTCCAAATCCCAAAAATGAAGGATCCAACGTCTGCGTTAATGGGAACAATAAGAGGAAGAGCAGAGGCAGATGGTGGATAAGAAAGACGACAGGTCTCGAGTCTGGCGCCCCAAAAGAAACAACAATGAGGAAGGCGACAATCAAGAATCGGCAGCTGACGCCAGCATGGTGTTCATCTTGCCGATGGAGTTCATGGCAACCGCCGATCAAGACGACGCGATAAGGATGGAGGAGCAGATGGCGTAATTGGTTTTGGAGCCAATGACAGCCCAAGGCTCTGTTCCTCAAAGGACACGTTAACGGACGACCTGTCACCGGGCTACTAGTAGACGGAGGCACTGCAGTCAACATCATGCCGTATGCCATGTTCCGGAAGTTGGGCAAAAGCGACGAAGATCTGACCAAGACGGACATGATGCTCAAGACTTCGAAGGCAACGTGTCTCCCGCCCGCAGAGCGTTCTGCGTCGACCTCACCATCGGCAGTAAGAGCCTTCCCACTACTTTCTTTATTATTAATGGCAAAGGGTCCTAAAGCATGTTACTCGGTCGCGATTGCATACACGTGAATTGCTGCGTCCCGTCTACAATGCACCAATGCCTCGTACAGTGGGTCGGCGACAATACCGAGATAGTCACCGCCGATTCCGCCTACAGTGTTGCTGCGGCCGATACGCAACAGTGGAGCTGCGAACACGTCAAGTGTATATCCGGTAGAACTTGGGACACCGATTTCCTGAAAGTGTCCGATTTTGGCCTACAGCCGATCCGAGCAGTCGGCTCTGAAGATTCAGACTAGATGGATCAGTTCGTCCGAGAAGATGGGAAGCTTGGGCACAGATTTACGTCGGCCGATTCATTGGAGATGGTGGATTTGGGAGATTGTAGCAAGCCAAGGCCGACGTATATTAGTGCTAGCTTGGATCCCGAGTACAATCGTAAATTGACAAGTTTATTAAAAGATTTTAAAGATTGTTTTGCTTGGGAATACCATGAGATGCCTGGTCTAGACCGGTCGATTGTCGAACACCGGTTGCCTATAAAACCAGGATATCGACCGTATCAGCAGCCTGCACGACGATGCAACCCTAAAAATCTACCTGATATAAAGGCCGAGATTACAAGATTGCTTGTAGCGAGATTTATTCGGCAGTGCCGTTACGCCGAGTGGATTTCTAATATTGTACACGTATACAAGAAAAATGGAAAGTTGCGCGTATGCATCGACTTCAGGAACCTAAATCAGGCTACACCGATGGACGGGTATCCAATACCGACAACCGACGTTTTGATAGATGCCGCCGCAGGACATAAACTCATCAGTTTCGTGAACGGTAATGCCGGGTACAATCAAATATTAATGGCCGAAGAAGATATTTTGGAAACAGCTTTCAGGTGTCCGGGCCACCTCGGTTTATTCGAGTGGGTGGTAATGACCTTTGGATTAAAGAACGTCAGCGCTACATACCAACGGGCTATGAATTATATCTTTCACAAGCTTATTGGTGTATTGGTGGAAATCTACATCGACGATGTTGTGGTCAAGTCAAAAGGTCATCAAAAATATCTAGCCGATTTACGAGAGGTGTTGGAGTGCACAAGGAAGCATGGGTTGAAAATGAACCCGAACAAGTGTGCATTCGGTGTGTCGGCCAGACAATTCCTAGAATTCATGGTCCATGAGCGCGGGATAGAAGTCAACCGGAAGACCATAGCTGCCATCAACAAGGTTGTGGCCTCGCAGAATAAAACTGAGCTGCAGTCACTAATCGACAAGGTCAACTTTATCAGAAGATTCATATCCAACTTGTCCGGGCGTATTCAAGCTTTCACTCCTTTGTTCAAATTGAAACCCGATCAGGAATTCGTGTGGGGAGAAGAACAACGCAAAGCATTAGAAGACATCAAGCAATATCTAATTTCGCCACCTGTATTAGTCCCGGCACAGGCTGACAAGCCGTTCAAACTATACTTATCGGCCGATGAGCGGGCTATCGGATCGGCGTTGGCACAGGAGTCCGAAGGAAAAGAACGGGTAATATATTATGTCAGCAAAAGACTCCTGGACGCCGAAACGAGATATTCCCCTGTGGAACGGCTGTGCCTGTGTCTATATTTCTCGTGTACCAAGCTCAGGCACTACTTGTTATCGGCAGAGTGCATAGTCGTATGCAAGGATGACGTGGTGAAATACATGCTATCATTGCCAATTTTGAAAGGATGGATTGGAAAGTGGATCCTGCCTCTATCAGAGTTTGACCTAAGGTACGAATCGGCCAAACCTGTCAAGGGTCAAGTCATGGCCGATTTCGTGGCTCAGCATTGTGGACCGGAAATCGCTGTCGTTGAACCAGTTCCATGGACTCTATACTTCGATGGTTCCTCGTGTGGGGCCGGATCGGAAATCAGCATTGTTCTCATGTCGCCTCTGGGGGCAAGTTATGATTTCTCTCTGTCGATAAAGGCATCCGCGACCAACAACCAGGCAGAATAACGAGCCGTCCTAAAAGGTATCCATTTGTTAAGAGAAATCAAAGCCGATGCGGTGGAAATTTTTGGAGATTCCATGCTCATTGTGGATCAATTAACGGGGAGATCTGAATGCAAAGATGATGTCTTAAGGATTTACTACGAAGATTGCCTCCAACTATTAAAGGAATTCAAGTCTGCGGTTATTGAGCACATTCCCAGAAATTACAATGAAGAGGCCAATAGGCTTGCCCAACACGCGTCCGGGTATCGGCCAATTCAAGGCGCCATGACTCTGGAACTTGCGGCCGACGATTGGCGAAAGAAGATTGCCGATTACTTGAAAGATCCGTCCAAGAAAGTGGATCGGCGAGTGCGTTTTCAAGCCATGAAATATGTTTTGCTCGAAGACGATTTGTTTTACCGGACGATTGATGGGACTCTACTCAAATGCGTGGGAACGGAAGAAGCAAAGGTCCTGATAGGAGAAATCCACGACGGCGTATGCGGAGCTCATCAATCGGCTCACAAGATGAAGTGGATGATCAGAAACAACAGATATTATTGGCCGACGATTTTTGAAGATTGTTTTAAATATTATAATGGTTGTCAAGACTGTCAGAAGTTTGGCAATGGGCAGCACGCACGAGCCTCGGCTATGAATCCGATAATCAAACCATGGCCGTTTAGAGGTTGGGGGATAGACCTCATCGGACAGATTTACCCTCCATCAAGCAAAGGGCACAAGTTTATATTAGTAGCCACCGACTATTTTACCAAATGAGTAGAGGCAGTTCCGTTAAAGGCCGTGACATCGGCCGCTAAGATCGATTTCGTGAGGGACCATATTGTTTATCGGTTCGGCATCCCTCAAACCATCACAACTGATCAAGGAACGATGTTCACCTCAGGAGAGTTCAAAGAATTCACCACCGATATGGGGATTAAATTGTTGAATTCTTCTCCGTATTATGCTCAAGCCAACGGCCAGGCCGAATCGTCCAATAAGGGGATAATCAAGTTGAACAAAGAAAGATTTCGTACCTGGTTGACGGAGAAGGAAGAAGACGAAGAAGATATCTTGGTGTCTAGTCTGGGAGGATGGAGATCAAGTCGTTAGAGGAAAAGAAGACGGGCGATGCGAATGCCTTTGGAAACGATACGGGGCCTCATACTTATAGAAGGAAGAGGGTGAAGGAATGGTAGGATGCGTCCCATCGGAGTAAAAGAGTTAATAAATGAAAAGCTGCCGAAGAGGACGGTCTAAGTTTGAATCCGCACGTCAACGGCAAGAGGACATTAAATGTTTACAGAGCATTCAGTGCTTTTACAGTTCACCCGAGGAGGGCATTAATAGCCGCAATCGCTCGTTGCCTAACTTGATCGGCCGAGTCTAAGGTTTTCTGGTCGTCATCAGCCGATCCAGGGACTTCTGGCATATGACGATGGATTTTTATTGCTTCGTGGGCCAGGTTCTGCCTCTCCTGCTTCAGCTCGGCGATGACGGATGGGAGGTCTTGGAGTCTTTTCTCTTCAGCAGCTATGGCCTTGGTCACCTGCTCCATCTCCTTGGCTAGGCCTGCCCTTCGCCGTTTAAGGCGGTCTATGGCACCGATGATATCTGGGCGAGAGCTTTCAAGGAAGCTGATTCGTTGATGCACCTCTTTAGCTCGATGTTTGTAGGAGTCTTCCTCCTCGCGGGCTTTCGCTAGTTTGGCACGATCGGCCATATGGCGCAAGGCCCTGAACACTGGAATCCGCATTAACTCTATGTATGCAGCGGGTGCCAGAGCCTCTTCCGCTTCCTCTGGAATCGGCCTCTAATTTCACTAAGAAGTTGCCGAATCGGCTAGGCGTCTTCCACTAGTTGGCCGATGTCATCTTGGAGGAGGGTCCGTATGCTCTCAAGCTTGGCACGGACGTCATCAGGGATCGAGCTCAGTGTGACTTGGCGCGAGGCAACCTCTTCATCGTCAGAAAGTGCAACCGCAAAGGAAAAAAGACTGTTGTTGGGAGTGTCCTGCTCCTGCGAAAGAATAAAAAATAAAAATATGGATTAGCCGACGGTAAGGGGAAATCGGCTGATTTGGGTGACAAGTTTCTTACCTCTTTGAAGCGGATTTCTTCTGCTTGCGCCGGTGGGAGTGCTACCCTCATCTCGGGAACTGGCGCGATTGGTTCATCGGAAGAAGAAGATTCGATGATTATCGGTGCCCTGCTCGGGCCAGCCTCCTGGAAAGGTATGGGAAGCGGATTTTTATAAGTATAATGCAAATGATTAAGTCTGATGATATATAATGACTGCCATACCTCTGTGAGTCGTCCGGCCGACGGTTGTTGGAAAGGTACAATCGATGCGCCCAGGGTAGCCTGCATCAAAAATCAGTTAGTTTTTGGTTAAGTATCAAAAAATTGAGTTAAGAGACTCTCTACCTCAGTGGGATGAATTGTTGGCGTTCCGGTTTCCGCCTGGAATGTAACCGATTGCTGCGGAGATTGCACTGGGGCGATTTGCGCAGCCTGAACAGATTCTACTAGCTATGATGCAGCAGGCTCTCCAGATTCTGTAGCAGCCTGGGGATCGACTTCCTCAATAATCGGTAGAGTCGGCGCAGCTAAAGATTCAGCCGATGCCACCGCCGACTGATCGGCCGGTTCTATACGGGCACGCACTCGGCGGCTCGTCTTCTTTAAAGAGGGTTTCTTCGGCGTTTGTTCCGATCGGCCGGTGGTGATGTCTTCGATGGTTGGGGCATGGTAGCCGATGAGTGGGAATGGTGTGTATGGATAGCTATTCTCTATCGGCCTACCAATTCGGCTCCGCGTCGGAGGAAGTCGACTTTCGGACTGAAAAGGGAAATAAGAGTTAGCGGCAAATTTGTAGCATAAAAAGAAATAACATCGAAATTGGCCGAGAAAAGGGCAGTACCGCTGCGTTTGGGTCGATGTTGTCAGGATCCAGATCATTGCAATATGTTGCAGGAGATACACAGAAGAGATGCTGCTTCCATTCTGCCCACCATAACTTGAATTGTTGGACAGCAAAAGGAGCCACTATCCAATTGCTTAGATCAATGGTACTGGAGTCCGGCACTAAATTGCACAGTCGATTGTAGTCAAGGCCCTTAGTGAGCTCATCTCGGAATTTTGCGCGGCCGGCAAAATAAACTTGAATCGGCAGCTGACCAAGGCCGAACTACCGTGCTGCAACTGATGGGTTATAAAATTCATAAGTTGGGGAGTCTTTCTCAGAGAAGAAGTTCGCCGGTAAGATCCCTGGTTTGATCAAGGCGTCCATGAGATCATTATCAAAGGAGTTGGACGTCGAGTCATAGCAGAAGGGATGCTCAAAAAGTGGCTTGTTCTCTGGTACGGGTACCAACTGGTAGTTTCTGCACTAAAGCCGTTGTAAAAGCATCGGAAATACTCGACAGTCTGGGTGGCGGTGAACTGGCAACCAGGGAAAGCTGATGCCGCTTCGCCGAAAGAGGTGCACCGTCATCGTACTGTGGGGTTTTCCTCTGACTCGATGTTGGGGAATGTCTTAGTCTCTATCTGCTGCTGGGAGATTTTGCTCATGTACAAGTTGAGCCAGAGGGTGATGAACCACCAGGGGCCACAAGGGTTACCAATCGGCTCTCCTTTTGACAGTTTGACATTGATCTAGTGCATCATGTGGTAGGCCGATCCTAGCAGATGCTTCTCGAGAGGGATGGCAGCTCCTCGTGACAGGATTTCGGCCAGAGCTTGTGTGTTGGAAGAAGGGCCAACCGCTCTGCCGCAGAAGAGGTGCTTCTTTAGCCACATCATCAAGAACGCTGAATATTCTCTCTCCAAAATCGTCCCGGTCCTCATGTTCCTGTTGATATACCCTTTCCACCCGCCGATTCCTTTCATCTCTAGCCGATGGGTCGGCTTGATCAGATAATTAAAGGGTGTATCGGGGGAGGAAATGTTGAGGCCGGTCAGCATCAGGACATCGTCCAGAGTTGGGGTCATGGGTCCGTGCCCAAAGAGAAATGCGTTGAGCGCGTCAGACCAGAAATAGGAGGTTGCTATTACCAGGGGTTGATTCTTCTCCATCTGGGACAAAGATAGATTGATGCACTGGCCGATTTTTAATTCATCCCATTGAACTCTCTTAGAGTTGGTCATTCTTTGGTACCACTCTTTCCAGCCGGGGGTTTCATTCGGTCAAGATCTAAAAGTGCCTGACCACTAGCCCAAATCCATAGGTGATTGCTTGAATGGAATTCTATGGGTTTCTAAGTTAATCAGATCAGTCGGGTCTGGATTCCCCATAGGGTCTAAGCAGATGTGACCAAGACCTTCGGAAAGGCGGATAGTGATTTGGTGTCTGACTGCCTAAAAAAGGTAAAAAAGGGAAGAACTAAGAATAGATCTAAAAGATGCATGGGCGGTAAAAAGTAAAAAGAAAAAGTTTCGGATGTTTACCTCCGGGATGAAGCTCATCGTCGCTGATGGAACTACCGTCGCCGATGGAGGTTCTGGCGGAGCCTCCGTGGCTGGTGGAGTTGCTGATGGTGCCGCCATTGAAGGAATGAAGCTGAAAGCAGACGAAAGAAGGATCGCCGGAGAATGCGGTTGGAAGCCAAAAGGGCGCTAGGAGAAGATAGAAAGTGATTCGCCGAGGAGAAAGTTACTGAGCTCGTGGAGAAGAAGCGGCAGGGAACACCAGTAATTAAAGACGGTCCGAGAGAAGGGGTAAAGGCGGGATTTTTACCATGCCGTCTACACGAATTCTGGGGGAACGGTTGTCTCAGACGCCCAGTTCGAAAAGATTGCAATCATCCAGTAGAAGACCGCGAAACAGAAGGAGATTTTTGCCGCGTTTGTTTTGGAGGAGAGATTAAAAAAGAATTTCGAAGTAAAAGTCATGTTTTACTACGAAACTGGGGGCATGTGTTGACGCCAGATTTCGACACGTTTTGAATCGGCGTCAGGGAAGGAGGAGATTGGCCGATGCGGCAGGCTTAAAGGCTACAATTGCGAATCGGCCGATTGGCGCTACAGTTAGGAATCGGCCGATTGGTCCTGCAGTGTTTCGGGCGATAGGCGTATGGAGTTGGTGGGGGTCGGCCGATTGAAAGGCTGGAGTGTTTGGGCCAATATGGGATTAAGGTGGGCCAGAGGAAAAAGGTAGAGAAAGTTTGGCCCGTGGGAGTATGATAACCAACTCCGATACGAGTTGTGTTTGTAAATATTCGTTTTCGTTTAAAATTAGAAATAGATCCTTGTCGGTTAGGAAATCAATTGTAACAGGCTATAAATAGCCATCTTTAGAGCTTTGTAGGGATACACATCAATCAATACAAACAATCTACTTTTTCATCGTACTTTACTTTCAAGTCGGCGACTTCGCCAATACATCTTCTTCTTTTACGAGTCCGTACGGGTTGGCAGGGCTGCATCGACACGATCTCCGGCCGATTGGTAAGTTCCGTTTATCGAATAATATCTAGGCTTTAACTTCGGGCGCATCGCTGTTGTTTCGTTTAGATTTATTCACCAGTTATCGATATTTACTAGAATTATAGGTTTTATCTATTGTTGTAGTTTTATCACCAGTTATCCAGCTTGAGATCGAACTGTCGGCTTTATCATTATTTTTTCTTATTTGTCGTCATATAGCCGATTAGATCTATTTCAAGTGTTGCATCTGTGGCGATTGTTTAATTTGCTCCAGTAGTTTCTTTGCAATCACTGCGTGATTATCGGTTGATCTATAGCCGGTCATTTTCATAGCAAATCGGAAGATTCGCTGATACACTTTTCGAGACAGATCGGAACTTTAGCCGATCGAGATCCCCGGAATTTAATACGTTTCTTCCCTTATCAATCAATAGGTCAGATTAACTGACACGCCGCGCGAACCGCACCAGGGCGATCACCCGAACAGAAGTTAAGCAGATTCTCCCGGGTCGTGTGTCCGACGCTGAAGGTCATCGGCCGATTTTTAGCGCCAACACATCTCAATTATTTTTTTTTAAGGATCGAAAGGAAGTAAGAAAAAAAGGAGAAGAGATTCTTCCCCTTGTGCCAACAGGTCAACGCATGTGTCGCGGCTCTGGCGTGGATGGACACTAGAAAACAATATCATGTTGGATTTGGTCTCGCTGGCCGGCCCTCAGCCCCCTCCCTCTTGCGTGAAGCAGCTTTAGGTGTGATTTAAGGATTCTCTGCTGACAGAGATGCCTGAAAGATCATGCTGCTACTTCTTCTATATAGAAAACCGCCACTTGAGCCGTCACGTCCTCCTCCTTGGAGGCGATAGAACCGTTTTTTTTTTTTTGCAGGTGATGGGTGGGTCCTCGATCTTGTTGTGTTAGGTGTTGCTGTGCTGTGTGGGGGCAGCCCACTACGCCCTCGCCCGCCACACCCTAGAAAGGGTATATATAAACAAACCGATCCTGTGGTGATGACTCGAATAAGCACAGAATTAGTCGGCAGATTAAAGCGAGGTCGCGGCGTGACCCTTTCTAGAAAAAGGTTGGTTCTCTCGCGGTGGCATCGACCAGCCTCCAGCCTCAGAGCCATGATGGCACCACAGGACCTTCGCAGAAATCGTGCAACAAGGCCCGTTCACAACGTGGCAGTCTCTTGATCTATCAAAAACTAGATCATATGTGTTTTTTTTCAAAAATAAAAACAAATGTATAAACATTAACTCAATGAAGTTTGTATTTTTTTGAAAAAGGAAAAAAAACTTCGTACGTTTGGAATACCGGCACCCAACCTGTTTGTATCAGTGTGTGCAGAATACTCCTACAGCATACTAGACTGTCCGCCTGGGTCTCACCCTACTAATGGATTGGATTGAAAATAGATTGGGTTTTGATATGGTGTGTGTTTGGATGGATCAAAATGGGTTGCATTAGGTAATAAGGTGGGGTGTGGCGGGTTTTACGTAAACAAAGGTTGAGATGGATTGGAGTAGGTTGAAATGAGTTTTATAGAAATTGATTGAAATTTGTTAGTGATGACTTAGTACTGGCAGCTACTCTCTGCAAAATTGTTGGCGCTAAAATCGGCCGATTGGTCTTCAGCGTCTGACACACGACTCGGGAGAATCAGTTTAGCTCCTGTTCGGGTTATCGACCTGGTACGGTTCGCGCGGCGTGCCAGTCAATCTGACCTGTTGATTGACAAGGAAATAAAGTATTAAATTCCAGGCGCTCCGATCGGCTGGAGTTCTGATCTGTCCTGAAGAGCGTGTCAGCGGCGAATCGGCCGATTTACTGTAAAGATGATCGGCTATGGATCAGCCGATGATCACGTAATAATTGTAAAGAAAACTGCTGGAGCGATCTAAACAATTACTACAGAGGCAACACTTGAAATAGATCTAATCGGCTATGAGATGATAAATCGAAGAAGAACAATGACGAAGCCGATTACTCTGATCTCAAGCTGGATAACTGGTGATAATACTAAAATAACAGGTAAAACTTGTAATTCTAGTAAATATCGATAACTGGTGAATAAATCCAAACGAAACCACAGCGATGCGCCCGTAGTTAAGGCTCGGATGTTACTCGATAAGCGGAACCTACCAATTGGCCGGAGATCAAGTTGATCCAGCCCTGCCAATCCGTACGAACTCGTGAAAGAAGAAAAGTATTGACGAAGTCGCCGACTTGAAAGTAAATTGCTGAAAAAGTAGAAGTATTGTTGTTGATTGATGTGTTGATGTCCTTTGCAAGACCCTGACGACTCCTATTTATACCCTAAAACTAGGACTCCTGGTCGATCACGACTTGTTACAAGCTTATTTAAAAAACAGGAAAACTACTATATCTATAAGAACTTTTAAAGAAAACGGATTCCCGCAGAATCTTCCGCCGCCGTTCCTTAATCCAATCAGGATTCTCTTCAATTGCTCCTTGACCGACTTAGCGTTGCTCTGTTGACCAACTTTTGACCAGGACCCTCCGAAATAGTCCCATCCTGTTGGCGCAAGCTATATCACCAATCGGCCGATTTTCAACTGTTACCTCAATCGGCCGATTCCTTACTGTAGCCCTCAGATCTGCCGCATCGGCCAATCTTCTCCTCCTGACGCCGATTCAACACGTGTCAAAATCTGGCGTCAACACATGCCCCTCAGTTTCGGAGTAAAACATAACTTTTTATTCGAAACTCTTTCTTTAATCCTTTCCTCCGAAACGGGCGCAGTAAAAATCTCCTTCCGTTCCGCGGCACAATGATTGCAATTTCCACGGACCGAGCGCGCGAAACGACCGCTCCCATGGAATTCGTGTAGACGACGCGGTAAAAATACCATCTTTTCCCTCGCTCTCCCGATTTTTCTTAAGTACTGGCCTTCTCCGCCTACTCTTCCCCACAAATCTAGCATTCTCTTCCAACGAACCACTGTTCGTCTTCCTCCAAGCTCTCTTCATCTCCAAGCGCTTCCCCCTTCCCGGCGATCTCATCCGCGACCTGCTCCAACCATCCAATGGCGTCACCATCGGCGACCGCTCCATCCACGGAAGCTCCATCGGCAACTCCTTCAGCGGCGGCGGCCCAATCGGCGGCTTCCCTAGCGGTCCCATCGGCGATGATGATTTCCATCCCAGAGGTAAATGCTCGAAATTTTTCTTTTTCGCTTTTCTACTGCTTCAGTACTTTCCGGATCCTTTCTCAGTTTATTCCCCTTTTCCCTTTTTTAGGCACTTAGGCACCGAATTACCACTCCACTCTCAGAATCCCCTGACCTCATTAGTTTGGGCCCTATGGGGAATCCCGATCTAATAGACCTGATCAGCCTAGAAACTCATAGAATCCCTTTTAAGCAATCATCCATGGACTTAGATCACTAGGTAGGCACTTTCAGATCCTGGCCAAACGAAACCCCCGGGTGGAGAGAATGGTACCAGAGGGTGGCCAGATCTTGGAAGGTTCACTGGGAGGAACAAAAAATCGTCCAGTGCATAGACTTATCTCTGTCTCAAATGGAAAGAAACGAACCTCTGGTCATGGCAGCCTCTTATTTTTGGTCTGATGCACTTAATGCATTCCTTTTCGGACATGGACCTATGACCCCGACCCTGGCCGATGTTCTGCTGTTGACCGGCCTCGATGTCTCCTCCGCCGATACCCCTTTCAATTATCTGTTCAAACCATCACATCGGCTAGAGACCAAAGGAATCGGCGGGTGGAAAGGGTATATTAGCAAAAATATGAAGACCGGGACAGTCTCACAGAGGGAGCATACTGCCTTTTTGATGATGTGGCTAGAAAAGCATTTCTTCTGTGGCAGAGCAGTTGGACCCTCTTCAAACACCCAAGCTTTAGCAGAGGCCTTGTCACAAGGATCGGCCATCCCCCTTGGAAAACATTTGCTGGGATCGGCCTATTACCTGATGCATCAAATCGGCACCAAGCTATCGAAGGGGGAGCCGATCGGGAACCCTGGCGGTCCTTGGTGGTTTATCACCCTCTGGCTCTATTTATACATGAGCAAGGTCTCTCAGCAACGGATAGAGACAAAACTTTTCCTAACATTGAGTCAGAGGAGAATCCATCTGTCCGACGTCGCTGCAGATCTTTTGGAGAAGTGGCGTCGGCCTTCCCCGGTTGCTAGTTTACTGCTACCCGCACAGCTGAGTACTTCAGATGTTTTTATAATGGCCTTAGTGAAGAGACCATCAGTTGGCATCCATATCAAGCAGTGGAGCCGATTTTCGAATTACCCATAAGCTACAACTTTTCCACCCATACTTTTGACAGAGAGCTTATGGATATCTTGATCAAGCCGGGGATTCTGCCAGCCAATTTCTTCTCAGGAAAGGACTCTCCCACCTACGAGTTCTACAATCAATCGGCTGCAGCAAGGCAACTGGGTTTTGGCCAACTGCCGATTCGGGTCTACTTCGCCGGTCAAGCGAAATTCAGGGATGGACTGACCTCAAGTCTTGATTACAATCGGCTGTGCGATCTAGTACCCGATTCCAGTACTATCGACCTGAATAATTGGTCAGTTGCCTCTTTTGCCACCCAGCAATTCAAATTATGGTGGGCAGAATGGAAGCAACATCTTTTCTGCAAATCTCCATCGTCTTACTGCAACATTCTGGACCCAGAGAACATTGATCCAAATGCAGCGGTATGTCCTTTTTCTCAGCCGATTCCAATGTTGTTTCTTTCCATATTGTCATCTTGTTATTAACTCACGCTCATCTTCTCAGTCTGAAAGCCATGTCCCTCCGATGCGGAGCCGAAGCGGTCGGCCGATAGATAGTCATCATCAATACACGCCGTATCCACTTATCGGCTTCCATGCTCCAACCATCAAGTATATCTCTACTGGCCGATCGAAATGAGCACTGAAAAGGCCAACATCGAAGATAACCAGCCGTCGAGTACGAGCTCGCATCGGATCGGCCGATCAGACGGCAATAGCATCGGCTGAGGTTCCTCGTATCGGATCGGCCGACCAGATGGTAGTGGCATCGGCCGAGACTCCCCGTATCGGATCGGCCGACCAAATGGCGGTGACAACGGCCGAGACTTCAGTCCCTTTACCCTTGCCGGTTGTCGAGATGGCCGATCCCCAAGTCACCGCCGAAGTCGGGGCAGCTGCAGCATCACTATTAGTAGAAGCTGTTCAGGTAATCTTACTTATCTCATATATTCTCCAAATCTTCCACTGACATTAACTCTATTCCTCTGCCAGGCTGCACAAGCTAACCCACCGCAATCTCCGCAGCAATCGGCCACGTCCCAAGTGGGAGCCGAGACTCCAGCAGCTCCTATCATCGAGGTAAACGATCTCTTACCTTGATCTCTTAATTTTCAGAAAACTTAACCGATCTTGATGCAGGCCGATTTGGGTATGCTAACTACAACCCCACAACAGGCATCGGCCGGGAGATCCACAGAGGCATGACAAATTTCTCACACTATCTTATTTCAATTTCCCATAGCATATTCACAGGATCTTCTTTTATGTCTTTTTCAGGAAGCTGGTCCAAGCGGAGCACTAATAATCGTTGAATTTTCCTCTTCCGACGAGCCAACTGCACCAGCCCCTGAGACAAGGAAAATGCTTCCACCGGCGCAGGCAAGAGAAATTCGCTTTAAGGAGGTAACAAACTTACCATTAGAATCGGCCGATTTCTTTTTACTACCTGCCTACCCTTTACTTTATTTCCTCACAGGAGCAAGACAGCCCTAACAACAGCATCTTCTCCTTTGCCGTCTCCCTGCCCGATGACGAGGAAATTGCTTCACACCCAATTCCATCGAGCTCTACCTCCGACGATGTCCGCGCCAAGCTCGAAAGCATGCGCACTCTCCTTCAAGACGACATCGGCCGATTGTTAGAAGATGCGTCGCCGATTCGACGACTTTTCAACGAGATCAAAGGTCGAATCCCGGAAGAAGTATCAGAAAATTTAGCGCATGCTGCCTATATAGAGCACATGCATATTCCGGTTTCCAGGGCGCTGCGCCATATGGCCGATCGTGCCCAGATGGCAAAAACTTAGGAGGAGGTCGATTCATACAAGCACCGGACTCAGGAAGTACACCACAGGATCAACTTCCTCGAAAACTGTCGTCCGGACATCGTCGGCGCGATAGATCGGATGAAACGGAGAAGAGCAGAGCTGGCCAAGGAGATGGAACAAATAACCAAAGAGATAACCGCTGAAGAAAATAAACTCCAAGAACTCCCATCCATCATCAGTGAGCTGAAGCAAGAAAGACAGCATCTGGCCCGTGAAACGATAAGGCTTCGTTGCCGTGTGTCAGAAGTCCCAGGATCGGCCGACGACGACCAGAGAGTACTAGACTCAGCCGATCAAATTAGACGACAAGACATTGTAGCCATAGATGCTTTTCTTGGGTTGTAAAGAACACTGCAACATTTATTGCTTCTTCAATGTTACTGCGCCGATTTGGTTTTGAACTGTTTCTTCAGTCAGCTTTGCATTTATGTTTGTATTTATTCCGATAGGACGTGTCTCACCATCCATCTACCTCTCCTGCCTTTATAAGTAGACCCTTCACCATCTCCAGAGGCATACACATCGTTTATCTCCTCTTTCCCTCTTTACTGTCCCAAACTAAACGGCAAGATGTCTTCTTCGTCCTCTTCATCTTCTTCCTCTGTCAACCAGGTATGAACTTCTCTTCTGCCTTTCCCCTAAGCATCTCAATCGCTCTGATGTTGGGTAACCCCTTTTATTTCTCTTTAGCCAAAACGTCTCAGCCCGGGTCTAGAACGAGCGATTGAAATCATGCACTCAGAAGAACCACTGTCACAGGCAGATACAGATCTGATAAGAGCTCATGCTGGGGAACTCAGGGATCATGTCCCTGCTGTTGTCCAAGAATACTGGGACCTCATAGATGCTCACTTTTTGGTCCGTAAGCGACCATCTCCTGAAAAAAATCCTCCACTTCCTCGTAAAGCTAAGACCGAAGTTGCCATGGAGGATCTGGAGGAGAAGAAGATCCGCCTACTGATAGAACTTTGCAACCAAGCTGAAACTGGAGCCACTGCAGAGGACCCGAAGGAGAAAAGGCTCAGCCTTATGATAGAACTGGGTCGCATTGAGAAAGAAATCCAGCGTAGGCGTAACCAGTAGACATATCGGTATTTTTATTCTAAGGGCGACTTGTACCATGTCGGCCATGTACTCTGTCATTTTCATCCAATAATGAATCCCAATGTTTTCTTCATCAGATGTGTAGACAAAAACCGATGAGAAATCGGCCATATTATCTTGATATATTTTATTGCAAGTTATGCATCTACCCAAATGCTTGGATAGTACCTCTTCAGATATCGTCCGTTTAAAGCTCTTGGGAATTCCTCCCCTTTGACTGTCTCCAGAATATATGCATTCCCAGGGGCAGATCGGCCGATTCTGTACGGCCCTTCGTAAGTGGGTGACCATTTACCGAATTTGAGATCTTTTGATCCTATCGGCAGCACCAACTTCCACACCAAATCTCCCTGAGAGAATTGTTTAACTTTGACTTTTTTGTCATACCATCTGGCCACCCTTTTCTTGTTTTCTTTTATACTAATCAAGGCTCTCAACTGTAAACCTGCCGAATCATCAAGCTCATCTTTCATGAGAGAGGAATAGTCATCGGCCGTTAACTGATCTTGTAACGGTATACGTCTTGACCCTGTCCTTATCTCCCACGGCAAGACCGCCTCATGACCATAAACCAACTGATAAGGGGATATCTTAGTGGCTCCATGACAAGCCATCCTATATGCCCATAAAGATTCAGCCAAAGACATATGCCATTTCTTGGGTTGCTCTTCTATCTTCCTCTTGATTAGTTTGATTATCCCTTTATTGGACGATTCTGCTTGGCCATTGGCTTGAGCATAGTATGGAGAAGAATTTAATAATTTAATCCCCATATCGGCGGCAAACTCTCCGAATTCTCCAGAAGTAAACATTGTTCCTTGGTCAGTTGTGATGGTTTGAGGAATACCAAATCGATAGATAATATGGCTTTTAACAAATTCAATCATATCGGCCGATGTCACGTTCCTTAAAGGACCTGCCTCCACTCACTTAGTAAAATAATATATGGCCACCAATATCAACTTATGCCCTTTGCTTGATGGAGGATGAATCTGTCCGATGAGATCTATTCCCCAACCTCTGAACGGTCACGGCTTAATTATTGGATTCATAGCCGATGCTGGCGCGCGCTGTACATTGCCAAACTTCTGACAGTCTTGGCATCCTTTGTAGTACTTTAAACAATCCTCAAGGATGGTCGGCCAATAATACCCATTGTTCCGGATCATCCATTTCATTTTGTGAGCCGATTGATGGGCTCCGCACACGCCCTCATGGATTTCTCCCATCAGAACCTTTGCCTCTTCTGTTCCCAAGCATTTGAGAAGAACTCCATCAATCGTCCGATAAAACAAATCATCCTCAAGCAACACATATTTTGTAGCCTGAAAACGTGTTCGCCGATCCACTTTTTGGGATGGATCTCTCAAGTAATCGGCGATTTCCTGTCGCCAGTCATCGGCCACGAGCTCTAGCATCATCGCTCCCTGAATCGGCCGATATCCGGAGGCATGTTGGGCCAGTCTGTTGGCCTCTTCATTATAATTCCTGGGGATATGCTCAATTATTGCAGACTTGAACTCTTTTAAAAGCTGAAGGCAATCTTCGTAATAAATTCTCAAGATATCATCCTTGCACTCAGATCGCCCCGTCAACTGATCCACAATGAGCATGGAATCTCCAAAAATTTCGACTGCATCAGCTTTGACTTCCCTTAATAATTGGATGCCTTTCATAACGGCTCGATATTCCGCCTGATTATTAGTTGCGGAAGCTTCTATCGGCAGAGAGAAATTATAACTTGCCCCCCGAGGCGACACAAGAACAGTGCCGATTCCTGATCCGACCCCACCGAAGAACCATCAAAATATAGAGTCCATGGAACTGGTTCAACGGTGGCAATTTCTGGTCCACAATGCTGAACTACAAAATCGGCCATTACTTGACCTTTGACGGCTTTGGCCGATTCGTACCTTAAGTCGAATTCTGACAGAGCCAGGATCCATTTTCCAATCCGTCCTTTCAAAATCGGCAACGATAGCATATACTTCACCACATCATCTTTGCATATGACTATGCATTCTGTCGATAACAAATAGTGCCTGAGCTTGGTGCACGAGAAGTATAAACACAAGCATAGCCGCTCCACCGAGGAATATCTTGTTTCGGCGTCTAAGAGTCTTCTGCTGACGTAATATACCACTCGTTCTTTCCCCTCAAACTCCTGTACCAACGCCGATCCAATAGCCTGTTCATCAGCCAATAAATATAATTTGAACGGCTTACCAGGCTGTGGTGGAACCAATACCGGAGGTGAAACCAGATACTGCTTGATATTTTCCAGTGCCTTGCGCTGTTCTTTTCCCCATATGAATTTCTGGTCGGGCTTTAATTTCAACAGAGGGGTAAAAGCCTGAATACGTCCTGACAGGTTGGATATGAATCTTCTGATAAAATTGACCTTGCCGATGAGGGAATGTAGCTCAGTTTTATTTTGCGGGGCCACCACTTTGTTGATGGCGTCTATGGTCTTGCGGTTGACTTCTATCCCGCGCTCATGGACCATGAATCCTAAGAATTGCCCAGCCGATACACCAAATGCACACTTGTTTGGGTTCATCTTCAACCCATGTTTTCTTGTGCACTCCAGTACTTCTTGCAAATCGGCAAGATGCTCTTGGTGACCTTTTGACTTGACCACGACGTCATCTATATAAATTTCCACCGATGAACCAATGAGCTTGTGGAAGATGTAATTCATGGCCCGCTGATACGTAGCGCCGGCGTTCTTCAACCCAAAAGTCATAACAACCCATTCAAATAAACCAAGATGACCTGGGCACCTGAAAGCCGTTTTCGAGATATCCTCTTCGGCCATTAATATCTGATTGTACCCTGCATTCCCATCCATGAAACTTATGACTTTGTGTCCTGCGGCAGCATCTATCAAGATATCGGCCGTTGGCATCGGATATCCATCCATTGGCGTAGCCTGATTTAAGTTCCTGAAATCGATACACACACGTAACTTTCCATTCTTTTTGTATACGGGCACAATATTAGAAATCCATTCGGCGTAGCGGCACTGCCGAATAAATCCTGCTTCAATTAACTTTATAATTTCGGCATTTATATCAGGTAGAATCTTGGGGTTACACCGTCGTGCAGGTTGCTGATATGGTTGATATCCTGATTTTATAGGTAACCGGTGTTCAACAATAGACCGGTCTAGTCCTGGCATCTCATGATATTCCCAAGCAAAGCAATCCTTGAACTCTTTTAATAAATTTATCAATTTATATTTGTACTCAGGATCTAAATTAGCACTAATGTACGTCGGCCTTGATTTGCTGCTATCTCCCGAATCTACCATCTTTAATAAATCGGCCGACGTAAACCCATGCCCAAGTTTCCCGTCTTCTCGGACGAGCTGATCCATTTATTCTGAATCTTCAGAGCCGACTGCTTGGATCGGCTGTAGACCGAAATCGGACACTTTCAGGAAGTCAGTGTCCCAAGTTCTGCCAGATATACATTTGACGTGCTCGCAACTCCACTGTTGCGTGTCGGCCGCTGCAACGCTATAGGCGGAATCGACAGTGACTATCTCTATGCTGTCGCCGACCCATTGCACAAGGCATTGATGCATTGTAGATGGGACACAGCAGTTTGCATGTATCCAGTCGCGACCAAGCAGCATGTTGTAGGACCCCTTGCCATTAATAACGAAAAAAGTGGTAGGAAGGGTTTTACTGCCGATGGTGAGGTCGACGCAGAGCGCTCCACGGGCAGGAGACACGTTGCCTTCGAAATCCTTCAGCATCATGTCCGTCTTGGTGAGGTCTTCATCGCCCTTGCCTAGCTTGCGGAATATGGCATACGGCATGATGCTAACTGCAGCGCCTCCATCTACTAGTAATCTGATAACGGGTCTTCCGTCAACATAGCCTTTGAGAAACAGCGCTTTAAGATGCTGTCGTTTTTCTTCTTCTGGTTTCTCAAACGTAGCCGTCATCGGCTCTAACACCAGTTGTGCCATTTGTTCTTCCTCCGTTCTTGTTGCTTTATCTCGATCATTGGGCGCCATGAATTCCATCGGCACTATGAACACCATATCGATTTCGGCTGCCGATTCTTGGTTGTTTGCTTCCTGGTCATTTTTCTTTGGGCGCCACACCCGAGACTTAACATTTCTTTTCTCTGGCACCTGCCTCTGCTCTTCTTCTTGATGCTCCCACTGGCGTAGGCGTTGGATCCTCCGTTTCTGGGATCTGGATAGGCCATCAGGACACAACCTGGGATTTGCTGGTTTGGCCGATGATCTGGCGTGTCCCCAATCTGGTTCTCTTCCTAGGGGATTTTCATCCGACACCCTGTCATCGGCCATCTCTTCCAGCCGATCGTGCACGCTGATCCTGCCCCCCAGTCCATCCTGTTGGTTGGTCCTGCCTTTTGAACGGTGGTACTGGTCAACTCTGCCCCCCAGCCGATCATGCACCGAAATGCGCTGTTCCTCTCGTCCGCGCCGACTTCTGCTGATCGGCTCTGATCCTCTGTTCCTAGAGTGTGGCTTCGGGCGATCGTTGCAACTTAATCCGTTACACTCTAGACAGTTATCGGCAGACGGCAATCTGATGTCGTTCTCCCAGCAATGGATGAAGAACGGACATTGCCAGTCATCTCTTCATGGTATTTTGATTATTCTTGCTGCTGCCGATATTTACTGAGTAAGAACTGGGAGGTGACCGGCTTGCGTGGTCGTTCTGGCCCCCGCCTGTTCCTTTTGATTTCTTCCGTCGTGATCTGCCTCCTGGGATCAACGGCGCCGCCCCTTCTCGCCGATTCTGACGTCAACACCTTAGTTTGACTTGAATTTCCTCCAGCATTAACCATGTTGGCCGGGAAGGGATGTTGATCTATCTTCATCGGTTTTGCCGATTTAGCTGGGGTTTCAAATTTAAGCCTCCCCTGCTCGATGGCCGATTGTATCTGCTGACGGAAGACTTTGCATTCATTTGTATCATGAGAAGTGGCGTTGTGCCACTTGCAGTATTTCATCTTCTTAAGTTGATCGGCCGAAGGGATGGTGTGATGTTGAGATAGCTTAATCTTTCCTTCCTGAAGCAATAAATCGAAAATTTTATCGGTCTTTGACGTGTCAAAGCCGAATGTCTCTGGCTCCTTCTTCCCAAAAGGGCATGATATCAATTTTTTCCCTTTGACCCATTCTGCCAGGCCGATTTCCTCTTCCCCATCGGATTCAGATCCTTCCAAGTATGCCACCTTCTTTTGGAAATTCCTCCGCTGTTCAAACGGTCGGACCTCTTGTCCTGACAATCGGTGGACGATTTGGCTCAGGCTTTCAAACTCTTGGGCAGCATATCTTTCTTTGATTTGTGGCAGGAGGCCTTGGAAAGCGATATCGGCCAACTGTGCATCGGTCAGAGCCAGACTGTAGCATTTGTTCCTGACTTCTCTGAACCTCTGTATATATCCCATCACCGGTTCATCGCTCCTCTGCCTGAGGCTGGTCAAATCCGAGAGCTTCATCTCGTGTACTCCTGCGTAGAAGTACTTGTGGAACTGTTTCTCCAGATCGGCCCATCTAACAATAGAATTTGGCGGCAAGGTGGTGAACCACTGGAAGGTCGATCCGGACAGAGACGATGAAAACAAACGCACCCTCAGAGCATCTTGCGTGGCAGCCTCCCCGCACTAGATGATGAATCGGTTGATGTGCTCCACAGTGGATGTATCGTCCGTCCCTGAAAACTTGGTGAAATCAGGAACTTTGTAGCGGTGTGGGAACGGCAGCAAGTCATAGGCCGATGGATATGGCGTCTTGTAGGTGTAAGTTTGCACTTTTGGCTTCAATCCAAACTGGTCCTGGATTACTTCTGCTATTCTTGCCGTCCAGTCCACCTGCTGCTGATGAACAGCTGTTCGCGGTGCGGGCATGTGCTGAAGAGCTGGCACGGCTGGGTGATGAATCGGCGAATTTTGCTGAGCAGCCGATAGTTGATGGCGAAGTGAATCCGCCCCCCCATCGTATATCATCGTTGGCGCCGCGCCTCTGAATGCTTCTACAGCGCTTGCCCCCCTGTCGATTTCTGATGAGATCGGCTGATACTGGGGGACCGTCGGCCGGATGGCCGATTGGTGTGGCACCTGGATTGAATAACTCCCGTATCCGTTCGTTGGCTCGGGAAAATACGTCGTCGCCGATGTTCCCCAAGGTACTGAGCTTGTGGGCAGCGATTGCACAGAAGCAATCTGGAGGGGTTGAAGTGGTGTCTGTGATGAGAGACATGGTGCACCGCTGTATCTTGGAGACGCTGGGGGCAATGGAGAGTTGTACTTCTCGTGTTGCGTCAATATCGGCTGAGGAGCCGATTGGGACGTGTATGGTAAGCTTCTGGCGGGCAGCGTGGTTGGCGGGGCATATGCTGGTCCCTGATAGCCTTGGACTACTCCGCTAGCCAAAGAGCTGACGACGGCGTTATACACCGTGTTGGTCATCACTGAGGATTGGTCAATGAATGCCTGATAAACGGACTGTTGGAACATATCTGACATCTTGCCCGAGTCCTCAGCAATGGTGATGTGGCGGGGAACTGGAATAGGAGCCTTCTTGACAGCCTCCCCGCTTCTGGTACGACTGAACGACTGGAGGTACATCTTCTTGTAATCTTCTAGATGTTTGGCTAATTCTTCCCTCTGGTCGTCCTTGAGATCCGCTTCTGTGACCTCAATGATGTTGCTGTCGGAGATTTCTGCGTTCTTCGACATATCAGATCTTGGATTGGTCCCACTGGGCGTGCCAAAAGTGTGTTGGCGCTAAAATCGGCTGGATAAGAATCGGCCGATTGGTCTTCAGCGTCCGACACACGACCCGGGAAAATCTGCTTAGCTCCTGTTCGGGTTATCGCCCTGGTACGGTTCGCGCGGCGTGCCAGTCAATCTGACCTGTTGATTGACAAGGAAATAAAGTATTAAATTCCAGGCGCTCCGATCGGCTGGAGTTCTGATCTGTCCTGAAGAGCGTGTCGGCGGCGAATCGGCCGATTTACTGTAAAGATGATCGGCTATGGATCAGCCGATGATCACGTAATAATTGTAAAGAAAACTGCTGGAGCGATCTAAACAATTACTACAGAGGCAACACTTGAAATAGATCTAATCGGCTATGAGATGATAAATCGAAGAAGAACGATGACGAAGCCGATTACTCTGATCTCAAGCTGGATAACTGGTGATAATACTAGAATAACAGATAAAACTTGTAATTCTAGTAAATATCGATAACTGGTGAATAAATCCAAACGAAACCACAGCGATGCGCCCGTAGTTAAGGCTCGGATGTTACTCGATAAGCGGAACCTACCAATTGGCCGGAGATCAAGTTGATGCAGCCCTGCCAATCCGTACGAACTCGTGAAAAAAAAAGTATTGGCGAAGTCGCCGACTTGAAAGTAAATTGCTGAAAAAGTAGAAGTATTGTTGTTGATTGATGTGTTGATGTCCTTTGCAAGACCCTGACGACTCCTATTTATACCCTAAAACTAGGACTCCTGGTCGATCACGACTTGTTACAAGCTTATTTAAAAAACAGGAAAACTACTATATCTATAAGAACTTTTAAAGAAAACGGATTCCCGCAGAATCTTCCGCCGCCGTTCCTTAATCCAATCAGGATTCCCTTCAATTGCTCCTTGACCGACTTAGCGTTGCCCTGTTGACCAACTTTTGACCAGGACCCTCCGAAATAGTCCCATCCTGTTGGCGCAAGCTGTATCATCAATCGGCCGATTTTCAACTGTTACCTCAATCGGCCGATTCCTTACTGTAGCCCTCAGATCTGCCGCATCGGCCAATCTTCTCCTCCTGACGCCGATTCAACACGTGTCAAAATCTGGCGTCAACAAAAATAATATGGCTAGACCTACACATAGTTCCCACGTCAAGAGTCAGACCCTAGAAATTAAATCTCGCGTTCACACTATAAAATTTTATTAAAATTAATTGAAATTTGCTAGAGATGACTCAGTATGACTGGCAACTATTACGTGCAAAGCGGTGTGGCTAGATCTACACGTGGACCCCACGTCAAGAGCCGGACCCTGAAAATAAAACCTCGTGTTCATACTATAAAAATTTATCGAAATCGAATGAAATGTGTTGGAGATGACTCAGTATTACTGACAGTTACTCTGTGCAAAGTGGTGTTGCCAGATCTACATGTGGACCCTATGTCAAGAGCCGGATCTTGGAAATAAAACCTCGCGTTCACGCTTTAAAATTTTATCGAAATTGATTAAAATTTGCTGGAGACGACTCAGTATGACTGGCAGTACTCTGTGCAAAGCAGTGTGGCTAGACTTACACGTGGGCCCCATGTCAATAGCGGAGCCACTAAATTTTTATATATATATATATATATATATATATATATATATATATATATATATATATATACAGTTAAATATGGGTTGGGGTGGATTTAATTAGTAGGTCTAGCCATACTAATGTTTTAAGCATCAAATGAGGTGCGAGTGGATTGGGTTGTTTAGTTGAGGGTTTGGATTGGAGTGGGTTGGTATTTAATTTTCACGAGTATTGGAGTGGGGTGGGTAAGGGTTGGATCTAGACCCATTATTAGCAGGGTGACCTGGTTCGTGACGGTCTGACAGGCTTCAAAGATGGCAACAGAAGTACACACCTCCAGCTGAGAGAAAGCACCTTTAATCTCTCCGCACGTGCGCGAACAGCCTCCACAGCTTCGCTGCCGGTCACCCCATCCCGGCGGAGCTAACGGCGCCGACTACCAGGAGGGGCTCCCGTTCGCGTGGCCTCACCTCAGCCGCCCGGCGGAGCAAACCACGAATCATCGCACGCGAACCGGCCAGGCGGCTCGGCGCTGCAGGTCGGCTGTCGAGCGCTGATCACGCAATCATGGCCGCACATAGACTACTACTAGTCTACTACCACCATACATGCATCCCACCTCCCCGCCTCATCATCGGTGGATCCGCCGTTAGGTGGCCCGGCCGCCGTGCCCCCCAACCGCGCATAATTTTTCTTGCTTTTTTATACACTTTAATATTTTATTTATTTATTTATACACACCTCTGCTAGCTGGCTATTGGCGCGAGCTGAATATACTACTACCGCGCGGTAAACTGGCGTGTGCCGAGGGGTAAAAAAGGATAATCTTCTCTTCTAAACACGGTTTCGGCGGCGGTCACGTGCTCGGTGGGGCAGGCCTAACGTGAATGAGGGACATGAGGAGCAGGTGCGCGCGTGGTGGGGAGAGGAAGCAGCTGGGCTGGTGGCCTGGTGCCTGTTGCGCTCGTGCCGGTCCGCGGAGCCCCAGCTCAGCGGCGGGGCGGACAGCGACCGCGCGGACGCGGCTCGGGGGCTCGCGCGGAACGTGCGGCGAGAGCCGGGGACGCGCGGGGGTGCGCCGTGCCGTGCCGTGCCGAGACGCAGCGCGCAGGCGGGCAGCGGTGGCTGGCGGCTCCACGCCACCCACCGGCGACCGCCGAAGCGAGGCCACACGCGCGGGGGGCGCGCCGCCACTTATAATAAGCGGGCGGGCGGCGGGGCCGATGGTTTTCCGGCGCGGCTTTCCTGCCTGCCTTTTCCTTTCCCTGCTGGTTTCGGGTCTCGGGTGCGCCGCGGCGGCCGGCCGGTCAGCTTTGGGCGGCCGCTTGCTTGCTCGCGCTGCCTATGCCCCCGGGGGGAACGTCGTGACGTGGGCCTGTACCGCCTCGCGGTCTGACCGTTTTGCCCCTCGGGGTGTACACAGCAGCACAACATGGGTGCGTGACGTCGTGTTGGCGGCTCCCGCCGGTGTGTACGGTGCGGCCATGGAATGTTGGAGCAGGGATTAGTTTCGCTTGTTCACTGCAGCAGCTAGGAGAAGCCGTGTCTCGTCATTTGTAGGAAAACTATTTGGCATCGAACAGACTTTTACCGAGAATCTTTAAAGAAAATAAGCCTAGTTCGAAGTAAGGCCCGAGAGCGCGTTACAATCAAACGTTCTCTGCGCAGCATGATCGCGGACGTCACGAGACAAATCCAAACTTACGAGTGCACACATGTCGAAAATAGTATTACGCGAACCGGGGGTATACCGATTTCGCATGCTCAAAAACTCGGTAGGGATGCTCGTGCGTTCCCGTATTTATTTCAAGATATACTGATGTTATTTTTTCGTGATAGACGTCATGCTTATTAACGATGAGACGCTTTGTGATGAATATATCAATCTCGAGATGTTGTTTTGGAGGGGTCTACAGCGGCAAGAAGCCAGCCTGAACGATTGTATTAATATGTGAGGTTGTATTAATATGTGACTACATTACGTCGAGGTTTAGTCTCGATGCTTATAAGCGTATGTAAATATCTGTAACGGAAGAAAACAACAGTACAATGTTCGCTCCCCGACCTAATTAAACCTTCCACTCCCGACCAATTAAGCATTGTAGCCTTGGTACCAACCCCAACCGATATAGCATGGGCCCAACCAAATCCTCACCGTCCAAACACCGTACGCGGAGTCCACCTACGGACCACTACAGCGATCTCAGCCGTCCCGCATCCAGGAATACGCAGCCGCTTGCATCACGGCCCCGTGCACGCCTTTCCTTCCTTTCGAAGAAAAAAAGGGACCGTGTCCCAACACTAGCGCTAGTGCTGGACTGCTGGTGCGTCTCGGACTCGGAGGCGGAAAAGTCCGGCTCCTCTGGCTCTCGCCGATCGAGTCCACCGTGCGCCGCGCGACGATTCAACGGCCCGGCCCAACCGGCCGCGGCAGGGGCAGCACCGCCATTTCGCGCCGCGACAACGGGACGAGGGGAATAACCCCGCGGGGGCGGACGTCGCTGTCGCGCGTCGGCCCGGGGGACGCGTACGCCGCCCGTCTCCTCCCTGCCTCCCTCCCCACGCGATAAAAAGGACTCCCCCTCCCCGGCCTCGCCTCCCCGCAACCCATTTCCTTCCTTCCCCCCACCCAGCCCAGGCCCGGCGGTGCCTCCTCTCGTCTCCGGATCGGCAAGAGCCCAGAGCCGCCGCCGCCTCCTCGCTGCCGGATTCACACGACACCTCGTCCTCTCTCGTCATCTCCACTAAGGCTCATGGCGCAGCGCGACAAGAAGGTGGAGGAGCCGACGGAGCTGCACGCGCCGGAGCTCACGCTCTGCGCCAACAGCTGCGGCTTCCCGGGCAACCCGGCCACCAAGAACCTCTGCCAGAACTGCTTCCTGGCCGCCTCCGCCTCCGTCTCGCCGCCGTCGCCCTCGTCGTCGTCGCCCTCGCCGGCGGTGTTCGACAAGCCGAGGCCGGCGGCCGCCCCTCCCACCGTCTGGCCGCCGTTCGCCCCGGCCGCCGACCGGGCCTCGGCGGGCCCCGCGGAGTCCCCCTCCAAGGCGCCCCGGACGTCGTCGTCGGTCAACCGGTGCCACAGCTGCCGGAAGCGGGTGGGGCTCACGGGGTTCCGCTGCCGCTGCGGCGAGCTCTTCTGCGGCGCGCACCGGTACTCGGACCGCCACGACTGCGGCTACGACTACAAGGGCGTCGCCCGGGACGCCATCGCCCGGGAGAACCCCGTCGTGCGCGCGGCCAAGATCGTCAGGTTCTGAGAGCTGGGGAGCGTCACAGGACCACACAGCTCCACACCGATCGATCGATCCGTCGATCCATCTCCCGCGCTCTGGAATCCCCTCTCTTTTTTCTCTTTTCTTTCCTTTTTCCTTTTTACAAAGATTTAAAGGTGATTGGTCGACTGGGGTGCTGTCATCATGCTGTTCTCGAGAATTCCATAAAGAAGAAGGAGCAGATCACGAAGGAAAAAGAAGAACAAGGAGCAGATCATGGGAAGCAGGGAAGCTGGGAGAAAAAGGGGATCGAGAGCACAGTGCGATGATAATGTTGTTGTAGCGGTGGTTGGGGAGGAGATAGGGTCGGTTTGGTGTGTTGTCCACTACAAATCACAATCTCATATTTAAATTTCTTTCTCTCTCTCTCTGTATTATAAAACTAAATTATAATTGGAATCTCCCTATTGCCCAGCTCGAGCTACTACCCTCCTTGTTTATTCCATTGGCTGTGATTTGTCGTAACAGCTGAGCCATTGGTGTTTGTGGTGCTCTGTTGTGGTTGGACGGACTGGTTCACCTCGCCCTCACCAGCCTGTTGATTGGTACGTGCACTTGTGTATTGCCGCCGTCTAACCCCATCCTTTTCCTTTGTTTTTGTAGACAAAAATGCGTCCTTGAGCTTATCTTGTTCTCTAGGCGCCGAGTACAAAATTGTACAGTAGTTGGGTGGGAAAAGCATGACCGAACCCGGAGCAGGAAAGGTCCGAGCATTGTTTCATCAATAAATAAATAAAAGAAAGAAAGAAAGAAAGGTCCGAGCATCCATCAGAGATTTTTGTTCAACAGGGGAGGCCTATCTCTTTGGGTGGTGGTGGTGTGGGTGTGGCAGCGGCGAAGGCGACGCCGGCGGCAGCTGCGTGAGTGGCGAGTTAGGTCGCCGTGCGTGACGTCCCGAGCCCGGCCGCAGAAAATCCTCGCCGGCTAGCTTTTCCTCCCGGCCGGAGGTGGAGGGGAGGATCTTTTCCCCGATCCGCCACCATCTCCACCGGCCACCGCCGCGTCCACTTGCCGCGACGCGCAGGCCGGGCCGGGCGGGCACCATCGCCCACCGCGAGCGCGGCGCCACAGGTCGGCAGCCAGCCGCGGCGGCTTCTTTTTTTTTTTATTCTAGTATATTTTATCTTAGCTTCTAGTGGCGCGAGCGGCCGACGCCGGCCGTCGTGGACGCCACGCGGCCCAGGCTGGATCGGAACGGGACGGCGGGGCCAGGGATCTCTCTTTCCCCGGAGCTTTCCTTTCCCGTGACGCTCGCGGGCTAAGCTTTCTCTCTGGTCGCGTCTGGCTGGCGGCGGCTGTGGCCTCCGGCTCCGAGCCGCGTCCGGGTTCACCGTGTGCTCCGCCCTCGACGGTGACGCCCTGACGGGATGGCCTACGAAATTGTGTTCTCCATCGCGAAACTGTCGCCGGAGAGGTCAGGGATCATGTGACGGACACTGGTATTGACTTGTTCCGGTCGCCACAGTAGAAAGTTTCAGGAACGTGGCGTGGTGATACGGCGCCTCTGCGATTGGCCGCGAGGTGATGATGGCGGATGGTCCATGGACGAGGGAGAAGGACCGAGCTAGTTGTACAATTGACTGTTCATGGGCCATGGTGAAACCTTTTCTCTTTCTTTATCTTGCTCGGATCAAGGACGAGACGATCGGTAGCTGGGGAGAGAAAAAAAAACATACCTGAGACGTTCATTACAATGATTGGGACCGAGATCAGAGGCTGGATTGGGGACGCGCCGGTAGGATGCGCCACGGCCTTTCGGGCAGCCCCAAAGGGCAGGTTCGCTGAACCTTTGCTGTTGCTGGCCATCTCTCTCGTCCCAGTTGCGCTCTCTGTCCAGCCGGGCATCTTTTTCTTGCCTGCTTAATCTGAGGCCATGTTTCCGCTTCATTTTCTCCGGTGTTAGGAGAGGAGTGGCTTGGTGCAATGGAACTTTTGACTAGGTGAATGGGTCGTAGGCCGATTGCCAAGGCCGAGATCATGCTAGAAACTGCGTAAACAAGTACGCACGCACTTCTGAAAGTTCTGAAGGAAGAAACGGCCGGAAAGCCGGCGTGTATGCCCTTTTTCTTGTGGACATTTTATGGATGAGTTTCATCGTGATGTTTTCCCCAATTTCTTTATGAGCATTTTCTATTCATTCATTTCAAATTTTATGAGAGCAGGCTTTGTCCCCTTTTTTTTATTTGGTGGCAGGGGTGTATCTTTTATGGGCCGGATTTTAGAAAAAACACCCAAATACCATGCCCCTTTGCCCTCAACCTTTAAGCCATCATCCAAGTAGTTATGAAAAACGTAGTGGTGTACAACATCCTAAAGTCTTAATCACAATTTTAGGCCAAACAATGAATGAATTGTACGATGACAAATGGAAAGGGGCCAATTTCAGCTAATTCTGTCTACTCTTTTGCAATCATTCAAGGCTTCAACCACCCCCTCCCTGAAAAGTTTGTCGAATTCAAGGGGGCAATGCCACCAAACCTTACCACACAGAAATTCCAAATTTCAAATAAATTGCTACAAATATGATAAAAAAATACTATATACTTACTCCCACGTCTGCTTCCTATTGAAACCATCTTATCAGAACGAAGAAGGAAACGAATATTAAGTGCAATTATTTTAATCTCCTCATTTCCAGTAACGAGGATACAACAAATACAAGTAATATCGTATTGTTCAACACAACAATAAAGTTTGTCGAATTCAAGGGGGGCAATGCCCCCACACCTTACCATGCAGAGATTCCAAATTCCAAATAAATTGCTACTCTATTTAATAGCTAGAGTGTTTTCATAATCCAACACGCATAGAACTTGATGTGTTTGCATATACTTGCTCTGATGGTCCGGACATTCCATCGCTGATCAGTGTGACTTTACTCATGCTATCGTTAAGCGTCGCCTAAACGATATTAGTGGTAGATCTGTATGTGGACCATAATACAATAAATAAGCTTATACCGCATTCTATTACTCGCAACATAGTACCAAGTACTTACTTTCACATTCTTTCCAATAACATACAACTTGGTTACGCTATGTGCGAGGCAAAGAATATTGACTATACTTGTTTTGCTATGCTTGTTCACTAATGAAATTTGTGGCAAATGTAAGATCCATGCCATGAACAGCGTGTAAATGGTAGGGGACCATTGCCCCCTACCCCTTCCAAAACCGCATTGCTGCTTCGAAAAGCAAAATCGCTCACAAGTAAAGACGAACCAGGCTTTCGTTTCAATTTTTTTAAAAAAATATCGTTTCAAAAAAGACGAACCAGGCTAGGAATTGCTTCTACTTCACACAGTTTCGTCAGGCCCTTCCATTTTGCAGCTGCTTATTACCGTTTCATTTCTCGTTCAGTTTTGGGTTGGCACGCTGCCATAGTAGAGAGAGCCCAACACGTCTCAGGCTTTGAGCCCATTCAAGCCCAGCACGTCCATTCGAGGTTTGGTCCAAACCCGTCACCAATGCCCACCTTTTCTTTTGTTGGGTGGGCTGCGGTGACCGAGGTCCGGCCGCCTGGCCCAGTTTGGTCAACAGCAAATGGGCGGCACAGTTGGTCACTCCACATCAGCCATCCAGCCCAACCGGCTCCGGCGGACCGCGCGGTTGCCGAGCCCCGCCCGGTCTCCTCCCACGCGGGAACAAGACATGGGTTGGTCGCCGTAGCCGCACGGGCGTCGCACTCGCACCGGCCACGGCAATCGGCAAGCGCCTGCTCGGTCCGGCCGCCCCGCACGCTGTGGACGGCGCAGGCAGGCAGGCAGCCGCGCGGCTCGGCGCACGGGCACGCCCCACGCCCTCTCCTCCGTTCGAGGCGGGGCGTGGGGCGTGCCGCGAGGCGCGAGCACGGGCCGATCGTCGAGAACCTCCGCGCCGGCGGTGGTGCCACGGTGCCGAAGCAGTGCCCACTGCCCGGTGCGCGCGCGCGCGCGGAACTCGAGATGTGTGGTGCCTGCTGCCGCGGTAGCCTGTAAAGGCGAGGGAAAGGCTGCCCGGCTCGCGGCACGCGCGCGCTCGATCGGATCGGATCGAGCGAGGCCGTGCCGGTGCCGCGCTCACCGCACCAGGACCACCACCCGGGCACCACTTTCAGGTCCACTCTACTGGAACTGAACGGCAAGACCCGATCAAAGTTTTGTCAGCCCATCGATGCGACGATGGACCATGGCAAATGCTGCGTGGGGATGGCGGCCGGGCCGCCCCGGGTGCACGCGACGGATCATCGGCGTGGGCGCCGTCGCAACGAGGTCCGGATCATTGCATGCCATGGCAACGCGAGGGGATCCAAATGCGATGCGCTTATCGCAGCAGTAATGAGCGCGCACGGCCATGATCAGAGGATGGCGTATGCGCCGATACTGAACTCGACTGCGGCAAAACGGCCGATACTGAACTCGACTGCGGCAAAACGGAAAGGTATGTAGTGCAGTGGTTACGAGAGTTTCGGTAGCAAATTAGATCTTGAATTCTTGAATTCTAAGATTTAACGGTGTTATGCTTTCAGTGGTAGGCGATGTTATTGTCGACAGCGAGACGTCTGCGGTGACTTAAGAATTTGCCGGCTCAGTCTTCGAAGATGCTCACAGGGATAGAGTTTGTATATATGCATTTATAGAATTGAGTGTACGTGTGTTGTGAGTGTCTGGTTGTATTGTGTAATTAAAAAAACTCGACTGCGGCAAAAGGGACGCCGGCCACGGGGGTTCCTATGATTGATGCACGTTTCAGTGAAAACCCAAAAGGCCTTTGTTTTCCGAGGCAGCATGTGAGCGCTTCAGTTCTCACTTCTCCGGAGCTACAAGGTTCCGCAACTCAACTCTGAACTTTCAACTGCTTTACTAAGGGCTACTAGATTACAAGGGACTTTTCCTCCTCCACATTACATTACTGAATCCAATGGCCACAGTGCCTCCTCTGCAGATAAAGTACAATGCCGAACAGTGGCACTGATGAGCAATCACCACCACAATTTCTCGGTGCCAAAAGGCCCTGCTAGACCACAGGCAAAGAGACAGGTTAGCTAGCCCCTCAAAATCCAATCCCCTCGCACCAAAAGGTGCCACTGCCAACGGAACGCACACCATACCAGAACACAACTGTGCTGTGCAGTGTGCTCTAATCAACACCACCTTCGCCACTCATGTCCCCCATTTACATGGCCAGGAGCCCTTATTCAAATGGAGGCCAGACACCAAGCCCTGAACGGTGGCATGGGCTGCAGTGCGATGGCCGACCGAGCCACCCATACAAAATTCAGAAACCTAGGCCTTTTGCGTTGGTGGGCTAACATGCTTGCAACTATGGTGTGTAGCTTTTACGCTTTTTTTTGCATGGGCAATTGGGAGTTGGGAATTGCATGCAGGCAGCAGTGGGGCTGTGTATGAGCAAATGATCTGTGATGTCCAACACTGCAACCTACTAAGCTGGGGGTCCTACTCCTACTCCCTTGTGTATTTGGCTTCTTCCATGCATTGCTTTTGTTACATCAAGGAGGTGGTGAGAAAAAAAAATGTTCTGCCAATGCAAGAGGCCCAAAAGAAAATGGAAGAATTGTGGGTGGACTAGCTCATGAGATAAGAGTGATCCAAACATTTTTTCTTTGTCTAGTTGTTTCCAGATTGTTGTTGATGAGTAGCAGCACTACTACTGAAGTGACTGTGATGAATTTATTTATGTTTCTTTCGTTCTGGGAAATTATGAAAAATGTCAGGATGTTGTCCTCTCTCTCCTCTGCATTGCCTTGTGAAGAGAGAGGTTTGGTAGTTTTACTTTACTAACTGATACCCACCCAGGCACATGTCTGATGTCCCTATCGCTACCTCGCCTAGCAACAAACAAGGTTCGTTTTGTTTTTAACACGGGTAATGCCACGGGAAGAACCTTTCTGACGCAAGACTTTGTTCCCTTTCGGCGCTCTGTTGCGAGAAAAAAAAATCACACTAACCTGGGTTTGTTGCACAAGAAGCGTTATGGCTATGCCAGCATATATGTTCCTAAGTTCGACGGCGGCGATTTAGAAATGAAATATGAAGAATCACTTGTTTTCAGCATTTCTCAAGAAAAACATGGAGGTGTCTTGTTGCGACAATGATGAAAAAGGTAGCGTTTACTCACATGAGTTACTGGAAAAATAGCTAAATGTTCTGTTTAGTAAATAAAAAAAAACTCCCTCCAGTTTCAAATATATGCATGCATTATGAATATTGGAACCGTTTCCAAAACGTCACTTTGATCACTACCTTTTGGTATTTGTAACACACAGCAAAAGTGAACTATTTGAAACCAATCTTTGATACAAATCTACTCATGTCAGTTTCAAATGTCAAAACTTCTAAACTGAAAATAAAAAATGTACTATCTAAGTTGGAGTGATTGATCTCTAATACTAACATAAACCTCGTGTTTTCTTTCTTGATATACTAAATGCAAACAGGAATCGGAGGCCTGCGGAGCACTACGCTGCACGTACGTTTGTGGCAGATTAACTGTTAAGCTGCTGCGATAATTTACTCATGTACAGATGGATCATACAGTTAATTAGGCGGCCGTTATCACTGAAACATGTCTCCATAACCATGCGTGCCGGACATTCTCGGCGTATAGAAGATTTTGCATCAACCAACATGCTCCTCCTTGTGATTGTCCTGGATTTCATGCAAGTGCACGGCACGTACGCATCTGCCATGTTTGAGCACGTACCGTTGCTGGATTTGTTTTATAATATAACTGCTGCTTAACGGCCAAAAATATGGTTGGTTCCAGGAAGATACTGCTCTAGAGGCAAGAAAACAGCATGGTCCGACAGAAACGAACGCAGCTGATCGTCTTGCACTGAATGCCCTTCTCAGTTGCTGAATGTAACCTCAGTACTCTTTTTCAGTAAACCTACTGCATGCCGTTGATCCATAGTTTGAAACAGGGTTATTTCTTTCAAGATTTCTATTTACTCGATCGAGTTGATACGTAGTTCTTTGTAAATCTATATTTCGTAATATATACTGTCGATCTTGTTAATTTCTCTCAAGGATGTCAACAATATTTTTTTTTAGAAAAGCTCTTTTAGCTTATGAGACGCTCCAATTAATATATACATTTCTAGGTCCAGCTTAATTCCTTTTTATGAAAAAGTCAAACCTTATTTTGATTCTCTCTGCGTCAATTATTAGGTTGGTCGGCAATACATGCAGGTCTCTTCATTTCGTCCTATATCATTTTTAAAATTCCAAACTATTAAAAAAAACTAACTTGAACAAGAGACACTCATTGATGTATTTTTCTTTTCGCTCTTCATTATTTCTTATCAGTAGGCATACAATTATTCGACCTGTTGCACGTGTACTTCCGAAGCTTAATGCACGCACAGATCAGATCAGCTGATCGGCGCCAGAAGTTTCGGTCAGAAACTTATTAGAGTAGATGACATATAAGTTAGTTGCGCCCAATTCAATAGTTGTCTAGCTCAGTGAACTGCATTCTTCCATCCTTCTTCTAGGCAAAGAATTTATTTTTCGTCAGCTTCTTGTGCTGCCAACTCATAAACTTTCGTGTCTAATTTTTTTTTCCTTTCACCACACAAATAAGCTTCTCAATAGTGACGATCAAATGTTAAAAGTATACTCTTCATATAAGTTCATTCAAATCCAGGTCGGAATCCAGCTGAATTTCTGCACAAAAACGCTACTACCATTTTGCAAAGCAGACAGCGCACACAGAACAAACTCCTGTCACTTTCATCGAAATCAATCCTTCCACTAATACACCGTTGCAACTTGCAACTTGACACACACAGCAGGCACAGCAGCTAACTGAAAAACTGCACAAGTGGAGGTATAATACAGGCCCTGCCTATCTAATCCCCTACTGCAGTTAGGTGTCAGCAGTCACCAAGGAATAATTCCAGCTCCATCATCATCTCCATGGTTCTCCTCACATGCGGCTCGTCGTGGGGAGCGGATCAACCCCGAGCGGCAGCCAATGATGCCTGGACTAAACAATGGCGGTACGGTGGTGGTTCGCCGGAGGAATGAAGGTTTGCACGGGCAGCAGCTGCTAGCTGTACTAGTTATTCAGGATACTGAACTGATGGGCTACTGACAACTGACACCATCTGTTATCTCCAGCGCAGGCGTGCGTGGTTTTTAACAAGTCCTCGCAGGCTCTGCGCCTGTGCTGTGCACGCAGAGGGAGCTGTATGCGCGAGCGCGATGCTTCCAGGCAGCTGCGGTTGCTGCTGATCGCTCGACTCGAAACGGGCCTCTCTGCATCGTTTGACAAAATGCAGTCCAATTAAAAGGATCGCAAGCAAAAGTGTAATCCCGGTGACGCGTGGTTTAGCTAGTAGATTAGTTTCGCCGATGGTGATTCAGGACTGAAGAATAAAGGATCAGGTTGGTGTTATCGCTGATGACAACGAGTTCAGTTCTTGCTAGTCGCCATCATCGCCACATATCTCTGCAAATTATTGCAAAAACTTTAGCTTTGTTTTGCGACAATCCGCTTCAGATTCTTCAGGACGGGGACGCATCCAGACCGAGACAAGCGGCGAGCCGCACGTCCCCGCGAAATTTGCGCACGACGCATCCCATCAAATCTCCAAAATCTCTTGCCATTTTGGCTTCTTCCTCGGAGAAAAAACGCTTGCCATTTGCGAGGGCAAAGCATAGCTGATAGCTCCTAGATTGGCCACTGTGCTGAAAGCCTGATGAAACCGCATCCAAATGAAATGCCACTGTTTCTTCAGATCCATTGCACCGTATGATGATTGATGGGTTCTTCTGCGATGGATTTATTCGACCCCTGTTCCCTTCCGCACGTGGAAACCCCGCCTTTGCCTCCTCGAGCTCCACGCCCGGCAATCCCTCTTTTTTTTTCAGCATGATTTTTCAAGCAGCTAGTACACATAGGAGCAGGGGCTTTGCTTCGTTTTTGCGTAATCCAACTCATCGCAGGATTAGTGGATCGACAACCGCGCGCGTTTTATTCTAATCACCAGCAGGGGAGGAGCGCTTCACGCCAAACCCAAAAGGGTGCGCTCTGTGCGAGCGTAAATGAACATGTCATGCTACTTTATTTGCTTGCAAACAAGATGTCAAGAACTGTGTTTCAGAGCTTTGTCTACTGCTACAGAGATGTGTGGTTTCAGAGTTTTTAAGAACAAAGGAATAGCAGAGGCAACTGAATAAATACTATAAAGCACGAAGTATAATGCCAAACTAGTGAGGTTTTCTGTGATAACTGAACTTTTTTTTTGAAATAACTGATAACTGTCAGCTAAGATTTCCATTTTGAGTACTGAAGTTTTTGTACCAAGAGTATAATTTAGTTTCTTTCTCAAGTGTGGTGGAATCTCTTTATGCGAAAAGAGGTTCATCTATAGTTTTTTATAGAAATAATGGGTTCACTTGAGTTTGAGTTTTTGCCCCAGCATAGATGTTTGTATTTTTGGCTAATTATTCTTCCAGTGGTAGATAATACTAGTCAGAGACAACATAGGCTATCGTTGGATCTTGATCTAATGGTTAGGATTCCAGTGTTAAGATAGTCGCAAAATGGTCTGACTGTGCAATAGACAATCCTAAAAAGAGATTTTTTTTTTTGTGATAGAAAGAAGATGATTTCAAAAGCCGAATGGGCGCTGTAAGTGTATCCTCCTCTCCTCCTATAACTTCCCTGCAGACCCTCCTCGCCTCTCCATTCGTTTGGTGCCTCCCTTGCGCTTGCGCGGTTGCTCCCGCTGCTATTCTTAGCCCAGAGCCCGCCCCCCAACACCATCCGGCCGTGCACGGCGTGCGAACCCACGGCTGCCCCGCGCGCCCGTGCCGGCCATCAGCCATGGACATCGACCTCGACCGGGCGCGCGCGCTGCGCGTCCTCGGCCGGGGCGCCATGGGCACCGTGTTCCTCGTCGCCGACGGCCCCTCGGCGGCCTCGCGTCCCGACCGCTACGCCCTCAAGGCCTTCGACAAGCGCTCCGCCAAGCCCGACGCTGACCGCCGCGCGCGGTGGGAGATCAACGTGCTCTCCCGCCTCGCGCACCCGCACCTCCCGTCCCTCCTCGGCTTCACCGAGACGGACGACCTCCTCGCCTGGGCCGTCCCCTACTGCTCCGGCGGCGACCTCAACGAGCTCCGATACTCGCTCCCCGACCGCATCTTCTCCCCCGCCGCCATACGCTTCTACATTGCCGAGATCGTCTCCGCGATCGCCGAGCTCCACGCCGCCGGCGTCGTGTACCGCGACCTCAAGCCGGAGAACGTGCTCCTCCGCGCCGACGGCCACGTCATCCTCACCGACTTCGACCTCTCCCGCCTCCTGCACCACGGGCCCACGTCCGCGTCCTCATCGCCTCCGCCGCCATCGCACCGCGGCCACAACCGCCGGGCGCGCGTCGCCGCCCGCAGCGACTCCCTTGTCGGCCAGGCCAAGTCCAGGCCCCCTCAGCCGTGGTCCGCGGCGCCGTCGCCGCGCCAGCAGCTCCAGAACCTGGTCCGGTACCTGATGGGAAGCGACGGAGCCCTGGCCAAGAAGACCAAGTCGGCGCGGGTGTCGCCGGTGAGCCGGAAGCCCGGGAGCTTCGGCAGCTCCGGCGCGGGCGCGTGGGGCAAGTCCTACTCCTTCGTCGGCACGGAGGAGTACGTGGCGCCGGAGATGGTGCGCGGCGAGGGCCACGGGTTCGCCGTGGACTGGTGGGCCGTCGGCGTGCTGGTCTACGAGATGGCGTACGGCCGGACGCCGTTCAAGGGCCAGAACCGGAAGGAGACGTTCCGGAACGTGCTGCACAAGGAGCTGGAGTTCCCGGGGGACAGCCGGCGGCGGACGCCAGAGCTCGCCGACCTCGTCTCGCGCCTGCTGGAGCGGGACCCGAGGAGGAGGCTCGGGTACGCCGGCGGCGCCGACGAGATCCGCGAGCACCCGTTCTTCGCCGGCGTGGCGTGGGACATGCTCACGGAGGTGTCCCGGCCGCCCTACATCCCGCCACCGGCCGACGAGGGTCTCGCGGCCGGCGAGGGGTTCGACGTGAGGGACCACTTCAGGAACCTTCACCAGCCACCCCCTCCAAAGGGCGCGTCGGACGCCTCGTCGGACTTCTCGTCGGAGTTCTGAGCTCCGACGGCGCCACCGCAGGTGTTAGTTGTTTTGCGCTTTGGACCTCGGTAGAGTACCGTATTGTAACTGACGGCTCGAGGGTGCCTGTACTGTACATACACGGGGAGGGGGACGGCGTTGTAAATTCGGCGTAGGGTTGGCGGAGTTGTGCAAACATTTTGGGAGGGCTGGCTGGCTGGCGCACGTGCGGGCTCGCCGTGCTCGAGGTCGAGTCATTTTCTTCGTGTAATTCTCGCTTGCCTTGCAAGCGATAAAACTGATTACCGAAGGAAAAGGTAACGTGACTTGGAGCATTTTACTGATTGCTTGAACGTTCATCACGTCGCAATGATGAGTTCACGAGAGAATTCTGATGCAAACTCGAGTGTTAATTGACCGGTGTAATCAGTGGCGGAGCCGGGAATTAAACTTAAGGGGGCTAAACCAAGTCAAATCAAACCAATAGATAAAGTTACGATGTTGGCAGTTTCGCACCTATGAAAAGTACGGCACCCATAAAAAGCTAAGTATTACACTTTTTTCTACACTGAATAAGGATTAAGATGCGAGCTCCAAATGATAAGCGTGACAAGTAAGGGAAGAAAGCGTTTCCACATGTGCTCACGCAGAAAGAGCTGCCGCGTGACACTGCTCCCAAATAGGCCAAATATTAGTTACACCAGAAGTATATATAGCATAATATCTATCTATATTTTAGCATAATATGAATAACCATATTTGACCGTATCAACAGATGGTCAAAAGAGAAATGAATTAAGTATGTTTACCATTTTAACATAATATTTATTCCCTCTGTTTGAAATTATAGGTTATTTTAGCTTCTAAATACATAAATTTTGGTATGTACCTGGATGTACGCTATGTCTAATACCTAGCAAAACTATGTATTAAAAAAACTAAACAAGCTATAATTGAAACAAAGAGAGTAGCTTATCTATAGAAATAATAACTTATGTTGTAGTAAATATGACATTTAAATCAACCGAGCTCGATCTAAATGATGAGAAGTTATAATTGCAACTAAAAATAAAATCTAAATGATTATTGATTAGCTTAAATAATCAACAATTAAGTAAATTAGATTTTATTTACACGAACTATTAGGGGGGCCCTCCCCCCTCCGCCGGTGGATTTGTGTAATGCTTCGATCTTAAACTCAAGTGTTTGGCATGGAGATTTATCGGAGAAATGGTTCTCTGGTTTCTTAAGCAACTCCAGCAAGGATCTTACTTGAGCCCATATTCAAAAAGTAGGGACCGAGGGCAAAAAACTCTACTCCAGCAGGATCTCTATAGTAGGGAGGACCCCAAATTCACACTTCCGGCCCCTTTTCACACGGGTGGCTAGGGAGGCCCCTACTTTTCTGCTTCTCTCCCTCACCTTGTGCGCTCACCAGACACCTGCGCGCCGCTGCCCCGCTGCCACCCCCAAGATCGAGCACCCCCCACCGCCACCCTGAGCTCAAGCACCCGCGCGACCACCCTCGAGCTCGAGCACCTACACCGCTGGTCCCGGGCTCGTCCACGCACGCCGCCTTGAGGTCCTGTCTGCTCGTCGTTGCCCAAATCCGGTGCCCCTGGGCCCCTCTCACGACCAGATCCTCCATGGAGAGCTGAAGCTCTGCTAAGATTCAACGCAGGGAGGTGGGCGGGTGGCCCAAGCTCAAGAGAGAGGAGTGTGGGGTGTAGGATCAAAAATATCGACTAGAGGGGGGTGAATAGGCGGTATTAACTAAAATCACAAACACTAAGTGAATTTAATTAGTAACACAAGTGAGCTCCTATTTCTACTAAATCCTATCACTAGTAGGGTTTTGCAACCTAGGGTGACAAGTAGCAAATCAATCTCTAGTAAGGTAAAGAGCTCAATGTAAAATGTAAGAATAAATTGGGCAAAGAAGTAACCGGGCACGAGATAAAAAATTTTCCCGTGGTGCCGATGGCTTGCCGGTCACCCCTAATCCACGTTGAGGTGGATTCAAAGCTTCAACCGCTCCTCTATGAAGAACACTTCTTGATCTTGAGCCAAGCAATGAACCTCTTCAAACCTCGATTCCACTAAAGTTGCTCTTCACCACTCCGGCGAGGTGAGCAAAAGGACCTCTCACAACCAAACTGGGGCTCCTTCACACTCTTCTTGAAGGGCTCAATGGTTTTACCTTCTCCAAGCCGTCTAGGAGGCGGCAACCTCCAAGAGTAACAAGCCAATGATGTTTGCTTGAAGATTCCCTAGTACCAAAAAGCTCAAACTCTTGATGCAATGCACTAGGATGCTCTCACACTCTTAAGAATGCAACAACCAAGCAAAGTGAGTGAGGGAGAGGAGGGAACTGGTTCTAATATGTCAAGGAAGCTTTTCAAAGTGTCAAGGAGCCTCACCCACGGTCCGGCATGAGGTATATATAGCCACTCCCTCGGAATCTAGCCGTTACACTCCAAACCTGTGAAAACAGAGTTATCACGGACTGTCCGCCTCATAGAAATCGGACCATCCGCAATTCAAACCCAACGGCTAGAAATGCAATGATTGCATGTCAGAGTCGACCGTTAGAACCCTGGCGGACTGTCCGCCTCACAACAAGCGGACCTTCCACAGTGCAAAGATCCCGATCACACAGAAGACTCCTTGTTCTGTCTGATTTCAAAAGTTAGCCGGCGGATCATCCGCAGTTCATCTTTGCAGCACAACCAGAAGCAACAATATTTCTGGACAAGCTTTTCAAAAGCCGGCGGACCGTCCGCACGCCTAGGACGGACCGTCTACCGTTCACCATTCAGCTCCCACCAAAAACACTAAGTTTCTATCCACAAAAACTGCACAGGTCGCGGAATGTCCGCCCTTAGGGCCGGACTGTCCACCTAAGCATTTCAGCACTTATTTTGTAAATCAAGTTACCATTTCTCAAACCATGTTAGCCCTCATGCATGCAATGCAAGTGTTTGAGCAAAATGGCACTATAGAACCGTCATGCAATCACTATAGTACGACTATCTATCCTATTAATCTGATCAATTCTCATCCTCTAATCACCTTATGACCGGCAAAAATAGAAAAGCCCTATCATATATCTTTGCCTTGAGCATATCCATTCTACATCATCTCCAAGTGTCTTCATGACATCAATTTATGCTCATCTCTCTTGGACCAACCTGTACTCATTTCTTCTCAAAGAAATTGTTAGTCTACTAATATTGTCATTAATTATCAAAACTCAAATAGGGGCCTAGATGCTTTCATGGGGAGGAGAGAGAGAGAGAGTACACGTGAGAGGGATAGGAGCACGTGGGAGGGAGAGTGTGTGTGAAGGAAGAGAGAGTACACGTGAGAGAGAGGAACACGGGGAGGAAGACCAAGCTCGACCATGGTGCCTCGCGCCCCTCCCCAAAGTGTCGGGGGAGAGGGAGAGAGAGAAGAGAGAGATGCGTCGGGGAGCGCAGGGGAGATGCTTCGAGAGAAAAAAGGAAAAGGTAAGGATGAGACCCTAACGGGGGGCTGAAATATAGGTACTGTTGCTGGAGTTGTTGCTGAAGTTGAAGTTAAAAATCATAGCCTCAGAAAGTATGAGGAGCCCCTACTAAAAAAAGTAGAGGCTAGAAGTAGGAGATATCGCTGAAGATGCTTTTAGAAATTAGGAAACCAGTTGTTCCAGTTTTTGATGTCCTATAGAAACTCAGATCTGAGAAGATCTGAGAAGTGTTTTGATAGGGAGCTATGGTTTTTCTTGCGCCTAGTATGGTTTGTTTCAGTTTGTGGCAAGAAACTATTGGAACAAAAATTCCTACCAAATAGGCCATGGTATGGCAATGTTCTCGGAGCAAAACTCTTACTTTTGGATTCTTATAAGAGGATTGAAAGTAGGGATTAACGGCTACACAGCCAAAGGCCAAATGGAAATCTTGGGACATCACAAAATATAATCAATAGCCGCATCATAGCAACTCCTCGACGCACTCGAGCAGCAGTTGGACACACAACCCCTTTCTTTTCCTGACCTTTAATTTTGCAAGAACACCAACGTTTCTGTTCAGGAAATGGTTTATCTGCAGCAGGGATGACAGAAAAAAAATGAGCGTTGCTGAAACCAGAAAATTAGCACAGGCCAGCATGCATGACAGAGTTTCTATGGCTTGTTTACTAGCCTAATCTGGCTCTCAATGATTCTTGACTCGCCGTGGCCGTTGCTCATTAAACATGCCCGGCCATCGGATTCGTACAGACGCCGCGCTGTTCCGAGCTGGTGGCTGTTGAGACGAGCCATGCCAATGCCTCGCCCTCTCCCCCACGGCGCCAGGATTTTCAGGGCGTGTTTTGGTTTCTCGGGATTAAATTTTAGTCTCGTTATATCGATGTTTGATATTAGAGTATTAAATATAGACTGATTATAAAATCTATTGTATAAATGGAGGCTAATTCGCGAGATAAATCCATTAAATCTAATTAGTTCATGATTTGATAATATTGTGCTACAGTAAATACGTGCTAATGATGGATTAATTAGACTTAATAGATTTATCTCGTGAATTAGTGTCCATTTATGTAATTGGTTTCACGGTTAGCTCATATTTAATTTCTCTAATTAGCATCAAATATCCGATGTAACCTGGACTAAAAATTAAAAATTAAGAGCGAATTCCCTCGGTGCCATTGAAAATTATAGCTCGTCCCTTATTGCCATTCAAATTCTCAAGTTCCCTTCGTTGCCACCGTTTCAAATTTCCATTTCCTCCGTTGCCATTTCCGTCATTTGACTGTTAAGTTACAGTTATCTTAATAGGGAAATACGATTATGCCCCTCCAAATAGAATGGAGTGAATTTTAGCACTATTATTTACATGGCACGGCATAGTTCAATATTGACTTGTCCATATCTGAAGAAGCCACCATCGGTGCTGTCTTCCTCCCGAAGGCCACGCTCGCTCGGCCGTGCTCACTGACCGCCAGAGCAACGCTCGCTCCGGCCATTCTCGCTGGACCGTGCTGGCGTGTGCGGGCCCGCCGCGCGGCGGCCGCTCTCGCCTCGTGCGCATGCTCGCCAGGCGCGTCCCGGCGGCGCTCCACGCGCGTGGGCCAGCCGCGGCGAGGCAACGCTCGCCCTGCGCCGCCGCGCGCGTGTTGGCCATCTGCGCCCCGGTGGCGTTCGGCCCCCCGCGCGTGTCGGCGGCGCTCCGCCCCCCCACGCCCAGACTCACTCCAATCCTCCATGCTCGAGCTCCTCCCCCGGCGATTTCTTCTCGCGACTGCCTACGGCAACTCCCTCCGGTGGCTCACCCCACGAGCGTGCGGGCCATCGCCTCGCGTGCATGCTCGACAGCCGCGCCCAGGCGACGCTCACTCCACACGTGCAGGGGCTGTCTGCGGCCATGCGACGCTCGCCCAATGCGCGTGCTGTGGTACTGGCCAACCGTGCCTAGGCGGCGCTCGGCTCCGCGTGTATGTCAGCAGGCGCTCCGCCCCACGCCCTGCCTTGCTCTGCTCCAATCCTCCGCGTTTGAGCTCCTTCCCTAGCGATCTTTTCTCACGGCAACTCCCTCTGGTAGCTCGATTTGGTAGGAGATAAGGCACGCCAGCAGTGGAGCCATCTTGTTTTTTTTTTTGAAAGTTATGGAGCCATCTTGCCATTCAGAACAGTTTACCCATTGACAACAGTGGAGGTAGCTGTGCAGATTGTGGGCCTGTCTAGTCAGTGAGAAGCCACTTAACAGCCATTGACTGGAGTGGCAACCAAGGAAGATGAAATTTAAAACAATGGCAGTGAAGGGAACCGAATAATTTGAATGGCAATGAGGGGAGTGCTATAATTTCCAATGACATTGAGGGAATTCACTCAAAAATTAATCCCTGGATCCAAACATCCACACGTGCGCATGGGCATGCGAATTTAGTCTGAAAAATCATCGCTTAAAAATAGTCCCGGAACCTGTTGCGAGTTCAGAATCTCTGACACTCTGTGCACGGGTGAACGATCCATATTGGTGGACGGGTGGCCCTATTATTTAAATATATATAATTAATTATTTGACTTTTCTAGATACATAAATTTTGATATGCATCTACGCATAACATATATCTAAATGCATAATAAAAATTATGCATCTAGAAAAGCTAATAGAACTAATAATTTAGGATGGAGAATAATTTAGGATGGAGAGAGTAGTCAAGTATCTTGATTAATTTAAAAATACATTATAATTAGACCTAATCTCGAGTCGGTTAGTACAACATAGTAGTACTGATTGGCGATTATTTTGCTGCATTTGACGCACCATAACGCTCGTGTGTTATCTATAATGGATTGGTGGTGGCCTACGTGTGAGTTTGCCACTACACATCTTTGTTAGTTGCCTAAAGCTAGAGTTGAATTCTGCCAAAAAAACTAGTGTTGAATTTAATCAAAGTTTGTTGGGTTGGGTACGGTGGGCTCATGCAACCCTAAACCCTTTTGGTCTCATTCAGCAATAATCTCTTACAGGTTGCAACATTAGCACGCTAATCTAAAACGAGTTTGTATATGTTGCTTCTGATGGACTACCGTTCTATATGTAAGTGTAGTTTAATATGCAGTGCGTTTGATTTAAGAGAAGTGTTCCTGGAGAATGTTCAAGGATCAGGAGACATATGACCCTTGCTTTATGCGCAAATTTTGGGACTGGTGACCTTCCATAAAGCTACTTAGCTTATCTCAATTCGATAATCCTACCAAGATCAGGGAAGAAATGGCGTGTCACGAGGATAGAGGAAACCGGGCTGGTAGTGATGGTTCAAGGCACGCCACTAGCTGGTTTTCTGCATACACTGAATCTTTCTGCCTCTTTGGATGATGACGTTTGTAGCGGTGAACCAAATCATCATGGAACTTTTCATTTGAGTGAGGTTATCATCAGAGATGCATTGTTTCTGAGGAGAAGCATTTCAGGGCTGGTTTATTTGACCAGTTTTAGGGCTTCATCATATGTAGTGGAATACTAGTAATAAGGTCATATTTGGGTCAGTTAGAACTAACGGTTAGCTGGGATTAGCTTTGGCTAACTGGATAGTTGTTAGCATCAAAATAAATGTACTCCCCAATCAAAAGAAAATGTACTATCATAACTTTCATGGTGGATTTGATGAAACTAATTAGATGGTGTAAATGTTTGTGTTTATTATTTAATAAACTTTTTAAAGTTAGAGAAGTTTGAATTCTAACAAACTAAAGTGAACTATATAATTTAAAGCTGCCCTAAAAACTATATAATTTAAAGCAGTTAAGAGTAGCTTAGCGCTGTGATATAGGTGCTGTTTTGATGGGGTCAAGTACCACATGTACCCTAAAGTACGGTCCTTAGGGATCTGATCATGGAATCAACCAACCTTGAGCGGACGGTCCAGCCCAATCAGGCAAACGTGCGGCCCGAACCGGCCCACCAACAAAAGAAGCTCTGACGGCCCCGCAACACGTGGCGCCTCCTCGACTAATAACGCCGCGGGAGGGGTCGGGAAGCCCGAGCCGGCCTCGGAAGGAGGGCTCGACCCCGAGGCGACCTGGGGAAGGAGTGGGCAGCATTAACTGCACTGATCCCGATAAGACGTGCATGCATGCCCCTCGCCCAACAGCCGGGGTAGGGACACTGCCTACAGACCGAAGGATTGGAGGGACATCCCCGGTTAGTTGGGCCACCATAACTCCACGACCGGCACTCACGCCGGCCGCGCTCCCTCGACACGGCTGACGGAACAACCCGTATCAGGTCACCCTCCGCCGTCAGGCGTAGTGTGAGGGAGGAGCGCCGCGCTAGCGGCCCCCACCTTGGACCGTGCGGCCAGGGGAGAACAAGCCCCCCCCCCCCCCCCCCAGCCCCGCAAGGAAGGCCAGGCGTGCCGACCAAACAAGAGGCCCGCCCCGCCCCGGCGTATCAGGGCCGGGGCGTGCCGCAAGTACGACGGCGCCATCCGCTGCCACGGGGATAGAGCGAAGGTCCGAGGATATGTTAGGCGACGTCGCGATCCGGGCTAACAGGACTTGACTTGGGGAGCGGCGGAGCACGGTCGACTAGAGGGCTCCGGATAGAACACGTGTAGGGCAACCAACCTCGCCCTAGGGACACCGTTCCCAGAGGAACCCTCTCACTCTCACACGATGTAGCCTAGCCCATCACATATATAACGCGGAGCTGGGCCTTCTTCTCTCTCGAAACCAGACACACGCACGCACCACTTGCAAGCGCCCCTTTGTAAGCACCCAACATTCGAACGTGAGGAACACGAAAAACAACACTCCATACTGGACGTAGGGTATTTGTCCGAACCAGACTAAATCTTTATCTTCGATTGTTAGCCATCGAACCACCAAGAAGCGTGACGCAAATTACTAGCCGGTGATCGAAACACCGACACGTTTGGATCTAGGTGACTAAACTTTAGTTTCCGTCACATCTGATGTTTGAACACCAATTAGAAGTATTAAATGTAGGCTAATTACAAAACTAATTGCATAAATAGAGACTAATTCGCGAGACGAATCTATTAAGTCTAATTAGTCTATGATTTGGCAATGCTGTGCTACACTAAACATATGTTAATAATGGATTAATTAGGCATAATAGACCCTAATTGATTTGTCTTGTGAATTAGTCTTTATTTATACAATTGATTTTATAATTTTTCTATATTTAGTAATTTTAATTGATGTCCAAATATCTTGGGACTAACTCCGGAGAACCAAAACCAAACGGGGCTATAGACAATGGAGTCTGATGTGATTGATCGTGCTGCACGCGGATCCAAGCCCAAGGCCTGTTTCTGGCCTGGGCCTGCTTTTGTTGGGCTGGTTGGAGTCAGCCACGTGGGCCGAGCCGTTGTCTGTTTGCTTCCTTCTGCAATGCAGCCCGCCCCATGTTGGCTGGTGTTGCAGATGGAGTGATGGATGGATTGCCCTCGCCGGTCAGCGTCCTCCTCTCATCGCTCGTTCCACTCGACCTGGCATCGCAGATCGCACTGGATTTGGTTCGTTTTGATATGGTTGGAGCAAGTTTGTTTTGGCGGGTAGCATTTGCACTGGCACGCAAGCGGCAAGCACTGAAGCACACGGCCATTGCCCATCGGAGAAGGACGAGGAAAGGAAATCCTAGCAACAACCGCCTTGTTGGTGTTGGCACGAAGGCCAGCCCAGCAAAAGAGGGGAGAAGGGATGGCGCCCTGCGCAAACCAGCTGCAGCTGCCCACCGCTCCTCTCCACACTCTTCGTCGTCAAGCGGGCAGGGGGGTTATTCCGCTGCGTCGCCGCCCCCGCAGTGCCATCGTCACCGCCATGGCCTCCGGCGGCCCCAGCCCCGTCGTGGTACGGCGCCTGCTCCTTCTCTTCCTTCTGACAAGGCTCGATCCGTCTCCTCCTCCGCCTCGGTCTCAGCTCCTCCTCCCCTCCCGTTTTGTGACGCGCCGCAGCTCGGGTGCGGCGGCATCTCCGTGGACTACCTGGCCACGGTGGCGTCCTTCCCCAACCCCGACGACAAGATCCGCAGCCTCGAGCTCAAGGTCCAGGGGGGCGGCAACACGGGCAACGCGCTCACCGCAGCTGCGCGACTCGGCCTCCGTCCCAGGATCATTTCCAAGGTGCATTCTTGATTTCCCCCTCCCCTCCCCTTCACTACCCATTAACAGGACGCAACTAGTCAACGCCTGACCTTTGCTTCTAACCCATAAAACAATCCATCGGGATCAGGTAGCCAACGATGCTCAAGAAAGGAACATCCTCAGCGAACTGCAAGCTGATGGCATCGACACATCCTACATTCTGGTATGAATTACTATGCATTAGCAACGCAATCAGTCACTCAGTGCTGCTAAGCTCATCCTCTAGAACGCGATGCGTCCTTTTTCAGGTCGCAGAGGACGGGAATTCACCCTTCACCTACATCATTGTTGATCAACAGACGTGAGTTGACACGCTCACTCTCTTGTGAACAAGATGCCTATTTGTAATTACATTGCTCTGCTGCAAGCTAGAAACCTGCATGGTCACATTTCTTTTTGGCATATGCGATAATATGCAAACCGGTCACGCTACTACCTGATTCTTGCCAACTTCTTGTGATCATCAATAGCAACTCAGAACAAGTGGCATATCCTAGCCATTATATCCAAAAAACTTTAGCTTAATATATGTTACTGAATTATATTCAGCTGTCCTGCTTTTGCCTTTTCAGGAAAACTCGTACTTGTATACACACTCCTGGTTCTCCCCCCTTGGTGCCAGAAGAGCTCACAAAGGCAAACTTGTCTTCTGCTTTAGATGGTGCAGACATCGTCTACTTTGATGTACGATTGCATGACACTGCTTTGCTTGTTGCAGAAGAGGTAATATCTTCCAGGCACATCATCTCAGTCCACAAGAATTGAAAAAAAGGAGTACCCACTCTTTCTGCAGTTGTGATTGCGGGTAGCTTATAAATTTGAGATATGCCTTCGGGATTTGTTTTATTTTGTCCACCTTGTCAATCTACAGCTTCTATTGTATTAATGCCACACATAAGACTTTTTCTGGCTAATTTTCTCCTTCTCTCTGCACTGCTACTGAGACTGACCTTTGCTTATGGAACAATCCAGTGCAGGCAAGTCAAAGAAAAATCCCTATTTTGATTGATGCCGAAAGAAAGAGGGAGGGTCTGGACGAGCTTCTTAATTTTGCATCCTATGTTGTATGCTCTGCAAAGTTTCCTCAGGTAAGTTGTTTGATTGCAGAAGACTGTAACTTCTAGATCCTACCCAAGACCCTTCCAATTCTTTTGAAGGTCAACGGGAGGGGAGAGAATACCCGCCTGATTCATTAATATTGGCCCTGACCAGCCCGCATGATGGTTAAAGTTTTACAGCACTGCATTCTCAAACTTTACTATAAAAACATTGTTCTTGACTAACTTCTCCTTGTAGAAATGAAAAGTGCCTACATTTCCCGTGGGTTAGGCAGGAATTTGCTTTATATACTTCTCATGGCGTGGCCAGTATCATTTTAATTGCAATGCAAACATGGGCTTTGCTTTACTTACTCTAGCATATTGGATAATTTTAGTTGGATTAGTTCAACCGAATTAGGTGATTGACAACAAAATTTCCCCGTACTGTATATTTTGGTACACTAAGGCTTAGGAATATGTTCAGCATTTTCAGCTTGCTGGCATCTTGTGGGTTTCATTGTTTCCACCTATCTGAATTTGTAGGCCTGGACAGGAGCTTCATCACTACCAGTTGCTTTAGTGTCCATGCTTTCAAGACTACCTAAAATCAAATTTGTTATTATAACTCTGGGGGAGAAAGGTTGCTTGATGCTTGAGAGAAGCATGACAGGTTAGTTTACTGTAGATCTGCATGCTTATGCTACCTTAGTATTTAGATAAGACATGGATACAAGGGATTGTGCATTGTACAGGCAAAGGACCCAGTGATGTTTTCTCTCTCTTTTTTGGAACAAAAATAATAAAAATAAATATGTTGCAGATGCTTCTGAGGCAGGGGAAATAGATGCAGAGGCTTTACTGGAATCACTACAGAAGAAAGTTGACCAGAGTTCTACTATACCGAAATGCATTGCTTCCAAGGTATACCACCTTACATGTACATGGAATGTGGATGGATATATTTTCCATACGTATGTATATTCCTCTATCATCTTGAACTAGATCTGTAAATTATAATCACAAGGTAGGAGCTTCAGTACACTTGAAGTCCTCTGGTTTGAAAATTAAAATTGAAATGAGTGGTAGTAAGTATTCACTTCAAAATGTCTGCTTCTAGACTGACATATTGTCTGGAGTATAGTAGTGGCAATTTGAATGAAGTTCATGATTCATTATGCTAGAATTGACAATTTCTTATAGTGTTTTCGTAATACATTTGTTTTTGCGTCTGTCATTGTTTTCAGTCAAACTTGAGAATAAGCGCGGATGGAGTAGGCTCAATAAGTGGCAGGTTACTTCTAGGTACAGCTGAAGTTATACCACCTGGAGAGCTCATAGATACAACTGGCGCAGGAGATGCATTCATTGGAGCAGTTCTGTACGGTCAGTGTGCAATGTCTCCTTTTCCACCATAAGTATTGCTGCTAAAATCAACTCTTCTGTTTAGTGCTTCATATTTTTACAGCACCTTTTGTTAGAGAAGCTAGTAAATTTCCTTTTCCAGAAATCAGTTGTGACAAGGTAAGAAATAAGTTTCCAGTCTCATATCGATAATGATCTGTACTTTGTATCAAAGTTGTTGAAGTTTTGATTGCATAAGGCTCTTTCCATTAACCTAACTAACTGCCGAGGAATTGAAGAGCACTGAAACGAATACAGTACATGGGCTACTTGCAGTGTCACACAACGTCCTGTTTCAGCTTGCTCATCTTGCTGTTTCTTTCTGCTTTTAACCAGAAGCACTTTGTTAGGTTATAAATACTGATTGCTGCGTCTATTTTGAAATATTTATCATGCGGGCTTATTGTTTTGTTCTTTTGGATTAGGTTTATGCACCGGCATGCCACCAGAGAGGATGCTGCCTTTTGCAGCACAAGTGGTAAGGAACTTTTAATAGAAATGCAGTATTTGTAAATCAAAATAGTCGAAGAAGGAAGTTGCACATCCATGGCCGCTTACCTTACCTTACAAACCAAAGCGTGTGTGCAAAATTTGCAGGCTGGTTGCGGTTGCAGAGGTTTGGGGGCTCGGAGCAGCCTTCCTCGTCGCACAGACCCACGCCTGGCTGGCTATTGATACGAATGAGGCAGAATTTCATACGAATGAGGCCTGATTCCATCCCATGGCTCTAAATATTTCCAAATCCAATCCAATTCAGTAATAAAAGTAAGACTGATAAGAAGCACCTGTAACTAGAGCGTATCATGATTATCATGGGGACTTGTCATGCTCAACGCCCCTGAAAACCTGAGGTTTATTTCTTTTGTTTTCGCAAGGACTGATATTTCTGCGAAAATGAGTGTAACTACATTGTTCCGGCGGAGGGCGGAGCCCTGATTTGATTTGTAAATCAGATATATCAATCCCAAGTTGATTTGGATCCTTCTAGACTCTGCATGTCTACCGAGTCCAAATTGTACCTGAAGAAAATACATGCTCATGCAGTTGCAGTCATGCTTGGTGTACCAGCAGTTCATCTAGCCCGCTTGAACTTTCCTAAGGTGCGTCATGCAGTTGCAGTCATGCTTGGTGTACCAGCAGTTCATCTAGCCCGCTTGAACTTACCGTAAGTGAACTTTCCTAAGGTGCGGTGGTAAAGTGTCTTAAATTTTAGTTTAGATAATCTAAAGGTCGGGTTCTAAAAGAGCTGGGCTCTAAATAAGCTAAATATATATAAGGATCAAATTGGATTGCGAATTGCGAAGGGAGTACTAAGAGCATGATCCGTTACCACCCCGAGGCCAGACAGATTGCAGCTGGGGCATATTCGTGACGAGGAGAAAAGGAGACTGGAGTTTGGTACAAGTTGAACTTTGGCTTCGGCCATGAGTTAACCGTCGTTTTTTTTACAGTAAAGCTCGCGGCCCAGCGTGGCACAATTGAACGCAGCCCGCCAGCCATTCAGCCCGAGTATAATCATGGCCCACTAGCCAGCTTGAACGCCACCCCACAGCCCATAGTCCTTTTAACGGCCCGCGCCGGCCATCACTCTGCGTGCCGCTCATATAAAAGGCACCCCCGTCGCTGGTAGGGTTTTCTTCTCGCGCCGCCGGAACGGAACACCCCCGAGCCGAGTCGCCCCCCGGAGCAGAGCGGAGGAGAGGAGATGGCGGAGAAGAAGGGAGCAGCGGCGAGGAAGGAGGAGGTGGTCGCCAGGGAGTACACCATCAACCTCCACAAGCGCCTCCACGGCTGGTAACCCTCTCCTCCCTCTCGCCACCTTGTTGATGTTTGCTGCGCGCTGCGCTCTGTTCTCGCTCGGAGATCCGGCTCGATCGCGCTGTTCTCGTCGTAGTATTTAAGCATCATGAGATGATTGGTAGCAGGTGATGTTGTGTGTTCGGTAGTACTAGACAGTAGACAAGGATCTCCCTGTTCTGTTCTCGTTGCGATCTGGAGGCCCCTGAAGTGCTGAACATTTAATGTTCTACTACGTGATTAGCTATTCTCTTCGTAGCTTGCACATTCGATGACCTTGCCACCGTATGCTTTGTAAATTTTGCCGTGGCTTTCGTTTGATATCTTCTTAATTTCATTTGGTACTGATTACATTGGAAGGTAAAAGCAATAGGCCCCTAGTATCTCCCTTTATTTCCATTTAGAATTGCAAAATATACTACCAGAGAATTGATATATAGCAATGAAGGGTCCTTTTGACCTAGCTGAGAAAGATATAGCCGTATATGCTCAACACACTTTCTTATGAGGTAAATTTTTAGTGCCTTTTGGATGTTTTTACCAAACATATAACCGTGCAAGCTTAAAGCCTGATAAGAAACTGTACATTCATTTGTTTTTGACATTTTCTGAGGAATGATGAGTATGAACTCAAAAACAAATAAGCAGGAGAAGAGAAGGTGGGTTGCTTTGATTGCTCATTCAACTTGTTTGTTTGAATGTTTCATCCGGATCCAATGGACTTGTAGATTGTTCCATTTCAGTTACTGAATGCTTATCCAAGTCTTTTCTGTTCTCTGCATGACCTCTCTTGTTTCCACTTAATGTTGTATTGTTATTGGAACTGAAGGTTACTGAATGTGACCATTCCCCCTTGCTTTTTACTCATCATTTTCTGATGTTTGGCAGCACATTCAAGAAGAAGGCACCCAATGCCATCAAGGAGATCAGGAAGTTTGCACAGAAGGCTATGGGCACCACTGATGTCCGGGTTGATGTGAAGCTGAACAAGCACATCTGGAGCAGCGGGATCAGAAGCGTTCCACGGAGGGTGCGTGTGAGAATCGCCCGCAGGAGGAACGATGAGGAGGATGCCAAGGAGGAACTCTACTCCCTCGTCACCGTCGCTGAGATCCCTGCTGAGGGTTTGAAAGGGCTGGGAACCAAGGTCATCGACGAAGCGGATTAAGCTCTCACATCCTCTACATCTTTAGAACGAGAGTGTAGCTTGTATTGGCAACAGCAAACCTTTTGTGCCCAAAAGAAGTTTTGAACTCTTGTACTATGATGTGACATCCCAAAGTTGTCTATTTCCTTAAATCGAATTTAATGGTTAGTTATGTGTTCATTTCTTCATAATTGCCCTTATGATTTACTGTCAAGCTGGGTTCGTAGGAAATGCCATTTTTGGTATTGTCTCAGTAGTGTTCCTTGGGTAATTGTATTGCGAGTGTGATTTTGCCTGAACTTGTGTCGTGTGATGGCGTGGAATCTTGCATATGACTTACAGGGTGAATGGTTTTATTAGCTGAACATACTATATCGAACTTGCTCAAATGAATTGTCATATGCTTGCCTGTTCATTTTTGTCTACGTCTAAGGCCATGCTTCCTGGCAACTGAGAAAATATAATGCCCAGTCCTGGGTATCATGCTATCAGCCATAGGTAACCCTGTGTGGTGGTTGTGGATGTGGAATGCCAATTGATCAGCCATCGCTCTCCCGGTGGCAGCTGCAAAGGATGGTTGGGGGCTTGAGTGAACTTGATGAGATCCCTATGCTTTTTGTGTGTACATTATAATCAAACGCCAAGCCCCACCACATCAGGTTGCGATGAACTTCATGGACCAGCGCAATGCAGAGTGGCATCTGCAGATGGTGGGTCGCCATCGCCGGCGGCCGTCCGACGACGACTGGTTTCCGTTGGGCCGTCACCATACTCTGATTTGTTAAGAATAGTGGAGACAGCTCAAATGTAAGCGTCTCAAGTCCCTATCAAATTGTTCCATGAGGAGGATGCCATATCAATATAGAAATGCAGTTGAATTACTGCATCAGCATCCATGCCGACACCCTACACAACGGTAGCTAGGTCGGTAGACGAACTTTCATAGCTTCATTCCACAAACTTGCACCGTAGATAGTGTTATTCAACTTCAAGGTGCAACAGTCTTACTATCCGTATCTAGAGTTGCGCTATACTACAAAAGGGCTACATATATAGGATTGCGGGAAAGTGCTGTACAAGAAGTGTTTCATATATTGTTACTGTGAAAAGACTGTTGAAGGGCATACACGACGACGCCTTCTTGTGATCTTATACGGCAGCTGTAGAAGAGATTTTAGGTTTTACAGATGCATTGATCACCGCCGCTCCGACCATACTTCTCTTAGGAGCGTGTATCTTATGTTCTCCATGGAAGCTCCTCTCTGAGCACTGAAATGCGCAATACCATTTGATGGAGAAGGTGGAGCACTCCTGTCAATTAGGGATGCAAGGGGAGAGTCCAGGTCATCCAGATCGTCGTCACTGGTGTACCCTCTCCTCTGCACCATTGAGGCTTTCCTATCGAGCTTTGTGCCGCCTCCTATGTCTGCCACTTTCTCTGCCGCATCTGATGTCGAAGGTGCTCGGTACACAATAGGAGCGGCAATGCATGGAAATGCGCTGAGCACATCTTTGTTGGTGCATCGCTCCAGCAAGCTCTGCATAGCATCAAGTATTTCTTAACTACTACATTTCTGTGAATAAATGTGTGTGAGGCTAGAAGCCTACAGCATTTCGTGAGAATCAAACAAACCTCTGAATTCAGCTCCTCTAAGACTCTGCTTGGAACAGGATCTGGACAGAACTCATCAGGGGTGAAATTGCACAGGATTCTTGTCACTAACTGAAGGCCAATCGAGGGGCAGACCTGAGGAAGACATCAAAGGCATAACCACTGGTCATTTGGTTGCCATGTAAAAGAGGAAACAGTATAATAATTTTCCAGGTGCTATGCATGAACGCTGACCTCTTTCCTGATAGATTTTTCAAGAAGCATGTCCTTTGGTAGCATCAGGAGATCACTCAATTCATTAAGCAGTTGAAATGATTTTGATTCAGGTGCACCTCTTCTTTCATCATCATCGTCGTTTCCTATGTCCGAATCATCATCGTCAATGCCAAATTTATCTGTCAACCATCTTGACCAGTTTCCAATCTGCAGTCATTTATTTTACATAAATTGATTGTTTGAGGGGTAATAGCATGACCCTAGCACTTTGGCAATCTAGTTTTATTCCTTAGCAAGCATCATCTTTACAAACAACTATATAACAGTTATAACGAAAAACTACTTGGAATGCACAAAGAACTGAATCAGCACATACAGAGTTCTTCAGCTGCGCGCCTGACCCAAAGCTTAGATCACCAGCTGGGATTGGCAGAACTTTTGGGTCAACAATTGGGTCAGATATAGGATCTGTTGGTATCTCATTTGCTGATTCACGAAGGATGGCATTAAACATTGCAACATCCAAACGGGCTACACATTGCTCCATCACCTGATAATGGGAGAACCATGAGATCCGGAAATATATTTGCAGTAACGAAAAATTCTTACTATTTTGAAAATAAGGATGTTAAATAATACCAATTTTGCCAATACTGGTAAACAGCCACACTCATGTCCACCAGCACGAAGAGGGCACATTCTGCTGAACGCATCATGAAATGCAGCCTTCCACAGGTTAACAGAAAAGGTGCCCTGCTGCTGATCACCCAAAGCAGGACCTAACACTCTGCCAGCCTTTGGAGTAGATGAACCTTCCGCCGGAGTTTGCATGTGGGGAGTAAGTGCCTGGAAGAGAAACATTTTTAATAAAACTGACAACATGAATATTCCAACATATTCAGAAAACAGGTAGGCCAGAGGAGAATCACTGTGAAGTATTTATTTCTGAAACACTGGACTAGACAGAATGCTCCCAGCCTCATGAAGTCAATCAGAATATATTATAAATAACAGACATTTACCTGCCACCACACTGTATCAACAATCCGAGAAAATATCCAAGATTCAATCTTCTCTAATGAAGCCAAAAATGTACTTGTTTCCTGCCAATCATCTGGCATCTGCATTGCAGCAAGTTTGGCTTGCTTGCCATTGGAGCTGTTTCTCCGTAGCATTGTCATAGGTTTCCCATCAAGCTTTTTGGCACCACCATTCACGTTCATGGTCGTCATTGTTGGATTCACATGTGAGACGCCAAATGTTTGTGCAATTATCTCCCTGACGACAACTGTGTTGGACAGCCAGAATGTCAACCTATATCAAGAATAGTTTGTCAGTTGGAGGAATTTCTGGTGATGTCATATGCTGGAGCCAAAATTTAGATTAAGCATAGCCGTATTATACCTTGAAGCATCATTGCTACTTGACTTTGCAACAAGCACGAGTCCAGAGGCAATGTTTTTTGCTACTGAAGCTCTCTTGTCTGCCGACCAAAACTTGGATGCATGAACATATAGCCTAGAGAGACGCCGAGCTGGGGTATGCAACTTATGTGCTGAACTTCCATGCTCGGGCACTACAGAGTACAGAGAAACTTCGAGAGCAGCAACTTCACGAAGTTCTTGTTCCAACTTGTCAATTCTTGACTCTGATTCCTCATTCCCTTGACCTACATCTGATTTGTCATGATGAACTATCTTCTCTTCAATATCAGGAATATCATCATCAGTGCCAGTACTCTGATCACAGTGTGGAGCTTCATCTAACACATCGATCTCCTTGGCCTCCTCATTGCCTTTATCATCGATGGTTCCAGCATCGCTGATTATATCATCTGTTTCCTCATACAGTTCTGATGGAGGGCGCGAAGGAACTCTGGCAATGTCTGGCTTTCTAACTTCAACAGCTTTAGCAGTGCTAATTGTTTTCTTTTGCTTCTGGGATTTGTTCTGAACATTGTTTAATCCTTTATGTTGCTGCTTATTCTGAGCTTGACGGCTAGCACTGCTTTTGGTCATGCGGGGGCTATTTTCTTTAGTCTCCTTTTTACTGAGCTTCCTTGGAACCCGAGACTCGCCCTGTGATGAAAAGGAGTCCCTAGCATGTACATAATCTGATCCAACCCCCCTCTTCTCTTCTCTCCCTTCCATGTTATCTCTAGCACCCATTTCGGAGTACTTCTAATCTGTTTGAAACTTCAATTCCTGGAGAAATAATAAGCATAACTGGTTAGGTTGTTCTAGCAACTTTTGCAAGCTGAACAGACTTTCAAAAGCAAGCATGTTCAAATAGATCTAACATTAGTGACACTTGGGTCAGAAGAAACAGGAGATCCAGAAAAGAGGATTAATAAACACACTTTGAACTATTGGAACTCAAATCAAGCACACTTTCATTTCCATAATTGAACTCTACCATGAACTTTAGGATGCGACAATGAAATCATGGTGCCAAAGGACACCCATCTACTTTAGGCGAGGTTATCGCCTTGAACCTGCAGTGGAGTATGGGCTTTACCACCGACAAAGTGAGCTGCACTTTGGGGCAGGGATACAAGTTGAACACTGCTCTATAAAATTTACCGGCTAATGGATGACAAGGTCATCGATTCTGCAGATTCAAAAGCGTATCTTTAGCATGACTACCAATCAAAATCGCCACAGGTGGTACTACTTACCATAGTAGAGATACCATAAAGTGATCAATTTCCCCCCAAAATAGCAAAATCATACCACCAACTACTCTAGAAAGGGTAAGAAAGCATAGCAGTATGAGTATGCTCATGGACAAATGGTCAAACTCCATCACAAGCCACTCGTGAACCATACTTATTTCCATACACCATACTGATCAGCAAATAATTATAATTGCCTGAAATAGCCCACTGCAACCCAAAAGCACCTGTTAGTTAGGCTGGCAGAGGGCTTCCGATAGCGGCAACTGGCAAGGAACGGGAAATTGATCAATCAATACCCCGAGTACAAGAACAGCTTGAAGGGGCAAATTAGTTTACTTGGAGAACATTCCATCATAAATGCGGACGGCAGGCCATCATAAATCAAACCAAACAGGCGCCACGAAATTCCAAATCTGCAACCACCTTTCCCGTCGTACAAAGAACAGATCAGGAGGAGTGAAAAAACGGCAATCGGGAAGCACCGAGGAACCCGATTGCCCGTGATAACACTAGGCGCCGGATTTCGGAAATGTGGATGGCGAGGTAGAAATAATTCGGCATGATCTGCTCCCCAGGTAAGGCACCCAACCCAACTCATCACGAAGTGCCAGGTCAAATTATGAGACTAGGTAATCAATGCTGCTGTCGTCGAACAAAGATCCGGGGAGCATGTCGAGGAATACTAGGACCCAAGCAGGAGAAAATAACTACGGAGTACAAACAAAAAGTTTAGGGAACCCAGCGCGAAAAGAAGACGGTGAATCAAGAGCCACACCGCCGCTCACAATCCCACAGAGATCCGACGGGCGGCGGAGGCTTCACGGAGAGCAAGGCTCTAGACTCGAACTTGCAGAACAGTATGACGCCGAAGAGTGGAGAATCCCTCACCGTCCGACAAGGCTCCAGCGCCCGTCCCCGCGGGCGCAATCAGCGGCAGGCTGCGGTGGAGCCGCAGCGCGATGCAATGCGGCGGGGGGAGGTAAGGCTTCCGTCGAGAACGCGCAAGGCAACAGCCCAAGGGGGCCTCCCACTTGGTGCCTGCGGTGCCGCTCGCGGGGCGGTTTCCGCGTGCGCGCGGCCGTCGGCGGTGGGAGGCGACGCCCGCGGCCAGGCGTGGTGGGATCGCGGCTGGGTCTGCTCTGCCCGTGCGGAGAGCGTGGTGGGCGGAGACCGGAGAGGAGTGGGGGGGGGGGGGGGGGGGGGGGGAGTGGGCGGTTGCTCTGCTTAAATCGAGCGCCAGGTAGGGCGAGCGTTTTTTTCTTTCTCCCTCTCGGCTCGGGGCTTGGCCGGGTCTGCTCACCGCGTGGTGATGAGATGAGCGAGGGTGGCCGCCGGCAAGCGGTTTGTCTTTGTCCCCTTGCCCTTTTCGCCGGCCCGATTTTATGTGCGTTCCTAGCTCTTGGTTTTCAGTTCCTTCGTGTCAAGTGTGGCAGATTTTTGTACGTTGCATTTTTTTCGTAAGAAAAAGATGCATTTATCATGGGGTACTACATTTTACTTGGTCGTGAGTATGTGTGTGGTCGTCTCTTACTTGGTCTTGTCTTTTTTTTTTCTTCTGAACTCTTATTTGTAGCTCTCATAAACTTTTTGTGTGCCTCTTTGTATTTTTCAAAGGTACAAATATAGATGTCCTTGAATTTGCTATTGGTAATACTATTATCTAATATTTCGAGTTTAAGTTTCTGTAACTTTTTGGAGAATCGGCCTCTCCACATTCTTTACGTCTTTGTAAGTGATATCCGGGTTTTCTTCAACCAATCTATTTAAGCCAACCCTGAGATCATATAATCAGTAACCACAAAACAACAAAGAAGATGTCCTCCGTCGATCTCAAGCGGGCCCTAGACTTCTTTCTAGCCACCTCTGATGATCATCATCATCATTCTCTTTTAAATGTTCCGTTGACGCTTTATTCTGCTTCCAAATTCTCAGTCGCGCATGCATTTTTTTTTCCCTGAATCCTTCCACACATGCACCATGTACCATGTCTTCTTCCTTCATTTTATGCTCCACCGATTCCATTTTTTTTCATGCAATAGCATAGGTAATTCCTCTTTGGCTAATGCACCTCAAGGCTGGGCGTTCCCTCCAAACATGCTCAGCTGCTCATCTAAATTACCTACGACGATCTACCCACCCCATCCGAGACGATTCCGTACTTGTGCTTGTCTTCATTTCCGAAACACGACACATTCGTACGCGCTCGTGATCTCCCAACGGCGTTGACTAAATGACTTGCAGTCTGTAATTCTTGATCAACCCAACCACACCCTGATCCTCTGTACCCCAAAAGAAATAATTTTTTTATTTTCTTTTTCATTTACTTTTATAAAATAATGCATGTGAAATATTCGTAGGACTTCACCAACCAAGTAGTGGCATCACCTTTGCATTTCCTCCTTTTTTTGGTGAAGGAACTGCATTTATTTCCTCTTGGGCATGGTGTCATCTCCACATGGCAATTGGCAAGGCCTCTCTGTCCCTCTAGACGCTCGGGAGGTGGAGCTGGACAACACCAATGCACTATTGTTATCGCTACATGTTCCATGTTACCCTTGTGCAAATATGCGTGCACCATTGGCACCATATCAAGAACAGAAGATCTCCAATCATTCAGCCGAAAGGGAAAAAAATAAAAGAAAAGAAGAACATATTCTCACTAGGGCATTGAAAAACAAAACATGAGAAAGCAACCCTTTTCCTTTCCTTGTTCCAGCATCTTTCTTTTCCTCTCTTTTTTTTTGTCATTTTTATAAAGAGAAGAGAGGTGATCTCTGATCTGACTCCGATGCGACCAAAGTGCCATGCCCATCACCCAGTTTGGGATAACCGGGAGAAGCTGTCGGTGGTGGTACAGCCACCGGCCGTCCCCGGTACCCGTGCGTATCAGAGAATTTTGGCTTATGTTTGAGACGGGCCAATTACCATTTTGCCGACGGCCAGGACCAGCCGGCCGCGGCCGGCCGGCCGGCCGGTGGCCACGGCGACCTCAGCTGGAGAAATCAAGTGGCAGGCCAGCCGGCCTCATTCTCTCGCTCAAAGTTTTCATCAGATGACACCTGCTCCATCTCCATAGGCCATTGACTTGGGTTTATGACGAAAGGAAGCCCTGGAGAAACAATCAAACAAGTTCGTTTATGCACAAATAAAGCGTCATTATTTCGATTAATCGCCAGAAAACTACGCTCACCAACCAGATACCGAGCCTCGTTAAGGGCGTCAGGTCGCCACTAGCATTGCTGTTCAAAGTAGACTCTTCAGTGCCACGTGGGCCCTGCAAATAGACCACAAGCATACTTGGTGTATCAACAATCCCCACACGATCGAGATCGATCCTGCCAACGGTCGGTGAGAGGGCCTTTTCAGCTCTCATTATCGTAGTCTGAAGCATGCCTACCATTCCATCCTGACCAATGAACCAGCTTTGGAAAAGAATGTTTCAACACATGGATTGGGATCATGCGTTCACTGAGCAAGAAAGGAGATGGCGAATGGCTACACTTGCAGAAGCTTGAAGTTGAGCTGCAAATGTCAGCAGCTCAGCGTGTACGTCCACACAGCTCACCAGCGGTCAGCCATGTCGATGGACGCAAAGATCTTTACCTGCACGGCAGGCCAGATCAGAGCACAGGAATTTGCAGACCTGTATGTTTTCATTTTTCTCAGGGGAGCAATTGCCAAACACACGAGGACATGCCAACAACGACGCGCCGTATTGCAATTGCAACACCAGCGCACCAGCAGTGTGCCGGTCCATACCACCTCACCATGACACCATCAACCCACAGACAAGTACCTTGCCACCCTACTGCAGGATTGCTTGCTTCAGAGCAAAAAAAACGCGGCAGCCACAGCAACAGGAGTAGCCGAGTAGGTAACCGGGTACTGACCTGGAGGCTGGGTCTTGACGTTTGGAAGGTGAAACGCACTGCACAGGCTGAAAAGGCCACCACACCACACATGCACCTGTGCTAACAACACAGCAGAATGATGGTTAGGAAAGCAATGTTTCGTTTACCTCCATTAGAGGGATGAGCAGAGCAGAGCTACACATATCCGTTTGAACGCCATCATGGCGAGATGCCATGCGGACGGGGCACAAAATTGAAGGAGAGTATAAGTAACAAGTATGGCCTCTAGTAATGATTCTACCCACCCTTTAGATTCAAGTATATCTTACTTTGAGAATACATGACCAGACAACGGGAAAGTGACCCAGTACCAGTACCCAGTAACCAGGAAGCTGTCATCATACCTGCATTTGCACAGACAATACCTCTCAAGGAACTTTGCAACTGGGATGATGAAGTATCAAGATCCATTTGAAGAGAACTTCAAGCTGCATTTTGGAACTCAGCCGGACTAGGATAATATGAATTGTCCTTCACAGACCCCATCACAACCAGAATTCACTGAAATCTACCATCAGGTAAGATGTTAGTGTCACAGCTCACAACAAGAAGATTGGTTCATAACTTTCGACCTAAAACTGTAAGCTTGTAACACAAGTTGCCAACATCCAACTTTATAAACTAGAGGACGATGTGCCTTATCATGATGCAACAAGAGGTATCTGATAACAAAGAACTGCAGCTCTTTCTAAAGTGCACATGCCATAGCTTCCAATCTCTGCAAAGGTTTAAACTGTACTCGCACGAAGGCAGATAAGTATAGACCACCAAAAGCTCCATGTCTAGTTGAAAGCATTCGAAAAATGCATGGAGAACAAATCTACATCAAAGGATAAACAAGCTGCCTCAGAAACTAAGGTTAGTAGACTGTAACGTTAAGAAACAACAAACAGGTAAAGTGACAGGTCTTTATTTGGTAGACCAGAAATTCAATGAAATCAACTTCCAACAGTTACTTGACTGTACTGTGCATCAGAAACGCTAATTAACAATATTTAGATTCTCTCAAGTTATAACTGAAGTATGGTTAAACTTACAATATGAAGACCTGTGTTGCGATCTAAATTATTAGTAACCTGCTTGTTACCTAACAGAATGTAAGTAAATAAAATAGTCCTGTCACCAATTTGAAATTAACAACTTTAGACATTAAACAATTAACCACTAGTTCATGTGCATCCATGGTCCCCCACAAATGGCAACAGATCATGTTTCTTACTTTTATTTACGAGTCAACAATACGGGTAAATTAAAATGGGTTCTTGTTCTACTGGTATATCAAATTTGTGTCGTTCGCTTTTATCAAGTAGCAAGAGAGTGGCAATTATAAGAATCTGGACAATTTTGGTGAAGGAGCTGCCTTGAATTCATTTACCATTGTGATTGGCACAATTCCAGCATAGTCTGGAGCATTAATCAAGCATCAACTTTTTCATTTCACATGTCAAATCATAAATAAAGCATTCAGGGAAACTAAGCATACTTATATGACTCCAGAGGTAAGAAGTTCTCGTTACCAAAGCTGCAGCAGCAACAATGGAGCTTACAGAGGTAATCATATACTGTGTCCAAAAGCAATGCATGCTTGGACATCAAAAGCTGCAGTAATGGAATAAAAATGCCTTTTGCTGGTAAAGATGGTGACAACTATTTAAACCAAAGCAAATCATATGATGCTCAGGTGTGAGATCGTAATTGCTAAAAATTGAAGGATATAGTAATACACATCACTCCTATCTCCTCAAGATGTTCAATACATGATTAAAGTGCTAAAAAAACGAAGCAACAGTCAAATGCGAAATTCTGTAACATTTTCAGTTTGCACAGTACAGAAAGCAACCACCCCCGCCTTTACTGCTTTGCATCAAACATGAGACTGGGCAGATATAAACAAGTACATGACAAGCGATTGTTAGTAATACATCATGTGCCAGTTTACATAACTGGGTTATTCCTTTTAGCCTTTTGTTCCCGGTGCTTGGTCAAGGGTATCACTTGCATGTGAAGGCCTAAAAGGAAGGTATATAATACATACTTTAACATGGTTCAAGCGGATAACCTTAGCTAGGAGGCATAACAATGATGCCATGATATAAACAATCATAACTGGGTTAGTTTCTCAAGGCATCCAAACTTAGCCTGAGCATGTCCACAGAGACTAGCTGGGCCAAGATTATGACATGGGTCTTTCCAAATTTCTGTAAACCTAGCTGGGCCAATTCAGTTAAACTGGCTCTACAATGGTTGGGCCAAAGCATATATAACATAGACAGGCTTTTCTTGGGAGCTTTTTCCTCATGAACAGACAGACTCAAAGAACAAGACTGAAATAGTTGTTGTAGGTGGCTTATGAAGATAAGTGTAGATACCCCAAGGAAAGGTCGACAGGAAAATGCTCAGAACTTCTCATAGTGATGAGGTTGTCAGAGATAGGCCAGATGCTAAAGTAATACTCCTTCCAAGTGCAAAAGAGTGTTATTTTGGAAATCAACATGGGATCTCAAACACAACTATGACACCTAATTTACATTGCAATATATTAAGAAAAAAATATAAAACATAGTAGACAACAATATCAGTATGTTTTTAAAGAGGGATGACAAATCTAAACTTTATTTTCATGTGTTTAATTTTAGTACTGACAGATGTATTGTCAGCCAAAGGTTTGACTGCATGGAGGTGTGGAGAAGAGCAAAGCACCAAAGTCCCACGACAACAGAATTCAAAGAGGAAGCTTCTATAGTTCTATGACAATTGGGGAACAAGGAATAGTGAGTTCAGTATCGAGTTCTTTGGATCCAGTTGATGCCAACTACAAAGGCTGTATTCTATCTGTTCCAAGTGATAGAGAGGAGTTCAAATCTGAGCTACTTTCAAAAGAAAAACTATCATTGAACTCCATCCCCTTTGATGAATTTTCCACTCAGATCAATGACTATTGTTCTTTTTGTGAGGTGTTGTGCCTTGTCACCAGGAGCTCATTGCCAGCAATCAGACACCACAGGGCCAGTGAGTGAGCAAATGCTACCACCAGAACTGGGACTGCTGCTAGAAACTGCCAAGTCATGGTCCCTTCTTAGTCGTACAGATTTCTCAGTGCTCTTAACCATGATTATGGGCAAGCTAAACTTGTTATAATCGCAAAGTCACATTTACCTTTGCACCTGAATGCACATAGTTCTGAACACATAAATACGCAATAATAACAAAGTCCATGGTCCTAGTTTAGGGCATTGTTCTAGTAGTTTGCTCCTCATTTTCACAAATTTAACTTCAAGGAGTATGCTACATCCAGCTGAAAGGAAACATATTTTCATAAATTTAACTACAAGGAGCAGCAGAAAGGAAGCTGATACGGAATACAGATACATTGTGATCTAGAGCATAACTCCTCAATTTAAGGGTCCATTTGGTAGAGCTACCACGGTCAGACTCCGTTGAGAAATTTGAACTGTAGTTTGGGGGGCAATCCCTCTAAAAACCCAGATCGAGAGATATTCATCATCGACACACAGTAATGTGATTGCAAATTCCAACCACTTCCATTCAATAGCATATTTGTCTATTTGACACAACACTTATCCAAACCTTACATGATCATCTAAACTCCATTATGTTGTGTAGCAACTGTTGTGTTCAGAGAAAATCGATTACAAAATCATTCCCGTGTGCAAGTAATTTTTATTTAACCAAATTATTTCTAAAACCAGCAATGCGTTGAGTGTGTAGCATATAATATATTGTAACCTGCTAAGTTGCTATTGAGAATTAGGTTTCTGAAATGAAAAATCTGGGCATATGTCAGCAGGAAGAACGTATCCACATAATTTCTCACATCGGAACCAATGGTGTATTCATTAAGGAAGAGTGCATACAGAAACTACTACGTGGTACATGTAATTATAGCCATGAACAAATTCATTGCAATTATAACCATGAACAATTTCACTGCAACAAGCACATGCAGAGAATACATATGCAAAACATTCAAATTGCATAGCATGTTCGCAATCACGCAAAAAGTAACGAAGACTCAACACCATAAGTTTGCCAGTGAAAAACATCAACAGGGCTACATATTCTCAATCTTATCATGTCCATCCATTTTTGGATCTCATATGACATACATCATAGTACAGACAATCTTATTGGAGCCAGCACAAACAGATAACCAGAAAATCTAGGGTCCAGGGTGACCTGACCGGCGGATCACTCGGCGTCTCCATCGCCCGCGGCAGCGGCGGCGGCCAGCTCCTGCTGCTGGAGGCGCTCGAGCGCCTTCTGGTGCGCCCAGGTCTCGATTGTGAGGTCGGGCTTGGCGTTGAGGCCGACGCCGAGGATGACGACGGTGAGGAAGGAGGTGACGTAGCAGGGCAGCTCCCAGTCCTCCCACTTCCGCGACTCCCCCGGCGACGGCGGCGGGCGGTTGAAGAGGTACCCCTTGGGCCGCTCCTCGTGCCCCGACGTCGTCCACCGCCCCGCGCCCTCGCCGCCACCGCGCGCGCGGGACGCGGAGCGGAGCCGCGCGCGCAGCATGCCGCCCGCCGCCGCCGCGGCCGTCGAGATCGCCCGCATCGATGTCGCCGGTGGGGTGCGTGCGTCTTCTGCGAGATTGGGGAATGGAGGGGGTGGGCCTAGACGAGGGGCCGGACTGGACTGGAGCTTGAAGAAGTGGGCCTCGAGAAGTGAATTGGGCTTGACTGTGCGGAAGTGAGATGGAGCTAAAAGATTACATGGGAAGAGCCCAGTTGATCGAGGCGAATTGGGCTGGACCAGAAAGGACTTCTGACTTCTGATTCAGAGCTCCAATGTGCACCTCAAAGAGATTGAATTTTGGAGAGGTAATGTCATAAATCATACATGCAAATTTGCGATCTGAAATTTGGAGAGAGAAAACCATATGTTCCTCCAAACACATTCGTAGTTTATTGTTAGGGGTATCACTCCCTTTGGTCTTTATGTAGCTCCGCCACTCCTCCAGTGACATTGTTTGAACAAAGCAGCCATTACAATGGAGTTCAGAGAGTTTTAAACACAGCGGATACATGTTGGAAGAACCGGGCATCAGCGCACTGAACAGCCGAACAAGAGGTCAGGAGCCACGGTGGTTTTCTTATGCATTTTGGACTCGTTCCTGCATCAGGAGCCACCCAAAAGAAGAGGGGACTTGTGGTGGCACACGGTTGTTCATACGCTGGAGTGTGCTTCGTCGAAGAAAAGAAAAGAACAGCACAGTATAGTACGCCCGTGGAGTAGGATGGCAGCATGCATTTAGCCATTAATGGAGCAGGCACTAGCCACTGTATATGAGGTGAGCTTAATGACAGGACGGACAAGGGCGGAGCAACGAGGACGTGCAGGAGAAGAGGACCGCCAATACTCCAGGTCGCGTGCGCGGGTGCGAGTCAACGAATCGCACAGGGCCCAGTTACGGCCTACGGCCACTGCCGCCGCCGCTCGCCGCGCCGCTGAGGTAGAGGAGCGGAAGGGGGGAGGGGGTGGAGCGGCCGCTAGGGGTGGGAGGTGGGGTGAGCGATCGGCAGTGAGGTCGCCGCGGGGCGGGACGGTGGTCGAGACGGTGGTCTTTAAGGTTTCGGGTTTTCAGGGGTGGTCTTGGGGGCGGCTTCCATGGCCGGCGGCTATAGAAGTGAGGTTGGAGGCGGGGTGGCACGACGGTGATGGTGGTTCGACCGGCGGTAGAGGTGAGGCGGCGCTGGGGTAAGAAGAAGGCTAGGGTGAGGAAGCGCGGGTTATCGTCGGTGGAGGGCGGCGGGGCGGCGCCGGAGCCGGCGGGCCGCGGGGGAGCACAGTCGGCCCACGACGTTGGAGCTTCTGTGGAGGTTCTGCTCCCAGTCGCATCTGCGCCTGGAAATAACCCGAAGATGACTAGCCGGAAACATAGAGCTACATTAATTAACTGGTGAACGTAGTGACGGAAACGGAAGGACGCCCCAAATCCTACTCCGGTGAATAAGCCCGGCACGTATCATATCCAATTATTCGTGGAATCCATGTGACAATTTTTCGCTGATGATGATAGTGTAATCGTGCATTGCCGCGGGCCCCACCTGATATCTCCAGTGCATGCTACTATGCTAGGAACATGTGGTGATGTCCTAGCATAGCACTATGGCACATACTTGAACAATCTACTAACTGGCCATAGTTGACACGCAACTTCTCATACAAGCTCCCAGCACCTCTTTAATCTTTGTGCTTAACCCAAGCTTTAAGGAAAGATAAATCAAAGAAGAGGAAACCAAAGGAGGAAAGAACACACATTTTCTTTTTTTTCCCTCACTCATTTAACTTCCTCTCATCACACCACAACAAGGCAAACTGCCATCTATACCAAACCTATACGACCACCCAGGCTAACCAATCAAGCTCGCAGCACGCACGTACACACTTCTACGTACGTGTGCCGGCACACGGGCGTAGAAAAGTCTGTTACGCGCCGTGCACGGTACACCACGTCACACACACTTGTACGTATAGCACGGCCGGTAACAGAGCAACCGGCCGGCCGGCCGGCCGTGCAGCGGCTCGCTCACGTGCACTTGCCGAGCGGCCCGCCGCAGAGGCAGGTGTTGCCGCCGAACGAGTCGGCGTCGAGGTGGTCGAACGGCGGGCCGGCGGGGATGGCGCCGCAGAGCCGGTTGTGGCTGAGGTCCAGGTGCCCCACGTAGGCCGCCGAGGCCAGCGACCGCGGCACGCCGCCGCTGAGCCGGTTCCGGGACAGGTCCAGCAGCATGAAGTAGGAGCGCGGCGTGAACACGTCCGGCACGGCGCCCTCCAGGGCGTTCCGGCTCAGGTTCAGGATCCCGAGCCCGCTGTTCCGGAGCAGGCTCGCCGGGATGCTCCCCGACAGCCGGTTCGCGCCGAGGTACAGTGAGGTGAGCACGTGGCCGGAGCCGAGGCGGTCCGGGATGGAGCCGGTGAGCTGGTTCTCGGAGAGGTCGAGGTCGGCGAGCCGGGGCATGGACGACACCGACGGCGGGATGGGGCCCGACAGCCGGTTCCACCCGAGCAGCGCGCGGCTGAGCATGGCGAGCTTGCCGAGGTCGGCGGGGACGCGGCCGGTGAGCTGGTTGTTGGCGAGGTCGAGGTGCTTGAGGGAGGCAAGGGAGGTGATGGAGCCCGGGATGGGGCCCGAGAGGAGGTTGTCGGCGAGGTTGAGCACGGTGAGGCGGGAGAGGCCGCCGACGGACGACGGGATCCCGCCGGTGAGGCGGTTGCCGGGGAGCTCGAGGATGCGGAGGTAGGGGAGGTCCGTGGCGACGCAGGACGGGACGGGCCCGGAGATCTGCTTCCAGTCGGCGAGCACGAGCGACGAGAGGCGGCCCAGCCGGCACACGGCGTCGGAGATGTACCCGGACATGACGCCCGACGCCGGGCGCCCCGCGGGGGCCATCACGGCGTCCTCGGCCTCGCCGCGGAGGGAGAGGTCCGCGACGCGGCCGTCGGTGGGGTCGCAGGCCACGCCGTACCAGCCGGTGCAGCAGTCGGTGCCCGCCCACGACGAGAACACGCCCAGGCGCGCCTCCGTCAGCGCCGCGCGGATCGACAGCAGCGCGTCGCGGTCCGCCGCCGAGCACGCCGCCGCAGCAGGGACGACGAGCACCGCGAGGGCCGCGGCCAGCGCCAGGAGCACGGCGGGAGATGCCTTCGCCGTCGCCATTGCGGGTTTGGCTTTGGCTCGAGTGGACGGCAGCGGCGCAGTGCGGAGTGGCGAGCTCGCAAACTTTGAGTGTTTAGTAGGCTGGCAGAGTGTTCAATTGACCGTTTTGCCCTCCCGTAAGCGCGTTCGTTATCCTTGCTTCATCATGCGCAAAAGCCAGCCTAGCTTCCATGCTGAGTTTCTGACAGAGATAGGGGTGTCCATAAATGGCTTTCTTTTCACTACCATGTCTGAGCACTAGACATGCAAGTGGATACATAATGATATTTTATAGATTAACTAAATAATTAGAATGGCATACCATGCTGGTTTATTTCTCCTTCTAAACTAATTATGCACAATACCATCCTAGTTTATTTTATCAAATTTTTTATCAATTCAATGACCCAAAATAAATATACCTTGCAACTCTATTGAGCATGTATTTCATTAAGAGGTATAAATAGCCGTTTTGCCCACAAGTTTAGTGGTTCACGTGTGGCTTCAGCAGTGATCAGATTTAGTACATCCTGCGAACTCACATGGTCAAAAGTGGCAAAGCTGGGAGCTGCGGGGAGCAAGTGCGTCCGCGGGGCACGTGCCTGCAGCTACCGGCGGCGACAAGCCTTTCCCCTTGGCCCTTGCCACAAGTGACTTGCGCAGGCGCTTCACTGTGCGTTCGCAGCTCAACGCAGGCACGCAGTGGCGATGAGCGGGGGGTGGGTGGTGGGGGGGGGGGGATTGGAGGGGGGGCCTGGGGGAAATGATGGCACGATCTGCCCGCACCAAACTGGAATGAATGCCGGAGCCGTTTGGATCTCGACCCGGCGGAGGACCCCCTCGCCGGAGGCGATCCGGCACGGCGTCCCCGCACCGCGCCGATCGGATCCGATCGCCGGTGCCGGCCCATCCAGCCAGGTCGGGATCACCGTCGACCACGAGGAGTCCAGGACCACGCCGGGGCGCGCGATGCCTCTCCATGCGTCGCCGTGCATGTGTGCGCGCTGGAGCGCGCGCGGCCGGCGATCTGGTTGCGTCGCGGCACACGCGAGAGGGCGGACGGCGAGGGCCGAGGGGGAGGGAGTAGACGAGTGGTGAGGGACCGGTCGGCACGGCATGTGCGTGGCCTTTCTCGTCGCTGTGCGTATGGATAGACGCCGCGTCGCGTCGGAGGGTGGCCGGCAGCCGGCCCGGCGGCACACGTAGCCGCCCGCGCGCATGGACGGGTTCGCTGCTCCGGTCGCCTCCATGCCCATGGCTGGTGAATCATCAGACCGTGAGCCGATTGCCCACGTGGCGCGGCTGCCGCCGTCAATGCGGCGGTGGACTGGGTCAGCGCGGGCGCCGGCACGGCGGGCCCCGGCGCCCACGTGATCCGCGGGCCCGGAGTTAAGGGTCGGCGCCCCAAGCCTCGGATGCAAGGGAGGAAGGAGGAGTACTCAATGCGCGCCAATCAAAGTCCCATGCAGACATGCCCAGGCCCGCCCGTAGGCCCCCTACCCCATCCAGATACGGATACATGTCCCCTCCAAAGTTCCACACACACACGTCGCCTAAAAAAACGCAGCGCGCAGGGCCGTGCCCGTGCGCCGCATGGCGGTGTACCGCACACGACGCGTTCCACCACCAGCGCTCACGTGCGTCCTTTGCTAAAGCTGGGAGCTGGCCGCCAGCCGCAGCTTTGCAACACAATCCACTCCCTGGTTTCTTTAATGATGCGGACACGTGAGGAATTGGGCCCTCATGGTCATGGGGCTTTTACTTCCGTCCTTCTCCACATAAGGAGTCGAGGAGGAGGAGGAGGTGTCAGCGATCAGCATCGTCGTAAGAACAAGCTTCATGTGCGAGGCTGGGAGCGCGAGCAGAGAGAAGCTTGTGGATGCTTCTGCCTGTGAGATTTGATCTGAAAGTTCGAGTGGGCCGAGGGCTCGGACAGGCTCCATCAGAGCACATCCGCGGCAATCTTGATGGGCTCCACGAGTGTCATGGTCATGTTCTGTCGATCATGGAGTCAGGACACGTTTTCCAGTAATCATGCGGTTCCCGCTCTTCTTCATCAGTCTCTCGTAAATGAACTCGCCTCAGGTGTGCAATCATCGAATCAGGGCCTTGCGCATTGGCAAAAAATTGGGCCAAAGCATATCCGTTGGGCCCAATCATCGAATCAGGGCCTTGCGCATTGGAAAATATTGGGCCCAAGCATATCTGCTGGGCCCAAACATGGAATCAGGGCCTTCACGGCTTCACGGGCCACAGTAGCCCAGCAAGACTCACACGGGCCAGGCCCATGGATCGTGCTGCGAGGTGCCCCCGTGGTCCGTACTGCCGGGTAGGTTGTTGGCGAATCCTCTGGAACTTGAGCTTTCCGCTTCGCCCCAGCGGAGCCGGCGGTGGGTGCTGACATCTTGCCTCCTCCCTTCCCTTCCCTTCCCTTCCCTCCTTGCCGTAATCCCATTCGATCCCACCACCCGTCTCGCCATTGTCCTGGCTCAAAGCAAAACCCGCTCGCCTCGTCTGTCTCGTCCGGACTCCGGAGCACTCCTCCTTTCACCCCTCTGCCACTCTTCCCAACCGCACAAGGAAGGCGGAGGATCAATCTTGCCGCGCGGCTGTTGCCGTCCCCTCTCCCGCGCCTCCTGCGGCGTTTTGGAGTTTCTTTCCCTGGATTCCTTCAGTTCGGAGGTACCGCGTGCTCTTACTGCTGATTTGGGCTGGCTGTAATCTGAAAATGGTGGGACTTAGCTCCGCGCTGCACTGTTCGTCAGTAGCAATTCTACTTTATTTCGTCTACCAGTTTGTCGCGTTTCTGATTAGAGTAATGGATTGGCACTGTGGATTCGATGCCATTGAATCGCGGTTCAGCCTGTGCAATTGTCGTTGTGAAGGATTAGCCGAGAATGTGATGTCATCTGAACGCATCCGACTGTTTCGGCAATCTTTAGCTTCTCTTGCTTCCAATGTTTTGCTTTCTGAAGTTTTCATAAGTTAACTACCCCAGGCTGGGGGCAAGTAAAGAATATAACCACGTGGATCTTGCGTTGTTTAGCTGCTAACCATCATATAAGACGGTAACTAGTACCAATTCTTTATCAAAGTCATGTAGTCCACACAACCTTGTTGCCCTTGTCGTCTTGATAATACCAATGTGTTGCCATTTGGGGATAGTGTTACGGTTGAAGACACTGTATTGCTGTTTCCAAATCTGCCTGTGCTAGCTGCTTGAACGGTTTGGGTTCAACTGGACTAGGTATTTTAGTTCGAAGAATGTTCTTTTATTTCAAGGCTAAAACATCCATATCGTGCCATGCTATTTCATCCCAGTTCTCCATAAATATGCAGCTAATACTGCTTGAACTGGATGCGGCTCTACTCACCTGCACTCCGTTTGCGGTGGTCAAGCATGCATTCCTATCCTAATCAGTTCCAAGGAGGCTTTACACACAATATGGCCTTATGGAAATACTCGCACTTGCAGTCAAGTGCTTACCATGCGAAATCTTCTCAACCACAAAGTCTGAAGTACTTTGTAAGCTTAATGGGCCAACAATTCCGTTGTGGACTGTCAACCAGAGAGGGTAGTCTAAGTATAAAACTTGACATGCCTTCACATGAAAAATCGAGGATCGCCTGGAACTGGAAAGGTATGCACCAGAAGCTTGGAGGTGTAGCTGGTGGACTTTGCTTTGGTTTTTCGGTTACTGGAATAGCAAGTGCTGAGGTTCCTATCATTAGAATCAATGACAATGCTGAAACTTCATCATCATCTACCAGTTCAACTCATGGGAAGAAAGTGTACACAGATTATTCTGTCACTGGTGAGAAATGCCGACATTTTTTGGTTTAACAAATTTCTTTTATGAATCATGCAGTGCCTTGTATACTTCATAGTTACAATTCGCTTTATAGAATAATGGGCATTGACCTCATTGCTTATGAGTGATTTACATGAATCCCCCAGGAATTCCTGGAGATGGTAGATGTTTATTCCGCTCTGTGGTTCATGGTGCATGTATGAGGTCAGGGAAACCCATACCTAATGAAGACCTTCAGAGAAAACTAGCTGATGAATTGAGGGCGATGGTATGACTTGGATTTTTTTTCTTTTTTTTGGCTGTAGTTATACTTGATGACTGATCATCCTAAAATTCTTTGGGACCTAGATAAAAGAAAAGGAATTCTAATTTTATTATTGATTGTTTGTGTCTTCCCCTGAAATAAGGTAGCTTGTTTTTTTTCTTCTAATTGAATAGGTCGCTGATGAATTTGTGAAGAGGCGGGAAGAGACTGAATGGTTAGTTGGTACACTTTCTTTGTTCCTCGGTATCTTTTTCTCGAACGCGCAGGAGAGCTGCACATCAATATATTAAGAAGAAAAAGGGGGAAAGATCCCCAGAGTGGTAGAGATATGAAGGGTCTGCAACCCACCCTAAATTACAAGTTTAAGATACTCTTACAAAAGGGACTAAACATGACCAGTGTTCCTGGGTATCTAGAATGAAACTGAACCATATGTGCTCACTGCTGATATATTACTGAACTGTTGCATATGTTGTTACACAAATTTTGCAGGTTCGTTGAGGGGGATTTTGATACATATGTATCGCATATTAGGGAGCCACATGTGTGGGGAGGCGAGCCAGAATTGTTCATGGCTTCCCATGTTCTTCAGTAAGTAACTGTATTTGTATTTTGTTACATGCATTTCAAATTTTGTTACCAGCAATCCCTATCATTTAAGCTTTACCAACTCTTGTCTAAAATGTATATCAGTGCTGCAGTGAAGTGTCATCATAAGTTGAATAGTGTTTAGACGAAAAAATATGTATCCTTTGCTTTCTACTTGATTGTATGGAAAAAAAAATACTATCTCCTATTTTCCTCCTATGATGCCACCTTATACAATAAAATATGCAGTTTCTTTTTGTCACTATTCTCATGTATCGTTGTCAAACCCAAGTTTCAATTGAAGTTTTGTTTAAAATAGATGAAACTGATAATGATCGCTAGAATACATTCTGATGATGCACTACTACTTTGTGCACAGGATGCCAATAACTGTTTACATGCACGATGAAGATGCGGGTGGTCTGATAGCAATTGCGGAATATGGCCAGCAGTATGGGAAAGAGGACCCAATCCAGGTCTTGTATCATGGTTTTGGCCATTATGATGCTCTACAGATTCCAGCAAAGATTGGTTCAAAGCGGAAACTGTAGAAATTGTTCAGTTCAAAATTGAAAAGGTAAGTCATGAGGTGATATCTTTCCCTTTCTTCATATGTAAATAGATACTATTACTAAAGTGCAAGAGCGAGCTGCTAACCCTGTCTCGGCGTTCATCCCACTTACTGAACATTCAAGCTATATGCACCTGTACATATGTGAATGTGGAAGATGGCTTTGATGAGAACTTGAAATGGCATCAACTCACCAAGCAGAAATGTTGTTGCATAATTCAATGCTTCCCCAGCGCCTGATGAATTAGGAATAGAGCATCACTTGTACAGAAATACGTACCATAATATGTTACTGTTATACAGGCTTTGAAGTTTGAACGTCTGAATTTCTACCGTAGAAATTCGTGTTCCATGGAGTAGTACTATCTGAAAACTGAACTCGTCGATCTGTAACTGGTGATACACCAGAAGTCAGAACTCAGGACAGGCCCCCCATAACATCATACTCTGGTCAGCATGTATGTACGCGCGGGGGGACCCAAACACGGATGCTTTGATTTTCAGCAAGCCCAGTGCCTGCTTTGAATGAGCGTGTGAAGAACACCTCAGGCAACGAGTCGGCTTGGAACTGAATTGGCAGCAGAACCCTGTGTGATCCTCAAGCTCAATGATAGACTCATTCCCATGAAATGTTAGGAAAATGAAAAAGGCAACTTGGGATCGTTAGGCAACAACAATAGCATTTAAATTCCGTGGATCGTCTTCAAACTCCTTTGTTATAGCTTATATCAGATCTTTTTCATGCATCAGTGTAATCTTCTGCAAGGATCCGTGTAAAACCGGGCTGTCAAACTTTTTTTTTCTTGCAGAGGCAATGCTGCAGAAGGGTCTGGTTTGCTGGAATGGCGTCACCTTCAGGCAGAGATTCATCAGATCGACATGGTACATGGTGGCCTGGTGGGTGGATGTGCTCGCTATGAAATGAAGCTGCTGAAAGATCTGAGCTGGTTGCCAACATCCCTTGTAGAGAAGAGAGACTGAGAGAGCATTTCAAAAAGAGAGAGAGGGAGACTGAGAGAGCGGTGACAATCCTGATCCTCGTTTCTGAAAGGTCACCGCGCTCACAGCAGGCGGCTCCGTGTAACAGAACATGAGATGTCCTCCCGAGTGGTTACTAGTACGCTGTGGCGGATTCCTTCCGGCCTGTGAGATTCATCATTCTCGTTTGCAGCGACCGTCTGCTCCCACACCACAAGCCCGTTTTTCAGTTTGATGTCACGAGTCGGTTTGATGCAGTGTCGGTAGAGGTGGTAAAGAGCTTTAAAATTTGGCCTGCCTAATTTAAGGATGGTTGGATCGGATTCTAAATTTATACAATTAAGATAAAATATTTAAATATCAAATTGGATTACGAGGAGACCACAGATTCTGGTTGGGTCGGATTCTAAATTTATACAATTGAGATAAAAATATTTAAATATCAAGTTGGATTACGAGTAGACCACGTGAGTCATATAATCCGTCACCCCCGTCACCCCCCCCCCCCCCCCCCCCAACCCCCCCAAGTGTCGGGAAGAGTATTACGGCGCCGAGATCGTCAGTCTTGATACTCTTGATCAGATGTCCCGTGGTCCGGCGGTTCGAGTCTTCTCCTTGACCTCTTCTCCACGGGGTCCGTCCTGGAAAAGACCCAACGGGGCGGAGCCGAGCTGTCGTGTACTTTTGGGAAGCTTGCGGCGCAACAAAGCACAGCCCCAGTTTGTCCTCCGGTCCCTCTCGGGGCCAGGCGGTCGGTCCCCGTGCCCGTCCTCTGCCGTGCGCACTGCACTGCACTGCACTGCTGCGTACTGTGGAGAGAGTGCGGAGTCTGGCCGAGGCGAGTCCAACCTTGCCCTGCTGAAACCGATAGGGTGAGGCGAGGTTACGGTGCAGCCAGGCGGTCCACTCCCGGGCGCAGGGTCAGTGCCCGCTCGGCGCTGGCACGGATGATGGCGCTCTCGCATTCTGCTCCGTCACGTACTACCACCGTGCGGCACAGCCGCAAGTGTGCAGGAGGCGCCGTAGAGCAGAAGCGGATCGAGGCAGCGAAGAGCCGCCGCCGGCGGAGTTTCCCGGCGGCGAGGTGCCTCCCGGGCCGTGCGCGGGCGTGGCGTGCTTCCCCACCTTCTTCTTCTGGCGCCACCTCCCTCGTCGCGTTCAGAGATCCCAAAACGACAAGAAGACGGGGGGCAATGAACACGCGCTGGGCGTGCTGCTCAGATCTGCAGCCGCGAGCGCGAGCGCGAGCATCTCATCTCATCTCGCTCGCTACCAACTTCAGACGGCCTGCTTCCATTCCGTGGAATAGAATGAACCCTACCCCCGAATCCGAGTCAAACAGCTCGCGCAGCCATGTGCCGTTGCCCATTTTGGATTTGATTTTCGAACGGGGACGCTCGGGCCCAGGGCCCGCTGCGCAGCGTCAGCGGCGGGCGCCCCACCACCAGCGGAGCCCGGTGGCGTTTTGCGTTTATTACCAGCAGAGGGATTGGTTGATTAATTAGGCCTTGGGATCATCTATTGTAGCCCACTAGCCCTTGAGATCTCATCTCCCACATGCAAACACGCTCGAATTAACTTTACTGTGTACTGCGCCCAAAGTCGCCGAGCAAAAGCTTCGAACCCACCAGCCCACCTCGCACCTCCAGCGCGACTCCCCGTGCCCCCACCGCGTTAAAATCCCTATCCCCAAAGTACCCCTCCATTCTCCCCGTAATCACTGCCTGTTAACCCCGAGGGCGAGGCACCGAGCCCGCTGCCCCTGACGGGGGGCGGTTCCGTCATTTCGTGCCTAAATCTCAGTCACCTAAACCCACCCCACGACGCCCCTATCGCTCTCGCCTGGCCGCTTCTTCTTCCCCTCTTCAGTTCCCCTTCCCCGCGGCAGCTGCAACCGTGCTGCGACCTCGCTCGCGGAGCCCCAGGGTATGGCGGCCCTGTGATTCGCTGCCGCGCGTAGCTTCGCTGGTTCCGGGAGCAGCGGCCGCAATGGCGGCGCTTCTGGCTCTGGCTCTGGCGCTGGCGGTGCTGGCGGCCGCGGCGGCGCTCAACACGGACGGGCTGGCGCTGCTGGCGCTCAAGTTCGCGGTGTCCGACGACCCGGGGGGGGCGCTCGCCACGTGGCGGGACGCGGACGCCGACCCCTGCGGCTGGGCGGGGGTCTCCTGCGCCGACGGCGGCGGGGGCCGCGTCGCGGGGGTGGAGCTCGCCAACGCCTCGCTCGCGGGGTACCTCCCCTCCGAGCTCTCGCTGCTGTCCGAGCTCCAGGAGCTCTCGCTGCCCTACAACCGCCTGGCGGGCCAGATCCCGGTCGCCGTCGCCGCGCTGCAGAAGCTCACCACGCTCGACCTCGCGCACAACCTCCTCTCCGGGCAGGTTCCGGCCGGGATCGGGCGGCTTGTGTCGCTGGCCCGGCTCGACCTCTCCTCCAACCAGCTCAACGGGTCGCTGCCCCCGGCGATCGCGGGGCTCCCGCGGCTCTCCGGCGTGCTCAACCTCAGCTACAACCACTTCACCGGCGGGATCCCGCCGGAGTACGGCGGCATCCCGGTGGCGGTAAGCCTGGACCTCCGCGGGAACGACCTCGCCGGCGAGATCCCGCAGGTGGGGTCGCTCGTCAACCAGGGGCCCACCGCCTTCGACGGCAACCCGCGGCTGTGCGGCTTCCCGCTCAAGGTCGAGTGCGCCGGCGGGGTGAAGGACGAGCCCAGGATACCGGAGGCGAACACCGGCATGAGCGACCCCGGCGCGGCGGCGGAGGTGGGGAGGGGGCCGCAGAAGCGCCGGTCGTCGCCGGCGGTGCCCATCCTCGCCGCCATTGTCGTGGTGGCCATCGTGGCCGGCGTCGTGCTGCAGTGGCAGTGCAGGAGGCGGTGCGCCGCGGCGGCCAGGGACGAGGACAAGGAGTCGGCCAAGGAGAAGGGCGGGGCGGTCACGCTCGCCGGCAGCGAGGACCGGCGCAGCGGCGGAGGGGAGGAGGGGGAGGTGTTCGTCGCGGTGGACGACGGGTTCGGGATGGAGCTGGAGGAGCTGCTGCGGGCCTCCGCGTACGTCGTCGGGAAGAGCCGCGGCGGCATCGTGTACAGGGTCGTCCCGGGCCGCGGCCCCGCCGTCGCCGTCCGCCGCCTCAGCGAGCCCGACGACGGCGACAGCGACGGGTCCGGCGGCTGGCGCCGGCGCCGCGCGTTCGAGGCTGAGGCTGCCGCCATCGGCCGCGCGCGCCACCCCAATGTCGCCCGCCTCCGCGCCTACTACTACGCCCCCGACGAGAAGCTGCTCATCTACGACTACCTCCCCAATGGCTCCCTCCACTCCGCACTCCACGGTAAAAATTGTCAAAAAAACTCATTTCTTGCTACCGCATTGTATCCCACCACAGATCTTTTGTAACATCAGCGAGTCTTGTTTGTCCCAGGTGGCCCGACGGCGTCGCCGACGCCATTGCCGTGGTCCGTGAGGCTGTCCATCGTGCAGGGCGCGGCGCGGGGTCTGGCGTACCTGCACGAGTGCAGCCCGCGGCGGTACGTGCACGGCTGCATCAAGTCCTCCAAGATCCTGCTCGACGATGAGCTCCGCGCGCACGTGTCCGGGTTCGGCCTCGCCCGCCTGGTCGCCGGCGCGCACAAGACCGCCGCGGGCAACTCCAAGAAGCTCGGCAGCGCCGCCTGCGCGCTCCGCGGCGGCGCCGTGTCGTACGTGGCGCCCGAGCTGCGCGCCCCCGGCGGCGCCCCCGCCGCGGCCGCGACGCAAAAGGGGGACGTGTTCGCGTTCGGCGTCGTGCTGCTGGAGGCCGTGACCGGGCGCGAGCCGACGGAGGGCGAGGGCGGCATGGACCTGGAGGCCTGGGTGCGGCGCGCGTTCAAGGAGGAGCGGCCGCTGTCGGAGGTGGTCGACCCGACGCTGCTCGGCGAGGTGCACGCCAAGAAGCAGGTCCTGGCCGTCTTCCACGTCGCGCTCGGGTGCACCGAGCCCGACCCGGAGATGCGCCCGCGCATGCGCGCCGTCGCTGAGAGCCTCGACCGGATCGGCTGACCCCGGCGACGACGGGGCGCCGGCGGCCGCCACTGATCAACTAGGTCCAATCCAACGCATAAAGACTCGGTGTATGTCCTGTAGATTAGCAGCAAGCAATGTGGATTTAGAGGAGACGGTAAACGTAGGCAAGAATCATCTGGTCCGGTAGTGAATCTGAATCGCTCAACGTAGCAGCAGCTGCAGCCTTTGCAGCCATGCTTACTTTGGAATCTTTTGTGGCATTCTGTAGCTCATGATCTTGATTCCAAAGCAATTCTGTTACCAGAAATTTTCTATCGTTTTTGGCACTGCGTTTCTTGGGGTTGGAGACTGTTGAGTACTGTAGAGGGAAGAGAGCACAGTCGCTTGCTCTTTGCTGTGCTGTTTACCTTTAGCTGAATTGACTCTGAAAAGATGCGACAATGACACAAGGAGTGCTGTGCCCATCTGGTCGCTTGGTCAGTGCACTGTCCTTTTGCCTGTGCCGCTGTGTATCGTACTAGCATGCTGCATGCATAATAACAACAAGCAGGACGCCAGGGTCTGGGCCTCTGGGGGGTCGAGAGGATGATGGAGAAGACTGGGATTGGGATTGTTCACATTCTGTTTTGGAGTTCGTTATGAATCTCTCTCATAATTTAGTAGAACTAAACATGCCATGTCTTCTTGTAGATTTGTCTGCATCATGTACAATCACTATCATCAAAATACAAAGAAAAACAATCACCATCATGAAATGTTAGAGGCTGGTGCCTCACTAATCTGGAATGCCAAGCTACTATGCCATCTACCAATAATCATTTGCAGTGTCCTTCTATGTCACTTTAAAGGGTTGCAGCGCATGTGCTGATTTATCTGCATGCAAATGGTTCCGCATTTCCGTTAGCATGTCTAACGATTCCTTCACGTGCTTGACACCTTTGGATTCTCGAAGGAAGCCGTTGGCCTGCTGGATGGGCATATCATAGATGCCATCATGGACCCCTGGTAGTAGGATTCAACGCAAAGCATCATCATCTGCCAATATCAGGAGCGAATCTAGCGATGCCAAGCCACTCCCTCTTGTAGATTCTCACAATACAATGGTCTCCAATTCATTTGTGCCACTTAGCTATACCAAATGAACAGTACCAGCCCAACTCGAGAATTCGAAAGCTATTTCTGATGCATTCACGAACACAAACAAGTGTTTCAGAAGTGCCTCTGTGCTACGCTGTTCAGTGTTCACAGAGAACAACGAGGACCTGCTGCTGACGATGAGCACACATTTATAAACCTCCAGAACAGCTGATGGCCCAACAATTTCACTGGACGACAGCTACGACAGGTAGGGGACTATTTGACCTGTGAGCTGTGTGACACAGACAAAGGTTTGAATAGCAGTAAAGTGTCCGCACCAACCTTCCAGGCCACATTCAACAGATGCAACAGAAGGCAGCAACTAATTGCTTGCAATTAGCAAGCTTATGGTTCAGTAGACCAGTACACAAAAAGTCAGAAAGAGGCCCCCATCTTATCATACTCTAATAACCTTCCGACTGCAGGTTCATAAAAAACTAACACCATTCTTTCATAGAGCCGGCAAGTCTAGTACACATTTTGAATGAGCATGTGAAGGGCACCTCGACAAAGAATCGGTTTGGAATTGAATTTGCAACAGAATCCCGTGTGGTCCTCCAGCTCAATCATATGCTCATTTGTCACAGCAAATAGTAGAAAACTAGTCTTTCCACTCTATGCGTGTTCCATCAAATTGTTCTTAGACTGAAGTTTTCATGCGTAAATATCCTCTGCTGGGAATAGTCCCTGTGCTTCTTCCGGGAGCATAGGTTGATACTGGAGCTGCTCGTAGTTCAGCTGCCTGGCAGCTTCATACAGGGCGATTCCAACGCTGACAGAGAGATTCAGGCACCGCACATAGGTTTCCACCATGGGAATTCGGACCGTTCCACCGCCTAGGCCTTCTCTACAGCAATCCTCAAGGGCTTGTTGAGGTAATCCTTTCGTTTCAGAACCAAAGACTAGCCAGTCTCCTGGCTTGTACGAGAAATCCTAAGCCAAAATATGAAGACAAGTCAAGCAAATTCTAAAGAATCTGTGCTGCAGGTTTATAATGGGTGTATACAAAAATAAGGAGATCAGATAAAGTCAACGTGCTTCAGTTCAAAACAACACTAATTCATGCCATTTCCCGATAAGAACAATGCAGTAGTGTGAGGAACAATTTGGTATATGTAGCCATTACAGTAATATGAGCAACCATTACTTACTGAATGAATGCTTGTTCCTCTTTTGGTAAATGCCAACAGCCTTTTTTCTCCTTCCTAATGTAAACAAAAACATTATATAAAGATACAGCTTAATCAGAAGTTATATTGACCAGAGAAAAGAAAAAATGTGGTACCTGCTTAATGAAATAATCACGGAAGTCATCCCAGGAGTCATGAATCTTGACAACAACATATCTTAGTAGTAGTGATTAAGGTAGCATATTGATGAATGAGAAAAGGACAGAAAATGTCTATTTGAATGGATGGATTCTGCCAATACTCTTCCCTACCAAGATTTACCACTTTGCAATTCATATACTAAATTAAGTATCATATAAATAGTTGATAGCTTACATCCAATGAAAGGATACGGCCAATAATCCAATCCTGCACGCTTCAGTTTCGTGTCATCTACCTTAAAACCTAATGGCTAGAGAGAGAGAAAGATCAAATATGATTTCAGTGAACACAACGCTCCATATGGATGACAATACAAGGCAACAAAGATGACAAATTACTGATGCTGTCCACCTCTTTGGTTAAGAACACAACAAAGAAAACAGCAAACAGCACTAACCTTACCCCGACAAGATGCAGGCCTACTGCAGATGCAGCACACGTCCTTGCAGTGGACCCTGTATTTCCTGGGATCTACAAAGTACAATCATCCGAAATTCAACAAAGAAGAGGTAACCCAAATAATCAACTCATCGGTTTTAGTGTGTACATGTCTAATGTGCAATAGCAATTCACTCTCCTATTTCCACTGATCAAAATAGTAGCAGTGTCAGGATTTACTACACAACGCAGCTCCTTGCAGAGGCATAATAATAAATAAAAAATTTAGCAGACAAAATCGATGCAGCAGATCAAAGTCTAATCCACGTGACTGTAAAATTTGAGCTTAGAATGCCAGAAAGAAAAACATGGTTTACAGAAATTACCAATGCCTATAATTAGCACCCGCAACCACCATCATCAGTATATATAGCGCATGTTTCTCGACACTGAATCATTCGCACGCCCAGATCCTAACTAGTAACTCGTACAAGTACTTTGCAATCAAACACAGAAACAGAGCCGCAATAGCAGTTACCAGCGGCGAAACCAGCACGACATGAAGCATCCTCCTGGCGCACGCCACCTCCGCGCCGCTCCCCACTGGCCCAATCGCGGCGCCATTGCCATTCCCGCTCGCAGCGACTGCAAACACGCAGCCGCAAACACGTTAGGAGGGACGCCGCGAAGGATGGCGCCGAGAGGGGCAGGAGAACGGGGACGAAGCTCTCGCCACGCACGGGAGCAGAGAGCAGGGGAGCAGGAGGCCGCACCCACGCGGCGCTGCCGCCGCTCGCCCCGAGCGGCCGCGAGCCAGCCGCGTTTGAATCCGCCGCCGCAGTAGTGGTGGTGGTGGCCGAGTGCGCGCAGCCGCAGGCCGGCCTCCATCTCGCTTGCGCCGCCCTCGGGTGGCTCGGTTCGTAATCCGACGCGCCGGCAGCGGCGGGCGCCTCCTTGTCCGAGGGATAAGGTGGAAGCGAAACGGCTCCGGATACTGGAGTGGGCCTTTTGGGCTTTCTGTCCGATGGTTGTGCTTTTATGGGCCTACAAATTGTGAAGTGGATTGGAACTGGGCTTGGGCTTTGAAGCTACTTAAATCTGCAGTGGGCCTACCTGCATTTCGATGGACGGCCCGGGTGTGACGTTGATACCGAGAGGCCCAATCATTAAAATTGGGCCTAATCATGACGAGAATTGTGTGCTGGATCCGCGCGCGCCGTGCGTGACCTTTGATCCCCAGAGGCCCAGAAGTTGCGAACATCATCATCTCTAACTTCGATGTTTTAAAGTTTCAAAAAAAAAACATTGACATTTAGAAATTCCGACAGGAAAAAAAGATGCATTTGCGATTGCGAAGTGCCCTATTAGGTGCCGAGTCACGAGGGGCTCACGAGAGGAACACAATTCCGGCCACGATTCACGTCGAGCAGCCACATAGCAGTGTCCCCGGAGTGGCTTTTTATCAGAAATCGGAACAAGAAAAGCAGCAGGCAAAAAGTTCTCGAGCTTTGTATCAGTGTTCGGAGGGCGAGTATCCAGCAGCCATCAGGCCGGAACAGGCATCTGCATCTCGCATCAAATTCAAAAGACAAGCACGAAGCATCCGCATCCATGCACATTCCATGCGAGCTGAGCCGTCACACGCCAATCTCGGACAGATTCGGCTGCTCCTGTACGACCGAAATGGCAACACACTCGCCACCCGTAAAAAGGGCCCGGATAATTGTTTCTGCAAGAGGCGTTGTGGGATGATGAAGACGGCTCGGGGTTATCGCCATGGCGAAACCCTATGAATCGCACCGATCATCTTCTCTTCTTGTTATCGTGTGCAGGTAACCCAGGGGAGGGACCGGGCCGTTTGAGGAAGCGCCAGAATAAGCATCCTCGCTGAGATACAGCCATGGAGGTGATGAGCACAGCTGCTTGCCGACCACGGCGCACGATTCCCGAGGTGTGTACTTGTCAAAAATTCTGATGCTTACTGGCTAATTTGTTCAGAGAATTATTGCATGCATGATTGTTACCTTTGCATTACTGCACGTAGTATAGTATCTAGATCACGCCGAGCAATCGTTGTTGTCAAGAAAAATTAAAATCCTTCCATTTCACCATTTGCAAGTAGTTTCTTGCCTCTCAGTGTGTGAGTTTCTGAATTCTGATGCAGCAACGATAAAGTACGGCAGGCGCTAGGGGAACATCCAAGGTCACAGCTCATGCGATGGCTACGCATGCGGACGTGGAGCCACATGGCTGGCAGTATCTCCGGCCACCGGGGTCGCGTGAGATGAGCGGCTCGATCCGATGGGTGGATTCCATCTGGGCGCAACCGTATTAAACTCGATCGGAACACCCTCGCCGAAGAAGACCAATTAACAAACTCCCTCGTCAGGGCAGAACCAGCTGAGATCGGATGCCACCTACTGTACGAGACATCTCGATCTAGGCGAGATCCGGCGTCTTTTCTATACTGCCACTGCGTTCGTTTCAGAGCTAGCCCACTTGCAAGGTTGGCCACTGCCTGCCTGCAGACACCGAGAACAAGGTTGGCTATCCAGCGACCTAGGGTTCGTGCAAGTGCGCAACGAACAAGGTGCGGGTTGCCGGTTTGCCGCGCTGGATCGCCAGCATTTGCTTGGCTTTTTGCCATCAGTTTGTATCATGGTTTTAAATCACCGGCTAAGACGTTTAACGGTAGAGCTGCCGTTATGGCGTTGTGCGAGCTATAGCCGGCTTTAGCGGGCTAAATATCATAGCGGCTGCCATTTCTAGCAGCTATAGCCGGCTATTTAAATTTAAAATATTGGTTTGTATAATATGGCACCTGACTACCGACCAAGCGGAAACTACCTCGGAGTCGGCCAGTTTCTATACGATCAAGGCCCAGCCAAGTTCCCTGGCGTACGTTGCCAAGTGAAAACTACCTGATAGAATTATCAGTATTGTTTAGCAGATGTGTACTGTGCTACGGTTGCAACTTAATTTGTGCATGCACCCTGTCAGAATGTTATTTCTTTTTTAGGTTAAAAAAGGGAGAATGGCATCTTTCTCGCCTCCAGTAATTGGATGCAGTAACTCTGTTCCTGATTGAATTAGCTCATGGATGCAGTTGTGATTTGTCCCCTTGCACTTTCTACCGACGATGAACTGGAATGGCGAGGTGTAATCGTTGCGCTAGTGCTAGATATAGATCAGAAATCATCGGAGCCGACAAGGATCTATCCGTGCATCAGTGCATGATCAAGTACGCGGTAGACAATCACAGGCTGTAGGGACTAGCTAGCTAGGGAGCAAGACACGGTGATGGGGGTCTCCAGCGACCAACATGGTCACCTCACCTCACCTGGCCCGCTAGCCAGGCGCTCAAGGTGGCGCGGCCCCCACGCGCCAGTCAGATCAGCATCACGGGGGGGCCCGCCCTCCATAACCCCCGATCGAAACTGCTTTTTAATTGCGACGCTGTCAGGTTTGATGATCTGACGGCGAGCACGAACGAAGCACCTCTTGGCGCTGCCTCTGAAGAGCGTCCTGGGGCTTGGCGGCTCTCTTGGGCCTCTGCTTTTTTTTTTTTCTCGCCGCGCGTGTGGCCCACGTGAGCGAGCCTCCTGCTTCGCTCCTCCGCTTTACCGGGTTCGGGTTCAGGGCGGGGCGGAAAAATATTCAGAGATCGAGCAGATTGGATCTCCGCGTCACCATCTATCTCCTGCCCCTTTTTTAAAAAAATTATTTTCTTGTTGGGTTAGAGCAGAATAGCAGACTGTGACAGTGTTACTCATATGAGCTCTGATAATACATCTCACATCTTGCGGCGAACTCTGAGCGCGCAGAGTTCGCACAATTTCTGAATCGAGAAATCCAGCTCCAAACATGGTAACGGGACATGTTGAGCTGTGAGGTTCAGGCGAGCAGGAGCTACCCTCCCCGGGCGCTGCTTCTGGCTTGGATCCGAAATGGCGGCCACCTGCCGCTGTCCCTCGCGTGTCCTCCGCGCCCGGATACATCTCGCATCTCAGGTGTTGGGGGATGGAACATGGGAACCAGATTAGACCACCGCCATGTTCCAGTTTTTTTAATTTCTCGGTTTTTTTTTATTTGAGATTCGAGATGTAGACTGTCCACAGTCCATCGTTGAAGAGCTCGACATCTGCTGCCTGCCTTTGTTACTCCATCAGGTCACTTGAACCGTTTTGGATGTCTACTGCCGGCGTAAGTTCAGTGGCAGGTCATCCACTTTCTCAACCGAAATGGGTTCACAAGTCAAGACCCATTCCGATGAATCCAGCTTTTTTTTAAAAAAAAATCCGATGAATCCGCGGCGTACGCGTACGCCGGCAGCTACCAAAAGAGACGAGAAGGTACGGCGCGCGCGCGGTCGCTCGCTTGCGCCCGTGATCTAGCGGCGGCGTCGTGCACACGGGGGTACAAGACGCGACCAATGATTGGCGGCGGTGCATGCCACGGCGAGGGGAAGTGGGTTCGGCTCGAGGCGGCCCAAGCTTTTCGCGCGACGGGACGCGCCGCGCGGCGGCCGGCGGGTCAGGGCCGTGGCCGATTCGGCGCCGCCGGGACGGGACGTGACGGACGGAGAACGAAGGAGCGGCGGCCAAAAAAGAAGGGGAGAAGAAGAAAAAATGTAAACACGGCTCACTCGTGTCATCGTCAACCGCAGGGCTTTCCCCAAGAAACCTCCATCGTTAAACAACGGCACAGTTAGTCAACCCTCTGAGCTGCACACGGACGACTCCAGTTTTAAGAAACGCCCACCCCGTCCTCGTGCTGCCATTTTAAAATCAGCCAGCCTATAGCCCGCTCGCAACCACAACCAGGAGCCAGCCAGCTATAAGCAGCTGCTGCATCGGTGGAGCCGTTGACTAACGACCAGCACCAGAGCGCTACTAAATAGTCCACCAAAGGTAGGCCACGTCACTAGTGGTAGCTACAGAAAGAGGGGCTCTTGTAGCTAGCTGCTCGCGCCACGCGGAACGGCCGGAGATAAAGGCGGCGGTGTCGGCACGTCCGGCCGCCCAGCCTTGATGCCGCGGTGACGTCGCCGCTCGACCGCCGGCGTCATGCCCGCGCGCGCTTTGGACGGTAGCGCGGGCCGGCCGGTGCGGCGGCGGCAACCGCGGCGCCTCCTTTTTTTTTCCCCCGGAACGCGGCGGCCGTGCCCCGGTGACGCAACGCGACTGCGCGTCGGCGGTTCCGTTGCTTCGGAGAACGGGGCGTGCGGTTGCCCGGTCCCGATCGGCATGGCGAGGCCGGCACCTTTTCTGGTTACCAAGTCATTTCCGCTTGGAAAGGTCGTCTTAGTGAGGCTTTTCCCTTTTCTTTCTTTTTTCTTATTTTCTTTTTGTTTAGGGAGGCATGGGTGGAGCTCTCTTTGCTTGGCTGTTTGGTCATTTTACTGTTTTTGTGCGTGGGCGTGCTTGTGAGCGTCGTGTTCTTTTTTTTTTGCAAAGTCTCTGTCGCGTGGAACTAGTATGGAACTAAATTCTCTAACACAAAACCTAGCTAATTGAATAGTTCTTCTCAAGTTGGAATTTTTTTTGCTATACATACTTCTCGCTAACTACCGCAATTTGTAACGCTTTCATAAGCTAGTTTTCAGATCTCAACCTTTGTTTGTTATTTACTCGATACCGTAGGATGTCGGGGATTCTATGTTCAAGGTTTATTACTTAACTGGTCAGGATATAATTGCTACCAATGCTATCATAAGAAAAGGAAAAAAAATGCTCGCATTGCATTTTTTGTTGTTTCTAATTCTGATTTTGTCATCTCATGTATCTCATAAAGGTTAAAGTGTGGCTACAAAGTGATGTGGGTGAAATGAGCGGAAGAATACTTCATCCTAGTTGTCAGGGGAAAAATTAACGATCTCCTGATGACCATCACGACGACGATCATGGAGGCCCGGGCCCACCTGCGGCGACAGCAACCGCCGTCAGCCCAACGTGGGAGAGAAGCGCTCCGCTTCGCTCGACCAAGTTCTTCAGGGTCAGATGCTCCCGATCCCTCGGCGGCCAGGCTCCGCCTCGCCCGACCCCTCGCCACAAGGGTCTGCCTCGCCCGACCCAGGGCGTAGACGGTCGGACTCACCCGGGCCCACCAGGCGAGTGTCAGCCTCGGACACAGGCCGGAAGATACGAGCACGGATCTCGTGGGCCCCCCGCCGGCCTTGCCATAAATGCGTCGCGGCTCTGGCGCGCAGAAAGGCGCCCGCGCCCTCGACGTGACCGGTCACAACTACCTGCACGAGACCGTGTAGCGCACGCTACAGTGGCACAGTCTTCCCTGATTCGCCACCAGGCACCCATGACCTGCATCGTCTGGCACAGGAGCATGTCTGACCGTCCTCGCGCACGCCTGACCGTCCTCGTACCCACCTACTCGTCCTCGCGCCCCGCAAATCCAGCGACAGGGACGGGACGCCCGCGCCGCGCAGGCCGTTAGCAGGGTAACAGGGATAGCCGTCTGCCCCGACGGGACGGAGGCCACGACCAACGCCATCATCACGCACGCCCGCCGGCACCGGCCCCCGAGGAGATCAGCGACAAGATTGGAGGAAGCCGTCCTTCCCTGGCGGATGTACCGACGGAGCCGAAAGCTGAAGTCGGCCATGGCGACCAGGGGGCACAAATCTTCCCTTTGAACTTATTTCTCTCTCTCTCTCCCTTCGCCTGTCTCACCTGTAACCCGGTCGCCCCTCTTGTACTATAAAGGGAAGGCCGGGGGCCGAGGGGGGGGGGGGGAGAAAAAACCTAGACTCTCTCACATACACACTCACTCTCTTCCGCACGGGTTCCTTCTTCCCTGGCGAGAAGAATACACTCCCACCATTAGAGCTTCAGTACACACCCAAGAGACTTGGGACCGGTTCCCTCTCTCGCCTTTTTGTAACCCCTACTACAGATCCCGCGTGGGCAACACGAGCAGCTCCCCATACTGGACGTAGGGCTTCTTCTTGCCCGAACCAGTCTAAACCCTGTATCACCCGCGCAAGCATCTGGAGCCGTACGCGCATAAAAGAAATTTACTAGTCTAAGTCTTATCCGCTAATCTTGATAACGACACTAGTTTTCTGCATGAGAAATCCAATGTTAATGTTCGTGGAATACTAGTATCCCCAATGAGCTCCTTATCAAATTCACCATACGATCTAGACGTGACAAAAAACTTCTGCCGTACTCTAGATTGTATCATCATTTTCTCCCGAATTCACGGGTGCTCGTATGTGTTCGCGAGTGAACAATGTTTTTCACCTGTCACCATCCACGGTGTCATTTTTTCAAGATCTACACAGGATACACAAAGGTGTTACGTGTATCCACAGAAATTTCCACACGATCAATCATTTCCAACCTGCAGCATAGACGGGGGTGGGAGCTCAACGCGCCGGCGACCTTTTTTCACGCCAAACTGTCAACCAAGGGGCAGATCCGTAATCTCGTCCCCGGGCGGTCACTCCAAGCGAAAGCACCGGCGCAGCGACCCATCCGTCCGTGGACCATGCCCCGGCATCGTCTTCTCCCTGGAGCCGAGGGCAGTCTCGTCACTTCCGCCCTCCTTCCTCTCCACCGAGCTGGCCGCGAGCGATCGCCAAGAGTTCCCCCTCACTCCCACACATATAAAATTTGCTCCACGCACACGCACACGCACACAGTCGCCACCCACCCCCCCACAATCCAATCCGTGAATTAAACTAGTGCCGCAAAAGCAGAGCAGAGCACCCCCCCCCCCCCCCCCCCCCCCCCGGCCCCACCCAAGTCACCACCACCGCTTCTTCTCGGTTCTGCTGCTGGCTCTCCCTCCTTTTCCTCCCCTTCTTCTACCACCGCCGTACAAAAGCTGTGGATAGGGAGAGATAGGGAGCAGCTTGGGGAGGCTGGTGGAGATATCGAGCGCAAAAAGCAATTTGGCGCTGTGTTCGTCGGCTGGAAAGTTCTGTTTTTTTTTCGTGTCTCGGGGTTCGTTGGATTGCTTGGGGTTGATTCGCTGGGGGTTTGTGTTGCGGGCTTCTGTGCGTGTGGGTGCGGCCATGGCGGGGAGGCGGTGGTAGTGGTGGCCGTGTGGTTCTTGATTCCGCGGTGGGTTGTCGGGGAGAATTGGTGCTCGGGAGTGGAGTGGGGAGGGGGGATTAGGAAAGGGGAGATACAGCCGGGGCGGTGAGGTGATGTATGGCTCGCCGGTGTCCAAGGATCTGAACCTGCCGGTGCAGCCGCCGATGACATCGTCCGGGCTGCTGCGCTACAGATCGGCGCCGAGCACGCTGCTCGGCGAGGTCTGCGAGGACTTCCTCCAGCCCGGGCCGCGCGCCGGCAGCCCCGACCACGGCGCCGACAACGTCTTCTCCAGGTTCCTGGCCGACCACCAGATCAGGGACAAGCCGCCGGCGCCGACGCCGCATGCCCCCGCCGCGGCGCACTTCCCGGACGCGGCCGCCATGGCCTCCCGGCAGCAGCAGATGATGTTCCACTCCCAGCAGCAGCAGCAGCAGCAGCAGCAACAGATGGCCGCCTTGGAGTCCGGGCTCTACCGCACCGTCAGCTCCGGCATGGAGGCCCCCACCGCCGGCGCCAGCAGCCTGATCCGGCAGAGCAGCTCCCCCGCCGGGTTCCTCAATCATTTGAACATGGACAACGGTTGGTCCCTCCTTAACCCGGCCTTCTTTTGGTACTCCCATAGTTGCCACTCCTGCCATGCTCGCTCCCTGCGCGGCAATTATTGCCGCTCTGTTCTTGGCGAGTTCTTGTTGGAAACGTTTCTATTTCCGGAACTGAGCGCGCCCGTCCTTGCCGCGCCGTTTTGCTCAATTCAGGGTATGGGGGCATGCTGCGGGCCGGGATGGGCGTCGGCTTCAGGAACGGCGCCAGCGCGGCCGACTCCACCTCCGGCGGCGGGGGCGGCAGGCTCAAGGGCCAGCTCAGCTTCTCGTCGCGGCAGGGCTCCCTGATGTCTCAGATCTCGGAGATGGGCAGCGAGGAGCTCGGCGGGAGCAGCCCCGAGGGCGCCGGCGGCGGCAGGGGCTACATCCCCGGGTACCCAATGAGCTCCGGGTGGGAGGACTCGTCGTCGCTCATGTCGGAGAACCTGCCCGGGATGAAACGCCCGCGGGACCCGTCGGAACCTGGCCAGGTGCGTGCATCTCCGGCGGCCGCCCGTCCACTGTTCTATCGCTTCCATTTCTCATAGCATATCTAATGACGATGATTGATCGGCGGTGCAGAGCGGCCTGACGCAGCAGTTCAGCCTGCCCAAGACGTCGTCGGAGATGGCGGCCATTGAGAAGTTCCTCCAGTTCCAGGACGCCGTGCCCTGCAAGATCCGCGCCAAGCGCGGGTGCGCCACGCACCCGCGCAGCATCGCCGAGCGGGTGAGCGAGCTTCCTTGCTTAAATCTCAGCCCGCGGTTGAGCAATTGGCTGACGCCTCGATCTCTCTGACCAATGATGGCCATCCAGGTGCGGAGGACAAAGATCAGCGAGCGAATCAGGAAGCTCCAGGAGCTCGTGCCCAACATGGACAAGGTAACTGACCTCACCTCACCTCACTGCGCATCCTGTAGCCCTGCCCCTGCGCCAATCCCGGCTCGTCTCATCTCCCCAATAGGAAACACTAGGCGATAGATCAGTAGTCTCTGTGGTTCGCAAATCTGCCATGCCATGCGAGGCGAGGACCACCCTTCCAGAATTGACCGGTGTGTGTACTTCCCATTCCCTGCAGCAAACCAACACCTCAGACATGCTGGATTTGGCCGTCGACTACATCAAGGATCTCCAGCAGCAGGTCAAGGTACACGATCTCGCCACCGGATTACTCTTACTCCCCCAGCAAATGATCACTCTTTGTCGGTAGTTTAGCTGCAAAGGTCAACTTGCCGTCGCCAGTGACGTCCAAATCAAGAAGCCGCGATCTGCCCTGCGGCTGACGGCGAGGGTCACCTGCAATCTGCTTTTTTACCTGTTCTTATCCGCATCACACGATCGAAAAACAAAAAAAAAACCGAGCTTTTTTTATAATAAAAAAACTGAGCTTTGACAGTGATCTGCTCGTCCATTGAAGGTGCTGAACGAGAGCCGCGCCAGCTGCACCTGCTCGGCGAGCAAGCAGCAGCGGCAGTTCTCGTGCTGAAGCCCCAGGGCGCCTTCACCGTGCAAGACACCTGGAGAGAGGCCTCGGGAGACGTCGTCGTCGTCATTTGGATCTTGGGATTGTTGATGGGGGTTGCAGAACAGAACCGTAGCTCTCGTTTCTCTGGGTCGTTGGAGTGGAGGCTGCAGAACGGTGAGAGCTTCAGAGCGCCGGGCCGGGGGCTGGAGCGCAGGAGCAGTGGCATCATCAAGCATTCAAGCGTGTGGGATTGGGATTGGGGGAGAGGCGTGGGAGGGAGGGGGGAGAATTGTATAGTAATTAGTTTTCGCTGTAACTTTTGCTATATATATACCGTCCTGCACGCCCATGTCCAATTGCATCGCGCCATTTCCGTAGAAAGTTACTGCTGTGCTTCTGCATTTTTACTGTTAGCAGCAGCTGTTGCAGAAGTAGCGCCATTTTTAGACTGTTCCCACACCAACACCTCTCGTTCTTGTCCCAAAAAAAAAGAAAAGAAAAGAAACGAAATCCTTCTCGTGGCCAATAAATCTTGCATTGCATTGGCGTCGTCCCTTGCTTCTCGGCCACGCCGCTGCAGGACCATGCGCGATCTGGGTTAGGTTTCCATGAAGCGGTGAGAGCGAGAGGCGTTTTACGGTAGCGCGACCGAAGCTTCTCTTGCAGTTCCTCAATCCTCCAAGCTTTCCAAGAGACTATTTTAATCGGCCTTCTTCTCCGGCGACGTCGAGGCGAGTTCAACGGGCCCAGCGGGAGGAGGTTCTCAGGTTCGTCGAACGCGGGCAGTTTTCTTTTCCGTGAACTGTCGCTGTCCGTCCATCTACTTCCTTGTTCTCATATCGAAGCGAGACCCGAAACCTGTGGGCATGGCGGCACGGCGGCGGCCGCCGCGGGAACTCGATCGAACTGCCCCCCGAGTATTTGGGGGCCGTGCTTTTTTCTCTGCTCTGTTCAGACGCTTGGTCGTTCCGTTTCCGGCGTTCAGGCTTGGGAGGAGGAAAACGGAGAGGGAAAGGAAAGGTGATGGGTGCGTGTGGGGACTCGGGGAGGCGACGGGGGTGCGCGTCAATTCGTGAGAGCGGCCGGCGTCCGGCCGGGCCGGCGCGTCGCGCGCGGTCGCTCACGGGCCGCGAAGATCTTCGCTTCGCTTCGTGGGGATAAGGTCGGAGAGCTGAGGAAAAAGATTCATGGCCAGGCAGGGGGAAAAAAAGGCTACCTTTTGTGCCCATGTCCTCTCATAATTTCATCGGCTGTGATCTTCATGAATGAAAACTTTGAATTTTCGAAAACATCGTTTGTTTTTGAACGCAATCGAACGTTATTTGTGGAACAAGTAAGTGCGTGTGTGTCCATGGATGTGTGGATCCGTGTACCTGGTAGGTTTCGGTAGGCCGGAGCAGGATGGATGAGATTGAGATCCGCCTTTGCGGATACTTTCTTGACGCGCACGCGAGTACCTGGATCCATCGATGATGAAGCCCTTCTTCCGCCATCGCCGAGTCGTGGGTGGGCGGAGCGGGCGGCGTGGAGTGCGCGGCCGGGCGGCCGCGTGGTCCCCCGGGCGGGCCGGGCGTGCGGACGCGCCGTTTTCCGAGACGGAACGCGTCAGCGGCGGCGCGGGCTGGCGGGATCGCGGCCGTCGGATCGGGGCGCGGGCGGAACCCCTTTTCCGTGCGGCGGCGGCCGGCGAAAGCGACGCCTCTCTGCCCGTGTGTCTTCGCCGCCGCCGCCGCCGTGTGGCCCGGGGAGGGCCGGAGGGGTCGAGGGGGAGCCGCCCGCGCGCGTGGCCGGCGGCCGTTTTGACGGCGCTGTCGCGCGCCGGGAGAAAGTTTGGCCTGCGCTTGTCTTTTCGCGGCCCATGTCACGGTTAGCCGGAGTGGTTCCAGAACAAACGGAGCCACGCACACACATGTAGTCAGGGATTTGGTATTTTGGGGCTTAATAAGGAGGTCTGAAATTCCAAATGCAAGGAAATGACGCAGTGGAAGCTTCAAGTCATCAAGTGAACTGAATTTTCACCTTTTGCTTCACGTGAAAGAGCACCACCGTTGGCTTCCGGGGGGAGGGAAATGACGGAGGCGGCGCAGGACGGGCAGGGTAGAGACCAGAGGGACAGAGGTACCTGCGGTGACGGTGAAAGGAAGTTGACGGCCAGCGTTTGTTTCCCCGCCGAGCGTGCCTTTACACCGCCCTCGGATCTCCGCAGTCTCCACGCGTCCTTTTTCCGGTGCCCTGTCCTGGGTACGTACCGGCCGTGCGCGCTGCTCCCGGTTCCCGTTGCCACCCCTGCTCCGGTGCAACGCATTCAGACTCGCACGGCGCGGGCGCGGGCGTTACGTACGCTGACCATTGGATCGGGAGAAGGCTATCATTGGGTCGTAAACCCCGCACCTCTCTTTCTCTCTCTCTCCAAGACTTGAACCAGCCTACTACGTAGTATACTAGTACTCCTAGATGGTAGGCCGCGTCGGAGAGAAGTCAAAGGTTACAGAGCTTGGCTCGATTAAAATAGCGGCCAGGTCAACCCGCGCGATTTGTCAACCCCATAAAATAAAGACCGCTACCAGCTCGACGGCCGATGTCAACGCCGGCCGGCCGGCGACCTTAATGTGGAGTACACGCTGGCCGCTGGATGCACTACGGCGGCGGAAGATTCTTGGGACGGGGACGGGACGGCGATGCCAGTCGATGTCGATCCCCCAGATGCATCCGCCCTGGCGGTGCAATTGGCCAAAGCTCACCGGCGTACGCCCCGATACAGACTGCGACCCGCGCGACGACCGGGACGGAGGGAGTATCCAGAACACCCTTCGATCCGATGCTACTGCTTTGTACGGGCAGCCCGTACCGTACCGACTCGACCCCGCCGTACGTTGAATAACCGAAAGCCCACAAAGGCGTCTCGGACGGGTCGCCAACGCACCGAGGAATAAAGTGCTCCTGGGCCAGTCGACCACCGTGCCGAGAAGCAGACGCTCGAGATCCCGACGCGGCGTGCATGAGTGACCCGGCAAAAGGAAAAGGCGAACGAGTGCGCGGCGCACGCAGGTGGCATCATGTCAGGCAGGGGCTCCTCCGTCCAGCGACCAGACGCTGCTACTACGTCCGATCGATGGAGCAACATGCTTGGCGCAGCCTTTTCTGCGTCCATGTGCCCGCCCTACGGGACGCGCCATCAGGATCAGGCACAGTGCGCTGCTGCAACTTTACTCGCCCCGGCGCACCTCCCCAACCCAATGCAAACCCGACGTGGCGAGCCAGGTTATGCCGCCGTACTTTTTGCAATTTAGCTTTTTTTAAAAAAAAAATCATATTTATATCTCTGGAGAACTTATTTTCAAATTTGGATCCTGGGGCTCGGCGTTTATTTTCAAATTTGGATCCTGGGGCTCGGCGCCGAGGTAACACGTCTCGGTGCCGCGATCTATGGCGTCGAGACCCCTTAACGATGTCGTTGATATGGCATCGACTTGGCGGAGATCACGGCGCCGAGTTCGGCGCCACAGATCACGGCGCCGAGTTCGGCGCCACAGATCACGGCGCCGAGCCCTTTTCTATACAGCGCGGCCGCTTTCTCTCTCTTCCCACGCCATATTCTTCTCTTGCTCCTCCTCCGGCCTCCGTCCCGCCGCCGCGGCTCCGACGCTGGCCGTCGCACCGCCGTCCCGCCGCTGCGCCCCGGGCCCGCCGTCGCGCCCCCGATGCCGGCCTCCGACGCCGGCCGCCGTGCGGACCGCTCCGCCAGCCGCCGCGCCTCCGTATCCTACGCCTTCATTCTACGCAGGTATTCTTTATCCTCCTCTTTGATCTCAGTGTCAATCCATTGCTCAAAGTCACAAAGCAGGAGAGGGGTCTGCAAAACGTTCAATTGATACGCACCTCCTATTACTCATGAGGCATACATGATTCTATATGACAATAAAAATATTATAAAAAAACAAATATTCTCACCAGCAACCCAATGCGAATCTGACGAGGAGTAGGGTCGAATGCATAATTTTCACACATCCAATACCTCTAGTTATATGAATCCTCTTCATCCGACTTGGCTACCTTGCAAGGATCACCGTAGAAGCACATCGGCACAGGAACACCACTAGGCAGCGGCAAACGGGTGAAGACTGTTCCAGTCATCACCTTTGGTTTGCTAGATTTACCACGCCTAGGCATCTAAGGTTGCATATTACACATATTAATAACTAAACCCTAAACCTTAAGCAATTATACTGAATAATACACATAATATAGATCAAATTGATACGTAAAAATTGAGGAGGGGAGAGAGGATACCTTGCTCTTGAAGATCTATGGATCAAATCAAAGTTTTTATGATCAAATACATTGATTGATGAGGTTGGGCAGATGGGGAGAGAGAGAAAAATCGAGACGGGGTAAGAAATATGGTATGAAGGCTCGGACAGGGCTGGCTGGCGGGTTATGGTTACAACCTCGGCACCACGACCTGCGACGCCGAGCTCGGCGCCACGAGCTGTGGTGCCGAGCTGGGCGCCACGTCGGTGATACGTTGGCAGCTGACCTAGATAGCTCGGCACCATGAATCAAGGCGCCGAGACGTCTTACCTCGGCGCCGTGGGCAGGGTCCAAATTGCCGTGGGCAGGGTCCAAATTCGAGAATAAGTTCTCCAGAGATTTAAATGTGAATTTTTTTCAACAAAAGGCTAAATTGTAAAAAGTACCGGGTCGTGCCGCGCCGGGCGTACGGTCTCGCGGGAGATGATGGCACGGGCACAGGGGGTGAAAAGGGAGAAGCGCGTGGGTGGCTGGCTGCCGCCGAGGTAGTGGAGTCGGCAATGAGCTCCGCCTTTGCTCGCGTTCGGTTCGTCGTCCACTGTGCATGTGGATGCCAGATTTGCAAGCCGGGCGACATGGGTGCACCAGCACCACCGCACCGGCATCGATCACCTCGGGTCCAAAAGCCTCGCCGCCTTTCCACTTTCACGGATAGTCTCCGCGCGGCGGTGCGCCGGTGCCGAGCGCCCGAGTGGGATTCGCGCCACGGTGATCGGTGACCGGAACGCCCCGATCGATCTCTTTTGCCTATGTGGTCTGCGGCTGCCTGCCTGGCCGGTGATCACCAACCAGGGCCAGGCCGCGGTGCCGGGGCGAGACATTAGTGCCGCCGTGCAGCGCAGGACCACGCACGCACAGGACGGAGCCACGCAGCGGCAGCCGGCAGGGAAGAGGCATGGCCGGGGGCGTCCGGCGGCGTTCCATACCGGGGCACGATTGGACGGGGAGAAGGCAGGAAGCCTCGGCTTGAATGCGGCTGTCGCGGCGCCTGCTCGTACTGGTGTCGCCTGCGACCTGCGTGCAGCGCACCTGGCCAGTGATGCCGGCGGGCCTGACACCGCAGCGGTTGGGTAACGGCGCCATGCCTGCTGCCCCCGGTTTCGTGCGGCCGGTTTCCGCCGCGGCCGCGGCCGTGCCCACTGTTCCATTTTCCCCGTGCTGAAGAGACTGGGAGTGGGAGCAGACCTCGCGCTGCCTGGAATGGGAAGGGCCATGGCATCATCCTGCGCCATGACGGGCTATGCTGTGAGGCCTCCTGAGGGATCGGCATGATTTTTTTTTTCTTTTTCTTTTTTGAGCAGGGGTCGGGTCGGCATGATTGGTGATAGGAGGAGCCAGAAGAGACGAGAGAACAACAGCGCCGTGCTCTGCGCATCTGCGGCCCGCTCGCCAGCCCCGGCGCGAGGAAAAGCGCTCGCGGGCGGGTGAAGGACCATAGGCCATGGCCCAACCAGATTGGGCGGCCCGTGCGCCTCGGAGCCGGACGGGCTCCGCACGCCGTCGCGATGAGGGGAGACTGAGTGGGCCGTGTCTCGCACACGAAACTTACGCCGCGAGGGCCTCCAACCCAAGCGGCTCCGCGCTCGGCCCGGTGATGTCAAGCAACGCGCCATTTGCGTCTGATGCGAGCGTCCTCCATGAGCAACTCGCCAGAGATTGCTCTCTGCTACTTATGAAGGAACAAGAAAGTATCGAGCCATCGGCGACGGCGATACAAGGTTGTGTCATCAGCCAAGTCATTGATATGATCAGTCTAGCTTGAGCTGAATGGCTGATGCCGGCGTCTTTCTTGTTGGAGATCTGAAATTTTTAGTTTTTTTTCCCCTACCTCTACTATCTGTGTCAGCCAGTATGCTTTCGTTCTGTTTGTTCGGCAGACGCTAGAACTGCTTTGATGTCCGGTTCTCCCACCTTAACTACTCCTGTGAACACTTCTCCTGTATCTGCAATTTTTCTTTCGTGCCTCCGTTCACTATCAGGCATGAGACAACGGTGACACTAAAAGAGGTCAGCCTACAGCAAAGATGCAGTGTCCTCAAGAGTACACCATTCAGACTACAAAGCATTTCGAGGTTTTAGGTACAAGTTTAACAATTTGAGGTTAACAGGCTTCATTGCAGATGACAGAGCTGTTAAGTTAAGAATTCCCATAAAAACCTTTCTTACACATGGCGCTCTTGCAACGCATGTATGTTACAGATATACTGACAGGCACGTCAACGGTCAAAACAAATGCTACTACATCACACTAGCAATCAGTCAAAAGAAAACTAGAGGCACCTCTAGTCAGCGGCAAACTCGTATCCTTCTGAAGTTCGGATCTAGCTGTACCTGCAGAGCACCCTGCATTTGAGCACCCGGTCCTGGACATAGAACCCAGGCATCACCATGAGCTTCACCTGCGCCGCCGACGGATGGTTCTGCGCCCGCTGCTTGTCGAACAGCACGTCCTCCATGTACATCTGGTCGAACGCCCTGTTCTCCTCGACCCGCAGAACCGTCAGCGGTGGTCTGAAGGAGAACGCCAGCAGGTGGAGCAGCCAGATGCACTTGGACGCCACGAAGAAGCACTGCAGCAGCTGCTCGGCCCACGGCCACGACCAGTTCAGGGTGGACACGATGCAGCTCATCTTCTGGTCGCAGAAGCGGCTGAAGTCCTCGCAGTGGTACTTGGTGCCCTTCTTCAGGACCTCGTTCCAGCTCAGGTTGCGCAGGGCCACGAAAGAGGCAAAGTTCTCCTGCCGGTCCTGCTTGGGGTCGAGGCATTTGGGTGACCCGTTCTTCTGGAACGTGCAGTTTTCAAAGTCTTGGTACATTGCTTGGTTCATCAGAGCTTCAAGGTGGTACAGCACTAGTTTTGGGTGCTTGTCGCTGAGCGTAATTTGGTAAGGTTGTAGGAGTACATTTAGCTTATCTGATAGTCCATTGTCAGCATCCTCGACTTGTTGGATTAGTACCTTGCAAAACTGTTTTATGGAGAGACGGGCCTCAGATACTATCTGCAAAAACCCTTCCACCATGACTTCATGACTGACGGGCAAGGAATTGTCTTTGCCACTAACTGATCTAGTCGATCTCTTTGAGTGAGATTGCATGTTCTTCGCGCTCGTCGCTTGCTTTAGAGCTTTCTTCAGTTCCGAACAGTATGCTTCCAGGCTCACTAGCTTGGTAGTGAGTTCCCCTAATGATGATTTCACCTCTGACACTTGTTGCAGGGCAGCATCCCTGTGCTCATTGGCCTCAGTGACCTCTTTCTTCAGGGACTCTAGTGAGAACACACCCCACTCCTTTAGAAGCTGCGACATGTTCTCACATTCGATGGTGTTTGGTGACATGTCTGATTTCGGCTTCCTCTTTGACTTCGGTAAGAGCCACGAAAGAATATGTGGCCCTTTGTGCCTTGTCCGGGAGAAGGCAGCAGGGTGGTAGTTTGACAGTGGCGCTGTGCTATCGAGGTTTTTCAGGGACTTGGCATCTGCTTCAGTGTCCCTACTGATAGTTGCAGGTTTGCAGGTATTGCATGTTGTAACAGCCTTAAACTCAGTTAAGTCTGTCATCCGGCTGGCTGACCTGAGCAAACTGTCAGCAGAGAGGGCAGGCTGAAGGAAGGATGGATGGTTTCTGCATGCCATTCTGTTCCGTAGATGCTCATTTGATGAAGAAAAATATAGTTCGTTGTTTGATGAAGAGAAGGTGTTGTGATTGTCGAAGTCTGAGAAGGCCACTTCATCTTCTAGGCCATCATGGTCCAATCCCATGCCGCTCCAGTTCTCAGATAGACTCCTGTTATCTTGGCGAATGTAGTTCGTGCCACCCAAGGGTTCTTCATCATAAGTCTGACGGAATTCATCAAGCAAGCAGCAAGGCTTATGGTTAGAAGTTGAACTGGAATGGAAGTGCAGAAGCATGAAGCAAAACGAGCATGGACCACGGGAAACAGTTGTACCAACAGGCAACACATTTAACACAACCATTTAACGTTTCAGACTTTCAGTGGACGCATGCTGGTAGCCTAGTACCATGCTGATCATCAGTTGATTCTGCACATCGGCTTGTAGTACAGGAGGACCCTAAATAAATAAATAAATAATAAGCTGGCATTTTGCAGTTTCCATGGATAAAACCTTATTTTGATGTCCCAAGTTATTATTTGCTCCCACTTTGTAGCAAAGCAACATTTTCAGCCAACCTAACAGCTTAAATAAAGCTCGGTTTAATGCTGAGGGAATGACTGGCTAATCCTACCAAACCGCATGAGTAGGATGCTCTTGGATGTTGACAGAAAAAAACATTAGGTAGCAAAATCAGCCCTCTGCAAATGTAAGTACAAAGAAAGAAGAAAAGGTTTATCTTCACAAATTCTTGATTTTTTTGCCTTAAGTAGGGACTAACTAAAAACACCAAGCAGACAGTAGATCCGATCCACCAGCTGGTTGATCAACCTACAGCTTTGCTCTAGTAGAATGAAATATGACCCACTTGGCTACTGTTCTATGCTTCTAGCTTCACTCCAACCAAGCTCCATCCAATAAACTGGAATCTACACCTAGAAATCAAGATTACCTCTGAAAAAAGAACATTCTCAAAACAAGAATAGCAATCGATTCCAGCACTAACTTAGCATCAAACGGCCACAAAATTTGCCCAAACGTTAGCATGGAAAGGCAGAACATTTTATCCAGCACCAAAGGGGCCACCTTTCACGCACGCCCTTGCTCCTGGTACCAAGAAACAGTACGCAACAGGACAAACAAGCGTGGTCGCAGGAAGCGCCAGAAGCAGGATGGTCCGCTTACCGGGGCGAACACGGGGTAGTCCTCGGCACCGGCGGAGGCCGGGCCCGCGAGGGCGAGGCCTGGCCTGGCGAGCGCCGGCGACGCGGCCGGTGGGAGGCGGATGACGGCCGGGCTCCGGCTGGCGCTGGCGTAGGCGCCGGCATTGGCGCCGCCCTGGAGGAGCGCGGCGTGGAGCGCGCGCAGCTCGGCCGCCTTGGCGACGGCGGCCTGGATGTCCTGGCGCGAGGCCGGGAGCGCCGGCGGGAGGTAGGCGGCGGCGGAGGAGGTGGAGGTGGTGGCGTCCGCGGCCATGGCGACGGCGCGGGGGTAGCCGGGAGCGGGTCAAAGGCCGCGCGCCGCGCCCTTGGGCTGGTGGCTCCGCGCAGAGGCGCGCTGCAATTACTGCTGCTGGCGCCCGGAGGTCCGGAGGAGGGGGCGGCCTCTCGTCATTGGGGCCTGGAAATTAATGTACTGGAGACACTGGAGGGGAGTTTGGCTGTTAGAGAGGGAAGAAAGGAATAATGGCTTCTTGCCTTCTTCCTCCGGGTTGGTTGGCTGCTTTGCTTGGAGAATGAAAACAGCAAAAGAAAGAGGCGCATCACTCACCGGCTGCAGGTTGTGTGGGATTTCTTTTCTTTTTCTTTTAATTTGGCTGTGTGTGAGACCGACCCCATCCTCTGGTTTGTTTTTTTGTGTGATTCAGGCTGCCAATGAAAGGACCAGCTCTGGATTTGGAGATGTGTGACCTTGTGCAAGAAACGGAAGAGTGCGCCTAAAGGCAGTGCCATCTAATGCACCATACTCTACTAATCTGCCATTGTCATGGGCATCTTGCTTTTAGTTTTAGTAGTTGGCAGGGGGATGCATCCAAGAATTCTCTTGTTCCTGTAGCGGTTACTGATGCATCCATCACTCCCTGCAGTTGCACTCCGGTGAGTGACGACGCTGTTCCTCTCCCCGGTAGGTAGGTGTGGCAAATGAACGCTGCAGAACGCGGCGATGGCAGACACTGGCTGCATCTTGCGCGGCCAGCTATGATGAGACCGACCCCATCCTCTGATTTGTTTTTCTGTGTGATTCAGGCTGCCAATGAATGGACCAGCTCTGGATTTGGAGATATGTAATGTAACCTTGTTCGTGCAAGAAACAGAAGAGTGTGCCTTAAGGCAGCGTGCCATCTAATGCACCATACTCTGCTAATCAGTCATTGCCATCGACGTCTTAGTCAAAGACTCCAGAGGGAATGCATCCAAGAATTCTCTTGTTCCTGTAGCAGTAACTGATGCCATCACTCCATGCAGTTCCACTCCGATGAGTGACGACGCTGTTCCTGTCACCGGGGCCCACATGTAAGTGGGAAGAGTCCCTCTGCGGTCCTGCAGAGGAGGCTCGTCCCCGGTAAGGCCTCCTCCAACGGTCTAGCTTAGAGCTAGCGGAGGCTGAGCTGGCATCCAATGTGGAGCAGAGAGAACGCAAAAAGAGCAAGTACTAGCGCGCCTGCCATCGCTTATCTCGAACGCTGCCCGACGCAACTCTCTCCTAGCGCACGAGGATCGAAGCTCCGAAATCATTAACTCCACCGCACTGTAATCGTTGTCTCTCCACCATGTAAGCCGGCGACTTCGCTGGTGCCGCCGGAGGAGGCCTAAGTAGGTGTGGCAAATGAACACTGCAGAACGCGGCGATGACAGACACTGGCTGCATCTTGCGCAGTGAGCTATGATGAGGCCGCTGAACGGGCTGAAGCTTTCTCAACGTAGCTCGTCCGGCCTGCGGTGGCTACTGTCGCTTGTCATCGACAGCGCCAGCAGCCGAGGCGGTGCCCACTGCCCACTCGGCGCACGGCCCCGGTGGATGGCGCTGGCGCCCACATCGATCGGCAGCGACGGATCGATCCCGTCGCCCGCTGTGCGTGCGACCGTGTCCCTCGACTCGCGGGCACGCGTGCCTCGGGGGATCATTGGCTCCTCTTCCTCCCTGTCCACGCCGGCCGGCCGTTTCATGACGGTGAGGGAGCACCGGCCGGCAGGTGGTTTGCACGCCGGCGAGCCCCCAATCAGGCAGGCCGTTGCAATTGCAAGCCGTTCGGTGGCCCGGCAGCTTTGGGACACAATCAACGTTGTGAAAGCGTCCAGCATTCCTTTCAAAAAAAAAAAAACAGAGAGAGAGAAAGCGTCCAGCATTAGCTAGAGCTTATCATCCACTGTCCACGCGGAGGCTAGTAGGCTACCGTGACCAATCATGCATGGCATGTGTACAAGCTGCAGGCCGGCCTCCCCTGCTCACGAGTACCCGACGACGACGGCGTTGTTCTCACTTCTCAGCCAGGCCCGTGCTTGGCTACTGTAGGGTTTGTGCTCGGCTACTGTACGCTCACGAGCGTTGTACGCACGCAGATGGCGCGATTTGGGGTTCGTTTTCATCTGATATTCGAGGCACAAACCGACCTGTACCAACTTGTCTTGTTGTACTAGTATACACACGCGTAGGCCCGTACCTGGTGCGCTTCTTCTTCTCTGGGTCGAGCTGCAGAGCGTGCCGTGGATAGGATCGTGGAAGAACAGCTCTACTGTGGCACCGGGCAGCAGGATGAGTGGTAGCCTGGTAGGTAGGTGATTGGAGAGTTCGGAGGCTGTTGTGGTGGTACATGGCAGGGGGATGTCGTCTGCCTGAAGATGATCCCGTACCGCTAGTTTAATCGGTCTAAACCCTAGAAATGCCGTCCAATCCAATGATACCTCCCACTAGCAGCAGCAGCATTAGCATCCTGCACCTCCTAGGAGACAACGCTTTTGCTTTGTTAAATGGAAGCAGCGATCGAGCGAGCAGGCGTGCTTTGTCGGAGCCTGTCCGGTCCGGTTCGGGTAGTGGTATTCAACGAGAAAGCAAAGCGCCATGGCCGCCCTGACGGAGCATCGCGGAGGTGTGCGATCCACGGGCGCGCATGTGAGCGCCCCGCGCCCGTGTCTGGGCTTTCTCTGGCTGCCTCTGAAGAAAAATTGGTGGAAAGAACCCGCTGGATCGCCGCCGCCGTCCCCGATAGGAAACCTGGCAAAGGTGAAGAAGGCTGGTGAGTGGCGTTGCGTGCCTGCGTGCTCTCGAGTTCGGAAAAGCGCCCGGCCATGGCAGCCGGGCATGTGGGCGACCATCATCATCATCAGCGCGCGCGCGAGCACTTCCAGTTTCCAAAGCTAGAGAGATCTGCGCGGCTCGTGTGGCGTTGGGAACGGAGCGAGCGGAGTATGGGCGGGCACCGCGAGAAATCTCCGCCTGGGGGCGCGTCGCGCTCGTGCCGTCGTCGGCTGCGGCTTGCCAGAGCCCAGAGCCCGCGCCGCGACGCGGCGGCAGCCTTTCGCCACGGCCGAAACACACGGGAGCGTGGTCGCGTGGATGGGAGGGGAGGGGGGACCGCGTCGTGGCGTGCGCGGTGGGGGGCTGGGAGTGGTGGGACTGTGGGAGCGTGGCCTGGGCGGGCTGGCATGGCAAGGCGCGGCGTGGGCGCCGGGCGCGACCGCGGCCGCGAAAAGGCGCGTGGTGCAGCGCGGCTAGGCTTCCTTTCCCCGTGGCCCGTGCACGCGCGAGGCTGGTTCCGACGGCGACCGGGCCTGGCCCAGTGGCGGCAGCGCCGCGACGGAGGGCTGACACGTCCCGCCGAGGGGAAGATGCCAAAGCAGCCAGCGCGGGTGCCGACTCCGCTTTCCGCTGTGGCGGCCAGCTTTTGTCCACCCCCCAGATCTCACTCCCTGCCCGAACCTACCTCGCTCGCTCGCTCGCTCCCGCTTCACTTCCCCGCGCCACTGCCGTCTGCGACTCGGCGGGCCTGCGGCTCTGCCGCGCGACGCCGCCGGCGGGGTGTTTCCGTTCGGCTTCTTCATTTTTTAAGAGAAACCGGGTTTATATTTCATTTATGGTAGTTTTCAGCGTACATCTTACAAAGACAACCTTGGAAGAAAGAAAATTACAAACAAGCCCTTGTAAGAAGCTCCCGGTTGTTCTGCTCGCCGGCGGCCGGAGGAGATGCCCTGAAGCCGACCACCAGCCCAACGAAGCAGCTTCAAAGTTTTGAAATGGCTCCAAGAGAAGCACGTCGGGGAGACCAACATGCCGTGAAGCCAGCCGATCACGCTATCGGATAGAACTGCTAAGTTAGAATTTTTATATAACCCTGTCGTCTTATACAGGCAGGGACTCTCTCGAAATATAACAATATTTAAGTTAATATAAACCACCATACAGGACTTAGGGTATTATGCATACTGCAGCCCGCATCTATCTAAATCTTGTGTTCACCAATGAGTTTCTGATCTCGGCGACACCCCACCTGCCATCTACCACAGCTCGGAGTATCTCTCGGTGGCTTTGGAGGTTAAACACCTGACACGACCACCGCCGGCGAACCGAGGAGGAGGATGAAACCGTCGCCGGCGGGAAGAAGAGCAGCGCCCACAGAGCCGGGGGAAGACGATCTTCCAAACGAACAACAACAACCTGCAACGAGAAGTAAGAAGAACACGAACCGACTACTGCCCATGAACCAAAGGGGAGCAAATCCCATGAACGGAGGTTGGGGAAGGAAGGGAAACGATCCGCTCGGGTGGAGGCGGCGGAGAGGGAAGGACTGACTCGATCCACGGCGAGGATGAACATATCGAGCCGCTTATTGAACTCCAACCCCAAGAACCAGCCGATGGCCAAGAGGACAGTCGTAGCTGAGACGACGACGACAACCATTGTCAAGAACCAGCGAAAGTCAAGGGGAGGGGAGGGGCCCATCCGGGCAAGCAAAGCACACACAAAACTTACCTTAATATATACAAGAAGTAAAAAGGGACCAGCCCACCTCCCTCTCGCCTCCGGCGAGGACGCCGAGGGAGGAGAGGAAGGGGCCAGAGGCGAAGATGTAGAGCTGGCCTGTGCTACCGTTGCCGTGGGGCGGCCGATCGCCGCCCTTTTATCACCTTGGGCTACAGAACGAGAAGCCGAGCACAACGCGTTGAGAATTCAGTGTACTGGACAGTTTGTCAATAGAACATGGTAATAATTGCGAAAAAAATGAGAGCACAACACGTTGAGAATTCCTCTCCGGGTATCCATGTAAATCGAGATATTCATGGTCACGACCAGATGCAACGACATGGTGATGATATAGAGAATTAGAGAGTACAAAAACAGAGTTCAAATGAAGGAGGAACGGGGTGCCACCTCCATTGTATTGAGAAATATGAAACGCGGCGCCTTCCCCGACCAACCACGGTGTCCACGTCGGTAAAAAATATTTTCACCGTGCGATCAAGATTTGACGGTGTTTGTTGTTCGCGGGTCTCTGCGGAACCAGGTAAAAATTACCTGGCATCGAATCCTCCAGACTTCGCACGATGGGTCTCCTCTCCTCTCGTACCAGCGTTGCGTTCTCTGGACCCAGCCTCCCCACGTCTGCTCCAACCACCTCTCCTCTCCTCTAGTGTGAGGAGCTGCTAGGCCTCGCCGCCCCACCGTGATGCACGTACACGATCTGCTCGGCGCTGTGGCACGCGGAACCGACGACAGCAACGCGACCATCCTCGAGGGCTACGGCCTTTGCCGCCGCCGTGCATCGGTCCTCCGGCATGCACGCCACGGCTCGCCGCTCGCCACCCTCATCGACGTTTCGCATCATGATAGCCCCACGGCGTCGTACGCGGCCGCCAACCGCAGCGCGTTCTTCTTCTCGTCGTGCCTGCCTGCGACGAACACCCTACCGCCGACCGCCGCGCACACGAAGAGCGACCGCCGCGGTGGCGGCATGTCCGCGCCGCAGCGCTAGAGGCCGGCAACGAAGTCGTACATCGCGGCCATCGGCGTCCACGTCTCGGGAAGCCGCCCACCTGCCCACGCCGGCGCCCAGCACACAGCTCCGTCCGCGGGCCCTCGCCGACCGCGACGAGCTGGCTGAACAGCGGGGGGCCGCCTCCGTCGGGAAGGGCGGGCAGTGGCGTCCTCGTGCCGGTGGCCGGGTCGTGGAGCACGAGAGGGTAGGAGTAGCCTGCTGCGGCGGCGGAGGCGGCATACTTGCGCGAGCCGAGGAGCGGGCGGGGACAGTGGAGGCGGTGGTGGAAGGGCGACTCGACCTTCGCCTTCCACCCGCGCGAGACGCGCCGCGCCGCGGGGAGTTGGTTGAACCCAAGCTGTACCAGGCACTCCCGGGCCAGGAGGAAGACGAGGCGAACCTGTAGCTGTACTGATGAATAATGCAGGTCAGTTAATCTCTTGTTTCCCCTGCCTGGTGTCCTATAAATGGTGCCGCGTCCCCTCCCTTCCGAGCCACCTGCGCCGTCACCTGTCCCCATCCTAGCCGAGCCCGTCCAGTCCCTGCCTGCGCCAGCGCCCACCCGGAGAGATCGACGGGAGCAGACAGAGGAATCGATTTTGCAACTGCTTGGTGCTGGTCCGTGTAGAGAGATGGGAGCAGTGAGAGAAATCAATTTTGCTGCAACGTGCTCGATTTTGCCGCTGTATACTCGATTTTGCCCGTGAGAGGGAGATTGGTGCTGCGGCTTGATGCTTGCCCGTTGGAGTGGCAGCAGAGGTCAGACAGAGGTGCTTGCGGGAGCGGGAGAAAGAAAGTAGAACGGGAAAAAGAGAGCAAAAAGGGAGAGACAGAGATCAGTTTCTTTCAATTTTGCAATTGCTTTTTCTGATTGTGCATGAATATCAGGTGGAGTGCAACTAACCCCCAAGGTAACAGCAAGATATTAATCCCAAATTGGTCGCGCGCGTTCTTACCCCCAATCTATCTAATATCATGCCTTGTGGTCACAGTTCGACCGATACACATGCTTTGCAGGCTCTCCATGAGGACCGTGAAGTTGTGCTGTCGCACCAGCAAGGATGTACAGAAGAGGGAGCTACAAGGTTTGGATTAAGCATTCAATTTTCTATTAGTTCTTCTTGCACTGGAATATCAAAGATTGGTTACTGTACTGAACTGGTTGAGTTGTATGTTTTGGTATCTCAGAGATATGTAAGGATCAATTCGCAAGTGAATATGTAGTTTGCTTTGGAAGGCATGGTTTCCAATCGTTCAATTGAGTGATCCTGTAATGAATTTTAAAGTGAATTTAATGCACATATGTTAGAAAATAGAAATATACTGTACCTAGACCTTTCTGCCACTTCTTTTGTCAGCAATGATATGGTTAATTTTGAATTATTTAATTAAGTGATTCATTAGGTTTAAAGCGAATTTGATGCACATATGTTAGAAAATGGAAGTATAATGTACCTAGACCTTCCTATCATTTCTTTTGTCAGTACTTTGCCAATAACTATCAAATTAGATCATAAAACTCCCTTGTGTAATCAGGCCTGGAAAAAAATGGATCAATGGGTCCAATTCTAAGATTTTTGTTTCCAGGGTGTCCATTGGAGCAGGAAGTATAGTAGGAAGGCATGCAGGTAGGGACATCTACATCTCGCAAAGTTGTTCCATCCTTCCTATTTTTCCTGTAAATATTTTTTGAAGAGCTAACTTCGAACTGAAACCACAGTTTTTAGCACCTTTTGTACACTAGAAACTGAAATTGATTTCTTTTTAACAATTTTGAACATAGCAATGGTTTTTCCTGCATTGCATGAAGCAAGTCCATGGTAAAGCCTGTACTAACGCTATGGATACTTTAGCAATACAAACTTGGGTTTTTGCTTTTCTTGTTGGCTTGATTCAGTCTCTATTTTCCGTAAGCCGCTGCTGATTAAGCATTCCACTGTCATATTTTTCATAAGGGCGTGCATCTTTAGCTCTTTCTTCTGGTACAAAAGTATGTGAAATTGTTCTTTTTCTTGCAGGTACATGATTGTGGCAGCAGATAAGGGAGGGTCTGCAATATTATAGCTTCTTGTGCTTATGTGCTATAATACTGCAGTCGCGGGCTGTAATACTACTATAGTTCTGACATCACGCCGTCCCCCAGACCCCTACCACCGTCTGAAGTGTCACATGTTATGTGGCATACTAGCACATCAAGAGATATATGAGTACTACTATAGCTCACAAGTCTCACTATACCTTAATTTGCTTGGTGATGCGGATACTAAGTCATATTATACCTGAAAACTGTTCTATGGTTGCAGGTAGAGGGTTTTAAAAGGCTTGTGAGAATTCCTAATGAAGAAAGCGCGCCGTCGCTGCGGCCAGCCGTGCTGTCCATGTTAGTAAAGTTTTTTATCTCGTAGGATTTTAATTTTACGGCTATGATTTACCGCACAGCGCTACGCGCGCAAATCACTAGTAATAGCCATTTATGCCTGTCAAAAAGATGCATGTAGGAAATCAAGTGTCAAGCTGGTGACAGTAGCAATTTGAATCAATCTTCTGATGCAATATTACGTAGAGAACAGGTGCACAATGAAGTAGTAGCTATTTACTCTTTTCTTTGAAACATATGATGTTTACGACAAACTAATTAGTTCATTTTTGACTAAGTAGTTTGCCTTTAACACTATATATTTAAAAAGCTGAGTATAAACGTACTAAAAACACAGTAATATTTCTAGATACCTAGCCTAATCGAAGTAATTACGGTGCGTTTTTTCTAGCTGTAAATACAAACATGACATGGTGTTTACATCTAGTGCCAATAAGTCATGGATATGCACAGGGGCGGACCCAGGGCCCGGCGACCCTGGGCACGTGCCCGGGCTCAGGTGCCTTCGCTTCATGAGGTTGGCAGTTCAATTCACAGTCACAACTCTTTTCTGCTGGAGTAGTAAAAGAAATATCCTGAGCTTTGCCCAGGCTCCATTGGATTGCTAGGTCCGCCATTGGATATGCATGAGTGTCACTTACCCCATTTCGCCACTTTCCCTTAACCTGCCACCACAAACTCCTCTTCCCTTGATCCACTATTTGCCCTTTGTTCCTACGGTCAGAGAAGAAGGGGGTGAGTTTTCAACTAAATTAGCACCAAAACATGTTCCTCTCTGAAGGAACATCTACTATGGTGAGTAATGATGGAAAACCAAAGCAGCAAGTATAGACTAACCATTTTTTTAGGGAAGCAACATGTGTAGATATGGTGGATAATGCTAGTAGGCCTGGGGTATATCACCACGCCAGACTGCTCCGAGGAAATTGAGCACCTGGTGCTGGAACGCCACCAGTTGGTGCAGACGGCGCGGAAGCGGACGGACGTAATTCAACATGTCGCTATCCAATACCCGCCACCCAATCAGGTCGACCAGGTCTTTGTCCATAGATGCCCATGGGGACGAAATGTTGGGAGCAATGGCGGCGGCGCGAGCATCTCCGCCGTTGCGTCGGTCGTGGTGCTTGGTGAGATTGTTTATCGGGGGAAAAGATGGATGGATCTGGATGAGTTTTTGGATAGTAAACCCATACTTGAGGATGTGCCTGTGAATAGGTTGATTGGAAGATCTGATACTTGTCAACCGGACATGAGTAACGATGCAAGCTGTCGCCTCATAAAGTCAGGGCTTTACCTTCCATATTCATTCTTGGGAAATCATGCTCTGGTGCCTTCAGAAAAGATAATGTGGGGGTGATTACCGATCTTGGGATGTTTGCGTACAGGAGACTAGAAGAAGATGCTGATCACAAGTGGAAATCAAACCCTTCGGCGGGCTACAATGAGCTCAGCATCTTCATGAGAGGCATTATTTCTGAGCGTCACCCCTCTTCGCATAATAGGCTGCCCAAGGGATTGGATGCTTTCTTTTTCAGGGGTGCAAGCTTCATCAGCAGGTGCCCATTCAAACACACAGCGGGCCTTCGCTTCATGTTCTTATCAAGATGCTCGCCACAATCACATCGGTCATCTTTTGAGAACGCCTCAGGTTGCCTCAGGTTATGTAAAACAATGTAGACAGCTGTTGTTTATAAATACTTAACACATGATATATAGACAACAAATAGATAGCTTATTCCTCTTATTATTATTAACTACTAGTATGTTGCATTCGGTGGCATACTTTTGATGTTAATATATGGAGAAAAGTTTATTTGGTTGATTAAAGTTTGCCTCACCTTCTTGGGAAACAGAAAGCATTGAAAAATTGAAGTAAATTGCGAGGTAGAACTTCCGGAAAATAATGGGGCAGCAGCTGTATAGTAACTTGCATCAAGGTTGACTGGTATCAATGTTCAGGTGAATTAAGCTTTTCGATCTAACACAGGTAACACAAGTCCACGTCCGCGCGTCATTGCCAAATACTTCTTCCCTACTTGAAGAGGATAATTCTAGATTTTTTTTAAACGATTAGTATTGTTGAGAAATGACCATACTGTCTTTAATAATTGTTTCAATCTCACTAATTTCCCACTCATTTAGACATAGACTAGATTCGTGCCCGTGCGTTGCTACGGGCTGCAAAAAAAAATTATAGTGCATTACAAATAGCACTTAATGAATCCAATACCATAATGAGGCCTGTGCTTTTTAAGCACCAGCATCAAACAGCTTTGGGGGGTAGCATGGATTGAGATAGGTAAGTGTGAATTTTCCCTTTCTCCTTTTTTGCTGATATAGCTAATTACTCATGTTAGTTTGCTTTATTGATCCTTCAAACTGATTGATTGCAAAATCATATAGCTTTCTGTTAACAGAGATTACGTGCCTCATTTATTTTGTAATACTAATATTTGAAAGCAACAAACCAATTAATAGACAATACGTGATACAGTTGGGCCAACTTTTTTTCAGTTCTTTATTCATATTTTTTCGGTTCTTTATTCAAGTTGTCAATGATGAATAATGCATCCCGTGGTAACTTTAGGTTTGGTGTCATTATACTATAACACATTGCTAATGGGCCCTAAACTCTAGAACCACCAGATGGCATAGGAACTTGCCGGATGCTTAATCTAAGGAATGCCCCTGTTCAACGAATTGTACTGCTCGTATGTGCGTTTTGGATTGTGCAAAACACATTTCTTTATGCTGTTGCTAGGGATGAATTTTGCATTACTTGAAGAGTGTAGGATTTAGGGATTGTTGTCAATTGTAAAGTAATATGATTGACAATGTGCCATAAACCCTCCATCCTCCAAAGGGCGCTGAACTAAGTGCGTGATGCTCAACCTAAGGCATGTCAAATGCTCTTTGCTTAGGCAATTAATTAACCGTATGAGCATGCTCTTTGCTCGGTCAATTGTCCTTTTGTTTCTTTTTCAGGAGTATCAGCATGACATTACCTTGCTTGACACAACTGCAAACGAGAACACAGTGATCCTGTATAGGCACAAGCAGGCTGCTTTTCACTACTGGAAACTGAAATTTCCTTGTGTGCTGGGCAATTTTTTTGACGGTACCACAAAGACTCACAGGGAAATGCAAATTTCCTTGTCGGTTTGATCAACCCACAGAAAAGTTGCTATTTCCTTGCAGGTTTCTGTGGAACTCACAGGGAAATTTCAATTTCTTTGTTGGTTTATGTGGAACTCACAAGGAATTTGGCACACAAGGTAATCAACTATGATAGTGATACTCACAACGTAGCTCGAAAAAAATACCTTAATTAGAATCCCAAAACATTTCCGGAGGCTCAAGACTATATGATTTATCTCTAGTAATCATTTGAATCTTTAAAATATATCTAGTATTGTTTAGAATTTGAATATGTTTCTACCTATTTAATGGAATTACATCGCATATCAACTACATGTGTTGTAAAAATAATATTTAAATTATAAACAAACATATATTCAAGTCTACTCGTACAAGGATAAATTCAAATGTCTGTATACCTTACACTTTAGTTTACTTTGTCACTTTATAAAATATGAAAATTAATAATACCCATATTTTCTCCGAAAATTATGAAACTTGGTTGGGGAACAAAATACATGCTTATATCATCCCCAAAAATGTTTTGAGTACTTATTATGGACAGTACAGTTAGCAGTTAGTGCTCTATCATAAATAATTACAAAAGTTAAATCCACAGCCAAGTAAAACATATGATCTGCTCCATAGCTCATCTGAAAGACATCAAGGAGCAGACATGAGATGCATTCAAAGTAAGAACAGAAGTTACAAAAACCATTCTTGGTTGCCTATCTCGCAGGGGTAAAGACAAACATAACATTTACATCAATGACAGACTAAGCACTAGTGATCCCTTCTACTCGAAAAAGAAAGATTAAATCGATTAGGGAACATAGTTAGGTCATGAGTTCAGGGTAAAACAAACACACCAGTATCTGATTGTAACTTAGTATGATTGCAGCTAACAATTTAAATCACTGCCGTGAAAACAATGATATATGTTAGTGTATTAGGCAACTCCAGATATGGTTAGTTTAAGATTGATTGTAATCCCGGGATAACCTTCCTTATCTCTAGGAGAGGCTACTTGCGCTTCAAGCCATGTACTCCTATATATTCGCCCTAGAGGCTCAAAACAATACATCCCACGCAATATACACAATCTTACAATATACATCAGCGTGGCGAGGCCATACCAACACACCAGTGGATCAGGAAACATGGGCTTAATGAGGTTTTACTAAGTCTCTACCAATCCGATGATAGAAACATCATGGACGATCAAAGCAATGGTATTATGAACATCCTGAAGGAAGATGTGACGTTCGCCACCAGAAGCTAACAGAAAAGCTAATAGAAAGAGATCTCACGTAATGCCACCATTTTGGTGGAATGTAAAGCAGGTCACCTTCCTCCAATATGCCATCCATGAATTCAAGATCTGCTGCCTTCGGGAATTCCTTTTGGTCAAAGTTGTCAAGATCTACCTGTTAAGACAGATTAGCACAATAAATCACATGCAGATCAACTTGGTTTGTAACAGAACTCAATAAACCTTATTGACAGTACAAAGCTATAGGATCGCAGACTGATAATTGATTTGGGTTGTTACCAAGCAAAGTTGAACAGGGGAATTCCCATAAAGAAAGGTTGACCAGAGGCGCTCAGGAAAAAAATCTGGCACCATCGCTAGTCGTATGCTTGGTTGGCATATTCACTGTATTCCCAGAATTATTAAAAGAACAGCTAACCCTATTTTCAAAATCTCATCATCAAGTAGCATATTTGGAGCTGGCAACAACATACTTATGGACAACAAGGTAAAGTGCTACCTTTGCTTTTGGCATCCAATTAAGTTTTAGAGTCATATGTCCCTTTAGCATACAAGCAACATTGATCTGGAAAAGGGTTCCATCTATATAGTGATCGTTTAAAACAGGTACAGGTTACTTACCTCACTTTGCTTAGCCTAGTTACTCATTCCCAGAACTATAAAGAAATCACTGTATTTTCAGAATCTTGACATCAGGGTTGTTCAAAGGTCATAGCATATTTGTTACAGGTTCAGAAACTTTTAAAAGCAAGAAACACAATAGTTATGGACAATAAGGTAAGCTTCCAGCATTTTTGGCATCCAATCAAGCTTTTTTATTCATGTCACTTTAGCATGCAAACACCATTGATCTCGAAAAAACTTCTATTCCATATGTAATGTACATGTTTAAAATGGACTACTCACCTGACTAGTATTGCTTAGCATTGTCTCTGTCTGAGGGTACAGTTCCACAGATACAGAAGCAGGATAAAGTCTAAAATATTTCCTTCCCAAAACCTGCCAACAATTAACAAGTAACAACCAAATACATCAACTGATTTAGGGTCTTAATCTACACAAAATATGTCACTCAGCACTTGAAAACAGGCACCAATCAGAGTCAATTCAAATAACTAACAGAACAAGAACATCTATAGTTCCAAATAAGTTACTATAGGTTATGGATATCTTTATGAAAGTGCATTTGGCCCTCTAAGTGGGTTTTGATGTTGATGACATACAAAATTAAGGAGCTAATGAGTTTATCGAGTTTTGGACAGGTTAAAATTCAATTCAATGAAATAGAGCAAGAAAAGACGCTAAATTTGCTTAAAGAATGGTGTTGGTCTTAAAAGAAGATCCTTACTTATTTTATATTTTGAATTTGAGTTTAGGAAACACCGTACTATTAAGAGGGATGTGAATGGATAGCATGAAGGTGTCAAAGAGCTTATTTGAGATGTTAACCATCAAGGAGAGACATAGAATCACACACTTGTGCACCTAGTTTTCTGTCTGTTTCAGTGTGCGACACTTGTCGGAAGAAGCTGGATTCTTCCGACAAGGGGTCCTCGACCAGCTGTTTTAAGAGTGTCGGAAGTTCCGACCCTGTGTCGGAAGTTCCGACAATCACTTAACCAGTGCATTAACGGCTAGTTTTTGGGGTTTGGGTATTTATACCCCCTCAGCCCCCCCTTCACTAGCTGCTGACTCCACACGGAAGAACACCCTTAAGAACACTCATTCCACTCCCCAAATTCCTCCTTGGGCTAATTCTTGAGTTGATTTGAGCTAAGGCTTGGGTGAGAGCAAGATTGAGGTGTGAGACTTAACCATTTGAGTGTGAGAGCAGACAAGTTCATCTCAAGAGCACTTGAAGCATCTGCATCCTTCGATTCACGTTTGTTACTCTTGAAGCTTGCTTCTAGACGGTTTGGTATCGCCCGTGGAGCGTCCTCTCGTGTGTGTGTGCGCCCCGGGAAGTTTGTATTACCCTATCATTTGTGGATTTCATAGTAAATGACTCAAGCCTCCTTTATGGTTGATTGAGTGAGGAAAAGGGTTAGTGGAAGACCCGGCTCTTTGTGAGCTCCTCAACGGAGACGTAGCTTCCTTAGTGGAAGTGAACTTCGGGAACAAATCTCTTGTGTCTTGTGATTATTGCATTTATTTAGTTCTTATTGACCTAGAGTTTGTTTTGTGCTGATCTACGTACTCGAGTTGTTGTGCTTGCAAAGATCACCCGCAGAAGTCTCCTAGCATCATTGTGCAACTTTTGATTCAGCCAGGTTCTGCAGTTTCAAGTTTAATTTTGAGTTTTGTGTAAGAACTTTAGTTTTGTTGGAAGTTCCGGTCCAGTGTCGGAAGTTCCGACCTACACAGTGTCGGAAGTTCCGACACATTTAATTCCTGCGAAGAATTTTTCAGATTTTTCAGGTACGCCTATTCACCCCCCCCCTCTATCTAGGGGGCGTACCCAGTGCAGAGAGCTCCCACTCTGTGCGGGGTCTGGGGAAGGGGTGTCAGTGGCAAGCCTTACCCTCGCCTGTGCAATGCGAGGAGACTGCGACTCGTACCCGGGACCTTCCGATCACAGGCGGTAAGACTCTACGCTTGCACCAGGCCCGCCCTCCCCCCAAGCATCACCAAAATCCTTTCACTTTATTATCACCATAACCAATTAAGATAGGCACAAAAGTGCTGGTCTTTTTGTTACAAGTCAAACTAAAGCAAAATATGAGAACGTGGCCGATACATCATGGTGGGTAGTGGGTACCAAACAATAAGCGAAGGACCCGGCCTTTAAGAGAAAAATAATACATTCCATTAGGGCAGAAGTGCCAAAACATGAATGATGGAAGGACAACTTTCCTATGGGCACTCAAATAATCAGCAAGATGTCCACCATTGAGAAAAACGCGGTTTGATGTAGCATAGCAACAGGGCAAACAACAATCATGCAGTCAGTTTGGCTTGTTGAACACACAAATGTTACTTTCCAAAGTCAAATCAAAAATTAAATGACCTTTGACTCAGTTACAGGGTTTGGTGGCGTGAAAGTAACTTGGCTCCGACCAAAAGGAAACATGCGAAGGATGCCCTTCTCCAGCATGTCTGTGTGCCCAGCAAATAATTGTACACATATTGAAACGATAGAAAGGGTTAAACCATATTTTTCTTATGGCTTCTTGTTTGTATTAAGGGCTTTCATTTAAGTTTAAGCAAATAAAATGAAAACAATAGTTAATGTAAGAATTGGCTAAAAGGCCCAATTTTATGTTTAACCTTACTAAATGTGAACAATGGTTTCTGTAAAACTTGACTGAATGGACTGCTGAAAGCAGCAGGGTTGCTGGAAGTATTTCTTGTTTATGAATCCAAATCTCCACACTAAACAGAATTGGGGCTAGAGCAACAACACCACAATATCACAAAAGCAATAGTAATAAGAAAATAGTAGTAGCACATGAGTATCCATACAACAAATAAATGGGGGACTTCTTAAACATGTCATGTTAAATAGTTAATATTGATTGACCAACAGCTGATCGAGGATGTCAACGTAAATTTAGGTGCCTATTTCTTCTTAATTAAAGAGCCACCTATTTCCTCCTAGGTTGGTCGAGATATGTTTTATTCAATGTAACCAACACGCATAAATCAAGAATATAGACATGAGCAAAGAGGGTGTAAACAGAGAATGTGTGTCATACCTGAGCAAAAAGGTTGTGATGTAGGTCATGATGCAGTGGGGTCAGGGTCCCATGAGGGCCGAACCAAGCGCTAATTGACTGGAGTTCGCCACCGCCAGCAGAACAGTACTCAGGAACTGTAATGTCTTCACGGAGCTCCTTTAACTGTCAAATGATATGAATAACATCCAATAGCTAGGTAAGTAATTGCTAAGACAGTAGATTCATATGTCAAGCTGTTACACAAGTTATCACCTGGTCAAACAATGGATGCTGTGCTAGATATGTCAGGTTTGCTGAATCACTCGACCACATCCTCTCAAGAAATTGAGAAAATGTGATAAGCTCCTGTTTCCATTCAGTACAAGCATAATTTTTTCCCACCTGTCACATCATTCCTTATGAGCGAACAACTTGGACGATATATCACCAAATGCTGAAGGAAGAACACTACAATATTCTACCGGAAAGTAGACCGATCTCAATCCAAACCAAGATATAGTCCAGGCTCTATGTGAAGCAGCAATTTCTTATGGACTGGATTTGCAATCAATGGAAAATAAAGGCTCTGCATATCTTTGCAAATTGCATAAATACAAGAAGATTTAATAAAGATGATTGGCGATGCCAAATTAGCTAATCTGAAAATTCAAGCAGCTTCTAATAATGAGGCACTAAAGAATTTAGATCCACACTCGTCCTTTTTTTCATACTAGATTGTAAAGGAATCACTGTAAGCATAAGCATGGTGAGTTCTCAGGACTGATGATTAACATATGAAGAAAAACATACAAGATTAACAGTTTCAAAAAAAAATAGATGAAGTGTTACTATGTGCCCCCACCCCACCCCAAATAACAGGAATTTATTTGCAATTTTACATGTCAGTTATCAATGTCGAAAAGTGTAAGTAGTCACCTCAACAGGAATAGTACGATCTCCAGCTATCCTCTCTAGGTATTTTATGTCCTTCCATTTTGTCCTTGCAGGCCAATGATCAATGCAGCCACTGAGTATAACAGGGGACTCACATATAAAGTAATCACGTATAAATGCCTCCAAAGGAATGCATGATCGCCTCTCAATTTTCTTACGCGATAGGGACTTCACTGGTAGAAGTTTGAGTACCTGAAACAAATTATCATAAAAAGCCGCTGTAGATATGGCAGATTAAATTCATCATTCGGCCACTATCTTGGTCAAATTTAATCACACAAAGGAGAAAGTTAGTGAATAAATTTGCCCGAAAAGCATCAGTGCACATGGTAAGCGTTGTGGAGAAATACCGAGTTGGAAAGGGTTAAAAATATCTTTTAGGAGTGGTAACTTAGGATGGAACACCAACAAATTCAGAGAAAGTAGGCAATGAAGTACTCCGACAAAACAATATTACCAGCTAATCCGGACAAGATGCTCTAATTGTCCACTGACATAAAAGAAATGTGACTGTGCTGCTTGGGTATCTAAACCTGGATTAATCAAGAAGGCCCTGAAATTTCTCTCTACCAAATAGCTGGCATGTTCTCCGCTCCTGTGAAAATGACTAGCCTGATAAAAACTGAGGCACCTGTAAGACCAATTAAAGTTAGTGCACGGACCTACAAAGGCACGATAGCACAGCATTAGGCGCCTTGGATGCATTCGTCAAACATGAACAAACGCCCACTGCTAGATGCACACAGCATTGAGATGAAACACTGGTGGGTCAGTGCACGTTTGCGAAGGAAATAAGAACGGTAACCGAACCACTTGGAATAACAATTCGAGACCAATGTCACTGATAACGCCATTCAAAATCAACTCTATGTAGCACTACATTTCCACGACCCAATCCACACGAGCAGATGCGAGATCGCAGTAAGGCGACAGGTGGCTGAGGGTACTCACATCGGCAAGGTCTCGGTCCCCCGCGATCCCTTCCTTCCACCTCTCCACGTCCCCCGCCGCGGAGGCCGCCTCACAGTCCCCGTCGCGGCCGCCGCGGCGGTCGGCGACGACCCTGGCGATGGCGTCCTCGAGCTCCGCGCGGAGGAGCCCCCCGCCCATGATGAGGCCCATGTCGAGCGCCCGGAGCGCGGCGCGCCGGTCGTCGTCGCCGCCGGCACCGCGGAGGGCGGCCACGTGGAGGCAGGCGAGCGCGTAGGCGTCCTGCCACGCGGCGCCCACCTCGTCCCGGGGCGCCGAGTGCAGCTGCTCCCACGCCATCTCCCGCGCCGCCTCGGCCGCGCGGACGTCCCCCGCGGCCGCCTTCTCCGCGGACGACACGAACGCGAAGCCGCCCTCCTCCGTGATCCGCCGCAGCAGCGCCGCCCGCTTCTCCCCGCCGCCGGTGGCCATCCGTCGGGGGTGGTCGGTGCCTGCGGAATTCAAAAGCGAAAAGGCCTCTGCGACAGATATTTCCTGGAGGTACCCGACCGACCCGGAGGGAGTGAAGAGGCCGTTCTCGACGAGTCGGGGGGGGCCTTACGGCTGTGCCATCGCGGTTCGGGTGAGATATTTTTGCCGGAGATATTTTGGCGTCAACGGCTACGAAGCGAGAGTCGGTGAGACGGTGCGTTGCGAGCTAGAGGCTGGAGGGCCCCTGCGAAGAAAAGATGGTTCTGGTAGGTTCCGGAAGGTTAAGAAGCCGATTGGTGACTTGGTCCCGTGGAAGAGTAGATAGAAAAGACGAAAGAGGCGGAGGAGGGAGATATTTCCTGAGGCTCTGTCGGGGAGGTGCTCCGTCACACTGCTCTGGTGGTTAGAGGGGCAAATTGCTTGTTAACACGTGTCCTACGTGTCACTTTGGTCGGTGTTATTTTCAATTGTACTTTTTTCCAAAGACATTTTCAGTTGTACTACTGGGCCTGTGGGACTGACAATGTTCCAAAGAAAATTTCTCTATGAGTCAAGCTTGAATTTCCCACATGTACTAGGATGTTCACAAGGATATTTCCCTCCTTAATCAGAAGGATATTCACCAACGTAAGCATCGCGTAGTGCAGTGCTAAAAGGAAAAATTAGGCGGATGCTTCATGCAGGTTCAGTCGGCGGCGAGAGATATTTTGGGGACGGCGACGTGAAGGAGCCTGCGTGTGCCGGGTGCGTCGTGGCCGGCTAATCTTCGACGTCACGCCGGGCACCACCTGTCGAGCGGTAATGTCACCTCCCGCGCCACGTCACCGGCGCCACCGTGACCACGGATCTCCGGCGGACCGCGCGCAGCACACGACAGCGACTCAGGCCAGTCAGCCGCCGTGGGGCTCCCGTCCTGCAGGTCCCAAAGCATCCTCCTCGAAGTTCTCTTTTCTTTAAAAAAAAATCTTCAAAGATCTTGTCCGCCTTTCGAATCGCAGCCGCAGCGAGTCTTTACCGACAGCTGATGCGATCTTGCGCTTGGCATTTGGGTATTTAAAAAATATAATCGTCGTTTTTCTCCTGCTGATTACGCACCGGCCGCCGTTCATTAGTTTGTGCTTGCACTTTGGACGGGAGGGGGCGGTGCATGTTTTGCTGCGTTCAGCAGCTGAAGATGAATTCGTCACGAGTGGCCTGGAACAACGTCACGGAAAATGCAAAGAGAACGCGTACTGGATCGCCCAATCGGGCCTTGGATGCATGGGCCTAAACAAACCTTAGCGGATCGGATTCGTACCCTGGGATAACTCATCCGATGGCTATGGCTCAAAACTTGTGGGTGGAGCCCCTTTAGGCACATAAATAGTTATCGGACCAGCGGCCTTGCTTGCCACCTTTAGGCCCAAAAACTAGTGGCTCGTTTTCCCGTTCCGAGCGAACAAATGCATCGAACCTGGACGCTTCAACGACAGCTCGTTTGCTAAGGGCGTCCAGGTTCAACGGACCTCTGCCGCTACTATGAACGGCAATGCTGGTATGGAGATTGCGCTTTACCGAATGGGTAGGGGCTGAATCAGCAGTGCATCACGCCAATAATAACAAGTGGTAATCCGTAGTATCTCTTCACGATCAAATCAAAAAGGCAAGAAAAAATGCCGCCGTCACGCATGAGATCGACCAGATCGCCAACTCTTTTTCCTGGACGCGACAGGAACACAGCCTGTTTTCCTTGTTTGAGCTGCTCTTGTTCTTAGCATTCTCGAGATATTATCGGAGCCTCGGAGGACCTGATCTGATTAGATCTATTTTTTTAAGTAAAAGAATGCAGAGGTTTATCTTGTTACCAACATCTTTAGTTTCTTGGATCATTGATGAATCACAAAAAAACAGAGGGCGGGTGAGCCAGGATGGTCGGTTTCACGCTTTTGCAGGATGGAGATGCCTGTGGCTAAGATTTTTCGAACAGAACAATCTTTTGTTGCCACGAAAAAATTTCGGAATTCTGCTGAACTGTCTGTAGTCGGTGATGAGGCAAACAGGTAAGTGAGCGAGCCAGGCACATCACGGCTGACCCAGCGCTCGGTAGGAGGACGTGATCTTCCGCGGGAAACATGGTGAGGCCAGCTCACCCAGTTTACCTGTGGCCTGTGGGGATTACGCAAACCCGGCTGTCACACGCACATCATTGCCGCATTGCATCCCGGCACCAACTGTATCTCTGTTTTTTACTCGGTTACCAACTGTATTTTGATAGTATATTCTATTTTTTTCAATTTCAATAGGAAGTAAAATCGGGGAAAATTTCCTCAAGCGTCGTCGCGTCACGAATGTGTTTCCTTTTTCGCTCGCTCGTGCTCTTCTTTATTTTTCCCGGCCGCCTTCTTCTTTCTGCTCCCTCCTCCGTCCTCCCTCAGTCCCTCCCCCCATTTTTGGCCCCTTTCCATTTTTCCTCCAAAATAAAACCAGCCGCAACGGAGGCGCAAACCCCCTTCCGAACCCGACCGCAATTCTCCTCGCAGCTTCCGCCGCCCGCCGTGGCGTCCGCCCCTTCGACGAGGTACGAACAACGCCGCACCTGGTTGGTTTGGCGAGGAGTTTTTGTTTTTGTTTTTTTTTGCTCGGATTGATTCCCCCTGTTCGTGCATGTGGGTGTCCGACGTCGATCGATTCCCCTCGTTGCGTACGGCTACGGTTAGGGTTCGTTCGGGATTCAGATTGTTCTGTCGACGGGCGGTAGCGCTGGATCGTGGGGTAGTTGAGGATGGTTGGTGCGGTCGTTGGACACTAGGATTGGCATACGGAGTTGAAATTCCTTTGATTCTAGAAAACGGCTGATAATGGTGGTGTGCGTAGAACATTAGTTTTGTTTTAATCATCATGCTTGTGATTTCAGCTCGAGCAGTATTGAGTTTTGGTTGCATGTGTATGTCTTCGGACTGCAATGTTTGCTCTGAGTTCCCATTGAATTGCAGAGTGGAGTGAATGGGTTAGTTTTTCAAAAAAAAATTGTCTACTACTGCTGGATTGCGTGGTGTGTTAAAACGTTGTAGTTGCCAGGAAACGTATCCCTGTTTGATTGCAATCATAAGGTTATTCTTTAGTGACTTGCATTGCATTTTTTTATAGATTCTGACCATATGCATGAATTGTGCAGATTGTTCTGGTTCCTCGTTCGGATATATGATGGATAAGGATACAAAGCAACTGAGTACAAGAAGTTCGGTGGTGGTGGTGTGACGGCACTGGGTTTTGGAAGACTAGCAGAACCAATTTTGATGGGCCATCTTGGTATTCTTGCATCTGAATTAGGCGATGCATCAGACTTTGACGTTGATGGCATCAACAGCCTTAGTGAGAATGATGTCAGTGACGAGGAGATTGATGCCGAGGAGCTGGCCCGTCGAATGTGGAAAGACAAGATCAAGCTCAAGAGGATCAAGGAGAGGCAGCAGAAGCTTGCTCTGCAGCAGTCCGAACTGGTGAAGTCCAAGGCAAAGAAGATATCCGATCAGGCGCTCCGAAAGAAGATGGCGAGGGCCCAGAATGGGATTTTGAAGTACATGCTCAAGCTGGTGGAGGTGTGCAATGCACGAGGGTTTGTTTATGGGATCGTTCCTGAAAAGGGGAAGCCTGTCGGTGGTGCATCAGAAAACATAAGAGCCTGGTGGAAGGAGAAGGTGAAGTTTGACAAGAATGGGCCAGCGGCGATTGCAAAATATGAGCTTGAGAACTCGATGCTGAGCAATGCTAAGAGCAGTGGGACAAAGAATCAGCATAGCTTGATGGATCTCCAAGACGCCACTCTGGGCTCATTGCTTTCAGCGTTGATGCAGCACTGCAGCCCACAGCAGAGAAGGTATCCACTGGATAAGGGTGTCCCGCCCCCATGGTGGCCATCGGGGAATGAGGCGTGGTGGACTGCTTTGGGCCTTCCGAAGGGGGAAGGTCCTCCGTACAAAAAACCTCATGATCTAAAGAAGGCTTGGAAAGCTGGAGTTCTGATGGGTGTGATCAAACACATGGCCCCGAACTTTGATAAGATTAGGAATCAGGTAAGGAAGTCAAAGTGTTTGCAGGACAAAATGACAGCAAAAGAGAGTCTGATTTGGTTGGGAGTTTTACAACGTGAAGAGAAGTCTATTCATAGTTTTGGCAGGGCTGCATCATATATAACCCATCAGAGCACTTCAGGGGACAAAAATGACACATATAGCAGCAGCGATGAGTATGATGTCGACCGATTGGAGCAGCCTCCTCGTTCTACATCATCCAAAGAGGATGAAGGAGACACTCAGCCTGTTTTGCAGATAAGAGGACAGCAAATCTCAACTAGAAAGAAGAAGAGAAGGTGCCGTGATGAATCATCCAACCAAGTTGTTAGTAAGGAAGAAATGACTAAATCTCAGCAGCAGAAAAGCCCCTCGGACCATCCGCCAATTGCTGAGGATGAGGTTGAAGTGACACAAAGAAATGATAATCCACCAGAAACAGTGAGCACTGCGATTAGTGATATGAACATATTTTACCCAATGGATGTGGTGGGCATGGCTAACCAGCCAGCAAGTCTCAATCATGTCCCTACAATAGAATCTTTGCAACAGCACGCGGATTCACAAGGGAATTTTCTATCTCCTGGTGCTGCGATCAACAACTGCAACAGTAACCAGGATGCAAGCGCTGCTCTCAACAACAACAACAGTAACCAGGCTGCTAGTGCTGCTCTCAATAACTACAGCAGTAACCAAGCAGCAAGAGCTGCTCAATCAAGCACTTATCTAAGCGACCCCCCTCTGGCTTGTGAAGGCAGCGACGACATTGTCAACTCATGGTCAGGACACTCGTTTCGGCAGGATATTGGTCGTGGGCCAATTGGTTTTAATCCTCCACCAGTTGTTCAGCCTTCGACGATGCAGCAGCCACTACCACTGCCTACGGATCACCATGCGCCTATTGTGGGTACAGGAGCGCTGTCCGAGGACGGTACTTATAGCTATCCTACGGCAGGCAGTGGGCATCTGGGGACTGTTGCTAGCGAAGCCTGCCACCTCATGGATGGTTCTTTCTTTGGCGAGGCCGCTGATAAGTTTGCAGGCGACTCTTTTGGCGCACTTCCTTTGAGCCTCATTCCTATCAGTAGTCCGATCCCTTTCCTCGATGTTTTCCTGGACGACGATGAATTGATGCCATACCTGGGCACATGACACAGGTAATTTCCTTTTGAATATCGCTTCACCAGTTAGCCATCACAATATGTCTTATCGATTTCGTTTGCATCATGACCTATACTGGTGTGTCAAATTCCTTACCAGGCCAGTTGTCACGTTTGCAGTGTCCGATACCTGATAACTGCGGGTCGGTGGTTCATCATGCTTGTGCTGCCGGGAGTGTTCGTGACGTGCTGGTGGGTGTTGCTGCAGCTACAGCTCCTGAACCGTCCCGGACGCAGTGTCGATTGGCGACTCCTTTGTAAGAATAATAATAAGAATGTACTTTAGATCTTAGGGTGCTCGCTTGACTGTACTGTGGATGCCAAATGGCATACTACTGCCGTTAGCCTTGAACTTAGCCTGTAGGAGACCGTACCTTTTACATTTTGACTCTTTTTTCGAAGAAAATTCACGTTTGGACCCTGAAGGGAAGTATTCTCGGTTTTGGATCCTGGGGCGCTGTGAGTCACGGTGCCGAGGTTGCAGCCCGCGGTAAACGTGGCGCCGACGTGGCACGGAGCTCGGCGCCATAGGCCATGGCGTCGAGCTCAACGCCACAGATCTTGGCGTCGAGCCTGCTTTCAAAAATCTCAACCCCCTTCTACCGGGCGTCGGGCGGAGGCGGCGCCGGCGCCGGCACGGGCGCGGCCTCCCCGCCGAGGGCGGCCACGAGCCCCGGCTCCGAGGCCCACGCGGGGGCGCAGGCGGCGGCGGCGCCGGTGAGTGGAGCCGGCGGCCATGCCAGTCAGCGAAAGCGGCGGTGGCGGCAACGACGACGGTGAGGAGGCGAGCGCCGGTGAGGGGAAGTTGCGGCGGTGGCGCTGGAGATCCGAGAAAGAGGGCGGAGGGAAGAGAGAGAACTGAGAGAGAGACGGCGAAAGGGAGTGAGAGGAAGAGCGCAGAGAGAAGGAGAAATCGGGGACCCCACGTGGCAGGGAGCTCAGCGCCATGGATCTTGGCGCCGAGCTCCCTGCCATGTCAGCGCCACCGCTGCAGCCATGTTTACCGGAGGCTGCAACCTCGGCGCCATGAGTCACGGCGCCGAGACGTGTTACCTCGGCGCCGTTAGTCATGGCGCCGACCCTCAGGATGCAAAACCGATAATACTTCCCCTAGAGGTTCAAACATGAATTTTCTTTTTAAAAAAAGGGTCAAAATGTAAAAAGTGCGGTGCAAGGAGATGAGTATTCGTTAGGAAGTTGTGGCATCATGCGGCTGGCGAAGGATTCCCGCCTCCGGTTAACGCATTTTATTTTATTAGTGTACATACATATTCTTATTAGTTTCTGTTGGTCTGCCGGCTGCCTGCCCATGTCTGCCTTTGCAAAAATTTTCAAAACTTCATAGCTGTGCTACTTGTGGAATGATGAGCGTGGCAGCTATGTTCATCGAGACATGTATAGCATGGCAGTTGATGGTTTCATGCAGGTTGGCGTGGAGGCTTGCGCTGCCATGTTTCGGGTGAAGTAGGCTTGCTTGTTCTGCGGCTCCGCGACGTTCAGCGTGCGGTGTGCCGCTCAAACAGCCGCGACCCTTTTGTTGCCTCCTGGCGTGCATGGGCTGGCTAGGCGCGTCTCTGAATTGGGCCTGATGTCTCAGTCGGCCCAGCATCAGCATCGCCCGTGTCTCTGCATGGGTGAATCGGCGTCTGGAGCCGTGACTGACTTGAAACTGCTCTACTATAGCCTTCAGAGTTCAGGAATTAACCAAGAAAAAGCAGCGAAACCGCTGATTAAGTTCGTCTCATCAGCTGTTGTTGTCTTGCTGGCACAGTTGCAGGTGTGTCCGTGCGTGAAAAGAAAAAATTGACCGCTGCCTCGGCCGGATTGTACACACCGACCGCGACGCCGGCGCGTCCCAACGAAACTGCGCAGGACTAACCTCCGACGGTAGGCTGCCTGCCTTTTGAATTTTACGCGCGCGATTCGTCCCCTATGAAAACGACGGCTTAGTTTTACCTCGTCGTCGTCGACCCGGCCGGCGGCGACCGCGCGCACGTGAGACAACGAGCAACGTTGTACTCGCTGACTCGTAGGTGCGCGTGGATGATCGGATCGATATGCATGTGCCCAGTTGTCCATGGAACCTTCTATAATACGTGTATATTCTCATCTCGGCAAACGAAGCCCAGCCGCACGTATACGTATAATACGTCACTAACTTGTGCATATACGGGTACGTACTATACGTATACCGCGTCGCGTCGTGAAGCTAGTATACTAAAGAAAGATCAACTCGTCGGAGACCGTGTGAGACGGCGAGGATTCACACCGACGCAATCGACTCGGTTGTCTAGCTAGTCGTAGCAGTCAAGACACATGCATCCCCGCAAAAGTGAGATGGTCTTCAAAACACGGTATGTATAAACATAGACACTTGTGAACGCGTACGAGAGACTAGATCGTTTTGGTATATACCATCGAATTGCTTAATTAGTATTAAAAAGAGTAATTAGCTGAAAATGCAAGCATCTGTGTTCGGAAGGTCAGCAGCTGCAGCTTTGGTTGTTACTAGTTTTTAATTCCTCATGTATTGTAATACATGCATCTTTTGACCTTTTACGAGTATCGTGGTATGAGCCAGCATAAACAAAGCAGCATGCATCTATGAGAAATCGATCGACGGTTTAGTAATATAACGCTATAGTATATACCTTGGTAAACATTGCACCGAGATTGAGTGATGGATAGATTATATATCAAAGTCAGAACACAACCCTGTTTATTCTAACCTAATAAAATCTTTCGTTCCTCTCAAAAAAAATAAAAATAAATGCTTTCGTACCACAACCTTTTAATTTTTCCTACAAGCTCAAGGCAACGTTCGGACGGACAGCACCCTTTTCAAACAAATCTAACCATCCCGTCGCCGGGAGATATGATCGAGACTGCTATATATACACGTCCGCCCCAGCTCAAATTGCACCCACACGCCATTAACCATCGCGAACAAGCGCACACGCAAGCTCAAAGCTCGGTTCAATCCGCGGTGCACCGTACCCCGGGTGAGTCTATATAAACACCTGCGGCATGGCTCTTCTGCTCAAGCCATCACCAAGCAGCAGCACCCAAACTTGTTGTGGTTGTAGCACAGCAGCAGCACAAAGCCCTCTCGCCCTCGTCCTTGCCTCCTCTCCCTCCTCGTTGAGCCGCCGCCCGTTGTCGTCGCTGCTGATCCAGCTCGGCCGGCCGCGGCGCGGACGAGGGAAAGGGAAGAGGGTCGCCATAGGTTGCGTGGCGTCGGCGCGGTCGGAGGCGCCGAGCAGCAGCACAGGCAGTAGCAGTGCGGCGGCGTCGGGTTCGGCGGCCATGGCGGCGGGGGCGGCGCGCGTGAAGGCGGTGGCGACGATCAAGGCCACCGTGGGCGGGTTCCTGGACAGCCTGCGGCCGTCCAGGGCCATCGACGACGTCAAGGACCTCATCGGCAGGTCGCTCTACCTCGAGCTCGTCAGCTCCCAGCTTGACGCAAGTGAGCACTAGCTACTTCTCTCTACTAATAATTATATAGTTTATTATATATGTGCATATAGACATGGTGGATGATCCATGGACATATATATTTAGTTTTTTGCATTCCATCTTTTTATTTTTTTTTCGAAATGAAAACATGCATGTGCCCATCGTAAAAGGTAGATAGATGCATTATTGGCTTTTATTTGGTCGATGCATGTGTATTCGCTTAGCAAGTAATAAATCGACCGGCCTAAAGATCGAGTAAAGTTTGGGATTCAGTTCAAAACTGCTTCAAATATAGTATGAACCTAGCAAGAGTCGTCTCATGTAATTGAGGGCCGGGAGAATGACTCCTGATTGTCATATACTACCTTTTCAAAATATTTTGGAGAGAACAATTTAATTTAGTTGACGTTTTTTACATGGTAGTACTCCCTTCGTTCCAAATTATAATTCGTTTGACTTTTTTAACCCTAAGTTTGACCAATCGTCTTATTCAAAAATTTATGCAAAATATCACTTCTTTTATTGTGGCTTGCTTTATTAATAAAAGTTCTTCAAGAATAATTTAAATTTGACTATGTTTGTATAAATTTTTTTAATAATATGAGTGGTCAAACTTGGGGTCAAAACAGTCAAACGAATTATAATTTGGAACGAAGGGAGTACCAGACTACCCGTACCTCAGCAGTCCGAGAATTGACATTTAAGGCAAAATGCTTAATTTATTTGAAATTTTGGTCACGGGAAGAAATTATTTCACGGAGAAAAACGGAGAACCACTTACAAGAAGCTAAGTATATGTGGACCTGCTTGACACAAGGACGAGTCCAGAGTTTGACCACGTGCTTCGAGAAACATGGCACTGCAATGGGGCAAAAAAAAGTGTAACAGTAGATCCCATTTTCCACCGGGCCCTGCTGCATTCGCGCAAGGTCCATGGAAAATGACATGCAGCTACCAGTCAGTATAATCCGTGCAGCACGGTTGCGGCGTCGCTCTCGGACAGTACGAGGGTTGAATAGGCCGCCCTCGCCCAGATTTGGTACATAGTGCACGCAGGCACACGTCGCGGCCCTTTTCACAAACTGTGTTCCACGTTTCCATCTAGGCCATGGTTCAGCCTAGCTCCTCTACTCTTCGATCACTTTGCATGTAGCAACGAGCTAGACATGCCGGTGAGAGCAAAGATGACGGGTCTTTCAAAAGAAGAGCACGCAAGATGTAATAACCACTAATTAAATTTCTCCCTAAGCACAATCACCGTCGTCTCACCTAATAATGATTACAGACGTGCACGGTTACTAGAAACATAAAGTGAAAGTAAAAGCGTCATCGTCGACTATGCTTCGGCCTAGCCTTTTATCTCCCCATATGAGGCGGAGTAACTCGTCTTCGTCTCGGTCGATCGTACCATGCTGCCTATTGTAGCCAGCTAGCACGTGCAAGAAAATGACACTTCGAATGGAGCGCCAACGAAGTACAACCACCGTCTCTTATTCGTCCACAGCGTAAATTTTCCACATAAATACGCATGCGCAGTACCGGGCGATGTTTTAATTCGGTACTAAGATATTTGCAGCAATTTGGACTCGGTATTAAAATAACTCCGTGATAGCTTTAGTACCGGATCAAATTGTATCTTGTACCAACGTGCGCGATGAAAGTAAGCCTGTGGATTGCTTCCATTAAGAATTCTTATCCTTAGCTTGTGGATTGCTGGAAGCTAGCAATCCACGTCGTACTATGTGGTCGTGCTAGCTGAGCTAACCTGTTTCTCATTTGCCGTGCACCATGTTACGTTGTACGTATGTGGAGTAGCTAGTTTGCCTAGACGAAGAAGAGAGTGAGACGTGACCTGTATGCCTCGCTGTCAGTAGAAACTTAAAATATATGATTCACAATCGCCGTCTGTTTTCCAAAGTGTCAAATAAATTAAACAAACAAAAAACCCATTTTTTCCCATGCTCATCATTCGCCAAAGCAGGACGTACCAGCATGTACCACAGCTATATCTCATTGCCTGCCAAACGTTGCATGCATGCTGCTTTCAACTAGTGCATTATTCAGACAATTTCCTTTTTTTATGCTATCGAGTACTCCTGTGCATTGTCTCGATCGCTCATCTACTCACATTAATTGATCCATTATTGATGCTTTTAACTTGCCGTCGTCAACAAAGAGACGGGGCAGGAGAAGCCCACCCTCCGGAGCTACGCGCACAAGGTGGCAGACGACGACGACAAGGTGGTGGCCTACGAGGCGGACTTCGACGTGCCGGCGGGCTTCGGCGCGGTCGGCGCCGTGCTGGTCACCAATGAGCACCACGCGGAGATGTTCCTCGAGGACATCAGGCTGATGCCGTCCTCCTCCGACGACGACGGCGCCCCGCTCCTCGCCATCCGGTGCAACTCGTGGGTGCAGCCCAAGTCCGGCGGCGGCGGCGATGCGCCGGGGAAGCGCGTCTTCTTCGCCAACAAGGTACAGTGATCGGTAACATGAACGGTGCTATTCGGAATTTATTACCAGTTGAACTGTGCTTTACTGTTACTCCAAGGACCAAATCCCATGAGGTTGACAAGTAGGTTTAGGATGTTCGTTCATCCATGTAAAGACCATAGGCCGTCTGCATCACAAGTCAAGCATGCATGGTCTATTTATCTAGTCTTAGGGTGGACGTTGAGCTACGTAGTAAATATCCACTAAATTAATTGGGTATTAGCATGTGCCTAACTGGTTGATATGAACTTATGATAATCTTATTTCTTCATATTAAAAAAAGGAAAAAAAAAGCTAAGGAGAAGGGCTATGGCACTTCACACCACAATTCTCCTGAAAACCACCATCGACAGCCCATGCATGGGCCATAGCATCAGAAGGCTAAATGGGCCCAATCACGGACCACGGCCCAATGACGCTGATGAATTTTGAACTAGTAGCACTGAATGAATATTTCTTCCACTGAAGTTACTGAACTGAAATTTTCTTGGTCACGACTCATGAACGTATGCGTGACGCGTGTGCAGCCTTACCTGCCGAGCCAAACGCCGCCGGGGCTCCGGAGCTACCGGAGGAAGGACCTGGAGCAGAAGCGCGGCGACGGCCGCGGGCAGCGGAAATCCACCGACCGTGTCTACGACTACGACACCTACAACGACCTCGGCGACCCCGACGACGGCGCCGACAAGGCCCGGCCGGTCCTCGGCGGCAGCAAGCAGTTCCCCTACCCGCGCCGCTGCCGCACCGGCCGGCCCATGTCCACCAAAGGTAACCTGCGATCACGGCGTCCGCAAGGTCATCGATGGACCATGTCAGGAATCGGTTGTTCACGAGGGATCGCGTGTGTTTTTCGCAGACCCGAAGACGGAGACGAGGAGTGGCGACAACTACGTGCCGAGGGACGAGGCATTCTCGGAGGAGAAGCAGCTGCAGTTCTCGGTGAAGACGCTGCGGTCGGTGCTCCGCGCCGCCGTGCCGGCCGTGCAGTCCACGCTCATCGACCCCGACCTCGGCTTCCCGTCCTTCTTCGTCATCGACAAGCTGTTCGAGGACGGGGTCGAGCTGCCCAAGGCCGAGCAGCTCGGATTCCTCGCCGGCGTCCTGCCCCGCCTGCTGCAGAAGCTCCGCGACAGCCCCGGCGACCAGGTCCTCCTCTTCGACAGGCCCGCCAATGTCAAGAGTACGTCTTGCACTCTTGCTTGTTTTCAGAACAAAATTGCACAAGCAGGAGGAATTTCTTGCTCTGAATTCAGCAATGTGCAATGGGCATTGATCGATCGGTCACCAAGTGCTTGCAGAGGACAAGTTTGCATGGTTGAGGGACGAGGAGTTTGCGAGGGAGACGCTTGCCGGGATGAATCCGTACGCAATCGAGCTCGTCAGGGTAAGTCTCCAGGCAACCTTTTTTTTTCTTTCTAAAATCTTGTGCAGACATGTACATTGGTTGAAATGTTCAGGTAAGATTTTGATCCATGTCTGCACAAAACCTCGCAGGAGTTCCCTCTGAAGAGCAAGCTCGACCCGGCGGTGTACGGGCCGGCGGAGTCGGCGATCACCGCCGAGGTGCTGGAGCAGCAGATGGGGCGAGTGATGACGGTCGCCGAGGCGGTGAAGCAGAAGCGGCTCTTCATGCTGGACTACCACGACCTGTTCCTGCCGTACGTGCACAAGATCCGGGCGCAGGAGCACACCACCATGTACGGCTCGCGCACCGTCTTCTTCCTCTGCGACGACGGCACGCTGCGGCTGCTGGCCATCGAGCTCACCCGGCCGGCGTCGCCGGCGCAGCCGCAGTGGAGGCGCGTGTTCACCCCGTCCACGGACACCACCGAGTCCTGGCTGTGGCGGATGGCCAAGTCCCACGTCCGCGCGCACGACTCGGGCCACCACGAGCTCGTCAGCCACTGGCTGCGCACGCACTGCGCCGTGGAGCCGTACATCATCGCCGCGAACCGGCAGCTCAGCGAGATGCACCCCATCTACCAGCTGCTCCACCCGCACTTCCGCTACACCATGCGGATCAACGCGCTCGCGCGGACGGCGCTCATCAACGCCGGCGGCATCATCGAGCTCTCGTTCTCGCCGCAGAAGTACGCCATGGAGCTCAGCTCCGTCGCGTACGACCAGCTCTGGCGCTTCGACACGGAGGCCCTCCCCGCCGACCTCATCCGCAGGGGGATGGCCGAGGAGGATCCCAACGCGGAGCACGGCCTGAAGCTCGCGATCAAGGACTACCCGTTCGCCAACGACGGCCTGCTGATCTGGGACGCCATCAAGGGCTGGGTGCGGGCGTACGTCTCGCGGTTCTACCCCGACGCCGGCGGCGTGGCCGGCGACGCGGAGCTGCAGGCGTTCTGGGCGGACGTGCGCACCGTGGGCCACGGCGACAAGAAGGACGCGCCGGGGTGGCCGGCGCTGGACTCGCCGGACAGCCTGGCGCACGCGCTGACGACCATCATCTGGGTCGCGTCGGCGCACCACGCCGCCGTCAACTTCGGGCAGTACGACTTCGGCGGGTACTTCCCCAACCGGCCGTCCATCGCGCGCACCAACATGCCGGTGGAGGAGCCCGTCGACGCTGGCGCGCTCGCGGCGTTCGTGGACAACCCGGACCAGGCGCTCCGGGAGTGCTTCCCGTCGCAGGTGCAGGCGACGCTGGTGATGGCCGTGCTGGACCTGCTATCCACGCACTCCCCCGACGAGGAGTACCTTGGCGGGCTGGAGACCGCGCCGTGGAGCGACGACGCCGGGGTGCAGGCGGCGTACGGGGAGTTCAACGCGCGGCTCAAGGAGATCGAGGGGATCATCGACGGGAGGAACGCGGACAGGAGGCTCAGGAACCGGTGCGGCGCCGGCATCGTGCCGTACCAGCTCATGAAACCCTTCTCCGAGGCCGGTGTGACGGGCAAGGGCATTCCCAACAGCACGTCCATCTGAGTTCTTAGAGCTTAGAGGGCACCTATGGGGTTTCATCAGATCCAGAAACTAATCGAACACTACAATAAACTTACTAAGACGATGTATATGGATTGGTTTTTCTTTACATTTTTATGCTGGAGTATTCATGCTAGCCTTTGATTCACAAATAATGTATCTGAAAATAGGTTCCTGTATTTACCAAAGAAAATGAATTATCTCTTAAGTAGTGATGAAATTACAAGTTTGAGTTGAGTAGGTCAAGGCGTCACTTTAGGCGACAATCGACAGATATAGCCTACAGAAGTCGTATCTGTACCTCATCCACCCACGGCCCATATATAGCGATGTCGTCCATGACGGTGCTTCTTCCTTCTTTCTCTCAACGCCATCTTGCATCTGCGCAGCTGTCTTGCCGCCATGAGGCCATGCGGCAGCCTTACTTCCATTTGCCCACGTACCACCTGCCTCCATCTCCAACAGCTCCCTGCGGCTACAGACACCACTACCGCCGACCGGTTCCTTAGGGCATGGCTAACTGGTCGATAGTGGTCCACTATAGCAGATCCACGTAGGAGAGATAGGAGGAGAGAGAGAAAATCGTGAACAGAGCCAGCGACACTCGCTGGCACTAGCGCCACGCTTACATCCACGATCTCGTTGCTTAGGACAGGTTGAGCGGGGTCCAGCAGGATTCATCGACGAAGTGCTTGAACCCTTGGCCGTCGTCCTTGAGCGGCGACGCCGCGACGACCGAGCCGGTGTGGATAACGCATCTTACCATCTTGGACCGCTCGCACGGCTGCAGAATGGTGCGCATCGCGCGAACAATCCGTTCAGTGGCGTCCTTGTACATCCAGCATGAATCAAAGTTAGAAAAAATAAGAACCACGTCTATGTTCTAGCTAGGATATAGAAAGGAAAAAGTACAGTTTATACTTATATATCGACCTATCAAAAAATCTGATTTTCAACGTTCAACTATAAAATCGGATAACGAACGTCATCCAACTATCAAAACCGACGAGCTCCCCGAGTGCCTCCCTCTTGCTATCGGCCCCTACCACTTCCTCCAAGGCGCCGCGCCGACGCCGGACGAGCTCTGCGGGCTCGATTGGAACTTCGTATAAAACCGGACGTTGCAGTAGGTTGAACACATGAGATGGTCAGGTCATGTGTCTGCGTCAATAGCACGCATAACCCAGCTGTACTTGTACATGACCGATTATTGAAGGACGTACCCATCATCATACCCGGTCAGAAGTCTGAATAAACTTATCACTGATGAACTGATGCTATTATTGTAAATCCCCTCATGCAACGCCTGCTAAGCCATTTTTCCACGCATCGCAAGCAACTCTCAAGAGCAAGAGGTTTCAGAAACAGTATCGGAAAGATTTACTGAGTTCATTGGTGATAGATATATACTGATCGGAAAATTACAGAAGCCTCGTGTGCAAGACAGCATGCAAGAGCCGAGACGACGATGCATGCAATAAGGCGTGCTCCAGCTTACAGCGAGCTTCCTTTTATTCATACATGTAGGTAGGCTGAATTTGAAACAGTACATCGATCGATCGATCACGCGAAGGACAGGCCTGACCCGCGGAGCTTCTCCTCCATGACGGCGTCCAGGCGCCGGGCCATCTCCGGCGTCATGTGGTTCGCCCAGTCCCCGGCCTCCCCTCTCCTGAAGTAGCAGCCGTTCGGGAAGAGGAGGGAGCCGGAGCCCGCCGCCCTGTTAACCTCCAGGCCTCTCATCGTCTCGAAGCTGCAGAGCCGCGCGATGTCCTCGGCGACCCCGGTCTCCTCCTCGGCCGACGAACCGCGCGAGCTTCCTCACGTTGCCGACGGGGTCGAGCAGGATCTCCTCGTACCTCAGAAACAGCACCGTCTCCGGGCTCTCCTTGCTGGCGTTCCAGTACCCCAGGACATGGTCCCAGATGGGGCCGCTGAAAGACACGCCCTCGCGGGCTTGCTCGAACACGTCGGAGAACGCAAGGTCGGGTTGGACTCTTCGGCTGAAGTGCCACAGAAAGACCAGCATGTCTTTGGGGTTCCTGCCGAACAGATCATTGTGATTAGCACCGGTATATATAAGAAGCAAGCATATATATAAATCAAATCAAACACCTGATGATCAGCGTATACCTGCATATGTAGACGATTTTGCAGTCGGGGCTGTTGCTGATGGAGGCGGGCAGGATCGCGTGGTGCATGTGCGTGGCCATGAGCCTCGGCGACGGCAGCGGGCCCATCTTGCGGCTCCCGGCCGAGCCGTCGGCTAACAGCATCTCCATGAACGGGAGACGCAGTCGTGGGGGTTGAGGCGGAGGAACGGGTGCCCCGCGCCGGCGGGAGGGTACGCGCCCCGCGCCATGGTGGCGAAGGTCAGGGCCTTGAGCCACGTGGTGCCGCACTTGTGCGGGCTCGCGAGGACGACGTCGCCGCGGCGCGGCACGAAGCTCCCCTGCCGGATGGCGACGACCCCCGGCACGCACACCCGGGCCACCCACGTGTCCTGGTACCAGCGCAGGCGCCGCCTGGCGTCGCCCGGGAGAGCGGCGGCACTGGCGTCGTCGTCGCCGGGATCGTTGGGCGGAGGCACGGGACACGGCCTCGCGCCGCAGACACCGGGCCAACAACGCTGGGTGCGTTCGCGGTCGCCATGGAGTGGAGTTGGTGCGTGAATGGGTTTTGATTTAATCAGGTGGGTCTCATGGGTGGGGTGCTTATTTAATCAGGTCGGTGGGGCGTGGCCCTCAAGCAAAAGATGCCATGTGTTTGAATTTAGTTCTGGTCTGTCATTGTCCATAACTTGTTGTTGTAGAGTAGCTACTATACATTCATACTAGAAATGCGCGCAGGTTTACCGCGCAGAGGATCTCTATTTCATGTCGTAGTATTGTAGTAGACTTTAGTTTATGTGTAGGTAGTAATTATTGTATATAGGTAAATATATAATTTTTTACGCAACGTAGATAAGATAAATCCGTCGCTTCATTATTTTCGTATAGGCGTCATTGTCTGCGGTCTGTTGTTGCTCTTGGTATATATTTTGTACACTCTATCATCGTGACGCTATTATTTGAGTAATTTATTACTTTGGGTATCGAAATAGAACTATAACTTTTTTCTGCTATATTTATTGTGGTAAAAGAAAGGGTAAAATTATTTATTGTGGAGGGCGGAGCATAATTAGCCAATAGCTTAATGTAGCTGCGAAATGAGAAGAATTCGACTTTGCATCACGAAATTTGGTAATTAATAGACGTGATGTATTTTCTTTAAGAAAGTAGACTTAGTCATAGATGCACCAATGAAGCTGAATTTTTTATCATAGATCAAACATCACATAAATAGCTTATCATAAAATTTTCATAGTAATTGGAGCAAGATAACTACATATATGTAGAGTAAAGATATGAATTTCACACTAAAGAGCATAGCCAAGCATCTACAGCAAAAACTTTCTAGTAAAACATGTCATATTATGTAACTACTGCATAGATCTACATATGTGGAGCTCAATAAAAATGGATTTTTCATTTTTGGATTTATCAATTTGCATCCTATTTAAAGAATTAGAAAAGGAGAGAAAACCACTAAAGACAGAGACTTTTCCACTGGCACCCTGAAGTTCTAATGAATTAACCCGCAGCACATGAGCACTATTTATCTGAGTCTAGATCTTTGCATTTGGGAACTCTGGAGAACTTCCCTAATCATTTTTCTTCTTTCCTTCTCTTCTCCGTTCGCGAATTAGATATCAGTAAAACGCGCCGCCAACCGGGTGGCCACGTCAGCGAAAACAATTTGCGCCGTCAGATTTTCATTTGACGGCGCTAATTTACCCCACCAGCGATTTACGTTTGTTGCTAGCATCTAGCGTCGTCCCCGGTTGGCTGGAAGCTTCGCAAACCTCGCAGGACTGTGCGGTCCCCTGTTCTCTTCGTCTATTCTCGCTCCACCTCCGCGTACGGCGTACCTGTGGCGGCCCCTCCGCCTCCTCGTCTCCCTGGTTCCCTGAGGTCGGCGTCGCCCTCCTCCTCCACGACATGGATAGAGCCGGCGGCCAGTGGACGAGCTCCATCGTCGCCTCGTCTTCCCAGCACTATGGCCGACCTCAAACTCCGCCGGCCTCGTCGAGGACTCCACAACGAAAAAGGATCCACGAATTTAGTATGGCCGACCTCAAACTCCGCCGGCATCTCGAGAACCGTGGGCGAATGGCGACGGCAGTGGAGGTGAAAGCACGGGCGATTACAGTAGAGGCGGCCGCCAAACCAAACTCCTGTCTGTACCCTGGTGCCCTGCAGTTGCAAGCGAGATGCTGCGGCGGAGGTGTGTAACGGGTTGACTACGGAAGCGGCGGCAGATTCGAGCGTGGTGGTCATGAGGTTGGAGTTGCACTCGGATCAGGTACTGGCTGCATCCTATTTCTGCAAAATATTTCGGCCGCCGCTGGGAGGGCAATCGTGGCACACGCAAGGTGTTCGATGTATTGCCTCTGTGGTTGTGCATATGTGTCCAGTGCACGGTTCTTTATTAGCGTGCTCTTTTGGGTTTCCTGATTCTTCATATGCAATGTTCTCTTGCCGTTGTTGCAGGGTTGGTCCAACCATGGTGGATACGGTACTTCCATCCTGGAGCTCAGGGATAGCATTGCGTGTTAAATAATTTTTGGCTCATATTTGTCCAACCTGGCCACCAATAAATGCATGAGAATTAAATAGTTTTGGCTCATATTTGTTGCCCCAAGGTAGGTGTTGATGGTTATGCCCATAGATCAGTTTTCTCAATTGATCCTTGCCACCATAAGCCTGCATGATTTCTCATAGAGTATATTAAAGCTTTGTTAAAATGATCCCCTTGCTCATTGCAAAGCAGAATAATATCCTTTCGTTGCAGTTTTGAATCTGAATATAGTTCGTTAATCTTTCTGGTTTCTTAAAGTTAGCTTGCCACTAGGTTTGTGACGTGGGTTGAGTGATGCAAATGAGGCCTTGATGACCTTGCATTTGCAGCACAGGTGCATATGCCTACCTTAACGACTTCTTTTCTGCATGTGACAATGTATATCAGTGGCTATGTTGATAGACAAGATTTTCCAGTTTACCCTTGCTACAATGCGCCTCATGATTAATCATGGTACATATTGAAGATCAGTTAACATTAAAATTACCTCCTTGCATATTGGTTTCGAAACCAATGGTATCTTTGTTATGCTTTTGAACATGAACACAGTTCCGCTGTTTTTAAGGTCAGATTTCCACTATAAGTTTATAATGACATGGGTCCTAGAATTTCATTGCCTGTTGAGTGATCCACGTGAAGGCCTTGTCATCTCGATGACCTCGCTGCAACAGTTGTATATATGTCTACCTGATTGACTTCTTCCCATCATGGATATTAGCTAAATAGTTACGTAATGTTTTCACAATATTCGAATGTTCTCCAAACATATGTTTACTAATTAAGTGACAACCTAAGGGTTGCAAAATGTAGTTACAGAGAACAACAGAGACAAAGTAAAGCAAGAGGTTTGGCATGGACATATGCTTTTGCCATCAAACCCTTTGTTTCTTACAGAGCTCCACATGGACTAATATGAGTTACTCTTAACAAATTCTGATGTTGTTTTAAATTATCAGGTTAAGCATATCCTCCCCAACTATGGCAGCCTGACAGGGGGTACAAGGCCACGCTCGAGGACGGCAACCTGGTGGCCGTCAAGCGCCTTAGGGAGAAGATCACCAAGGGACACAAGGACTTCGAGGCCGAGGCGGCGGTGCTCAGCAGGATCCGCCACCCCAACCTGCTGGCGCTCAGGGCCTGCTACCTGGGGCCTAAGGGGGAGAAGCTGCTTGTCTTCGATTACATGCCCAAGGGCAGCCTCACTCTTTTTTGCACGGTCAGAGTTCTTATCCCTGCTATGTCCTTTGCTCTTGTTCTGTCCAGCATTACTAATTTCTGAATTCTGATATATGGTTAACAAATCCCACTTAAAGCTAATTCTTTAAACTTCTGTTAAACATATTGGTACGAGAAATGCTTGCTGCCTAGGCACAGTGCCAATTGATAGGGATTTTCGCTAAGTATTAGTGAATTGGTATGTGAGCTCCTGCACTTTGTTAATTGCTAATATGTTTCATCAAAGGCATAGTCTGAATATTTAAAAATTCAGACATTGCAAAGATTGATGCAACTGTAATTCTGCTAGCAGGTCAACTTAGAGTTGCCAACTTTGCATTGCAGTCGCTTTTGATTATTAAGATATAAGAATGAACTCGGTTTAGACCTTAACATGTCAAAAATCCTGTCAGTCAGAGCATCTCATGAATCATGACCAATGCAGACAAGTTCAGTAGCATGCAGGAAGTGCTCGTATTGGTTTTGGTGGAACAATTAGGAGGATGTGTTGTCCAAGTAAAGGATTGTAATTTCTTGTCTCAAATAGTGCTACTTTATAAGCATTATTGAACTTTGATACTTGAAATCTGTTGATAATTTTGTCCCCAACTCAGCATTTTGCAGAGTTCAGTTCAGTACCTTCTGAACTGAAACTCTGCACCAACTGTGAACTGAAACTCTGAAGTTGTCCTAACACTGTTTTGCTAACAGTTGAGTTGTGAATTAGACATTCTTTGTCCAAGTAAAGGGAAAACCTTTCTTGTTTCAACAGTACCGCTTCACCATCTTTTACGAAATCTATTGATAAATTGTTCCCAACCTGACATTCCTTTCATTTATGAAACTCTGCACTTTTTGACACTTTGTGAAACTGAAACTCTGAACTTGTGTACTGACATTTGATGTTTCCTGATGAATGGCATGGATGCAGCTCGCGCTCCGAACACGCCGGTGGACTGGGCGAAGCGGATGACAATCGCCAAGGGCACAGCCCGTGGCCTGGCCTACCTCCACAATGACATGAGCATCGTGCACGGCAATCTGACCGCCAGCAATGTCCTCCTCGAGGAGCAATGCAACCCCAAGATCTCCAACTTCGGGTTAGCTAGAATGGCACAAGCAATTTTACTTCTGTACAAGCTTTGCTTGCTATGGTCATGTAGTGCCTTGATGTAAACAAACATATATTATGTTTATCCTCGGGGAAATATTTGACATAAACAAAAAAAAAGTTATGTTCTTCAAGCAATGATTTCTTTTCAACGATCAACACCAAAAGTATTCCCGCGCCGAGGTGCGCGCCAATCACTAGTAGAGGAGGGGAACGGGCTCGGCAGAGCCGATTCCGGGCAGCCGGCGGCCGCGTTGGCGGTGAGGGGCAACACTAGGGTTAGCCCGGGATAGCGTGCTTCCGTGGAGGGGCGAATCCAGGGCGGAGGGGGCTGTAGCCCCGCAGCCACGAGCAACGGTGCCTGGAGCCGTGCCGCTATGTGGCGAGCAGGCTCCGATGGTTTCGATCCGGCCGGGGAAGGCCAAGGCGGCGGCGGGCTAGCCGTCGAGCTGCGGCGGCCCCGTGCTGTCCCGGGGCCGGTCACGGCTCTGTGGGAGGCGGGCCGTAGTCTGCTGGCCATGCACGCTGGCCCTGCTGCAGCGGTGCAGCACGGCCGCGACGATGGCCGCGCGTCGACGGCGAGAGGGGCGCCGTGCCTGCGCTGGGGCCAGCGCGCACCGGAACGATTAGGGAGGTGCGGGAGTCACCCGCGACCGGGTTCGTGAGGATTCGCGATGGTTCGGATCGACGATAAAGCGGGTGAGAGACCCGCACCAAACCGCATTGGACGGACCAGATCTGACAGTTAACGGGTTATCGGGCGATGTGGCACGATGGTTTGCCCGCTTTGGTGCAAGAATCCTATGTAGAGATGCGGATCCATGCTGTACGGACTCTACCCATGCAGTTGCTAATACCAAGTGGACCGGACAGGCAGAGAAGCCACGCGACCGCTATGTGCGGGGCAAGACGAGCGCGACACGGCTGCCAGTATGGGGCGAGACGGGACGGCCAGCGCGTGCCCCAGGCAGAGCTTGGCCACAAGGCCATAGCGCCGCTGCCGCGGGCGGGGCGTGTCGAGCGCACCGTGATGGCCAACGTAGGGTGGAGGCAAGCTGGCCCGGGGGCCACTGGCTGGGCGCCAGGCTCGGCTAGTGGCGAGACCAGGCGCACGGCTATGAACCCCGGCCCGTCGTCACAGGGGCTGCTCGAAGTTGCAGAAGGTCCACCTGCGGTCCACGCTCGCTGCCACCCTCCTCTTCAGCCGGATATGCCACCATTGGCCGCGGCCACGCTAATCCGCCGGCTTATTTTACCCTCACCCGGTCTTTGATCGATCAGTTGTCTTCTCAACCGCTAGCCCCGTGGCGGCATCCCTCCACCTCGCCACACCACCCACTCAACCTCTAGCAGTGAAAAACAATGCTTATTTCCAAAATTTCTACTTACTTGGAGACGTAGATGACAACAGCCTCGTATTATCACTTGGAAATGCCAATTTAAATATTTTATGTGGATATATATGGTCCAGCTCTGAAATGCTGGTCACTGATCAGTTTGTTTTTCTGGAAATTTGAATGATTCCCGGAAACGTAAAAGGAAAACAGGCCGACAGCAGTGAAACCAGCCCAATAAACAAATGGAAACAAATCGAACCAATCGCAACAAAAGCCCAATCCGGAGTCGAACCTACCGTGAGCCCATGGCCAAAGCCCACTAGCCAGCACCTCGTCGGCGGCGACCAAACCTCACCCACTGTTTCCTTGGCCCGTCTGGCCGTCTCCCTCTAGCCTCTACTCCGACCCCGACCACTGCCCGCGGCGCGCCATGGAGCCGGACGCCGACGAGGATTACACGGGCGACCTCTCCCACTTCCTCCCGCCGAGTCCGTCCTCCTCCACCCCATCGAGTAACCTCGGGCGCCGGAAGCAACCACCCGCGCAGGCGCAGGCGCGGGCGAAGCGCGGGAAGGGGGTGCCGTGGCAGGAGCGGTGGAAGCAGGAGCGCGAGAGGAAGCAGCGGGAGGAGGACGCGCGCACGATGGCCGGGCTCGCGGAGGCCATCTCGGAGAGCAACGTAGGGTTCAGGATGTTGAAGCTGATGGGATACGACCCGGGGGCGCGCGGCGCCGCCGAGCCCGTCGGCATCGAGATCCGCCGCTCGAGGGCTGGCCTCGGGGCGGAGCCTGCGGTGGCACCGGCGCCGGCGCCGGCTCCGACGGAGAAGACGCGGGAGGCGGTGGAGATGGAGCGGAGGCGGCAGGAGGAGATGATGGGGGAGCTGAGGGCGAGGAAGAGCACGCAGTGGAGGGGGCGGAGGGTGGTGTGGGACTTCCGCAAAGGCCGAGGCGGCGCTCGCGCAGCTGGAGAACCGGGAGGTGGAGCCGCCGGCGCCGGAGGGGGAGGACAAGGATAAAGAGGCAGAGGAGGAAGAGGAGGTGATCACAGAAAAGGTAGTCCCAATTTACTCTTATGCTTCCAAATCCACACCCATGTTCGTTCTGTTGGTCACAGATTTAAGATCACTGGCCCAGACGCCCAGTGTGTCGTGCTATCCACTAGGAAACTGGAACTCCCTTACATTTCTGACGGGACTGCTTAGTCATTTTATTTTTCACCAATGTGATCGGGACCAAGATTTTTGGTATGCATAACATAATTGGATAAATTCTTATTGTCGATATTTTCGTTTCACAAAAGGACTAAACATAAATGCTTATTGTTGCCTGATAATGGCAGGCCTGTTCATTCATATTGTACCATGTGAAGGCAGTGATGAGTCACATGGATATGAATTGTGAGTTCTGAAATGACGAGATTAACATTCCATGTTTTGTCTTGCAGGATTTGCAGAATATATTATCCAAGTTGCGCAATCAATACCAGTACTGCCTATATTGTGGATGCAAGGTGAGCTTTATTCTGGAGAAGAAGACTGTTTGTGTTTGGAGAACATGGATACTTTTGCCATCTAGTAACATTGCATCTTTGGAAGCTCAAATCAAAATTATAGTTAGTGTTGGCACGCATTCCTCCATCCCCTGTACTGCATGATCCAAAATTTCAATAGCAGTTTTAGAAATTGAGTTTTTGATAGAGCATCTTCCATGCCTTTTAAGCGAAGTCGTTTCCCCTTTTTCAGTATGAATCAGTGGAAGCACTGGCAAAGGAATGCCCTGGCCCTAATGAGGATGACCGTTGATTTGTTGTATTAAGGGTGACAAAGAATTATCCTAGATACAAACAGGTGATGATTCTATACTCACTGCAATGTTGTTCAGTCATGATTGGAGTACTGCATTGGATTCCTAATATGCTGGACGCCACAAGCTTTGTGCTCTTGTCATTATCAAACAGACACAATTGAGCACTAGAGATGTCTTGTTTTTGTTGGCCATGTGGGCTACGCTTATACTTCATGTTTATAGTTTGTAGCCATTTTATGTAAGGTGATGAACCCTTAAGTTGACAATAGGACAGAATTGACTACCCTGCAAGTGCTGGAAGCCATCCCCTCCAGACTTGTAAGTGTAAATCACTATTCCCTATTAAATGCACAATATCTCAACATGAATACTAAGGTTTATATCCTTCTTCATCAGTTTGCAGCTGGAAAGATGGGTTTCCATATGATATGCGGATATTTACTACTTCTTGCTATGCAACAGACTGAAGCCGAGCAACATCTTCAGAAGGCCTTCAATCTTCATCAAGGCACTTCATAGCTAGAAGAGAATAGTTACCAGGAAGATTGCATATCTGCTGTGTGTGTGTGTGTGGGTGGGTGAGTGGGGCGTTTGGCTAATTTGTCTGCTTGACTTTGTAGCCATTACAGTCCACTGCTAGAATGGAATATCTGCACACTGCAATGTCAATTTTGCTGCAAGTCTTGTGTGTCGTATGCGGATCCATGATTGCTGATGATATGCGTAGGAATGGCTGTGATCACTGCTTCCTACCATAATGTCATATAGCTTCAGCATTATTTAGCACGAGGCCTATTCTTATTTTGCACTGGCTTAAACTGCATCATTGCACAGTTTTGAGCGTTTGGACCCTGCCAAAGGCAATTTCATTGGTCTGTTTTCTAATGTAGGTTCCTCATTCTGTTTGGTCTTGGAATCAGACTGTTTTCCTACAGCAACATTTTCAACTTGTACAGAAGAATGAAACTGCTCTTTGAAATAAAAGGGGAAAACACCATAACAAATAGTCACCGGATAAAAAAGTAGATGCAGGCAACAAATTTGCCAATATAATCTCTTTTACACGAACCATGCCTGATTCTTTGTTTAGAAAATTGAAACAGTTACAATGATAGCTATGACCAGGGCATCCCTTCTACCGATACAGCCATACCTATTTTACAGCAAAGACCAATGACTCGAGCTCGTGCACGACAACTCAACTATCAGGTACAGTTGTTTCTCGCTATCCAAACAAGTTATCTCGCTATCCAAACAAGTTATCCTACGAATGGGGTGCTACTAAGGCCTTGTGATGATTTTCTTATGATTAGGAACATGGAACATGAACCAGATTGGAGAATGGACTACAATGACAACAAACAAGTGGAAGTGGAAGGAGGCATGAGGAAAGGAAGGATCAAGTTCGGACCTCCAGGAACTGACAACTTCCTCGGGACATAATTCTTTGTTCTGAAGGGTGTTTGAGGTCCATGAGCACTTGTTGGAAAAATCTTGAAGTCTACTTTCAGATGAACCAAGAAACACCATTAGATTCGTTCGAAGTCACCCAAAAACTATAGAGAGTTCGGACCTCTAGTCTTGGGCTAACAGACTTGTATCAAGTTAAGCCCACTAGGGGCCCATCCCCCCACCCCAACGCCTCCTGGTTGTCTCCCACCTCCTGGTTGTCTCCCATGTATAAATACATACCCCAGCCGCCAGATACATACCCCAGCCGCCAGGAGAAGATTGAGTTTTGTTTTGTTGTAAGTTTAGCTTCTACGACTTCCTGGTGAGCGCGTGTGTCGATTAGACCACCTGTTTGCTTGATTCAGAACCCCAAACTTGTGTGTATTGGATCCATCCTTTGGGTAAGGTCTGTGTGCTATTTGCTTGTCCACTTGTTCTTGCTTATTCTTCGATTTGCTTGCAGGTTTAAGGTTATTCTTGGAACAACAAGAACAACACAAATCGGAGACGGTGTAACTGTCGCTAAGGCGCAACTCTTGTGGTGTTTTAGTCGGGCAGCACAACGTCGATCCCCCTTCAAATCGAGATCTTCATTCTCATCGAAAGATCAGGAACAAACTCTAACGGGTTCTATCAAGCTAAATTGCAATCCACGAATGTTTGGAGTTGTCTGCCTGCTTGTGTTGTTCTTTGCTGTCTGTTTGATTTGGTTAAGTAGCCTGTTACTATCTGCTTAAGAAAATAATGGCATTTATGATATGATTTGTATATTCTTTCGAGGCCAATAGTTTGCATACCTGAACATTGTTCCTCACTGTTTTTCCTGCTCAATAATGCTTTGTTGTCAGCACATTCAAAGTAGTAGTATGTAAAATTGGGTGATTCTCCTGCAACCTCCTTCGCTGTTGTATTTATTATACAGGAAATTGACTTTGAGTGGATTCTTGAATAGATGATACATTGTATGCTTATGGATTTTGGTAATTTTCAGTATGTTGGTCAACTTCTCTTAACTTTTTGGTCTCAAATTGTTGACAAACTGTTTCATGATTGGAGCGTGTATCACAATACCTTGTGCAATGGCATTAGCGCTAACAATTGTGGTGCTATTCAAATTTATGCCTGTAATAACAGTATCTTCGCATCTGATAGAAGTATAGAACAATAACAGCACTGCCTTGGGCTTTATTGCCCTTGTATCCTTCTGCTGTCAATGCACTTACCAGCTTCTATGCCATATTGCTTGCGCTTACAAAATAGAAAGTGAAATGACAAGATTAAACTTATTATCGTAACTGCATATATACGATGTCAATTTGTTAGGTAGAAATTGCAGCTCTGATGTTCTAACGGCCAATTTTCTAGTCTGCAGGTCGTAAAGAAGTATCAGCTTTCCAACCGAGGGACCGGAGGAACTATATTTTTGGACATCTGCTTGAGTTTGTAGTTGAGAGATGAGACTCGTGAATTTCCAAACCCACTTTCTCCAACTTTGTTCAGTACGATGATGGAATCTCTGATGTGTGTCGTCTAGGATCCATTGTCACTGGCGGTATGCCTGGAATTATTAATCACTGTTTACTGTCACAGTGTCAATGGTCAAAGCTGGAATTTCGCTGAGCCCCAACAGTGTCAGCTTGCACAACAAATCCAAACCAAGCCAGAAACCACTCCCTGGAGTCTGGAAGAAACGAAACACCAGCACAACAGACCAACAGTAATTGACAAAAGAGGCCGGGGTTCGAGGCTCGCTTATCAGAGATGCCTTCCTAGGCAGGGGCTAGTCCCTACCCTCTTTTCTGGAAAGAGGAGATGCGTGCAACAAATTTGGATCTCCAAGAAAATCATTTTCGCAAGAAAGAAAGTGTTGATGTTTTTCGTGGAATATACCACTGTTCTCCGAGTGAAGTTTTGAAGATCTGAAAGAAGCTGCTACATGGATCTCATTCTGGCCTCAGTCGCCTCATCAACACAACACCACTGGTGCTGAGAGCATGCTGCAAAGCCACGCTGTGTCTGTGGTCTGGCTTTACATAAACAAAACTCCCATGGAACCGATTCTTGGCAGTGCCAGGCAACATTAGAGGGTACAGCAAAAAGAGGCATGCAGGTTTAGCAGTCTAAGTACAATATCCAGCAGACCAGCAGAGATGATGCATGGTGCCATGGCTGCTTTTTCTCCAGGTCATTCTGCTGAAAGGTGTGTCTGCTTCAGATGTAAAGATCACAGTACCAGCAGCATGGATGAACCATATGGGAGAATTCAGAATTGAGCTAGACTATAATATCATTAAACAAGTATAATATCAGCTAAAAATGGTATATATCAGCAGCCGGCAGATGGTATGCATGTTTCCAGTGATTATCCAAAAACTGAACAGAGCAAACTTCAGGATGAACATGAGATTAATACATCGAGTAAAGTCCTCGACAAGCATACTGATAACTTCAAAGCATGGAGGTCTACATGACGCAACAGATGAGTTCATGGACAACCACAAAAGAAATTAGTCGCCTGACATTACAGGAGTTTCTTGCATATCATACTGCAAGCTTGAAGCTAGCAAACCGCATGCAGCATCAGGCTTTCAGTTCCATCTCTCCGAGCGACTATGATCGGTGGTGGTTTATTTGGCCTCCTAGAGCGACCAGTCCGATGTGTTGCTGGCCTGGTCGAACATGCTTGTGGAGCCCTGATCGATGCGCGGCGCTGGTGCTGGCCTGTTTCCCTGCAGGGCAAGCTCGAGCTCACCTGAGAACTGGCCATGATGGCTGCTAGAGCCAGAATGCACCTCATCGAGGGGGACTTCAGGTGGCAACTGAGGTGTCACGTTGCGCCCGCCTGCATGGCCCCGAGAGCCAGTCCAGGGGCTCGGCGCAATGTAGCTACTCGCCATGAGGGAGGGTGCCACAGGGTTGCCATCAAAGCCCGCTGTTGCAGGCATTGACGCAGCACGGCTGTGGCCAGCGCTTTCGGTAGTATCCCATGGCTGAGTTGACAGAAGAGAGAGAGCACAGCTAGAGTCGGCGGGGACTCCTGCAAGACATCCACCCGGAGGGAGCTCCGGACCGGGGAACACCGGTGGCCCTGATGAGGAGCTACCCTGGCTGCCATATGAGTGGGCACCATATCCTGCGATTGCACTGTGATGATGAGGATCTAAGCTTGCTTGCCACTGGATACTACCAGGCACCCTTTCCCCAGGACGAACCGCCTGCCACCCATCCCTCATGCTGCTTGGAACCCTTGGATATGAGAAATCCAACAGAAAGCTTCTGAACCTGCCAGGCTCTCCTGGATTAAGCGCACGAGCATTAGCAAAGGCAAAAAAAATGAAAGTGGCAAGCACACCACAAGGTAGAAAAAAAGGAGGCTTTGTTACCGCCCAAGGATGCAGCAAGGCGACCATAGCGTGATGCAAGAGGTCCAGCAGGCGGCCTCCTCCGGCGTTCATTGTGGCCCGTAAGGCGTCTACGGCAGCTGCGTTTTTGTTGATCAAATTCATGCAACTGGTGGAACCTGCAGTTTATGTGAACTGAGAAATGATGATTCAAGCTTTCTCAGAGTCTAAGTGCAAATATCCAGATCTCAGATTTCAGATCTCAGAGTCTAAGTGCAAATAGATACTACCTCCGTCCAAATTTAGGACAAACTATTTAGTTCAAAAAATGAACTAATATTCTTGTCCTAAACGTCATACATTTAAGAACAGAGGGAGTATTTTTTTATTTAGAATGTAAACTGAGCAGAAAATAAAAAAATATACAGATAAAGCACACATCATAATAACAATAAAGTTAAAGTGCAGCTTAATAACAGGATATAACAAGTTCAAGTACTAACTTATAATATTAGCTTATCCTACTAGTAGCATGCATAGCATTAGCATGACATAGATATGGAAAACCACACTTCAGGTCAAAGCCAGTGGCAATGCTAGTACATTGAAGAGTAATATTCCTCTTCTTCCTAGGCTAGTGTTCTGCACATTCATTAAAGATCAAACTCTATCGTTATGGCTTCCATAATTGCATTGTGGCATCTAAACTAATAAAGGAAAAAGGAGAAAGGAACCATGGGTACGTTAAACAAGACTGTAATCATTCATAGAGATGTGAGATGTTGGGTTTAACACAACAATACACATCCACCAATGAATTGTCCTTCTAGTGTGGAGGCGGGTGTCCCTCACAAGAAAGCTTGTGGTCCAACTTAGCTTTTCTAATGACACATTAGGGCACTAGTTATTGCTATCCTTGGCTATGTGGCATTATGGATTAGCACAGCTCAAATCCAGAATTGAGTCAATACTTTCTTTTGATGGTGATGCAAGGACAGCCTTGCATGCAGCCTAGTACTAGAGCACAAGGTTGCAGTTGTCACTTGGTTATAACAATACTGATCACTCGGTTATAATTAATGCCTGACCTCCTCCTTTTTTAAAAAATAAAATAATGCCCGACCTCCTTATATTTTTTTTCTAAAAAAATGTAGTCTCTTGTTTCTGTTCAGCCCCCTCCCCTCCCCCCCCCCCCCCCCCCCCCGGCTAGTAATTTGCATGGCAAACAAAATGGCAAAAGCAGCCATCAACATAACCTTAAGTACCAAATATAATCTAGAAGACAAGGACCAGAAACTTTGCTTTAAAATGAGATGTTTATCGAATATAAGACAGGGAGATTAATTAGCTACTGGTTATGTTAATTCCACTTATTCTTTCATCCCCTCTTTCATGTTGTTCAAACCATTAAGGTGTCAAACAGCTGGAATTTTCTGTGGAGTCTCAAAGTATTGGCAGTGAAAATGAAAATTGGTATGCTATGTGTATACTAATTATGAAACGTGTTGTTCCAGAGACTATCCATTTATGAAATTAAACTAACAACAGCTATATACCTGAAAGGACTAGAAAGCTCGCAGAGCTTGAACTGGTGAATAAACTAGACTGGTCAAGTAACAGAAGATATAATATTTAAAACTTCTTTGAGGCACTAAACATTTAATACTATCACTTTACAAGTTGTAACCCTTAGAATTCGGTGGCAAATGCTAGTTCTTTGATCTTTCTCCCAGTTCTTCCTTAGGGGACCACTGACAATACTGATCATGCCCAATGCAAACTTCATATACTAATGACTAATTTACTGACTGGCATCATTGAGATACTAAGTTAACTCAGGAATCTAATGCAAAGCAAACTGACAGGCAGGCAGGCTGAGTCACATCACTCTATCATACATATAGGAGCATCCATCAGCCTACCAACTTTAAAGTTCTCATGAGCACCATTCAAATGAAACATAAAAGTATAATACCAAAGCAAGTTTTTGTACTTACTCTTTTTTTTTTCTTTCCAAAACAGCAGATATCACAAAACAGTTGTTATAGACGGAAGCTCCATCATCAACCTGTGCTAAAAGTCCTTCGAAAAAAAACTGTGCTAAAATATTACTAGATAGCGCATCTAATGTAATGTGCCCATAAACCTTGAATTTTTTTTTAATTCCATGTAGTCTCCATATATAAACCCTAAAGAACGAAAAGAATTAAAAAACACAGGGAGCAGAGCAAATGCACGAAAATGCCAACTTAAAATAAATCTAAAAAAATGCAGCAGCAGCAGAGAGAGAGAGAGAGAGAGAGGAGAGCAATGGCGGGTAACCTGCTGCACTGCTGGCAGAAGCGCTGCTCGATGCCGTTGACGACGACGAGGGGAGCCTTGGAGTGCATGGCGCACACCTTGTGGCGGCAGTGGTAGGTCTTGGCGCCGGTCAGATCCACGTTGCACCCTTCCACCTGGCACCGCGGGGGCGCCGACGAGCCGGCCGCGCCCCTCCCCCTCCTGCCGGCGGCCGCCCTGGGCGGCGAGGCAGACGGCGGTGGCGGAGGCTCGCTCGCGCCGCTGGCACTGCCACCTCTGCTGCCGCTGCCGCTGCCGCTGGCGCCGGCGTCCTCGAAGTAGATCTTCTTGCCGAACTTGAGCCCGTGCAGGTGGTCGTCCCCGCCCCCGCCCCCGCTTCCGCCGCCGGCACTGGCAGCCTCCATTGCTGCCCCCGGCCCTCGTGTCCCCCCCGCGGCGCGAAACGAACGAAGCGCGCGGCGGCGATGACGAGACCGCAGCCGCAACGGCGGCGGTGTTGGTGGTGGTTCTTGGGGGCCCCTCTTCTCTCCTCTCCTCCAAGAGGGAGGAAAGAGGGAGGTGGCGAAGGAGGGAGACAAGAGCGGGCGCCTTGCCCTTAAAATAACTCCCCTGTGCTCTCTCTCCCCCCTCCCTCCACTGTGCGCGTGTGACCGTGTGTGTGTGACAGCGAGTGATAGAGAGGGGGAGGCTGAGGCGCTGAGCTGCTGGCCTCCCTCGCAGCGTCTCTCTCTCTCCTGTCTCCTCCCTCCTCCCTCCTCAGGACGACCCCGCGCACGGTCTCTCACGCACGCACACGAGCCGGCCTAGCTACCCGCGCCAGCGCCAGCGCCAGCCACCTTTCCTCTAGTTTCCGGCCTCCGGGCTTCCGGCCGACTGGGTGGGCAGGTGGCTGCGCGCTTGCTATGCTTGGTGTGGCGGCCGTGCCGAGATGCCTGGCGGCCGCCTGCTGCCGGGGTTTTTGTAGGCCGGATCCTGGCCGGCTGGCGCACGAGGGGAGCGTATCGCGAGCGCGGGAGAGAGAGAAAGGCTGTGCCCGGCCGTGGCAGCGAGCGAGCGGCATGCCATCTTTGGCGCCCTACACCGCGGCACAGTGCCGCCACAGCCCTGCCCCAGTTATCAAATCACACAGGGAGAGAAAAAAATAAAGCTATCTTTTTTCTCCCGGCTCAGTGACACGCTGCGTCACTGTGAGAGGATAGAGAGAGAGAGAGTGCGGGCCGAGCTAGAGAGAGAGGCAACGTAGCGGGCCATGAATGAACAGCACGGCTGCGTGTGTTGGCAGCAGCGACGGGCCAGCCCAGCCCAGCAGGCCGCTGCTGCAGACACAGAAGCTCGCTGCAACGCTGCTGCAGACACAGAAGCTCGCTGCAACGCTGCTGCCTTCCACAGTAGATGTTCCCCCCTGGAGGCTGGGGCCCTCCAGCCAGCCTCTTCTCTTCTCTGCCACAGACACAGGGAGGGGCATCTGGTATCAAATCCAAGGGGCTTGTCATGGCACTGCTCATGCCGCGCCCACTGGCGCTGGGTCGCGGCCTGGTGGCAGCAATGATAGGTGAGCATTCATGATGGCTGGCTGGTGGCTGCTCTCTTCAGTTGACAGCGGCGAGCGAGCGCGCGGCCGGAGCCGGCGAGGTGGCGGTGGCGGGAGTTTACCGTCCCCGCAGGGGGTAAAAGTAGGCCGGGAAGTACTGTAGCGTGTGGGCCGGGTGCCGCTTTTCATTTGCCCTTTTGTGGTAAGAGGCCACATACTGTACATCGGGGTGGTTTTTTTTTTAATTTTGAACTACCAAACGCCTTTTCACCACTTCCGGGGAGGTTCAGGGTCGGGGGTCTCGTAGGCCGCGTGGTGTACGTGCGCCTCTGTGCTCAGTGGTTTGCATATCTACCACTTGGTGCTTGGAAAGTTTCTTGGACGTAGCAAATGTTAGGACATGATCACTTGGAAAGTATTGAAAACATACACATGAATTTTTTTCATCCATTTTATTTTATTTATGGCCCATAAGTAATATTAACGAGCGAACACAGCTCAGTTGATTAGGTTCGTTGTGTTGAACGATGTGTCGTTGAAAACACAGCGCATATGATGACTTGATCGTTCAGAAGTGCTCATGGACGTAGGCTAGGCTGTGCATGCTTACATTCCTATCGTGAGCATATATGTTTGTATGAGTGTTCACGTCTGTATTGCGTGAGTTTCTTTTACTAGAGTACAAACACGTACCAGCACAAACACGTACCTTAATCCATCAAAACGCGAGCGAGAGTTTTTTTTTCAACCCATGGTACGTGTTTCTGCTGGCATTTCCTCTTTAGCGCTTGACAAGATGCATGGCTCCTACCGTATTTTAAACCCCCTGCATGTGGTGGAGTCCATGATGCCTCGGTGGACTCCTTCCATTGGCGGGTAACAATCTCTTGGAGCGAAGGTCGCCTCACAACACCAGCTGATTGGCATGGCCTTCTTGGAGCCTTTCCATGCTCTCACTTCTCACTGGCAGTGGCAGTACACCGTGTACTGCTGCTACTTCCATTTGCCCGTTGGAATCTGCAGTGAAACCTCCAGGTACAGAAGCCGAGAGCAAGCCCTACTAGCTCGGAATAAAGCGGAGCTACTAGAAGTAGGGAGCAGAAGAAAGCCGGGAGGGACAGGCGCACACATACACGGGAGGAATATTTCGCCCGGAACGGGCATCCAGATCTAGACCTCTCCTCTTTCTGATCTCTACGGATTTTCACAGGCCGCAATGCCATTTTCAGAATGATGGCCGCATCATTCAGCTGTAGAGGAAAATATAGTAGAGAGCAACAATTTTTTTTTAATGAATATAGTAGGAGCTCTACCTTGCAGAGCCTCTTTCGGAAGAGCTTATTGAAGCTTCCGCTTCACTTGTTTTGCGCAAAATAAGGTAACGTAGTGCAGTGTTAGCCTATATGGTAAATGCTAAACAGTCGGTCACCTACCGTTTAGCTCTTTATTCGGACCAAACGACCATTTAAACAGGTTAAACGGTCATTAAATCGGATAAACAGCTGATTAAATGTACGCGGCTAGCCACTTTGTAGCGTTTACACGGCGTGTAACGGACTAAACAGTCGTGTAGGCGTGAAACCTATAAGAAACATGGCCAATTAGACCATAGTTTGTGATTTTGGTGATTTAGTGACAACATAATTATTGGGACTAACCAAGTTGTCAAGTAAATGTTAGTAGGTCCCAAGAATGAAGTGCAAAGGCCAAGCAAAGCAAAACATGAAGAAAGAACTCAAAGAGGTAACGAATTGGATGGGTTCTGCAGGCAACAGGGCCACCGGTTGAACCGGCAGTTGGTTGTTATAATTGACCGGTGCATTGAAAAAAATCAGAAGACAATCAAGGTATTGCGGCCGGTTAAACCGACGCTAGGAATCAGAGACGTCGGTGCAATGCACAGTGGATCAAGGAAGAAATCACAATGCGACCGGTTGAACCGACGGTGCAAAAGAAGACGTCGGTGCATCAGTGCTACAATTACTCAGGAAGCATTTTTGAGCTGAAGAAGGTTGGCTCAGCAAACCCTTCACAACCGGTTAAACCGACGGGCATCAGTGCAAGATGTTGGTGCAATAACATCAGCTGATGGAGGCAGTTGGAGTTCAACGGCTAGGAGGCAGGGTTAGTGTGACCGGTTAAACCGCACATATGACCGGTTTAACCGACGCTTTCTATTTTTTGGCAGACTTGTAACGGCTAGGAGTGAATCTCTAGCCTTTATAAGTCCTCACCCCGGGTCATTTGAGGTTGCTGGAGTTCGTGTGAAGCTACCCACATATTGAAAAAGTTCTCCAAACCATCCAAGAGCTCATTGATCAGACCCTTAGATTAAGCACAAGCTTTATGAGTGAGAGTGCTAGGCTAGCTCAAGATTGAGTAATTGTGCAAGGTGTAGTTGCTTGTGGCTGGTTCTAGAGTGAACCACAGCTTGTACTTCGGTGTGCCGGCCTCTTGGAGTCTTGGTGGCTCGCCGGCAAGTTATCGACCATCCGGCTTGGTGTGGAGCGGCGACGACAGCTTTGTGCGGAGGAGTTCCTTCCTTCGTGGGAAGCTCCATAGTGAAGGCTGCATCGAGGTGATCCAGAACTTTGCGTGTGACTTAGTGGCCTAGCCTTAGTGGCAAGTTAAGGAGTGCTCCGGAAGAAACTTGGTTACCGGAAAGCGATACTTTTTGTGAGTGCTTCAACAACGTGAACTATGAATGGCTTTATGCCTACCGATACCACAGGATAAATCGCGTGTCAAGAGTTTGGTTCCTCTCATCACTCCTCTACGTTTTCGCATTTCATACTTGCAACTTGTGTGCCTTTACTTTCTTAGAGTAGCATCAAGCTAGGATTGGCTATAGGATGCAAAACTCTTTTGGGATGAGAGTTTCACTAGATTAACCTTAGTTGCACATCTAGATAGTATGCTTTAGCTTATGTTTTGTGCATACTAGTTTGAGCCTTAGGTTAAGGTTTAAAACCTCATTCACCCCCTCCCCCTCTTAGGCTACATGCAATGATCCGACTTTCAAAACCGTTTTGCAAGCCGCGGTAAGACTCCCTTTGGTGGAGCTTCAGCTAGCTCCAGCTCCACCACTATAGCGTAGAGGAGTCGAAACCGGTGGAGCCACAATTTATTACTCCACCAGCTCCTTATGATCTTGTGAGGGGAGGAAGGGAGAGAAAATCAGCTTCAAGGTGCTACAGTGGTAAAGCCGGTTTGCATACACTCCGTCTGGTATAGCTCCATCCGAAGCCGCTGGAGCTGTTGTTGGGGCCCTACCAAAACTCCTCTAAAAATAAATTAGAAACCGGATGGAGATATTTTTTCTTCATCAGCTACGGCTTCACCAGTCAAGCTGTTTTAGGGGAGTTCTCCCAAATAAATGAGGAGAAAGAGTTTTTACGTACTCGCTCCGTCTCAAAATAAATGCACTCTAGAGTTTGGATGTGGAGATCGATGACAATGAGAAATTACATATATACCCGTATAAAACTATAATTATTATATCTTGGGAGGAGAGAAAGTAGAAAAAGACAACTAGAGTTAGGTTATCCCATTTATAGATGTGCATTTATTTTAAGATAAATTTTAAACTTTATAATTTTGGTACGGGAGTACAAGAGAGCAATAAAAAAATTGTTCTCATCCGTAAGCCCGACGAGCACTAGTACCGAGGAGCAAGCAGAAGCGGCATCTTTTTGGAGCGACGAATCGTCGAATTCCAGCTAATAGCTAAAAAAATATACTGCAATATCGTGCTTCTCTACAGACATGATCTTCTGCGACCCATGCGTCGTGGCAGCATTGCATGATTCCATTTGAGAACACCATACACTGCATTGGTCTGAAGAAAAAAAGATACACGCACGTAAACGGATCGACGGCATAAAACAACCACGTCCAGGAGACCAGGAGCATGCGGACCACCACAGCAGCACCAAAGGAAAAAGGGAATGGATAGCGCTGAGGACGAGCAGCATCTTAAAAGAGCAAAAAGAAGCACCCAAGGAGCGGCAATAAACTAGAACTTAGGTGCTGGTGGTACGTCCCTGGCTGGCGGTGGTGGTGGGAGAGACTGTGGGGAGTGAGGGCGGCGAGAGCACCGTCGGAGCCGGTCAGTGGGGGCACACGGTGGGTGGTGGAGGCAGCGGGAGCATCTAGCTCCGACGGGTTAGTGCCAGATGGTGGAGGCGGCAGAGGCCGGCGGGAGGTGGCTGCGGCGTCGCGAGGAAAACGAAGGCAGCGTGCAGCCGAGATGATGGGTGGTGCTGAAATTAAATTAAAAGGGAAGATCTAGACCACTGGATGATTAATCAACAGCTGGAATAGGGGATTGATAGAAAATTAAATATCAATCAACTTATGAGGAGATAGAATTTTGTATTTGATTACCTAAATAGAATTATATTAAACCTATACTCAATTGATAGATTAATAGCTCATCTATCGTACCCAATGAGGCTAAGAACGATATATACGATATTATCGAAAGGAGGATGTTTCGCGCTTTGAGTCTCTTGGTCATGCGGAGTGTGGACAAACAATGTTTTTACAGCTTGTCGGCGATGTCAAGATCGACCACCATTGCACGTTTACAGCAGCTCATCTTTTAGGAGTGGTTGAACGAAGGGAATCTTGCAGTAACCAATAGGCTGCCTCTGGTATTTGTTCAGATCGACTACTGTTGCCACATAACTGATCGAGAGAGCTGGATTGGCCTTTTTCATGCATAAGCATGTGATCCATGAACAGGCTGTACGTACGTAGAGGGCATGCAGAAGCAGAACCCGGGCCCACCCGCAATGAACATGGCAGTAGTTGACAGAAATGTTGCAATAAAAGTCCGGATCATCACCAAACATGTTATTTATATGAAAATAAATATGTATCTAAATTATCGGCCTCTATCATTATAAAAAAATTTATAATAGCAATAAAAGATTGGCGATGTTATTTAGTTTGCCTGGCCCCAGGGGATTTTGTCAGTGCTCACTGACCGCTGCATCATATAGCCCTTCAATTCGTGGATGCTCCGTCGGCAATGGGAAATAAAACGTGAGGGTAATCACCGGGGTGGGTGGAGGGGGAGGGGGTGGGGCGAAGAGTCCCCACCTGAATTTTTCATTCCACATACAGACGCCGGCTAACTGGTGGTGGAAGTTGTGCGTTGGACGCTTACAGGCACCCATGGGTGCGTTGGATGCCATGTAGATTTCAAGTGTCTCAAATTTAGGATGTGTTTTTCTCAATGGGATGCATGTCCTAAATAATCCGGAGGTGGAAACGAAAACAAAATTCAGCTGAGAATCGAAGATCCACACAGGCTTAACCCCGCGCGAGAACCTTGCTCCAGCGGAACTCCTGTTGCTCATTACGATCGAGACTCGAGAGGCATGCAGGACCGCATGCATCAGTCGCGTACGAGCTCATCTTCTCCCCCTCCATTCCGTATAAAGCGGTGTCCCTGCCGCGCGCGGCAGGCCATCAAGGACGACGGGCGGGCGAGAGGAGGGCCGGCCGGGAGCGCCACGGCCGCGCCGGACACGGCGAGTACCACGGCGGACCGCACAGGGGCGGGGCGGCCGCCGGCCTGGCCTGCGCGGTGCGCGCGCTGCGGAGACCGGGACGCCCTCGCCGCTGTTCGCCGCGCGCCCTAGCTCCACGGCCGCCTGCGGCCCGTGCCGTGCCAGGCGGCATGCGTCTCGTTCCCTGACGTTATCTCCTGCACTGATCCACGGCTAGCTGACCTGTACGCGCACGAGTGTGACCTTCTCGCTGTCGCCGTGTCGGATGCGTGCCGCCGGCCGGGGCGGTGATGGCACACGTTGGTGGTGGGGGCGGGCGGCTAGGCTAGCCCACGGCGGCGCTGGCGCGCACGTGGGCCGCTGCCGGCCGTGGGGGCGCGGGGCCGGTGATCCCCGTCGCCGCGTGTCCGCCGGCGGCCGTCATGAGCGCGCCGGACGAAGGTGCCCCGTCTCTTCAGCTTTTACCCCACGGTAAAATTAAACCTACACCGTGGCATACACCTTATGATGTGTACACAGTTGATGCATACACAGAACAAACTACAAGTATGAAATCAACATGGTTACACATAGATCAAAGAGAAAATACTCTCTGGAATCTTAGAATGGCTAGATTCCCTTTTCCTTATTTTTTTGAGAAACAAGATTCTCTTGTACGTTTTTTCTTTAAGAAACACAGTACAGACATAGACATTCACAAACATGCACGCACACTCACCCCTATGAATATACACATCTCCAAGAGACTGAGCCGGCTAAATTCTCAAAATTGATGAAGTCACCATAAGTGCCTCGCTGTCGATGGGCACGTTGCCTACCACTGAAAGAAAAGCGTTGGTTAAATTCTAAAATAAATTCAGAAAAATACAACCACACTTGTCGAGCCTAGGACTCGAACGTGGATGGTAAGAAAAAGCTTATTACCAGCTGAGCTATGAGCTATGCTCAGTTTGCTTTTTTTTTTTCTTATCTAACCAGCGAGGTCTTGCTTCTGGCCTCTGATATTTTGCATTAAAAAAACTCCAGAGTATACCCACGCGAATATGATGCTTCATTCCCTAGCTACTGATCACCAATCCACCATCTGCTCGTACATGGATCCTGCATGGTCCCCGGCACGGTACAAGGCCGGTGGGCCGGGATAAGTTTTCACCGGTGGCGGCGTGATGCAGGCCCGTGCCATCTCATACAATCATACAGCTCGATCGACCAACAGTGGCCGTCGGCGTACGGCGGCCACTGTGCCGTACGACGCGGGCCGGGGCTCGCGCCGCGGCACAGCGCGGATCTGCGCGCGCGGGCGGGCCGGGGCCCAAAGAGGCGTGCGCTACAGGCCCCACACGGACTGTTCATGGGCCCTTCAGGGGCTCTGAGTGCCTCTGACGCCTTTCTATCGTCTCATGGGCTGGCTGGCTGCTGCCTACGAGGAGGAGGGCCCACTAGCGTTGCAGCCCGCCCGGTGCTGGCGTTGGCGTAACACTCCTCGTCTTCCTCGCTATCGCTCTCTGCCCGCTAGCTGGTGGCTGTTGCTGCTGCATCGAAAGGACTAGGAGACCGTACGCGTTCGCGCCCGAAAGGAGATTTTGTTCCCCGGCCGCTGGATTCGCTCAGGCGCTGGTGGCCTGCAACAAAAGCGACCTGAGCCTGCCTGAGTTCTCGCTCCTTCGGCCGGCCGGTCCCCTCGCGTGACGTGCGCGGCGCGGGCACTGCCACCAAAGTCCGAAGCCCCGGCGCCGGCGCATGTGCCGCACGGTGGAGGCCGGCCGGCGGGAGCCGCCCAGCCGGCCACTGGATCCTCCGGCTCCGTTAGCCGACACCCGACAGGGAATACATGGGGGAGATAGCGACGATTCTGCATCCGGGAGGCGATTGGCGGCGCCAGATCGAGGGCCAGTGGCGTCATCCAGGTCGCCCTCTGCTGCTCTCCTCTCGCAAAGCTTGTTTGCCTCCTCCTGTTGCCTCCGGCTGCCGCCATGGGAACCTTTGGTTCTGCTCACCTAGAGGTAGGACTCGGACCGTGCTAGCTATTATTGAACGAGCTACGGCACCGTATGTAAATTTTGAACCACGGTGACACAGTGTTGTGCCGTGTCTAGAATCTCAGCACAATGGTCAGTGTGACGCGATTGGCATTTTGGACCGTGCTTGAACCAACGCGACACAAAACAGCCCATCAGTCTGCGCGTAGCTTGCTATTTTACTGTGATTGTTAATACTACTTCCTAAATAATAGCCAACATTGAATGAGTAGAGGTTATATTGTATATTATTCTCTTACCTTTACTGTGAAGCCCTATTACGGGGTGTAAGATTTTTAATGAGAGAGTGTACTAATGCAAAACAAAATTCTCAATTTATCTCTTCTTAGTTTTTATATTAGTTTGAATTTATTTTCTCACGTTAATAATATAGCAACGCATGTTAGTCGTGCCTATCTCTTCTTATAATGACGAATACGCAAACCGACTGCAATTATCTAGAGAGCCGTGCTTGGACTAGCACGGCAACTGTGTTGAGTCTGGTAAAAGGTTTGTAGTGCCAACGCGGAACAGTTACGATGCGCCAAACATGCCTAGAGATTTTGGATCGATATGGCACGAGACACGAGAGGGTCGGGCCGGTCCGTCGGCTCGACACGGCCCAAGTCCCACCTCTAATGGCACATGTTGGTTACCGTTTTTTTATCCTCCGACAAAAAAGGCAGCCGGAAAAAAACATGCAGCGTACGTTAAAAAACAATATTTTGAGGTTGGTCTACGGTTCTAAGATTTCACGGAGCTGTTTGGATTCACGGACTAACTTAACTTTTAAGGCTGTTTGGATTCACACACTAATTTTTAGTTCGGGTCATATCGGATGTTTGGATGCCAATTAGAGTGATTAAATATGAGCTAATTATAAAATTAATTGCATAAATAAAGACTAATTCACGAGATGAATCTATTAAGCCTAATTAAATCATCATTAGCACATGTTTACTGTAGCACAGCATTGTCAAATCATGGACTAATTAGTCTTAATGGATTCGTCCCAGAAATTAGTCTTCATTTATACAATTAATTTATAATTAGACTATATTTAATACTTGTAATTAGTGTTCAAATATAATATGACGGGATAAACTTTAGTCCGAGGAACCAAACGGAGCCTTAAGTACTAAGTTGGTTTCTGTTGAAACGCCACTAGCACTGGCTTTGGACGAATGTTTTCATTTTCTTAATCATCTTACATTATATCATATCATCATGGTCAATATATGTTTGCTAGCTTGGTTATTCACCAACCTCACCCATCTCTGCCGGTCTCAACTGCAGAGGCACAACACAATTGCTACTAGCCTACGACTACGAGCATAGCTAATCCGCTGCACCATGTTTTTTTTTGTTTGGAGAAAACAGATCAAATATTCGCATCGAACAAGTGAACGAGTAATACGTGGCAACGTCTTCAGATACTGCAGTTCCTGACACTACAGCCACGCCTGACTTGGACGTCTGCCGCCGTGGCAGAAGCGCGTGATGATCGACGGCCAAGAGTCGACGGCGAGAGAAACCAACGACCAGCAGCACGAGATCTCGGTTAAGGTTAGAATTCGCCGCGTGCTTCGGTTGAGATTTTCCAACGGGCCCAGATCTGACGCGCTCAGTATTCATTCGGTTGCGTCGCGTGGGCCGGAGCTTTTGACTGGCCCACGACGTCATCGCAGATAGATTCAGTTGGGCCCTCAAAAAATAGAGGGAGGCGTAAACCACATTCCTTGCACGCCTCCCCTCGCGGCGGCTGCGCTCGTCGATCAAAGCGCGTTCGTTCTCCTCACCTGCACGTGCTAGATGCATGCTATATATACAAATGAATCATCTTGATTCTTTTTGTTCTTCTCCTGATGACCATTATTTGAGATGTGGAGCTGGATTAGATCGATCTAGGATCAACGTACGACGACTACTCTAACACTTGGAATGCGTCAAAAAGAAAATCTACTTTAACCGACTGCATGTATCGCCTAAGATCTGGGGAAATTCTGGTGTCAGTTTGGTTAGAAATGCCAAGTTTTGGGGGCTAGCCAACAGAAAAACTAGATGCTGGTAGTGGTATAAATCTCCAACAGGCCTATATATGTTTCAAATCGCTGCATTAGGCAGATTATTTTACTTCCAATTTCCTCTCGAAGTGTGGTTTTCAAGTACTAAGGAACGAATATACTGCGACAAGATGATGTTGTGATAAGCTGTACAGATTAACTGTCTGATTGCATCTGTGCAGGTGGTACCTTTGCCCTGTACTCGCTCCTGCGTCAGCATGTGAATTTCACCGGGAAGACGATGCCAGTGCCGGTGACACGGTTGGCATCTGATGCCAACCTCAAGTTCCACAGCAAGAAGAGCAGCCTGCAACCGAGGATGCTCAAGTTCTTGGAAGGAAGTGTCATTGCGCAGGCGGTCATCACCTACCTTGTGCTGATTGGGACCTGCATGGTGATGGGTGATGGTGCCCTCACTCCGTCCATCTCAGGTACATACGATTTTTTTTCTCAAGGTTATGGTTAACCCAGAATCGTAGAAAAGTGAAGAATCTCACTAGTGAACACAAGATGCAAGAAAAAAAAGAACAATAACTGAAACAATAATGTAAGACAGACTTTTGCATACAGTACAAAACATGTAGACTAACTAATTTCTGAATATCAGACAATGCGGTAGACAGACTTCACCCAATCAGTTATTTATGCGAGAAGCCGAGAATTGAATTAGACTTATTACTCTCTCAATCTTTTATCCCCTTCCAAGTACACTAATCCCACACAAGCGTTGTCTGGACTTTTCATGACAACTTCCACACCCTAAATCCTTTTGAAGCCATGTCGTTTTCCCTAGTCCACGTAGTAGTAATTGTATTTTCAATTAAATTTTGGCGAAACTAAATTCCAGGTCAATTCTCTTTTGGATTTCCTAATACTGTTCTCTTTAAATTTATCCAGTTCTATCAGCTGTTCAGGGAATCCAATCAAGATCTTCTAGAATTACACAAGGTAATGCTGGTTATATTTCAAGCTATTCTGTGAGCTAGCATCTATGATCATGATATTTTGGCCAGACCAATTTTATTTTTGCAAGGAAAACAATGAGGAACATTTTATATTGCTTACTATTTCAGGTCATGTTGTCCTCCTATGTGCGATTATCCTGGTGTTCCTTTTTCTTTACCAACGATATGGCACGAGCAAAGTTAGCTTCAGTTTTTCCCCAATTATGCTTGTGTGGTTCGTGTTAATTGCATCAATTGGACTATACAATATGATCAAGTATTATCCCCCAGTTCTGAAAGCCATATCACCACACTACATATATATTTTCTTTGCGAAGAACAAAAGGGCTGGCTGGGAGCAACTTGGAACAGTTGTTTTGTGCATAACAGGTAAGACTTGTAACCTAACTACAATTTTTTTATTTCGACAAGAAACATGCAGTATAATTACATAATGCTATTCTTCATGTAAAACTACAAGAAACAAGAAAACAAGCAACATTTTATGATTTTGCAATATAATACTACTTGCCAGTTTAATCACCGCACAACTAAAATCCTGAGTCTTGTTATTAGGTGCTGAAGCTATGTTTGCTGACTTGGGTCATTTCAACAAGAAATCAATCCAGGTAATTAATATGGTTATTTTCCTATTATATAAATAAGAAACCATTAGTTACGTTTCTTTCATTTGCCCTTGCAGATGGCATACTCATGCCTAGTTTATCCATCGTTGATCCTTGCATACGCTGGCCAGGCAGCATTTTTGATCAAGAACCCATCTAAGCTCAGCACAACATTTTATAGTAGCATACCGGAGCCACTGTTTTGGCCCATGTTTATTGTAGCTACTTTATCTGCCGTGGTCGCAAGCCAGGCATTGATATCTGCCAGTTTCTCCATCATCAGGCAATCGATTGCTTTAGGTTGTTTTCCTAGAGTCACCATGAATCATACATCTAAAAAATATGAAGGCCAAGTATACTATCCAGAGACCAACTAATTCTTGATGATCGCTTGTATCTTGATTACCGTTGGTTTTAAGGGTGGGCCAGAGATTGGGCAAGCCTATGGTAAGCAACCTAGCACATGTTGTATTACTTTTGTCTGTTACTTTTCTTCATCATTTTGCGGTACACACATTGCGGGCATTAAAGCACACATGTTTGGTTTCCAGAGCTGAGGTGGTCGCGTATAAAGTTGAAATAGCAGTTTAGGGTTAGCCTAATGCTAAATAGCAAGCTTTGTTAGTCTACAGAATAGAATTTATCAGACATCATCTGATTAGACCTTTTTCCTTGTGATCTGCAGGTGTTGCAGTGATATGGGTTATGCTTATCACAACACATTTGATCACAGTGGTCATGGTTATAATATGGCAAATTAATATTGCATTAGCTGGATCATTTTATGCTGCCTACACTGTCCTTGAAGGTCTTTTCACGATATCACTTCTATACAAGATTGCACAAGGTGGTTGGGTTCCATTTGTGATAACTGCATTTTTCCTTATAATTACACTTTCTTGGACCTATGGGCGAAGCAAGAAGAATGAATACGAAACAAACAACTTGATGGATAGTCAGGAATTCATTAAAACAGTTGCTATGAGCAACAGAGTACCTGGAATATGTATCTTTTGCACAGACTTGATGAAAGGCATTCCACCAATTGTGCGTCATTATGTTCAGCATATGGGTTGCCTCCGTGAACTGATGGTGTTTGTCACTGTTAGGTATCTTTCTGTTATATCTGTACTTCATGAAGAGCGCTTTCTCTTCGACAGATTGGAGGCCTTTGGAGTTTACAGGTGCATTGTGCAATATGGTTATATGGACAATCAGAATATGGAGGATGATGAGTATGTTGTATCAATCATTGCATCCCTGAAGGAAATAGCTCAAAATGCTGATGAGGTCGCAATGATGGATTCAGCATTGGCAAATGGATTAACCTTTATATTTGGAAGGGTCATTTTAAAGATGAGTGACAATCACAACTGTTTCAAGCGCTTTATTATTAACAACCTTTACAGGTTCTTGCAAAAGAACTTTAGGTCCAACCTTTCCAGTCTAAAGATAGCTCCTAGTAAGACGTTGCAGATTGGAATACAATATGAGATTTGAGTAGAGGAACTTCACATGTTGAAATCCTAAATGAGATTTTAGGAAATGCAGATGTATGGAGTTTATATATTTCTTATATGCAGTTGGTAACACCATTAAACTATTTATTTTGGTCAGCTTCTCCATATAAGCTGTAACAAGATCATTGTAGGTTTTGTATTTGTTTGAGCGAGGTTTTTGTTTCAAAATGGTATTACATATAATTTTTTAAAGCATGATGAAATTATTTTTCTTTAATCCAATTTAGAATACGTAAATGTGAAGCATTGGTCAGAATGACAATGATTTTTTTTTGCTTGCCTTCCATTCGCTGCCTGCTTCTTCCATTCGCTGAGCTCCTCTGGCAAATCATGATGTGCGCATGCTGGCTACTCTGCTTTAGTAGTGCGTTAGATGCTTATCAAGTGAATAGAAGTTACAGTTGTAAATTTCATCTTTATGAGGTCAATTTTCCAAGCATGCAACTTGCTTGATGTCTACTGCAGCTCACGAAAGCTGTAATTTCAGTTGGACCCAGTCAGTTGAGTTTCCACTCCCAGTATTTATTCAAAACGTATTAGGTCAACTTCCCTCTCAAAATTCAGTCTAGACCTTTTGGTGCCATAGCCAAAATTCAAACATCTCAAACTCTGGATTAAGATAGCTCCGAGTAAGGAGACACCATTGCCTTGCAGAATATTCACTACTTGCCTTCAGGACATAGTTTTATGAATGGCTCAGTTGACTGTGCATAACAAGAACAACAATGCCTCTGTACGTATCTTAATGCTGACACCAACAAGGTAATTCGGAAGGTGCGGCCTGAACTGGATCAATAAATTCTTCTAATGCTGAGCGATACCTCTTCATACATATGAAGCTAACTTATTTCTATTGCTTGACTTGATTACTAAATTCTTACTACAGCATCAGGGGTACATATTTATATATGAAGTATAAAATTTTTGGTCAGAATATAATGAAAATATATGATATTTTCAGGATTGCATATTGCCACCAAAATATCATATTTCAAATAACAAAGAAAATTATGCAGGTTGCTGATTGGTAGCCTGATAAATACCCATTTTTATCAATATGATGTATATGTATGCTGTCCATGAGGTGTAATTGTATTTGTATAAAAATCCTTAGATCAAACATGGAATGTGGGGGAAAAAAGAACTTTTGAAATGAAAGTAATATTCATTACAGGGAAATAATACGGACAATCACAAACAAAATAAATGCCCAATTTAGGTGACCAGACTCAAGGTGCACTTTTTACCATTTTCTTTTGATCTACCAATTCCTAGATGATACAACTGGGAAATCAAATGGTCTCTTCAGTGATGCTATGTGCAATGCCTGTGAGACGCTTTTGTTTTAACAGACAGACAACTAGAGACCTCATCTAGCCAGAGGGCCACTTTGCGCGGCACGCCACCGTGCATTATCTACTATCATTTTAGTTTTAAGTGGTGTTGACAGGTTATAAAATAAAAGAGTAAATTGCTCTAATATTGCTATTCTACACCTAAGCATTCATTTCTGGAGTAAATACATTAGAACAGTAGTGGAAAGTAGAACTGATGAATAATACCGTCAGAAATCAACTATACATAAGTGCCGGCTTCCTTCATGGAGTCTTTAACTGATTGCTTTATGCAATCATATGTAACATAGCTACAGTAATCTAAACCTCAGATGAAAATTTACAGAGAGGAGAATATTGGAACACCGGGTATGGTGACACCTGAATCCACAATGAAGATGTTGCCAGTCACATATGAAGATGCTTCATGAATCAGGAAACGAACCAGCGATGTCAATGCTGGATCAGTAGTGCCATGTTCCTTAAGTGGCACTATCCTTGAAGCCACAGTGTTCAACCATCTCTTTTGCAACAGAGGAGCAGTTATCTCTGATTTGAACAGTCCCGGCGCAATTGCGTTCACTCTAATGCCATATGCTCCCAATTCCAAAGCCATTATCTGCACCAATATACTCAAACTGGTTTTACTATGAACGTAGGAGCAAAACTAATGTTTTCTGAGGAAGAACAAGACAACACTACCTTTGTGGCAGAATGCACAGCAGACTTGGACGACGCGTAGCCAATGGAGCCAGGCAGATGGCCACGGTTAAGACCAGCAATAGACGAAATGTTAATAATCGAACCCTTTAGCTTAGCTTCATGCATGCGTCGACAGACATGTTTGGCCACAAGCCATAATCCGGTCAGGTTCGTCTTGATGAGCTTGTCCCACTCATCCTCAGGCCAATCAAGGGGAGAATGCACTGCACCTGTTGAGGTATCAAGGACACCAATATTACCATCCACTCAGGCGGATATGTACTTGGTTGCTAACGAATAGGGATTGCACATTTGAGCCTAATTTGATGCGTATTTCAGTTGGAGAATCACTTAGATCCCCTAAAAGAACGTATCTGAGCTCTAATTTGATGGATACCTCGGATGCCGGCGTTGTTGATCAAGACGTCGATGCGGCCGAAGGCGTCCCAGGCCCTCTGCACCGCCGCCTCCAGGGCCGAGCCCCCGGCGGCGACGTCAAGCTCCACGGCCACCGCGCGGGGCCCGTCGGCGGCCGCGGAGGCGTTGATCTCGTCGCAGAGCGAGCGGAGGCGGTCGGCGCGGCGGGCGGCGGCGACGACGCGGCAGCCGGCGCGCGCCAGGTCCAGGCAGAAGTCGCGGCCGATGCCGGAGGAGGCGCCCGTCACCAGCACCACCTGGCCATCCAGCCTGCTCCAAGGCGGCGGCGCTCCCACCGACGCCATAGCTGGAGCGCTCTCGCGAGAGGAGGAAGGGGATCTGAGAGTCAGAGCCACCTGTGTGTGCAGCGAGCAAATTAAGTGATCAGTGATCACGTTTCTTCGCTAGTACTGAGTACTTCGCTTCTCACTCGCAATAAGCATGTGATTTCCCTCTTTAATGGCACAGTCGTGAAAAAAAAAGATAAACACGTGATGTGAGTATAGCCCGTTTGGTTCCTGAGTGCTATCAAAGAGAATCTTACTAGAAGTACCAAATAAAATCTATTTACAAAATTTTTTACACAGATGGATGCTAATTTACGGGATAAATTTAATAAATTTATTCGCTAACCACTCACTAATCATAAATTAATATACATTATTAAATTTGTTTTGTGAATTAGCTCAGTAATTCTGCAATTAGTTTTGTAATTGGACTTCATTTACTGTGGCAGGGATAAAGTTTCCCTCTATAACCAAACACTCCGTAAGTCACCCATCCATTCATGACTCACCTTTATACATTTTATATGTTCCACAAGAAGCTCTGGAAGCAAAAAAAAAAAGAATAAAATCAGTGTTTTTTTATGAAGAGGCCAAATTTTATACTTTTTACACTTGAAGGCTAATTTTGGTGCATGCTGAACGATTGATACATATTGTAGTGAAGTGTAAATGGTGTTTTTTTTTTCCAAAAAAATACATAGAGCTTTAGGTATGAAATGAGTTATTATTAGAAAGTCACACTAAACTTTAAACTAACTCATACAAGCGTCATACTATATTATAAATGTAAATATAAAACTAAAGAACCTACCATCTACGTTGGTCTTAGCGCAGTCATAGTGTTCGGCATTATATTTGATTTTCCAAATGTGACACAGAGACAGATCTAGAGCAAAAGTTAAGGAAGACATATTTTAAGAACAGCTGAATTTTGGAAGATTTAATATGATTAAATTTGATGATCAACATGCTTAAATTTTTTGAGTGGAGAGGCCAACGTACACCATATCATTATTCATTAACGATGCTCCAATTTAATTTTTACTACAACGTGCAAATCTTGTATGTAGATCATGTATAGTAAGAGCAGAAAATAAATAAAAATATCAATATTCCTATCTTTCGCCGACGTAAGTGCTTGCCGCAGGTTACTCGTTGGATCCCTATCATATTTTTAATATTCAAGCATGGATGCATCTACTTCCTTATTAATGTTTCTATTCTCTGTTTGAAGCATCATTTTGGTCATACTATGGCCCTGTTTGTCTCAGAATGGATTCTTAATTTTGCGAGTCATATGATTTTCGAATTTTCAAAATCAAACCTTTAAAATCGGCCATAAACTGAAACAAACAGGGCATATGACTTCTCTAGGGAAAAAGTTAGAATGTGCATGGTCCACAACCAATTTTGTCTTAACAAATTTATTACTCGCTCTGTTTTTATTTACATATCATATTATGTTTGTCTTAAGTCAAATTTAGTTAACTTTGACCAATTCTATAGAAAAATATAGCAAGAACTATAGCACCCAATATATGCACTATCAAAATATATTTCATGGTAGATTCAATGAAATAAATTTGATATTGTAAATATTATTATTTTTCTATGTAAATTTGGTTAAATTTGGCTAAATTTGACTTAAGATAAACCTAATACGATATGTAAATAAAAACAGAGAGAGTACCTTGCATAAGCCATATTTAATGAGCAATATGTAAAGGGATAGTACATATTCCTTTCGTAGTGGAGCAAGTTTTTTTTTCCAAAAGACGGTTTTGCCGAAGTAGAAAGGACATAAATGAAATCTAACCAACTTAAAAAAAATCAAATTTTCTTTTGTCCGCCTTTCAGAAAAATATTTGTCCATTTTTCTAGGGCCAGGTGAAACTATAAAGTTTCAGGGAGCTACTCAAAAACTTACCTCTAAATTTGGCGATCGGCTTCAAAGCCTTGAACCCTCGCGCTTACCAAGTCCACATCCGATTCGACCCCGATAAACCCCCCAAACCGAGGTCGGAACCGCTCTATAAGCTATGAGTTGGACCTCTGGCTCTGGAGGATCCAATATTCGCCGGATTTGAGATCCGGTGGGTTTCGACGCGCGGATCCGGAGGAGACGACCAGTTTGAAGGGTTTGTTGGCTCCTTTGCGATCCGAAAGGTCATGGAGTACCGCGCCTTCGACAGCAGCGGTGAGTCCCGTTTACTCGGTCGATTTGCTGTTCGTTTGATGCCGATTTCTGCGAGTAAGCCCTGCTCGTCTGTGATATCGATGGAAGCATCATTAGGCTGCTGGCGATTGTTTCAGGATAGGTACAGATGCGTGCTCACTAGCGTGGTGTTGAAATTTTTATATATTTTCTATGGAAATGAGTAAACATGTCATGCCGAAAGAGCAAGCGTATTAGTCTCTAGAAAAAAATATGCGTGATTTGTATCTTTCAGGGCTGAGTCCATTTCATATTGTCGTTAATGTGAACTGTCTCGATGGGCTAATGCGGGATAGTGTGGAAAATAGCGTGGCTTGGCTGATTGATGCTTTCGAAATACTGATGAGAGATCGCTGCTTTTGAGTTCTGGGAGTAGAAAACGGTTTACAAATTTTTTCTTCCATGTAAATGCATATCATATAAATGTCATATATTTGGATTGGGGTATTTTCAAAAAATATATTTGGATTGGTTAAGAGTTGGACTGAATAGCATGTTGTTGTAGTATGATGGTATGAGGTAAGAGGTTATTGTTGTTGATACAACATAAAGCTAAGTAACTTATCTGAACACTGTTATTTTGAGGAAACTTAAGTTTGTTGCTTTAATGTATATTTTAGTATTTGCATTACTGGAGGATGGATTTTAAATATGTAAATTTTTCACAATTTGTGCTGAAATTATTAAATTAGATTTTTGATTTATTAATGCTCTAAAATCGTTGCAAGATGCTTTTTTGACTTGTCTGTAGCACTTGATTATTTTCCCTAATTTTAGGGACCGATGATGAGCTCCCCCCAACATATAAGTTTCGAGGACCAAGAGAGCATTTCAGTGGGATCGGAAGGTCGTTAGCAGGCACACTTTCTCAGCCAGGGCCACACAGCAATTTGGATAGTGACATACATCAGATGGAACAACAAGCATATACTGGTGTTCTCAGAGCATTCAAAATGCAATCTGATGCCCTAACTTGGGTAATTTCAATGATGGAAAAATCTTAGTGGCTATTGTAACTTGTTTAATTCCTTGCTGAGGGAATTAAAAACCTTCTTTGTACAGGAGAAAGAAAGTCTAATCACTGAATTAAGAAGAGAACTGAAAGTCTCTGATGAGGAACACAGAGTGCTATTAAACAAGGTCAATGAAGAGGAAGCTGTCCATAGAATAAGGTACCCGTGCAAAGGCTAAGGCACTTGCATTCGTTGAAATGAATAAACCAATAGCTTCAATAATTATTGGATGATCATTAAATTGTGCTTCGTCTTTCACAAACTTCTGTAGGCAGTCAAGGCAGGGATGTGGAATGCAATCTAGCTTGCATCATAACAGTGTAATTGCTCACAATCTTGTACCTCTGAAGAGGCAGAAAAAATCCCATCCTGTTCCTGTCTATTCACTCCCTGTGGGTCCCCAATCACCCATAATGCCTTTACATGCAGTGGCGGGCAACAAGGCAGATACAGTAGGTTTGGTGTGTTTCTGATTTTGCTTTTTTTTCAGCATCAAGTATGTTCATCTACCATGCGCATGCGCACACACGCACAGAGGCCAAACCAAGATGACAAATTAATCTTTTGAAATTATGCAAGTCAGGAAAGGAAATACAAGAGTATCTCATGTTACTGCATCAGTTTTCAGTTTTCACTGGCAATATTTCGTTGATGAGGAGCCAGAATTCTTTAGCTGATACGCTATTACAGTTTTTAGTGAACGTGTAATCAAGCATTGCCCTAAATCTTAATGTCTGCTATTTTGCTATATGAGCCTGGATCAACATCCATCCTATTGTTTTAAATTCTTAGTCGTCAGTGAGCAGCATTTATGTAGTTAGTGTTATATGCAATGTGCCCTATTGGCTGTTAAAAAGTGTCCCCTGACAGATGGCACCTGAAAACATAAGATGGGGCTCTGCCTATCAAACCCTTCCAAATCAGGTTGGTTGGCTGTCATCTGATGGTGCTATGCCAGGCACAGGAAGGAGAAGTGAAAGGTTTTATGAGAATGGGTATCATGCTTCACCCAATGGCATCAGCCTTTTCAACTCCAATCATATTGATGTACCTAATACTGGCAATCTTGTGAAGAAGGTATGCTGATCGAGATTTTTTTGGTGCAATTAAATGGAAAATTGCTATTTCAGTTTCTTATGTGTGTGTTGTTAACAGGTAGAGCGGGTATTATCCCGTCCAGATGTGTATGCAATTCAAAAGGCAAAGAAACTGCTTATAGTAAGTTGGTTTTCTCTGTTCCCCCTTGTAGTTCCGAAGAGAACTTGAACTGAAACTACCATCCATTTCTTCTTGAAAATTTACACAGTAAATCATTATCATTGCAGGACCAAGAGCAGTCATTGCTTGATGCAATTGCAAAACTTGATGAAGCATCTGATAGTGAAAGTGGTAAGTTGCCCTGGGTTCTTAGAATTCATGAATCTGCTATTTAGATGAAGCCCACAGTACAATGTTAATAGACTGGGAAGTAGTAATTATTGATTACTGTCGTTTATAACACAGCAAACTCCGTCTTTTTTGGTACTGAATCAATTGTCTGGTATGTATGTAGTTCAGCAACGTATTATTTGAGGATGTGCTGGCAGCTTTCACAATGTCTTTGGAATACCATAAAAAGTTGGCAAACCTGTGCCCTGTGGCATGTAAAAACTCAAGTATCAAATGCAGGTCAAGGGTAGTATAGATAAAGAGCATCTACTGTATAATGATTAAGAATAGATGTATCCTATAGTCCGTAAACTTTTTATCATCCTCTTCTTTTTTGTCAAAAATGGAGACATCTCACTGCATGCATTCCTTATCTCTGCTTTTTCTAAAAGGCTGTATAGGCAGTTGTGTGTTGTGTATAACAAGGGAAGGTCAAGTCTACCTCCAATATTTAGCATTGTTACTCTGTTAGTCTGCCATAGTGCTGTAGGGGGCTTGAATTCTAATGTAGATTTCTGCATGCAATGATTCAGTCTGGCCCACGTGCGAAACTGGAGTCTGGAAATCCTGCTGCTAGACAGAACCTGATTAGAATAGCCAAGTTTTGAGAATTCCTAAAACATTTTGCATGGGTGAAGGTGAGCAATTATTGCACATTGTTTCTGATATAATTTCACTAACAACTCTTTACGTAACAGATGATGTTGTGCTCCTTGAAGGAAGGATTGGTGCTATAGTTGGGTGACATGGGTGTTGAAGTTATCAGTTAGGTGCAGAACTTCACATTACAAGCAGCAACTGGATGTTTTGGAGTTCCCAGTTCAGACTGCTGGTTTGCAACTTATTGGTCTGGTAGGCTAGGTTCTTTAGCACTAGGGCAAATCTGCACATGTTGTTATGGGAATGTGTATGTTCAACACCATGATGTTGTGATGCTATTTCATATGTAGTCAAGTGTAGTTAGTTACCTATGCTTGTCCTTCAGAACTGAGGATTCAGTAGTAGTACTCTTGTAGATTTGTTGTCGATGGACATCCAGTGCCGCTACTACTGTCTAAGGATGTTTAAAGTTGTATGTTATATAAACTTTGGTAGAGTTGATCCCAAACTTGGTGGTTGTTTGGCAAAGCTCCAGCTCTATATATTTTTTTTTTGAAAAGGAAGCTCTATGAAACTTGTGAAGCTAGAACTGTGGGTATATCAGAGTTGTTTGGTTGAGCTATTTTTCTTTCTATTCTAGACTTCAAAAAAATATAGTCTCAAGGCTCATGGTCTCAGCATACAAAGGGCTCGTTTGGGAGAGTTCCTCGCCGAGTGCTCCGCGTGCGGAGCCGGAGCGGGAGCCGCGGAGCTAGTATTTTTTTGCTCGGCCGTGCAGTCCCAAAACAGCTCCGGCTCCTTTGCACATGCCCAAAAACAGCTCCTTCCTTGTGGTCGTTTGGTGCAGCTCCGGCTCCTCCGGTGCCGGAACGACGTGCGGAGCCAGAGCTGGAGCGCTCCCAAACGCGCCCAAACTCTAGATCTGAGGTGGAGCTGGGAGCTAGAGCTAAGCAGGACCTTTGTTTAACCAAGCGCACGTATGTGAGGGGAACGTAATCCGCAGTTGAAGTGGATATATGGGTTATGTGCTGTCTACGTGTACTTCAGAAAGTATGGCATGTAACTTTCGTCGATCTTGAGATTTGGATAGTCACTACAGTACTACTTACCAGAAGCACGATATTCTTGGGCAGCAAAGGTTTGTTAACAAGAAAAATATCTATAAGAGTCTAGTGAAGCATTGATGCAAAGCGGGGATAGCTCAGTTGGGAGAGCGTCAGACTGAAGATCTGAAGGTCGCGTGTTCGATCCACGCTCACCGCATAGCCATTAAGTTTTGTCAAATTAACGAGTTAACCCGAAACACCACGTTTCGGTTTTTTATTCTCTTTTTTTTTATGGCCTAGCAAAACAGCTCTGTAACAAGTTCATCACAAACACAATGTTGTGCTGCTTCAGATGAGCAATGGTGCAAGACAAATCCGACATGAGACTTGACTGGCTGGTTTTCCTTGGACAGCAGTTTCTGCTCTTCAGTATAAGTTTCAAAATTCAGTCCAAAACATACACGACGACAGTTTGAAAAAGGAACCGTCTTCCTTCCAAGTTCCAAGTCCCATGACCATGAGAGGCGCAGGTCAGTTCATCCAGTTTCCCCGTACGAAAACCAAGTAGCACCCCTACAACACTGGCAATACAGTACAAGCTCGGAACCCTCCTACAGGCTACAAACCTACAGCATTTACACACAGCTGAGACACAGACTATCACTTCCTAGTGCCTCCCAATCCGATCCCCCCTCACTTCCTCCCCCTGCGCTTTCCCCCGCCGCCCCTTCCCCTCTTCGCTGGCGGTGGCGATGGGGGCGCGGTTGCACGCTTCGGGGGCCTGCCGACGTTTCTCCTCCCCGACGGAGTGCCCCTCTTGGAGCCGGAGCCACCTGCGGCCTCCTTCTTGCCCTGGCTGCCCTTCCCGGCCTTCTTCTGCTCCGCCGCCGCAGAGAGCTTCAGCGTCTCCAGCAGCGACACGCGCTCCGTCGAGGGGGTCGACCCTTGCTTCATCCGATTCAGGAAGTTCACGGCGTTCCGCTTCTTGGCGGCTCCGGCGCCGCTCCCCGCCACGCCACCGCCGCCTTTCTTGTCAGGCTTCCTCGTCCCTTCAGCAGGCCCGTCGCTATCCGAGTCGTCATCCCCCGTCTTCTGATTTGAAGCTGCCTTCCTGGCAGGGGCGGCACGGGTCTTGTTCGTCCTCAACCCCCGTGGCGCCTTGTCCTTGGCGCCGCCCGGCTTCTTCTTGCCCGCCTCGTTCTCCTCCTCCTTGTCAGTCTCCACCTTCTCCGCTTTATCGTCCTTGGTGGCCGCGGCAGCAGCCTTCGCGATGGAGCTCCGCTTCCGGCAGACGATGATGGGCGCCGTCTTCTCCAGCAGCGAGCCGACGTCGGCCTCCGCCTTGGCCTTCTTGGGCGCCGGCGCCGCGGCCTTCCCTGATGTCCCGGGCTGGTCCTTGCGGAGGGACGCGGCCATGTGGTTGGAGACGAGGGCGCGCGTCCGCGCCGCGGCGGTGTGCTCGGGCGAGCCGCGCGGGAAGAAGACGAGCGCGTTGGCGCAGAGCAGGAGCAGGTCGCGGTAGAACTCGGACGCGGAGCCGTAGCACGCGCCGCCGCCGCCACCTTCCAGCTTGGATCTGACCGTCTCCAGGTCCACGTGGCGCCTGATGGTGCTCCTGTATTTCGCATCATCCTGCGAGCAATTTTGGCCGGTCGGTCAGCGGAAAAACCAATAAAAAATCCCCATCCATCCAAAGAAAAGGTAAATACTAGTTGAACATAAAATGAATTCCAAAAAACGAATCAAATCAAATCAAATTAAAGGAAAAACAGCTGAAAATGGATGCACGTTATCACGTGATAGCATGATCCTTTTCTTTTCTCCCTTAGAAAGGATCGCAGCTTATTTTAGTCGCACAGCACTGTATTCCGCGGCAGCACCGGACAATGGCCGACAAAGTGGGCCCACCAGTCATTGTTGAGCTCCACGTGGCGGCCCACCATTGGGCCTCCCGGGACCACCCCGCGAACGCGAACCGCGCCACCACCAGCGCCACCCACCTACGCATCTCGTCGCCCGACCCTTATCTCCGGCTCACCACGCCCCGGATCGGACGGCGCCCGATCTACACGCCTCGCACGGCACGGTCACGGGTGACGACCGCGAGTACGTGGGCGCGTGCCGCACCGAGTCCATTACCGCGGCCACCCCACCCGACGCGTCCGTACGGCCACGTTCTGCACTCGCCGGCGACGACGACGGCGACGAGGCGAGGTGATCGCTTTTGCGTGTGCACGCAAAGCGAGCGAGCCTGCGAGAGCGTCTAGACCACCGGGAAGACGCGATTAGGTGCCGAGCACTCGACATGTCGCGAGATAATCAGGAGGCGTATACTCCTCTGACAGCCGGTTTGGGCGCTTGTGTTTGGACGGCTCCGTAATTTCAGATTTGACATGGGTCAATAAATGGGAGATCAGGGGAGAGGTTAACTTCTCTTTTTTTTACGGTTTACTGCGTGTAGAAAAACGAATGGGAGGGGAGAATTGAATTTTTTTACCTGGCTCTCGAGCCGCCGCTCGAACACGGAGCCCGGCTTGCTGGTCCGCACCGACTCGAGGAACGCGAGCAGCGCCTCGGCCTCCGCGGCGGGGAGGGCCGCGCGCGCCGACGGCGACGCCGAGGCCTCCTCGGTCTCCGCCTCCTCCCCGCCCTCGCCACCACCGCCGCCCTCCCGCTCGCGGCGGCGTGACGGGCTGGCCGAGCTCTGCACGTCGCTGCTCTCCTTGTCGGCTTCCTTTGACCCGGCCACCGACTCGCCGGAGACCTCCTCCCGCTTCACGTCCACCGACACGCCGGCGGCGGCGGCCTCCTCCTCCCCCTCCTCCATCGCCGCCGCACCGTCGCCGGCGGCGGAGGCGGTGCCGGCGTCGTTCACGGGCCGCTTCAGATCTGACGAGTTGGACTCCCTGCATGACCGCCCGGACTCGCCGCCGGAGACGCGGTCCTCCCCTCCGGCGGCGTCGTCCTCCAGCGATCCCTTCCCCGCCGCCGGCTCCTCGTCCTCCTCCGCCTTCACCGCCGCCGGGTTGGCCTCGCCGGAGATGCTCCGCTCCCTCTCCTCCTTGAGCCGTTTCACTTTGGATTGCAACGACCTAATCATTCCGATGAGGGAAAAAATAATAATCAGCATTTCCGCCGGAAAAAAACAGCGGCCGCCCGATCAGCATCAGACGGCCCACGACGCGCCGCGGCTGAACGAACACGACCGGCTTTAAACGCAGTTTGATGTTTTCTCATTATTGTCCAGGCTGTTGATTTTTTCTTCCTTCCTTTACCCGATCGAGAGGTCGTATCGCTCGACCTCGCGGCGGAGCTCGGCGACGCGCAGCTTGCGGAGCTCCTCCACCCACCCGGCGGCGGCGGCCGCGTCGGGGTCCTCGCCGGCGTCGGCGCCGCCGCTGTCACCGTTCTCGGCGCCGGCGGCGAACCGGCGGTGGAGGAGGCGGAACCGGAGGCGGCACCCGGTGGGCGTGAGGCGCGCCGCGGCGGTGGCAGGGCGGCGCGACTGGACCTCCATGGCCACGGAGTCCCAGCTCGACGTGCCGTGCCGCCGCACGGCGCACGCCAGGAGGAGCTCCTCCCACGTGCCCCAGATCTCGCCGCCGGTCGCCGCCGCCGAGGTCCCCGGCGAGACGCCGGGATCGTCCGATCTGGCCGTCATCCTCGCCTCCCCCGCCGTACCGGCTCCGCGTCCCGCGTCAGTGGCGGCGGCGGCTCACAGCGCCGCCTCCATGGATCGGGATGAGAGGTGAGGGTTTGGTAGGTCTGGTTGGGCTAGCCCCCCGCCCCCGTGCCGTCGCCCCCTGGCTACCTATCCCTGTGTGGTTCGTCTAGGTTTTGGTTCCGGCCCCCATCCCACCACCTGGTCCTTTTCGCCCCTCTCGTTTATTTTTTTTTCTCCTTCTCTTTCTTTATTTGGTTCGGTTTCAGAAATGGAGCCGGTGAAGCCCCTTTGGGCAATTCTGAGGTTCTGCGCGGGTCTTTCGCGAAATGGGACCAAATTGAATTTTCCAAACAATTCATGACCGGGCCTACCTACCATTATTCAAACGAATTTTCAATTCTGATATTCTCCCTTGCATCATGGCGCCTGGCCGCCGTACCAAATAACCCGGCAAATCGTGTGGTGGTATACTGCTGTTCTTTCTGTAGGAGCAGACCGGAGCCTCGAGAAAGAAATGGCGCGGCGGCTCCGCTTCTTCTACCCCCTCGAGAGGCTCCCTAAGTTGATGCTCCATCCCCATCTGAATGTTTGCAAGTCTTGAGCAGACTCTCTGCCATTGAGTCTGTGTTCAATCTGTCACTTTATCAGACTGAAATCTGAATGTATATCCTTATGAAGGTGGAGTAGTTTTCAATGGAACTAATCTGCTTGGTGCAGCAAATGCATGCCATGGTCAATGTGAACTCTGATACGAAAGAGTGATCGCCTTGAGATGATTCATTACGTTTGGTGATATGACTGGATGTTGCTGCCTGACGTACAACTCCTTGTTCTTTCTTGATTTTGTTGACCATATGTACATCCTTCCTTTCCTGATCTCACTGATCATTTGTTGAGAAAGATACTCAAGTCGCATAGCTTAGTGACAACAGCTTCCAAAATAGGAGTACCGAATTTTTTTCATTCTTTTTAACGGAACTTGCTTGCAACATTAACTCTACACAGGACAATTTCTTCTTCACTCCAAATTTGCTTACAGGAGAGGCTTAATCATCTCTCTTGGCGCATCCGATCAGCACCTGTGTCTGGTCACCACTTACCAGAACAGTACTGGTTAGAATCTGGTTAGTTTTGCCTGGTTTTGGGCATTTAATCCAGGCTTGCATGAACAAAGGTATACATAGTAAACACATCAACTAGAGTATCTGATTCACCCGGAACAAGGTAAAGAGTTAACCACCAAGCATTATGAAGCTATGATTGTGGCAGGACGCTCGTGAATTGACGCACTGTACTGCCTATGCACCTCCGGCCTCTCATCAGCTTCTTTATATACAAGCTGAACGAAGGCAACTAGAAGCAGAAGAAAATAGCAAGATCCAGGAAGAAGACACTAGAGAGGTGGTGGGAAACCAACTTAGAAAAACAAATGCTAATGCCTCACGCATGTGATTCATCCTCCTCTTCTGCACTGATGATTTTCCTATGGGTAGGGTAGAGGTAGTCCTGAACTCAAGCCTCTCGACGAGTTCTCCGCTTTGAACCTAACCAGTGACCGCATGTATGGGTATGGGAGGCATCAGGATTGATTCTTGGGCAATGACTCCTGCAAGAACAGTAGATGGAAGCCGTCGTCCTGCTTGTCGCTTCCGACGAGTCGTCGCAAGATCAAGAGGAACTTGAGGACGAGTCGTCGAGAGAATCCATTGGTCGCGCTGAAGGAGGAACTCGAGGACTTCGACAGTCGTCGTCGTCGTCGCGTGAAGCACGTTCGGGTGCCACTCTTTAGATAGGGATCATTTCGGTGTGTCATTTACAGGTGGGGCTATCTAAGTGAATGATATTAAACAGGATGGGAAATGGTAAATAACAGTAAACTGGATGGCAAATATATTATTCAGTAAGGATGACAAATAATTAATTATACTGACTCATGGCTCTGCAGCCTCGGTCTCATAACCGTTTATTTACTCCATCCATCCCGAAGAAAAGAATACAATTCTAGCTTTCTAAGAAATTAAATAACTTCAAATTTTACTAAACTTATATAAAATTACTAATATTTATATTTCAGAATAAGTATCATTAGATCAGTTACATAATATATTTTGATATTAAATCTATTTGAAGATATAATTGTCGATAAATTTTTTATATAAATTTTGTTAAATTTAAAATTATTTGACTTCTCAGAAAGTGATATTATATTTTTTTGATGGAGGAGTATTTATTTATTTTTAACAAGGGCCAAAGAAGGCCTAAGCATTCTTCTCGCATTCAGATAGTGAAGCTGAACTAGTCGCATACATGATCCAGCACAGAAATGACCAGACCACACCACTTGCAAGTTGCCACCATCCTTCGACACATCATTTGCTCAAAACCATGGCTAATCAAGCAACACGGATACATGAGCAGCCTCAAATCGCCTAACAGTAGCGGATTGCTAGCGCTACTAAAGCTGCAACTGCGAAATTAACAGGGGCCGGACTGCCGGAGCAAGGCTGCAGCCAGCCCGCAGCAGCGAGCTGCCGGCGTGGCGGTGCAATGGCCGCCGAGGCTAAGCTCACCGCAGGCGCGCCTCCAATGCCTTCTTGAGCTCCTCGCCCACGTCGTCCGGCGCGGCCGCCTTCTCGGGCGCGGGTTCCCTCGCGGCGCCCCGGGAGCGATCCGGCTTCGCGGGGAACGCGTGGTAAGGCTGCGGCCGCGGCGGCGGCGCGGTCGCCGCCACCGCCACCCTACCCTCGCCTCTGGCACCGGCGGCAGCCACGGGCGTGCTCCTCCTGCTGCTGCTCCGGATCTCGGCGCGGAGGTCCTCCACGGCGCGCCGCAGCATCATGTTGTCCACGTTCAGCGACTCCAGCTGCCGCCTCACCAGCGAGAACGCCGCCGCCTCGCCGTCTCCCGGGCCGTCCGGCGCGTCCACGCACAGCGGGGAGGGGGCTTCTGCTCTGCCGCACTTCCTGCTGTCCGCGTCGGCGCGCGGGGCCTGCTCGATGGAGAGCTTGCTCATGACCAGCAGCGGCATCTTGCTGACGGGCGCGCGCGCGCCCTTGCTGCGGCCGCCGCCGTCCGCGAGTAGCTCCGGTGGCACGCGCAGGCCCCAGTTGAACCGCAGGCTCGCCCTGCCCCACAGCGGGAGCACGCTCCGCGTCGTCAGCCGCATCCCGGACAGCAGCGCGCCGACCCCGCTCTTCGTCCCCGCCGCTGCCACGTCCGCCGCGAGCCCGCTCCCGGTGAACGAGAACGACGGCTTGTAGCCGAACTCCTGCTCGCGGACGTGGCCGAGGCCGTCGGCGTCGGGGGCCGCCTCCCCGACCTTACGGGGCGCCGGGGAGGCGCCGTCTGCGGGGGAGCGGAGCGTGTGGGAGAGCGAGAAGTCGCCGAGGCGGGGCTTGAGCCGGAGGAAAAAGGCCGGCGTGGACGGGTCGGAGGGGAGGAGGTTGAACTCGGCGGCGAGCACGAAGGGCGCGCGCGCCGGGGAGCCGAGCGGGCCGAGCCCCGCGCGGACGGTGAGCGCGAAGGGGAGGCCCGGGTCGTTGGGGCGGTACGAGAGGCGGAGCGCCGGGCCCGACGCGAAGGCGGTGGAGAGGTCGAAGCGGAGCTCCCGCGGGTCCCCGCCCGCCGCGAGGCCCGACTGGAACGGCAGCCCGAGCACGCCGACCGGCACCTTGGCCCGCATCAGCGGGCGGTCGTCGTCGCGGAACTTGATCGACGCCTTCATCGGCCTCGCCGGCCGGTCAGTGCTGGTTGTACGTGGGGGCGGGTTCGCGGCGGAGACCAAGCAGTTCCGCGGCGGCGCCGCCGGCGAGATGGATCCCCCGCTGCGACTGCGAGGTGGGGATCGATTTGGATTGGGAGTGGATGGCAGGCAGAGGTGGGCTGCGCCTGCGCGTGAGGCGTGTCCTTTCTCCCCTTCCTCTTTTGCAGCTGCCCTTCCCGTGTAATTACGGGCGTGCCATCCGCCTCGGCCTTGGCTACTTCTGGCGAGACCACCAGAGAGGCAGAGACCACCATGTGTTCGTCACTTCACTCCGTCGTCATGGTGGGAAGCAGCTGCAGCTCATCTGCAGGCTGAGAAGCTGAAGCTCTGGTTTATGAGATACAAATCAATGTCAAGATCGCACCCGATCGAGATGCTGACAATTTGTACGGTGGATCAATTTCTCAGATAAAAATGGAAGCTTTGCAATCAAGGCCGTGATCAATAGCTTCTTCAGAAGCGCTGCATCACCAATCTGATAGGAACAGGATATTGCAAACCGATAAAGAATGGTACTACATAGTAGGTACAAGCATTTGATGGCATTTGATCACAAGATGCCGAGTACGAGCAGCAAGATGGAGAACCTTTTTCATGGTTGTTTTGGCGAACGTTTCCTCTCTTTATGATGAGGTTTCATTGCTCAACTTCGAATATGCGAAATGTGATTGTTTATTAACTAATATTATTATCTCTATCAAACACTATGGGCATCGTGTCAATTTCTAACATATGCTTCGTCATGACATGCACCCAAAAATATTATGGAAAAAATGGGGGATTTGAGAGGAACGGCTCAACCAATTAGCGCAGTGCAAACCCCTCCACCAACCAACCCGCCTCCGCTCCGCACGGCACCGCACCGCGGCGAGGGCCTGCACGAGGGGAGAAATGCAGAACAGCGCGGCGAGCAGTGCAGCCGGGGCCGCCGGCGGCAGCGCGGGCGAGCGGGGCAGCGCCGTCGGCGGGGGAGCGGAGCGTGTGGGAGAGCGAGAAGTCGCCGAGGCGGGGCTTGAGCCGGAGGAAGAAGGCCGGCGTGGACGGGTCAGACGAGAGGAGGTTGACCTCAGCGGCGAGCACGAAGCGCGCGCGCGCCGGGGAGCCGAGCGGGCCGAGCCCCGCGCGGACGGTGAGCGCGAAGGGGAGGCCCGTGTCGTTGGGGCGGTGCGAGAGGCGGAGCGCCGGGCCCGACGCGAAGGCGGTGGAGAGGTCGAAGCGGAGTTCCCGCGGCGAGGCCCGACTGGAACGGCAGCCCGAGCACGCCGATCGGCACCTTGGCCCGCATCAGCGGCCGGTCGTCGTCGCGGAACTTGATCGACGCCTTCATCGGCCTCGCCCGCTGGCGTGGCAGGAGGAGCTCGCCGCTGCCTGGGGCCAGAGCAACAAGAAGAGGGGCGCGCTCCGGTCGGCCTACGCCGCGGTCAGGGAGATGATACGAGGTAGGTGCATGCGCCTCCCCTCCCCGACGTCCTCGCCGCGGCTCTCAAGAAATTTTCTTATGCGCGCGTGTGTTGGTTGCAGAGCTCAAGGACGATCCTGCTCTCGGCAAGTTCTACGCCGCCATGGACACGATTGAAAAGCTTCATGAGGAAGGTGGTCGCTTTCCCGCTGCTTACTCTCTTCCCTTCCGTTTTCCTCGTTATTTCCTTAAACCGTTAAGCACATTGGGATTTTGGTGATGATCATGTTCATTGTTCAGTGAATCAATGGTTGGTTGAGTGCTAGGTATATGAATGCCTATGCCTCGCTTTGTAGTAATGGGTTGCCGAAAATTATGCACTGAGAATGCACCTTTCTTTCCCCAACCATATTGCAAAAATGCATTTTTTTTTCATCTACTATGTATTTTTAACTCGACATTTCTACCGAAATTGAACAGCGAAATTGTGATATGCAGAATCAAACAACATATCTTATCATGCTTCATAATAAATTGTCAAACAAGCATGTCTTAGTAGTCTAATCTGCTTCCTGATCATTTGCCAGTGCAAAAACCACTGGAGCAGCTCGTAGATGGTGAGGCTCTGCTGGAACTTGCTGATGTTCTGGTCTCATCTACCAAGGCGGAAAACAGAGATGGGCCAACCCCATCTGAATTTGTTACAGCTCTGCTCAGGAAATTTGGTGTTACAGCCACACCGTTGGATGATTCTAATGAGCCGTTCTCCTGGTCGAGTCTTGGTGGTGCAGCATCGACATTGTTCATGACAGCAACCGGATGCCAAACAATGTAAATCTTACTTCCCTTACGTAAATATTTGTTGAGGTGATTGGTTTGTTCACAAGCTGCAGTTTAATAAATATGAACTGTTTGTGTACCTCCTGTTTGATGATAGGCATGGTCCAATGGGTCTTGCAATCAAGGAACGGAGGCATGTGTTTAGAAGAGAATCTGGTCGCTTAGACAGTAGACCTGCAGAGGTGAGTTCTAATTTCTTACCAGGTCAGGGAGATCAAATTTCTGGTATACAAAGAGCTAGAGCATTTTATTTTTTGCGTGCATTAACAATCCAGCCGCTACCTAAAAGATGAATTATTAATCAATTATCACTGAAGTGTTCACATATTTCTGAATTTACACAGGCTCTGTGTAAATGATTTGTGCTGATGGGTTGATTATTTTCCTCAATTCTCATTGAATGGTGACACTCACACCATCTTTCTGTTGACCACAGGACTGATTTTCTATCTTTTTCATCGTTTCAAGTACTTATGTTGATCACTGAATCATTCTCTTTATTTGTTTTTTCTATGTCAAGATATGACATCGTACTTCTTTTCCAGCCTGATGCTTTGGCGCCAGACCAGGATGAAAGGAATGACACCGACAAGAACATGGCTGTCATGTTCGACCTCCTAGTACACCACAAAAGTGTAAAGCTGGAACATCTCATTCTGAACCGGCAGTCCTTTGCACAAACCGTTGAGAACATATTTGCACTCTCATTTCTGGTGAAGGATGGGAGAGCTGAGATAAACGTGGTTGATAGTGGGGATCATTTTGTCGGTAAGGGTTTTTTTTTCAGATGTTCTATCTCCCACACCAATGTGAATGCTATCTAATACTGATCAATTCGTGGTTTACATTCTTGTTATAGCTCCAAGGAATGCTCCTGCCGCTGGATTGATAGCCTCAAGGAAAGTGACCAACAGCCAATTTGTGTTCCGGTTTGATACTGAAGACTGGCAGGTAGTAACCTATTGGGTCACTAAGCTTGATCTTTCGTCTTTAATAGTTCCCTGCTATCTCCCATCCATATAATTCAGCTTCCTGCATTGATATTCCATCAGTCGGTGTTGATGTTTTGCCATGTTCTGCACACTCACAGATAATGCAACGAGTGGTCAAGCCAGGAGAGGAAGTAATGCCTCACAGAAGTAGTTACCATGGAGGTGAATACAGGAACACACAATCATGTCCTGCTCGTGATTGCACTGAGCTGGGTTCAGATTCCGAGCACCTGAAAGAAGACAAGTTTGCAAAAGAAGACCCAGTAGAGTTCACAAATGATGAAGCAGTGAAGGAGAACTTGATCAATTGGTGCTCTGAAGATGACACTATGAAGAAGAGGAAAAGACAGCATGTCGCTAGGAGGTTGTTCTCTGCAGATGACTAGGAAGAAAGAGCAACTGAGCAAGACGAAGTAGGCTCACTGACATAGCAAGTTAACACCATTTTGAAGAAACTGAATGCAATGCAGTTGTAAGCATGATTAGGCAGCTTTTCTTTCCCCTTTTGTTCCTGCTAGGAGGAAATGATGCTTCAGAGTTCAGATTAATACTGTGTAAATTACTTGCTCTATATAGTGCTAATGTAAGGGCATGTGAACATCTGCCCTAAATGCCTTTAGTTTAACATGATCTTGGTTTGGACCTGTCTGCAAAGAAAATTCATATGAAACGGTACATCCTGCAGAATTTTGCATTCTGGATTTTTATTTCTGCACCTGCCATGGCTACTGATTGTACATATACAGGCGACTACTATTTCCTTCTCTAGTGATCTAGTCTAGAACAGAGTTAGCTGATACACCAGTTAGTCTCAAGCAAGTAGGAGCTGGCTGTGATGTTGTTTATTCTGAATGTACAGTAGATGAAAACATTTCTGGTAGATCATTCTTAATGACATAGCTGTTTCTGTTTCATACAAAGGATGCACATTATGTCACGAGAACAATCTTTTGAAACATTTTTTAGATTGGCTCCATAAATATATTCAAAGCTCTGATAACTTCCTGCACTACCCTAATTATGGAATGTACATGTTGAAAACATATATAACCCTAGATGCATTTGTCTAAAATTTTACTTGAATGAACATAAGGGGCAAAGCTCTGATATAATATTTAGCAACAGCATCAGGTTGGCTTCTAACTAGTGTACTCTGCCTGACCATTTCTGTTGGTTTCCAGAAATGACATGTGCTATTGTTTCCATTCAGAAACTGAGCTATATAAGACAATATTGGACTTTAATCGTTTGCTATTTTTAACACAAAAACATTGGAACAGGCTTCAATGAACCTAGGTGTTCAGCATACTGATAAAAGAGCTACAAATAACATGACATTCTGGAAAGTATTTAGATGCATGTGTGATCAGAGGTGGTCCAAATCCTTTACCCAGTAAAGGTGATGTACATTGGAAACTATTTAGAAGTTAAGCAAAGTAAGGTGATGTACATTTTACTCGAGATGTTGATCATGGAACTGACAATAAAGAACTGAAACTTAGGGTGTAGCATAAGTGATAACACCAAAATCTGGAAATAACCAGAAATCTGACAAAAATTGCATCTTGGGGTCAAGTCAATAGTATCCATACCAAAGCTTTTGCAACGCAACAGATATCCAGCATACGCAACAGACATGAGAAGAAACGGGAAGAGTATTATCTGGAGAATTACATTGTCTACAAATATTATGAGAACAATACAGCTTAGGGTACAAACTACAAAGAAACAAACTTTTGTTTCATTTCTCATCTGATTTTCTGAAAAAGAAACATTAATGTTAACAAGCATGACAACGGACAGGGATGTGAACAAGAAGATCAGCGCCATTCTGTAGCCCATCTTCAATTCAGACCTGTTTGGGTTGTCAGCAAAGGTGGGCAACAATTCTTCCATGAATGCGTGGTCCTTCGGCGAAAGTTCTTCCAAATCAAGGTCTGAATCCCGCAGGTCTTTCCAGTCCACTCCGATACAAACCATTTAACAGGACTTCCTTGACACTCGACAGAAGCAGATTTTCAGTGAGCCAAAGCAGTTGGTAACTCACCAACAGTCAGTCCAATTTCTTATACTGAGGACTGAGCCATTGCCTGTTTCTAAGACTTAGTGATTTCGTATTATAAAGACCCCCAACACTTACCTTGCTCAATTGTGTAAGATTCTCGATCTCCTTCAGCGTGGTCTTACCTCGTGAAATATTGACAACATCCAGATCCAGTGTATGTTTCCTCCAAAAAAAGAAAAACCAGCGTATGTAGGGCTCTCAGTCTCCCAATCACTCTTGGCACTTTAATACAACACATTTGCAACCCTTCTAACCAATCAGTGACCGTAAGACAGAAATGCAGCCAACATCTTCGAATCCAACTATTCTCTTCTTCGTAAATAGTTCATTTGCTTGAGCAGAGTTTGAAACCCATCAATTCTGAAACAGCTGCCATCCTCATCACATTCTGGGATACCAGCCTCATGGTATGTCCAAACATTAGTTGGGCAATCATCCCATACAGGATAGACGCAGCCTTTTTCACTGCCAGACAGCAAAAGATCATACAATGAGCTACCACCAGATACCGATGATGCACAACCCAGAAAAACAGGTCTTCCACCTATCTACACCACACTGCAGTGACACAAAAGCCCCAAAGAGAATTGTCCTCACCAGTAACCATATCCTGTATTGGGAATAAACCAGCTATGTCACCCCATCACAACATATCTGAAAGTCGAACAAGTGAAAATTAAAATCGATGTTTTGATCATCATATCCACATTGCACAATGAATTTGGAAATCCATGAAGCACAGATTCAAAGAGAAAAACTACTCACTATAACTTAGAACGCGCAGTGGTCATTCCAAGAGGGTAACAACTACTAAGTACTTCAATTTTCTTCCTCCTGCAAAGATTTCTTCTCTATATTTCCACCAACTAACCTAACTGATTAAATGCACTGTAATATGAAATCCTAAGAAATAGATGAGCATCATGATCTGCCATAAACATTTTGCTGTGTGTCCTGCCTGAATTTGGGGCACCTCCGGAGGACGATAGAGAGGTGGTTAAGCACGGGGGCACGGCGTGGTTGGATTGATTAGCACGGCGGTCACCGAGCGGTTCTGGATCTCAGAAACCTCCTGCCCTCGAGATCCCCCGAGACCCCGTACTGGACCGGGCCGGCCGTCCGCCGGGGCGCGAAGCATTGAGGCAAGGGGACGAGGACAGAAGCCGCGAGGAGCACAAGGACAGCCACGAAGACGGAAAGTACGGCCACGTGCTCCATCTGTGGCACCGGCCGTGGCTTGCCGGCAGGTCATGTCGCCGGCGGCGGAGGGGACGGACGGGGACCGCCATGAAGTGGAGGTGGAGCAGGCACAGACGAGAGACGACGGACTAATTTGTAAAATTAATAGTTCCGGATAGGGGGTTTTATGAAAAGAATCGGATCTCAATTACTAATCACGATCCAATTTGGGGGGTTTTTTGAAAATAGTGGGTTGAAATTAATAATATCAATTAATTTTAGGGGGGTTTCTGTAAATATTAAAGGTTTTCCGCAAAATAATAGAATCACGTAGAATAACCGCGATCCCTCCGGTGTCTGCCGCGACGGCAAGCCCTCGGGAACGCCGGCGGCTTCCGCCGAACCTGTCCCTGACGGATCGGAGACCCCGCCGCAGACAGTACCTGACACTGGACGCCGGCAGCAGCCAACGGCGTGAGGGGCACCGACGGGACGGGAGGCGGGGCACGCACAACGGATGACGCCAACGCCGCCACGGCCCCGCCGCCGGCATCTGGGAAGGAGAGGATGGCGATGATCTGATCTGTTCAGGTGAGTCACTGCATCCTCTGCTCCTCGACGGAGATGGATGCTGAGAAGGTGTTTCTCAAGGTCAGCGACCTGGAGTTACGCCGGCAATAAGCAGCAATAAATTTCGATATTTCACGTCAAGGTCGCGAGCTTTTCGAAATATAACCCTCCGCATACGGATTGTTTTGATTTGGGAATTTCTCCTCTTTTTCTTTCACGACTTTCTTTTTTATTTTCCCTTTACATGCCACATGATCTACCCGTTTTACCCCTGATCCAATCCATTGAATCGATTGGATCGAATCGATCCGACTCCCCGTTTCTTTTCTCCTTCTCTCATGCTCTCCTGTTCATCTCTCTCTTCTTCTCTGTTTGTCTCTCTCGGTCGCCGGAACAGCAGCTCTGTTGTCCAAGCTCTGGCACCCGCCGGCCCAAGCTACCCCTCCGCTCGTAGGGCCTCCGTTGTCCCGCACCCTATGTCGCAGGCATCCAGCTCGTCCGCGGGGATGTCCAGGAGAGCACTTGCTAGGGTTAGCCAAGCCCCACCGCTTGTGCTGCTTGGCGCACCGCCCCCGCCAAAGGTCATCCCGCCGCCTGTGGCCCTTTCTCTTCGTCTCAGATCGATGGATCTTCTCGATTGGAAGGTCTCCTATATGGATAATACATATTCCAGTTGACCGAGCCTAATGCTAATTGTTTTGTTCCGAAGCAAGATATCCGCGGAGGCCGGTTCGTTCGTCATATTCTGATATTCAGGACCAAGAGGTCCTAGATTCTCTTTCGGATAGGCCCTGAAAGGAGAGGAAAAGCTGAAATGCCAACGGTCAGGAGACAGCTTGGTCCGGCGGTGGTGGGCGGTGGAGCTGTTGTTCGGCCTCCCCTTGAGATGAGAGAAGAAAAGAGACGAATAGAGGAGAGCACGGAAGAAGGAGAAAAGAAATGGGGAGTTGGATCGATTCGATCCAATGGATTGAATCGATTGGATTAGGGGCAAAATTGGTAGATCAGATGGCCTGTAAAGGGAAAATGAAAGAGAAAATCACGGAATTAAGAAAAATAGGAGAAATTCTCCAAATCGAAACAATTTGCATGCGTATGGTTATATTTCGAAAGGTTTATAGATTGTATGTCAAAAGAAGTGAGGCGTGTGAATTAAATGTCAAATATCAAAATTTTCCATCTGCAGTTAGGAAGGCCCATCGGTAGAAACTAGACCATGGAATCGCACGATATTGACTACCGGATTTACTTCGTCGGTTACTCTGCCGTTTTCTGACAACTGAGAGCTCGGTTTTTCATTTACCGTCCTGGGTCAAGGTACTCCGAACCGTTGGATCGAGATATTGCGGCAGCGATTCGATGCAACGTATCTGGGCCGAACGGACGAGAGCTATCTGGGCCGAACGTATAAACAGAGTCCCAATTTTCTGAGCCTGCTTTCTGCGCCGGCCAGTTAAGGCTTAAAGGGCTTTTGGTCCACGCGGCCTGGTTGTCTGGCGGACCGTGGCCGAGCGCGAACCATAGCCCGATAGCAATGCGGTGACGTCACGGTAACCGGCAGGTCAATCGCCGCCGCGCCGGCCGAGCCGCAGGGTGTAGGGATCCACGACCGCATCCATCCGTGTACACCGAACAGGGTGCGTGTAAACTTTTAGTAGGAATCACAATGTAGCCTTCCTTTATTCCAAAATCGTTTTAGCTTTATTATCTGAAGTCAAATTTCTTTAACTTTAACTTACTTTATATAAAATATTAGCATTTACAATACTCAACTTGCAGGCGGGGCGCCACTTAGCCGCCGCGCAAAATCAACTTTTTGTGGCAGATGCGGTCCAGCTGCAAGGTTTTTACGGACCACTATTGTCCTCCCTACTAATCCTAGTGAACGGAGGACCAACCCGCAACGAACCTTACTGCTGCTATTGCTTGTATCGTCGCCCTCCGCCCGCATCTCCTCCTCAGGGACACCGCCATTATTGCCCCCCGCTGGCCATCGCCTCACCTGGCGGAGCCGGGAAGGGGCACCGGGCACCACCGTCGGCCTCCACCCGTCATCCCCTCGCTTGGCCGAGCAGGAGGTCTAGGCATGTCTGCTGCAGCAGCAGATGGCGGTAACTTGGACCTCGGATGGCACTCCTCCATGGTTGTGGTCGAGGAGGAGGAGGAGGATGATGATGATGATGATGATGATGAGGCCACCGCAAACCAGGATACTTTCTTGGAAGAATTTGACGAGCCTGCAGGCGGACAGGGCTGCACTGGATTGGATCAGCGACGGCATCCCACATTCTATTTCGACCAGCTGGATTAGCGGTAGATGCGAACCCGCAAAATCAGTTTTGCGACCAGCTTTGTGAGCTGGTGGCTGGCCACAACCCGCCCCGCCTGCAAGCTGCCGCAATATTTTGAATTTTTTCTACAAAGGCAATGAAAGTTAGACAAGCATGCCTCAGGATAAAAGCTAAACGACCCGTTTAAATTCTGGAGCAAAGGATAACGACAGACAACTTTCAGCTTGTTTCGTTCTATATGGAATTTTTCTACAGGACTAAAATGGAACAAAGTTCCTATGTTTTCTCCAGAAACGTGGCATGAGAGACGTTCGCTCAGATGCCGAGATGGCACACCATGCATGCTTTACTTTTGGTACTTTTGGGATGTCATCGGGGTCGTCGACTTCGCTTGGATTCATCCTTGCGGCCTTGCCCGATCAAACGCTTTGACATCTCAGGCAACAGTAGCCGCTGAACAATCCTTGCTACAGTGCCGTCCTGTAAAAAGATCTGTCCTACAGTTCCGGCCCAGTTTCTACAGTGGACGCCGCGGCCGGCCAAGAGCGCTTACCATCAACGGCTGCAGAGAGCATGCGACAAGTCGGTGGCCGGCCGGCCGGCCGGAGTTGATGGACCGACAGTTCGTAACAAGCCGGCCGGCCGGCCACGGGGCTGCCCACATGCACGCCTCCGCATCAGTACCGGCTACAGCGCTCCGTCGGACGGCCGGCCGGCCGACAGCAATTTGACAAGAAGGCGAGCGATCGCATTCAAGAAGGCGTTCTGTTCTTTCTCCTTGGCCGTTGCCTATCCACTCCAGCACTGTGGACGCGTAGGGGCTGCTTGCAGCTAGGAGTAAAACCGTAAAAGCCTGAGGTCGATTAGTACGGTAATTTTGTTTAGGGGTTTAGTTATTTTTCAGCTTGAACCTCACCTAGCTCACTTCAACCAGACTACTCGTGTTAGCTCTTTTTTTGTCACTTGGAAAAGTAGTACTTATAGATAAACTATCATAGTGGATTGGATCGTGTTACAGAACTGCTCCCTCCGTCCTAAAATGTAGATATTCATTCTGGTTTGTCCTGAGTCAAATTGTTATAAGTATAACCAAGTTTATAGAAAAGAGTAATAATATTTTGAATGTCCAATGATAATAATTAGATCCATTTATAAAGTATATTTTTATAATTTACTTGATATTTTATATGTTAGTATTCTTCTCTATAAATTTGGTTAAATTTAGATTACTTTAAATTAGGAGAAAATAAAATATCTTATATATATTTCAGGATGGATGAAGTATAGTTATAGGTACTATCAAGGTGACAGAGTAATCAACTAGACAGGCTACCATAGTGGATCAATGGATACGGTTATTACCGCTTGCACCTCCATGTATGGATTCACATTCACCACACCCCACCTGAAAGGCTAAACACCAACTAGTTTAGTACTAGTGGCACAAGTTTAGATTTGCTTTGGTCCAAACAAAATTAAAATGTCTGTACTAATGTCTATATATATGGTCTAAATATGAATTTCATCCTGTCATCTCGATAACACTCTGTCATTCCTTTTTTTTTAAAAAAACAACAGATTTCTGATTTTTTTTCCCCACGATTGGCTTGCAGCAACATACTCTGCGTCAGAAATTTCCCCCCATCAAGCCAGCTTAAAGCACGCGAACCTGGGAGCAACAATGTAGAGCCTGCTAGAGTGCTAGCCCGGTGGCTGACGTACCCCTCGCCGGCGAGAGCGGAGACCGAGCTTCACCCCGGCGAGCCGCCTCCGCCCGCTCGCTTTTACACGGGGGGAGTTAACAAGCATCGGCAGCTGCCATTGCCAACTGGCAGTACTGGATCGCCTTGACTTCGGCGGCAAAGCTAGCGCGCGGCGGGCGCAGCGCCGGGTCGATCAGAGAGACGACGAGATCGCTGCCGCTAGCTGGGCGCTGCAGTGACCGATCCATCCCGCGATGCCCGACTAGGGTGTCACGTCGGCGCCCCCGTCCCATCGCCTGAGGCGCACCACGTCACGGTGCATGCATGCTTGCCCTTGCATCTTCGGCGTCGCAGCAGCCGCAGCGCAGCAGGCCAGGATCCTCCCCACTTATTCCTACGGGACGCCATCAGCAGCAGCAGCAGCTACTCGTAGCTGGTAGTAAGCAGCAGCATTATTGCAACCCGTCAAATCATCCCCCGCCGGCCCAGGCCCCGGCCAGGCGGCCCGCCATGCACGCGGCGCCCTCGCCCGCTGCGCCCGCGCCTGCACCTGCATCCTCTCCGTCTCCGTCGCAGCTCTCGCTCTGACGGCCTGACCTAAATCACATCCCATGTCTTTCGATCCTTCCATCCATCACTGATCAGCAGTGATCGCACTACCGCTTCTCTTAAAACCTCAACTGTTTCCTTCTTTTGTAATGTTCTTGAGCTCTTCCGCGACCTCACTTTGCATGCACGTACAAAATAATCTATCTATTATTATTATCTTAATACAATAGTGTTAAATGAAACCATTATATTCGCCGAATGAAATAGAAATTACCATATTAATCAAAAAAAGGAAAGAATATACACCGTCGGATTTTTACGGAGATCTAACAGTCCGGAATAAAGAATTCATGCCAAATACAATTACTAAGTAGCTGAATTTGGAATTAAAATTTGAAGAGAAACTAGCAATCCTATCAAGATTCTACACAAGAGATGAAAGGAGATAGATGTATCGGGGATTCAATTCAATTTACCATACCAAAACAAGTTTACTGGCAAAAACATATCCCACCCCTTAGTGCATAAAAATAGAAAGGAAAAGACCCTCGGTTTGGGTGATTCCGATGCAGCAAAGTGGGTGCCACTACGTGATAGTTCGACACAAAAAAGAATGTGTATAGATTATTACGGGTTGGAAGTGTACGAGGAAAAATATTTATTTTATGAGAGCGCCAAAAAAGTTAATGAATTTGCGAAAGCATTGGAACACAATTTTTTTGATGAACCAACCAAGAGCCAAAGAAGACAAATTTGATTTTCCCCCTGTAGAAAATTTCGGAATCATTGCATGGGAGTAGAATTGACCATGAGCTGTCACGACTTGTCAAATTCAACCCGATCTGACGAACCCAACCAGACCTGGCCTGGTCATTGTATTGCACGAGCTTGGACTGAGATTTGCAGCCTGCCATGAAACTGACTCAAGCTCGAGCCAACTTTTTCTAACTCAAAACATGAAGAAACTCGATCCAAGCTAGAAAATATGCATAAAAGTTGGATTTTATCTAACCGCCAAAACCTGGTCCAACCCAACCACATGTTGCGCCGGACTCAGGTCAAAATAACTAGCCCGATGGTCGAGTCAAATTTGGGCTAAAGGAAAAGGGATTGGTCTTTTTTTTAACCCGACTCGACCCGACCAATGTTCAGAACTATATGGGAGTGGAAAGCTAGAACGAGAAGAGAAGATGTAAACTGCTTATGGTAAGGAGGTGGTCAATACTCCCGTGTTCATACGATTGGTCGTTGGATGTTGGATCTAGTGCTGCACACGGTGTGCATGGTGACTGAGAGAGGGAGCCATAACAATTGGAGAAGCCCGTGGGCATAAGTTATTACTGTTAGGCCTAACAAACCAAAAGGCGCTAGAGACTGAGCCAAATTTGAGCAGTGTATGAGCCAGGTCATCTTTTTTTTCTGCGAATAAGAGAGAGCTTTATTAATTAACTTGGGGGTTTACATCCCGAGCAACAAGATGCTCTACACAAAAAGGAAAGCGATTGCGCCAGACTGCATAATGGTTTAAACATTTTGCAAGCTGCGCAAGCGCATGAGCAACAGAATTAAGCTCTCTCCCAACATGGAAGAACACGATCCTTGGTAGCTTGCCTGCCTCCTCCAGCGCCTCCTTGATCGTGAACAGCGATGCCGATCGTTGTGCCTCCGGGTGGGACAAGTACTTGATCATGGTGGAGCAGTCACACTCAAGGGTCGTCGGGAATGTCGTCCACTTAGCCGCAAGAGTCAGCCCTTCCTTGCAAGCCAGCGCCTCTACTTCTTTCAGCCGAACCTGCACCAGAAACAGACTTCCAAGTGGTTAGCAGCACCGAGCCAGAACTTTCCCGTATCACCACCGCAATGCCAGCGTCCCCCGACCCTTCTGTGTAAATTCCATCCACATTTATCTTGATCCAGCCTTCATCTGGGGGCTTCCAAGTACCACCCCCCTCCTCGGCTTTCCCACCATAATGCTATGTCTGGTGTCCACCACTGGTCGCTTGCCCTTTGTATCTTCAGCACTCCCATGCCGGATGGTGAGCAGTGAATCCCAATAGCTCATCAGGAAACTCACCGACGCCTTTCAGTCGATCCACCTGGCTGCATGGGTCCATTCGTTACAAACGTACCACGCCGCCACAATATGAGGATAAGCTGGCCCGCCACGTCGGGTTCAGAGGCGCCGACCACATGCAGTAGCCACTCAGGGCCGGTGAAGTGTAAGAACCTCTCCTCCAGTAGTGACCAACAGGACCACATGGCATCCCGTAGTGCTTTTGCATGTGGACAGCGCATCACAGCATGATATTCAGTTTCCTCCTCCACTCCACAGATATCGCACCAGGCCACTTGTTCCAGTCGCCTCTTATACTTATTGGATCTAGTGGCTAGACCACCATGAATCAACTTCCAGGCGAAGATTCGTACTTTGTGAGGGATCGACAGAGCCTAGAATTTCTTCCATATCGGCCGGCTACCATCTGGGTACCTGCTAGACGAGCCCAGATTAGAGTTCATATATCTCAACTCCACCCCAACCTGTAGGCACTACAGACAGAGAAGCAGCCAGACTTTTCGAAGTGCCAAGCCACAAATTCATCCATAGGGCGCCAGGGTATCTGAATCCTCTTAATTACCTCCACATCATGCTGATGAAAGTACCGGTTCAGCAAATCCTCCTTCCAGCTCCTCATCGATAAGGTCACTTACCCATTTCAAACAGCAAGATCTTCTTCGGCCAGCAGGTTTCAGGGAGAACCCTCTCGGGATCCACGCATGTCGCCATATTTTGATGTCGGTACCGCGACCAACCCTCCATATGGCCCCTTTCTTCAGCAATTCCAAGCCATGCATGATGGCCCTCCACATTGGTGATACTTGCGATAGGAAAGCAGTATCTAACAGATCTCCATTAGGGAAGTATTTGGCCTTCAGCAATTTGGCACACAAGCTATCTGGGTGCTCGATTAACCTCCAGGCTTGTCTGGCGAGCAGAGCCTGGTTGAACAGCTTGAAATCTCTGAATCCCAAACCTCCACGCCCTTTGCATCTTGTGAACTTCTCCCAAGCTATCCAATGCATTTTCCGATGATCGCCATCTTCACCCCACCAATGATAGTGCACTCCAAATCCTCGCAAAGTGTTGCAGATAACTGGAACACACTCATCATGTAGGTCGGTATGGCCTGAGCGATTGATTTGATTAAAATCTCCTTAGCTCCCGATGACAGGTGCTTCTCTGACCAGGTTGCAACCCATTTCGCCAACTTGTCCTTCACCGATTGGAATTGTTCCTTTTTTGTTTGCCGTCCGGGGTTGGTAGGCCAAGATACTTAGCTTCAAAATCAACACGCTCCACGCCTAGAACTTGGCGGATTTGTTCCTGCACCGAGGTATCCAGCAATGCTCGCACCATGATAGAGCATTTGGCAGGGCTTAGCAGTTGTCATGTCCCTACTTGAAAAACATAAAGAACCTGCTTGATCCGTTCTGCCTGCCTCACGTCAGATTTGAAAAATAATAGCGCATCATCTGCAAATAAGAGGTGAGAAATACACGGGACGTTGCGACTTACACGCAACTCCTCCACGTTGCCATGCACAACTTCCCTCTGTAACACCACAGATAAGGCATTAGCGACAAACAAAAATAAGTACGGGGAAAGAGGATCTCCTTGACGCAAACCATGGGTCGGCCGAAAGGGCTGGGCTTGGAAAGAACCCCACTGAAGCGAATGGAATAGCGCACAAACGACACACAAGCCATCGTCCACTGCACCCAAGTACTGTTAAAACTAAGCTTCACTAGTGCCTTTTCAAAAAAACACCAATCAACCTGATCATACGCTTTGGAAAATCCAGTTTAAACGCACAAAACTTTGTTCTTGCTGAAGAAGAATTTTGTATGACATGCATGCACTCAAAGGCAATAAGGGCATTATCAGTAATAAGCCTCCCTGGCACAAAGACGCTATGTTGCGGTGAGAACAGCTCATGGAGAAGAGGCCTAAGGCGGTTTACTAAGCATTTTTAACAACTTTGTGCGGGACATTACAAAGACTTATAGGTCTAAACTCACTAAGGATCGTGGGGTGAGTAACTTTAGGGATCAAAACTATGGTCGTATCATTTATCTCATCGGGCATAACACCGCTATACCCAATTGCGCTGAAAATACCTTGCCGGGAAACCGTCTGGACCCGGCGCCTTCAGTGGCCCAATCTGAAATAAGGCATCAGCAGTTTCTTTATCAGTGAACTCCATGCATAGCTTCTCCTTCATCTCCGTGGATACCCGCTCCTGCAGCATGGAGACCAGAAGCTCCGTGTTGACGTTATCATCACGTGTGTACAGGGATTTGAAGAAATCCTGGGCCATTGCCGCCATCTGGTTTGGATCATCGCACCAATGACCGTGCTTGCCTTCAACCTGCGGATTCTATTTTTCCTCGAGCGCCAAACCGCCTTCTAGTGGAAGTATTTTGTATTTATGTCCCCTTCTTTCAGCCAAGATACTCTCGATTGCTGTAACCACATCATCTCTTCACCATATAGCATTTCATTCATCTCATCAGCAGTGTCCTTCGCTTGTTTCCTACTGGCATCATTGCTTCAACTATGGAGCGTTGCCAACTCATCTGGTAGCACACGAAAAAGGGAGGCCCATCAATAATAGACACAGATACTGATTGGAGTATGTACTAATCTAGATAGAAGAATTTCGGTTTTCTAACATATTTTATTTAAGATAATTTTCCGGACAAAAATCCAAGAGATTAGACAAATGCTTGCAATACTAGGAACTCCAGAAAAATAACAAGTGGACAAAAACAATCAAGTAAATACAACAAATATTTTTTCTACAAAGTTAACAAAATATTGATATTACACGAGGACAGGCCGTTAGCGTGAATAGTGTGCCATGTGTAAATGTCACTATTAATCGGCATAGTATGAACAAATAATGGAGGAGGTAAAGCACCTAGATGAAGGTAGAGGCTCAGCTAAATACACAAGGTAACATGCAACGGTGCACGCTATCGTTGAGATGGAAAGAAAGTCGAAAACTAGAAGGAAGGAGCTGACCTATGATAGAGATTGTGGTTGCCCCGAAGATGAATTCCCTATAATTTTGTTCAAACATTTTTAGAATTTTAAAAATAATAAAGTAAGTAAAATTGAGTATCCACATTGACTCGAAGGAGACAATAAGATTAAGTAAAATTACCAGTTTACATTCAAATAGCTTTCAAATAATCAAATTAGAGTTTATGCAAAATAAATATAAATAGGTACAAATAAATACCTAAGCTTTCAGTAGAAAGAGTTAAATAAATTGATAGGTAGTTAGATTTTCAAATGTATTAAGAAGAAAACTACATCAAGAAAGGGCACATATAAACTAATTTGTAAGAAGACAATTTAATATTGAAAATAGAATAAAAGAGGCTATATCAAATTTATCTCCATGTGTCATGGTTTCGTCTAAATTACACCATTTGTAAAAACTAAAGAACACTAATAATGGCATAATGTCTGATCATATGAACCCTAAAACTATTGTATATTGATCGATTATAAATATAATATGAATTGGACAAATAATTATAAAAAGATAAATAATTAATTTAACTGTATTATTTGCACGGGCTACTATTAAAAATAAAGATGCCCAGTTGGATTATCTAATGATCTATACTAACTGCTACTATTAAAAATAAAGATGCACAGTTGGATTATCTAATGATCTATACTAACTCAAACAATCTATGTTTATTATAATTAGTAATAGCTGAATTCAGAATTGAAAAAAATGAGAAAATTAATAGTTGACAAAAAATTCCATGTCCAATATAACTAATACGTATTTCGTCTTTCGTTGTGATTGGGAAGCGAATTATTACTTATGTAATCATAGCTAAACTGAAATTAAATTAATTGGAAACTTAGTAGTATTCTTTATGAATTTGGAAAAATAGCGAAATAAGGAGACCATGTCAAATACAATAAATAAATACCCTATTTAGAAATAAAAATAATGAGAAAAATTTCATTGCTAGAAGCAAATTACTTAAATAAAGAGCCCACGAGAATACAATTAGTTTGTATATAAATTTCATAGTCGTGGCAGAACTACCTGAATTAATCCGGCTCAAGTGCGCTAAGCATCACCACGAGGGCAATTATGGCTAACTCGCACTTCATATGGAATAATCCATTGGTCTGTCGGGTAACCTCCCGATACAACCATGCTTTTTGCTGATCGAAACCACACATACAAGTACTCACACGAAGGTGAGCTCAGAGGATACAACATTCCACAGATTTTACACCACAGGGTTCATCATAAATTATTATTACAACTGAGTTCGAAATTTTTAAAACAAGGTACTTCAGAGTTAAAAGTAATTGAGTTCTTCAGAGTTCAATGCAGCGGAAAAATAACGATAAACTACTCGACGATACACGATGTCTCGATGAAGCCCGTACGAGACATCACTCGGCATTATCATCGTTGGCCGGGGGCGTATCCCATTCCACCGACCTACAAGGAGGAAGGGTACACGGCCAAGTCAAACTAGCGATCATATCCTCAAAAGTATCACCTGAAAACAAGCTCCAACAAGACTGAGTATACTAATACTCAGCAAGGCTTACCCGACTAGTGGAATATACTTAGCCGACTCCTAGACATGCAAGGCTTTTGGCTTGAGGGGTTTGTTTTGCCGAAAAGCATATACAAGTAGGTCCTTACTTTTATACTTCAGCTCCAGGTTCTAGTTTTCTTTATCCATTCTAAGTAAGCAACTATCCAATATCATACATGGTGAAAGAATTAATTTGCATCCAACAAGATTTATCATCATCATTGTTCCATTTCTTACTCTTTGTGTTAAAAGTGTCAAGCAGTCTCAATAACCGCAAGAAACGGACGATTCGAATCGAATTTCTTAACCTTGCAAGGGAAATCTAAACACACGTCACGTGGTTACTCCCAGAGTCACACGTGGAACCTTTCCCCTTTCTTCCCGAGTTGTCGATCAGGGCCACCATCCGAGACTAAAGAGGCCGGCTCTGTACCCACCATGTGCGCGCATGCAACCGAAATTGAGAGGGTGGGATTCTGTCCACTTGCTGGTCCGATTAGGTACTTAAGCTTACCGATTACCATATTCTCAGCATGTGGTTAGTACGTTCAAATGCTTAACCACCACTACCACACACTGCGGCCTTAGCATTTTTCACTAAACAGATGGGGCCTCAATCACCAACATGAACATCGCACCATAGCCCCGTCCGTCGACCTTATGATAGCAGCATGTAGTAAACATTCAACTCCTATATTCTCGCGAGTGACAGGAAATCACTCGACTTTTACCGTGTCCTATTAGCATAGCATTCTATCGATCCTTATATCTAGTGTTCAGAGCATGGGTACCTAAGATCATGCAACTAAGTTTTCATTCAACTCTTATAAACTTAATGCACAAGTAAAAATAGAGTAATAATTTGCATAATTTGAAAAATAGGGTTCATGCTTCGGGGCTTGCCTTCTTGGGTAAAGTTAGCTTGCGGCTCGTCCCAACTTGGGTTCGGGTCTTCGAAAGCTTCAATTAGATTCACTTGAGCTTCACGCCGCTCACTCTCGGACGCAGGCACAAGCTCGTACGTTCCGTCGGCGAGAGTAGTCGATTCTATATGAATGCACAAGTGTAAGTTGTAGTGATGGTATATGACGATTATTTTCCTTCACGATAAAGTTGCAGTCCACAATAACATAGATTTGGTTGTGAAGTTACTTAGTTAAGATTTCTTTGGGTAATTATTAATAGAGTATATCTTAAACTAACTAACTCCATTAAACAAGAAGGGGGTTGGGGGTTGTGTTCTTTTGGAGACTAATTTTTCTAAGCACAACATGGATTAAACACAACTTCTGGACTAGGTAACTTTTGGTGATAAAATTTTTATTTAGAGCACAATATGCAGAGACAAAAGCACTGTAAAAATTTTAGACATTTTTATGCAGCAGAATAGTTATGAAAAAAGTATTACACAGCCACTGCTAGAATCTAGTTATTTTTATACAAGATGAACCATGCAAGTGTTTATGCCAAAAATTTTATAGGGGTTTAACCTATCCATATATGTGTTACTGTAAATTGTTAAGATTTTACTGTGCAAGATACAGAGCTTAATAAATAGGACAAGCTACACTTATGTTAATAAATATTAATTTCTACAGGATGTTCTACAGGGTTTCTGTATCTGAAACTTTTTGTACAGGATAAACTAATCCAAAGTATCCCCTAAAGGTCAATATTTTCCAAGAACAGAAACTAATAATTTGTTTTAGTGCATTTTTCCCACCACAAAATTATACAAATAGGTTACAGAAAGGAAAAAGGTTCTAAACTTTTTCTGTGGTATTTGGGCGTCACTATTACAGCTTTGGAAAAGTTTCACAATATAAATCACAATATAACAGCAAGTACAAATTAGTTCCATTATTTCATAGCATAAAATAAAGTTTAGCAAAAAGTTTAGCTACAAGTGGGTTCTGGTCCTAAACTTTTTCCACTGGACTACACATCAAGTAACTAAACTACTGTCCAAAATTCAAGTTCAACCTTTGTCTACAACAGTGGGTACAATTAAAGTCTATTAAAACTTCCATTTAATTTAGAGCAAGATTTGGCAAGCAACTGAAGAAATTCATGTAATAAAAGTTGTAGATCTTCTTCTATCGATTCCAGAACAATTGAGTTTGTATTTTTCTGATTTTTCTATGATTTTATATGAATTTTACAACTTTGTTGTTTTTGAATTCAAAGTTTAAACACAGGTTTACAGTTATGCCCCTGAAAACTTGCGTGCAGGCCCCTGGGAAGATTGCAATCAAAGCAATGTGGTCCCTTGCGGCCGGCCGGCGAGCTCGAGCTCGATTCCGGCGAGGGGAGGGGCCGACGGTGAGGGCAAGGTGGGGGAGGAGCACGGGGAAGGCATGGGCTACCTTGGGGAGGTCTCAGTTGGGGCCGAGGTGGCCGGTGGCGGGCTCGCCACGGTGGAGCAGGGGCGGCGGCGCTTGGAGCTTGGCTCCGGCGAGCTCGGTGATGTGGAGCGGCAGCGCTTGGCTGGGGAGCTTTGGTGGATGGTGGGGGACCGATTCTGAGGGTTGGATTGAGTGCAGGCAGGGTGGAGGGAGGGGCTCAGCGCTGAGCTCCGAGCGGCGGCATTAATGGCGGGCGTCGGCTGGTCTGCGCGCGAGCAGGGGCGTGCTTCCCTTTTATAGCGAGCCAAGGGAGGGGAGAGGGTTGGGGCGGGGCGGGCATGGCAGGGGTGCGCCATTGGGCGCGACCGGCGGTGACCAGAGCCGCGCACGGCTGGGGCACGCCATCGGGCGTCGGGGCGGCGGCGTTCTACTGGCCGTGCGGGATGTCGCGTGGGGGAGAAGGAGGACGCGGCCACGGGTTGGGCGAGCTGGGCGGCGAGCAGAGGCGTTGGGGGATTGGCTTGGCGCGACGCGACGTCAGGCATCGCCAGCGACGTGGCGGCCGGCGTCCTGGTGGCTGTCGGGGCAGAGTAGGGGAAGGGAGGGACCGAGACGCGAGAATTTGATAAGTTTTAAGGGTCTGATCGTAAAACTGATATTTTCTTACATTTCTGTGTTGCAACTCAATAATCTCTGAACATGAAAGTTGTTCAAAATGAAAAGTTACACAAGTTTTGTTTCAGACCAAAGTTCATTTGAGTTATAGTTCAGAAGTTATTTTAAAATCTTGAAAAGCATGATTCGGAGGGCACGTCATTTCCTGGGCAAAAATTTGTATTCTCTCCTAGGCTTCAACTAGACTTTTGTTTATCCTACCATCAATGGTGTTCCTATTAAATTTCGTAGCCATAAGTGCTTTGAGGTGAGAGTTATACAATTTGTTCGATTAAAGTACATGTACTTGTGCACATATACACATTTATTTTCAATTCAAAGCAAAATCAAATTTATAATTCATTTCTTTTAAACTTTTCTTAGTTATTTATGCATCGTGTTAAGCTAGTGAGGCTTATTTTATAATTTAAACACCTGACGTGTTACAATAGTTCAAAATAAGCCTCACTAGCTTAACACGATGCATAAATAACTAAGAAAAGTTTAAAAGAAATGAATTATATATATATTGGTACCTCTGTCAATCTATGTAGCAGTTAGATTCTAAAATAAAACTACTAAGCTATCATGTTCGTCTAGAGGAAATAGAAATTACCACATTAAATAGTGAATAAATAGAAAAATATACACCATTAACAAGCGTAGGTTTGTATCATAACAGCAGGATGCTGTAGAAGAATATATGAAGTATGGAAGATGAAAACAATAGATTGGATCCGTATTTGGATGTTGCAACTCAGGCTTCCATGTGCCAGTTAGAATCTACATCAAATAGAATATAAGAGACCATGATTTGTATGGAAACAAAAGGAGAAACCAAATAAAGCTAAAGATAAAAAAGTTATATTAAGTTCAATTAATATTGAAAGACTATGATTAGGGTTTCTCCTTTTAGCTTTAAATTTAATTCCATATAATATGATGATACGAAGAGATAATGTCTTGGTCTGGGTTACTTGACAAATAAATGATAATGAAATTATGAAACAACTAAACAAAACCATCTAAATAGATGTGCTTTTATGATAATGAAACAACTAATCAACCCAAATGTTAGCATGAAAAATAGTAGCTGCCCACACTATTTGCGCGGGCGATCTTGCTAGTTTGAAATGATTTGTACGTGCGTGCGTGTTTGTTTGTTTGTATATGTGCTTTTTTTAACTAAATGTTTGAATATGTACTAGATGAATTGCAGATAGATCGATCAGGTTGCAGGAGGTGTGCACGCCCTCTTCAGAGATCTCGCGCCAGGGACCAAATCCTCTCCGCACTGTGCAAAACAGTGGCGCCGATACTTGCATATACTACTCTACTGTTCGTAGCCATCATTGCGTACTACTCGCGAATGACTGAACAAACACTACCGTATCACCCCAGGCATGCACGGTGCACTGTACTAATTACTAAACTACTAATTTGTTCCATGAGATGCATTCGACAAGCATGTGAATGCATATGCATTCATGGCAATGATGCATAGAGTAACATCACAATCCGAAGCTTCACAGACATCATGTTATAGGGCACTGGTTTTCAGACTAGCAAGGATATCATCATGCCATTCAGTGCCAATGAAACAAAGTGATACATATATTACCAAGCACACTGCATGTGGTTGGATCAACAGTACAAGTGCTACCACTGCTCTCTGATGATCCAAATGCATGCATGCAAATTACTGAGAACTAGCTAGCTAGGTACACATGATTTGTTGATAACTAAGGAGCTAACAGCAAGAAAATGACTGACAGATCTAAGCTACAAGTGCTCTTGTCTGAACCTCGCACTTCCAAATTACTAAGCTGAAAAAAGAAGACAACAAGATCGACTAGCAACCGCAAGAGAAGATCACAAGGTAAACCGATCGACCAGCGCGACAACCCTAAGGGACAAACGGTCCGGATCATGCGCCCCTGGGCGCTGCAGCCGGGCCCATCTCATAAAGGAACCCGCCGTGCTGCACGTAAGCCTCCAGCCAGGTAGGTGGCGGTGCCGGTGGCTCCTGCGCGCCGGCGTTGACGACCGCGGCCGCCTGGGCCGGCGGCACGGCCGGCTTGCCAGCGACGATGGAGGTGAAGGGAGGAGGGTATGGCGGCATGCCCATGGCGGCAGCGTTGCTGCTGCCGCCGCAGCCGTTCGGCGGCGGCTCCTGCGGCGATGCAGGGAAACCGCAGCCGCTGCTGAGCTTGAGCTGGTTGGTCGGCAGCAGTGGAGGCTGCATGCCGGGGTGGTGCCCGTGGTGGAAGTGGAGGCCGGCGCTCGAGCAGCCGCTAGGGTTTGGGAGAGGAGGGGCGGCGGGGTCCTGCTGGAAGCACAAGCTGGAGGGGTCCACTACTCCCATGGGGAGGTAGCAGTAGGGGTTCTTCACCGTCATCAGCTTGTTGTACTGGTCGCCTGCCTTGTGGAGTATCCTGCAGATCACCCATTCCTCCTGCATGTGTATAAGAAAAGATTCAGCAAATCATACATAAAAAAAAGATGTTTTCTGTGGATTGTGATCTATAGGCAAGACAGAAGCTAGATTCATCAAATCATCAGTCAGTGGTATAGAAACATAAAAAAGACTTTTTTCTGTGGATTGCGATCTATAGGCAGGACAGACAAGGGTGTACCAGTATACAAATTTCCTCCTGAACTAGAACTTCTGCAGATGGCACGTTTACTTTACAGATTAAAAAATGGAGCCAATGAGCACATTGGATGCTCCTAAATATTGCTAGTTTATTTAGGATGATTTCATTATCTGTACGACAAAGATTTGGAAGGGAGGGTATGTCAGTGTTTGTAGATATGCAAAGTACATGCATCCATGATGCACCCTGAGGGCACAACACGAACACAGCACCAGCAGGGATCACTACTGGCTGGTGGCTTGGATCCTGTGTGTCAGTGCGAATAGATCTTGAGCAGAGATGGAACTACTCCTGCCCATGCATATGCATCTGCATGCTGCTGCTGAAAGCCTGAACATGAAGCTGAGCACAGCCACTGTGGTTGTACATACTAGCACATTATCATGCTTACACCAGCTAACACCATTGAATGCACAAAAGTATATAGAGCATACGTCTATCAATCTGCATGCACATGTCACCCAAGTCCCCTCCTTAGCTATGTGCATATGCATGCATGCCACATTCATTGCAGCCAGCATATCTGCAGCTCCTACTTCTTGTCAATGATATCACATCTCTACTACTGTCACGCTGTTGCGTTTTCAAGTCGTGGACAGGATCTTATACAGAAACTGAAAAGATCTGCCCTAAAACCTTAACAAATCCATTCATGGAGTAATACAGTGCTACCAGCTGCGGCATCTTAGTGTTAAAAAACAAAAACTGAAGAAACGTTCCCTGAAAAAACCTAAAGCAATCGGTTCATGGACTCATGCAGTGCTACGTGCTGCTATGCAACATAGATAGATGACTTCTTTTTTCTTCTTTTTTCAGAAGGATGGTTGCATTATTTCTATGTGGTCTTGTGAGCATGTCAGCATGTGCAGTTTGCTAGGCATGTGGAGGATGCATGTACCTTGCAGGAGCGGCGGGCGGCGGCGAAGTCGCCGTCGAGGCGGTACTCGTGGAGGACCCACTTGGTCTTCTCGCCGCGCGGGGCGCGTCCCTTGTAGAAGACGAGCGTCTTCTTCATGCCGAGCAGCGCGCCGGTGGCGGCGTTGAGCACCTCGCGGTCCTTGCCGGTGGCCTTCCAGTAGCCGGCGCCGGTGGCGCGGTTGGTGCGCATCCCCGTGGGGTACTTGCGGTCTCGGAGGCTGAAGAAGTACCACTCGCGCTCCCCCATCCGCGCGGCGTCGGGGAGCTCCCACGGCTCGCACCGGTTGAGGTCGACCTCGGCGATGTCGACGCCGCAGCAGACGCCGTTGAACACCTTGGCGGCGAGGTAGAAGGTGACGAGCTCCTCGTCAGTGGGGTGGAAGCGGAACCCCGGGGGCAGGCCGTGCTCGCCGGCCGCCGCCGCCGCCATCTCCTCCCCGAGCAGGTCCCACAGCGCGTCGCCCATGGCCTGGTGGTGCATAGGCGCCACCCGGATCTGATCGGAAAGTTGGAAGAGCGACAAGGATCAAGCGGTGGGAGACACTCTTGCCCAATAACCCTACCCAAGCTAACTTCTCTCTTCTCTTCTTGTGCGAAATGAAAAGGAGTTCTGAGCTGCTTTGGTGTGGTGTGTGGAGGATGAAGCCAATGGGGGGCTCTATATAGTGGGGAGCTAGCAGCACCATGCCTCCATAACAGTATATGAGAACACCCCCCCCCCCCCCCCCCTCTCCCTGTGTGTGTGAGAGAGAGAGAGGGATGGAACGGCAAGCAGGAATGATGAGATTAAAGGATGGCGATGGACATGGTGGCACCTGGCATGGGCCCGATGAGGAAACCTGATGGAGCTTAACGGGAAACTGTTGCACGTCGTAGCGACGTACTACTAACATGCACATCTAGCTACTAATCTACCTAGCTAGCTGCTGCTGAAAAGTCTCGGGTAGCTACACCTGCCTAGAGCCTGCACGCAGCATGTACCAAGTATGCGTGCGTACATGAACAAATACTTGTATACATGCATGCATTGAGGCCACGCGACTTTCGAACGCAAAAGAAAAGGAGAAGGACACGAGGGAATGCGTACCGGCATTTTCTGCACATATATGTGCATTCGTGTGGGTAGATGTGTGTGCAAATACTGAGGATGCAGATGGCGCAATGGGCCTTGCAGTTGCAGATATATACCTCACGAGTAGTCAAGCATGTATATATGCCAGGTACAGATTGTTGACGTGTACTTCTTTCAGGTACAATGTACTGCTTGCCAAGGCACCATCGACAGCATATATAGCTGGGTAACCCTATATAGTTACATATAAAAAGATTAAGAAGTTTTTGCATCGGAAGATAACCTGCATGCCAAATGCACTACCTTTGTACAATGCAGGCCTACTTGCGAGTTGCATGCACCACCTTTTTTGTTTGCACCATGAAACTTTCACATCTCTCTCTCTCTCTCTCTCTCTCTCTCTCTCTCTCTCTCTCTCTCTCTCTCTCTCTCTCTCTCTCTCTCTCTCTCTCTCAAACATGGACATGGTACTGTCTCTATCTTGGTGCATTTGTCTGGTTGTGCATTTATTTTGGACTACCAGAAGAAGGAATGGCAGGTGCTGAGTCGGGGTTTGGGAGGACGATCGGAGCGAGTTTGCACGAGGACGGCCATAAATTTCTCCTGTTGCCGTACATGGCCTCCGGAATCCCGGTACCTCCTTTTCCAGTTGGATCAACAACGCTGCCAAAACCCAAACCTGAGCTCTAGCTTCGACACCTGACAGATAACATCAACGATCGATCGACCTATCGATCATTACTATTGCAATGTTCAGTTAGCGTCTTCCAAAAAGGAACAATGTTCAATGGATAACCTTACAGGGAACTGTCACCAACAAGAGAGGGCTTGCCGTGCCCTGGAATGGCGATCGATCTCGTCGTTCTTGCCTTCTTGGCTGAACCACCATGGAATGCTGTCATGCTCACATCCTCACATCACATGATCGAGCTCAGCTTCATGTCGATGCCAATGCCATGTTCTGAATAGGCAAGCTCAGGATCATGAGACGCATGCCCGGTTCCGCAATCCGCATGGGCCGGGGGGAGGTAGTACACTCCTCCAGCACAAGGGAAACTTGGGTGAGGCACCCGCCCCTCTGCCCGCGCGTGCGCCAGTGCACAAAAGTTTGGCGCCCCCGAGGAAGCCGACGACCTGAGAGAGTGAGAGAGGAGTAAAAGGTTGGAAGGAGCAGAGGGGAAAAGAAAGGCGGCCAGAGCCCAGAGGAGGCAGGCCGATGTGATTCAATTCTTTGGCCTCATTCAGGGCCAGGGCCAGCCTCTGCCCCGGCCGGCCGGCTGCTGGCGGTGCGGCGCTAATTCCGAGAAGGTTAACGTCGGACATGCGCCGTGCGTGCGTGCGCGCGAGTGGTAAAAATATTTTAAGGCTTAGCCAGGTGAGAAAAAACAAATGACCTATACCGTGGTGGATGTTGTAGCTAGGTGGCAATAATTTGGTAATCGAGCCCCAATCATTGGCGCATTGCCGTTGCAATGGCGAACTCATAGTAGTGTGGAGCTGATCAGCTGAAGACAGCTAGAACGTGAGCTTTTCAGGCTTTCAGCGTAGCCCCGCTAGTAAAGAATTCAGTTTCGAACTTGGTGACATCTCCTCTCATCTCACCTATTCTACATGTCTACAAGCTTACCAATTATCAGTCGATCTCGGTTGTCGGTTGAGAAAGCAAGAATTTAGAACGGACACTACAATCCCAAACGACCTGCAACATCGCTGCGTTCGGAATGGGTCACCACTTTACTATTTTTCTAGGTGATTGTGTGTGGATTCTACTCTGATTGGAGTTCTATCCACCGACCACCATGTCATTAGGTTGTAGCAAACCTACCCTAACTAAAGCTCTGTTCACAAAATCGTTTCTAGATAAAAAAAAAATAGGTGTTGATCCGCTATGCTTAGCTGGGTTTTAGGGTACGTTAACCAAGTTGGCCAACTAGATCATTCTCTTGGAGTAACACACATGACTAAACCTTGTCACTCGTGTGCAGTAAGAAGGAACGGTAAGAATGGTACGGTGACGGACGAGCTGAGGACGGCGGCACATGCATGTAGAGGCAGTGGCAGCGCACAGTGCGCGAAGAAACCCATGGGGCACACGGGTGGGAGCATGCAAGAGAGAAAGAAAGGGAGAGAGCGCAGACGACGACGCACCGCAGGAGGGCTGGAGGGCGCGGCAGAGCGTGTGCAGTGCAAATCAGGCGAGCACTGTTGGCCGGCCACTGTCGCCCCCCCTGCCTGGCCTGGCCCGCCGGACGGCCGGAGGAGAAGGAAGGGAAGGGAAGCCGCGCGCGCCAGGGCACGGCGAGGGCGCGGAGTGTGTTGGGCGCGGCGCAGGGCAGCCTTTAATTACCTCGCCGTGCGCGGCGTCGCAGGCGCCAAACTGCCACGCCCCAGGGGCCAGGGCGCGCCCCTGCCATGGCAGCCGCTCCCAGCTACTTACTAGCTGCCCCTGCGAGCGAGCGAGAGAGAGAGAGGGAGAGAGAAGGGGGGGTGGCAGGGTTGCAGAGCTGCAGCTGCAGGGGAGAAGAGAGGCGGGGGGGGGGGGGGGGGGGGGGGGGGGGGCATGGCCACGTGCGAGAGCGGCGGGCGGAGGTGACGAGTCGGGGGTCGGGGACGCTCGTGCGCGCGCACACGCGATCTCCAATCTACTGCTGCTGCTGCCGCCGCGCCCCCCAGCTTTCTTGCCATGCGCTGCCGCGGCGTGCCGCTGCCCATCCCTTCCTTCCCCCCGCGTCCAGCACTGCGCGCCCCGTCCCGGCTCCTGCTGCGCCCTGTGCTTTTCTGTGCGTACCCGCGCACACACTTCGCCCCCCCCCCCCCCTCCCCCCCCTCCCCACCCCCCCGTCTCCCCTGTCCTCTCCCACAAGGCCGGCCGGCCGGCCGGCCGGCCCCAACAGGCCTCGCAGTCGCCACCACCTGATGAGGCTAGACTGCTAGAGCCTAGAGAGCGCAGGCGAGGGGCTGGACGGCAAGCAAAATCGTGTACTGGTGGTTACCCCGTCACAGTACCGGTACGATCGATCGACACGCTCGTCGTCCTAACGCCTGTAGCCTGCCGCGGCTCTGTGCCCGTGTGTGCAACACTGCTCGCTGCCAGAGCTCCAGCGCCGGCTAGGATCCCCCGGCCGCCGCCCAAGCGCAGCCGCCCAACAAGTGGCATGGCACTGCCCCATCTCTGTGTCATAGGCAAGATTTACTCCCTCCATCCTAAAATAATTGCACTTCTAGAGTTTTAAATTTGTCCCACAAAAAATACTATTTTTACCCATCTACCACAAACACAAAAAGATAAGATGTTTTCTTAAAGATTCTCACGAAAGACAACCAACAATCCATCCACTTCTTACAAAAGATAAGGAATATTTTTATAATTTTACCCGTAGTATTGGTTTAAGTGCTTGATCCTAAATGTACAGTGGAGGTAGTGCAAACTGATGAACCTGCTCGTCGCAGGCTCACAGCATGAGGTATATGAGCCTCGGGGAGACTGGGAGTGGGACAGGGAGCGGATGATGCACGCGGCGTCTGCGTGCGCCGCGCAGGGCCCCCGTCGCGGTGGGCATTCAAGGCTCGGAAGCCTTTTGGTTGGAATCGCTCTCGCCAGGGAGCGCGAGCGCGGGCGCGGCGAGGCCTGGCAGGCAGCCGTGTCTGGGCGTTCAGGTGGATAGCTTGGGGCCGCTGCAGCCTGCAGGAAGGGAGACCTGCTCGCCCTGCAGTGCAGGCTTCTTGCTGCGGCTGCCTGCTGGGCGTGTCAGGAACTGGAAGTTTCTGCTCGCATGCATGCGCCCGGTGAAACACGCACTCCAGTTTATTTAGGAGTGGTAGTGTTGCTAGTACTAGATTGTTTCTAGTTCCGTATTATTTTCCATTTAAGTTACCAAATGGATTACTGCTGTGTGTCCTTCACATTCAGGTAGCAGGGATAGTACCAGTAGGAACCAATTTATCAGAAATCAAAATATGAACAGATTTGTCTTTGATTTAATATCGCGTTTCCCATGGAGTCCTGGTATGGAATGGTACTAAGATGCAGCTTGTAGGGCTAAACCTTTCTCAAAATGAAGGGAAAAATTATTTTTCCTTTATTTCGAGCTTTTTTTAATCTTTTGAGATCGTAAAAATACTAAAAATTAAAATGTCTCTTTGAATCAGCGGTCTTGGGCCTTTGTGGATTTTGCAACCCTGCCAGTCTGCTACTATCTGGGGTCTGGGCTACTCTCTTGAGGCCTTTCTGAGTAGGAACACCATTGGGCTGCCGAAACGGACCAAAAATGGCCCGGTTTGGATAAGAGAAAATTCATTGTGTGCCATTGAAATTTATAATAAAATCCCTTCTATGCCATCAAAAATTAAAGGATCCTTCGTTGCCATCAATTCTAATTTCCCTTCGCTATTACCGTTACTGAACAGTCAGACTGCTGTTAAATGAAGGGACAAAAGATAATTACAATCCCTTCTATTACCCCTTGTTGGAATGGATCATTTTTCTGTTCTCTCATCCCTTCCATACAATTACACTATATTACACTATAGAACAACACAATATATATTATTGAACAATAGAAATTCATCCGTGCATGAACGGACCATCAAAACTATACAAGAATACTACAACGATCCTTCTTAGGTGCAGTTCAGAACAATGGAGAAGAAAAATAAGAAGAGCAGAACTTCAGGCAACCAAGATGAATCGGGGTAAATCCCTGGCGCCTTGATACCTCACTGCACGGCGAGAGAGCAGGCAAGAACGCGATGCAGTAGCTCTCGAGAGAGGGGGAGGGGCGCTGCGGGCGGGCCCCTCGGCCGGCGCGTGACCGGGCGTGTGCGCTGCTCGCCCGTGCCGCGAGCGCCTGCTTCGCCGCGGCCCGATCCGCGCGCCCGCTCGCCCGCGGCCCAAGTCCCACGCGCGGCTGCTCGCCCATGCCGCACGCGCCCGGGGGGGCCTTCCTCCTGATGGATAGATAAGGTGAGGAGGGGTATATCACACCTAGTTTTGAATGCATCTTACATGTGCGTCAAAATCAAAATTCATATATGATAGAGGATATAAGTGTATACCTGAAATAATGTCATAACGAAAGAGAGTATTATAGTACTTTATTACATGACCGAAAGTCTTAATCTTAAGCGAATAATTAAATGTTTATAACTAGCAGCGGACTTCAACTTCACAGGCACGACTGGAAGACATACGCCTAGAACTCCTCAAAATCTTTAGGGAACTCCTGACAATTATCTTGTTCTGAGCAGCATTGGTTTAATAAAGCAAGCGTGAGAACACTTATTGTTGGTACTCAGCAAGTGGAGTAAACTATATGACATGCAAGACCAAAATCAAGGAAAAGCTGACATGGTTTGACTGCGATAAGCATTTTTAGTTAACCAATTTTTATTTAGCAAGCATTAACTAAGTGTAAGTATATACCAACCCTTAAATAAATAGAGATAAATAACAACAACATAAATAAAGAACATCAATTTAGATCATCTTTAAGTTCAATTATCATGTGCGGGTCCAAGCCGCTCTTAACCGCGAGTACGACTGATATATCAGTTTTCACTCCGTAGAGGTTCTACACTTTACCCACAACTCATGTTTCCCTTAATGCCCGGATTTGCAAGGCCCTTAAACACTTCCGAGGTGAATGGCAGGGATTCACTATGAGGCCTTTCAAAGATTCCCTAACTGCAACAGTCCGCTAAGATTTCAGGCCGCAGTGGTCATAACCCTCCCTAATAAGGAAGACGCCTTAACCAGGATCGTATCTACACCTCAACAGGACCGAGCTATACCCCATCAACGCACTCCCCTCTTGCCCTTTCGGTAAGACCATTACAAGCTAAAGTTTCTAATTAATTAGCCAAGACTAGAGACATGTAGTATTGTGGTTGCACTGTTTTTCTTGGTGGTTCTCCATGTTCCAATTAATGTAATGATCTTATAATTATCACCATAAAGTATTCCAGAACATGAAGTAAAACAAGTGTAGCGTAGCTTTCAAGTTATCCAACCAAAATCTAAGTAAAAGCAACTAGCGTAGCTACAATATAAATATAACAACCCAGGTTTAATCAAGAAATTTCAAAAGAAACTAGGCATATCCTTAATTTGGGATCCATCATATTATAGACACATGCATGCATATTAAGTAAATGTGTGTATTTAGAAGTTATTAGGATCGGAATATGATCAAGGACCACTTGCCTTCTTCAAAGTACTGCTGCTGCTTAGGGGCGTCTTCAAAGCCTTGCTCTTGCGGACCCTCGAACTGCGCACCGTCTATCGCAACACACAGGTACATACAAATAAACAAGTACAATAAATAAGAAACAGTACACCAAACAATATAAACAGAGCAAAACAACGTTATAAATCTATTTTACACGTCGCAAGGATCGCATGAGCGCGAGAATCGATGAAAACGGAGTTAAAACGGAGAAGTTATGGCTAAAATATGATTCCAGGGGGCTTATTTGTAGAAGATTTGAAACTAAAAGGGCTCTGGACAAAGAAACTGAGGGCTAAAATATAATTAAACCTTAAATCTAGGGTTTAGATTGAAAAACAGAGGGGCCAGGGATGGCAGATTCTATTTTAGAAAAAGACAGGGGCTTAAACAGAAGAAAAAAGATCTATTCGTGAATACTTTTGAACCGCCGTGGACTGCGGGTTAATTTCGATAAAACGCAAAAGATCCTAGGGTTGACTGGTACGGGGTTATTTGACCCCGGTCTATCTAGACCGTGGGATCTAGATCGGACGGCCCGGGAACTGCTAGCGGCTCGGGGGTGGCGGCGCTGGACGCCGGCGGCGGCGGCGGGGCTCGCCGGAGAATCGCGTAAACGCGATTCCGGCCACGATTTCGACTCGGGTTTGGCCTGGGAGAAAGAGAGCAAGGAGGGAAACTCGTTTAGGGGCTTGTAACGGGGTGCTGGGGATCGGGGAAGGCGGACGGCGGCGAGGTGCGGCGGCGGTGACGACGGTGAGCAAACACCGCGGCGGGAAGGGAAGAGGAAGGGGGAAGCAGACCGGCGAGACCCCTTACCCCACGGCGGAACTCCGGCGGCGGCTTGCAACGACAGAGGAGCGGCGAGGCGCCGATGGCGGCGGGCGGCCGAGGTGTGGCGGCGACGGCTTGCAGGACTAGGGTTTGCGAGCGAGGGCGCGGGACGACGGCTTTATAGGAGCGGAGGGGCCTTGACGTGCGGGCCCAGGGTGCCGCGCGGGCGGAGGCGGCGCCGTGACGCGGCCGGACTCGGGGTCGAACCCGAGCCTGGCTCGAGCTCGGGGAAGGACCCGACGGGCGGGGCCCGCCTATCAGAGAGAGGGAGAGGGAAGAGGAGAGAGGCGCCGGTTTGGGCTGGGAGAGGAGAGGGCGACGCGGTTGGGCCGGCTGGGCTGCGGGGGAGGAGGAAAGAGGCCAGCTGGGCTGGGCCTTGCGGGAGGAAAGGAAGGGAGAAGAGAGAGTGGGCCGGCTGGGCCACGGGGAAGAAGAAAAAGAAAGGGAAGGAAGAGAAGGAAAAAATGTGCCGGGCCAAAAGAGAAAGAGAGGGGGAAAAGAAATGCATTCAAATGCATTCAAATTTGAATTTAAAATTTAAATCCAAAAGGAAGACAAGCAATAAAACAATGCAGTGCGGCATGAAATGCACAAGACCTACTTTTCCTTATATTTCTTTTTGTGGATAAGTAAATTGTTGTTAATTCACGGTAAATGTTCTAAAATTAAAAGAATTCGAATAAAAACCTTATAGGTCCTAAAAAGAATCTAGCAAAATTTATTTAGGTTCCTAGTTTGAAATTTAGGGTGTTATAGGGTAAATTTGGGATGACGGTTAAATTTACTCACATTTTAAAGGCGTTTGCTACTAAGAGCGACGGTAATGGCAGATAAGGAAAGAAAAATTAGAATTGATGGTCATGAAGGGATCCTCTAATTTTAGATGGCATGGAAGAAATTATCGTAGAATCCAATGGCACGCAAGCAATTTTGTCTTTGGATTATGGCCTCAACCGACGACGGCTTACCGTTGGCCCGGCCTTTCTGAATTTTGGTCGGTCAACCTGACTCGGGGGAAAAAAGAAAGACCTTGTTGACGGGGTCTCCACGTGACAACTCGCCCACTGGAGCACATGCACATCGCCGGCGGCAACGGCCCGTGCCCTCGGCACCCGCCACATGCCCGGGCTGGTCGGCGAGGTCGCGTGCCGCCAGGCACCTTTGCCTCCCGCTCCCGGTAGCGGAGGCCGCGCCGCTCCGCTGGCAAGGAAGCACGGGGAGGGGCAGGCAGGCACGAACCTACCACCTCCCTCCCCGGCTCCCCGCGGTCGGGCGCCCGGTTGCTGTCTCGGCGACCCGTCCGGACCGATCAGGCCGAGCCGATGCGGGGGGCGGTAGCTGTAGCGGCCATGTCATGCTCCAGCCGCAGCGACAGGGACGCTGGAGCCGAAGCAGATCTGAATCTGAACCTGGTGGACCTGACGACGGGAAATGGAAGACGAAGAAGAAGCTTCTCTACTCTGATCTTCTCTGACTGCTTTCACCTTCACGAATCACAAATGCTGCCACTGTTTTCGATCGCAGTGAACTGTTACAGATCATTTACATTTGCCTGTCCTGGATTGAAGATCGGATCCATGGACGCGTTCGTCCAAGACCGATGGACGAACATCCAAGGCACTGACGCAAAATGGCGACGACAAGAACGGAAGGACATTACATCTTGGAGCAACGAGAGATCGATCGTCTTTCTTCCAGATCGACCGATGCCTTCATACACACCATACTATATCATAGATTCCGTTTGTATTTACCACAAAATGAATTGCTTTATTGCAGCTTACAACAAGCAATGCCGCGCCGATGGGTCGAGCAGGCTCGTAACGGCGGCTTGGGAGAAGCAGACCCCCCCTGGCTCGGCTCGATCCCCTCCTCCTCTACTCTCCGGCGTCAGGCCTCGCCGTCGTCGAAGTTCTGCGCGTAGCTGACGGAGTCGTACCTGAATCCCTGCGGCGCGGCGGCCTTGAGCGGCCGGCCGTCGCGGCCCAGCAGGCGCCGCGCCCCGGCGCGCACCTTGTAGAGGACGTGCCGCCACGTGCCGCGGCAGTGGCACCCGCCCAGCGCGGCGGCCTCGTCGTCGCTCATTTCCAGCCCGCGCGCGAACGGCGGGCGCCGCGCCATCACCCACCCGAGCCCCCACTCCCACCACCGCCGCAGCGCGCCCGCCGCCGCCAGCGCCTTCACGGACGGCATCGACCGCGCGCGACGGAACGGCGCCGACGACAGCGACGGCCCGAAGTGCGCCGACAGGGACAACATGCGCCGGCGCAGACCGATCCCGCCGCCGGACCCTCCCGCGGCCGCGGCGGCGGCGGTCACGGGGAGCTGCTCGTCCTCGCTCCGCCGGGGCTTGATCGTCTCCAGGATCGCGTCGGTCGCCATTGCCCGGCGACGACCGTGGGGGGAGAGAGAGAGAGACCGGGAGAGGGAACGAGATCTCTGGATTAGGAGGTTGAGCGCTCGACCTCCTTGATGTCTTGGGGGGTTTCGTTTGGTGGTGTGCGACTTGTTGGAGCTTGGTTGAGTTGGTTGGTAGGCGAAGGGGGTGAACTCCTGAGTCCTGAGCTGCTGCTGCTGCACAGGCAGGGAGTATTTTGGTGCACGGACAAGTGGGACCAGCTTTGTTCCTGTTCGTGCCTACTGGATATTAGTTACACCAAACTGCTGTACGCCCCCAGTAGTAAACTGACGCTACTGCTACTACGCGTGCGTACGAAGTGTGGCGCATGTGTTCTCTCTTCAAGACTGCAGATAAGTATTTCAGTAAAGCAGTGAGCTTTTCAAGCCACGGTCTGGAATTCAGGATCGTTTCATGGTCTCCGAGTTGCAGAACGCAAAGCCGACGGCAGGCTACTGTGCCCCGTCGGTCGTCAACTTCCTGGACCTGAAGCATCAAGGCGAAGCGATCGAGCTCACCTGTCTCGCATGGCAACTTGGCAAGGCATGTTGCCTGGGAGCGGGGGCGGCAGGCCGTGTCGGCGCCCGACGCGGAGATACCGAGGAGGACGGCGGCCGGGGGCCGTTGGTGTTGGTGGGTCGTTGTTGCCTCGTCGGGCGCCGCGCCGCGCCCGTGCGTGCCGCCCACGCGGTCCATCCGCTGTGGAGTCTCTGAATCGAACCGCTGCTGCTTGATTTTCTCTCTGACGCCGGCCTGATCCCCGACGCGCCGACGCTGCTATCCCCGGGGAAAAGAACAGGAGAGACAGGACGAGGACAGGGTAGGTAGTTCGTCGTCTATATTCGTCTTCTGCTAAAAGCCTCTAAAACCTATCCTCTTCTTCCTCTTTTCAAAGAAAAGCTGGGCGTATACCCATCACATTCGAAAGAAAAATTAGAACAAGGTGAAATAAATGCAAACTTGGTTGGGTTGGGTGCGAGTTAAACTGAGTAGAAAAATCGAAGACTTTTGGATGTACAAACCATGTTTTTTGCAGGAACGGAGACAGCTGCTTAAGTTTGGGCACCGTGTTTGACTTACCAGAAGACATGTCATGGTTGCACATCACTCGTCCACCGAGGAAAAACGAGAGGGGAAAGAAAAAGAAAAACGAACAGAAACAGAGACGTCTTTGACGTTTGGGCCAGGCTGAGTAAGGTAGCGGGCCCGTGGTCCGCTACACACAGCGATCTGGCCTGACAGAAACAACAAAGTTCATGGGCCATGACCTCCCTTCATGGGGCAAAAATGGTGGGCTGCAGCCCACACCACTAGAGCCGCGCCACCCATGTTGTCGTCTGTCTACACGCGTCACTCGTGTCTGACGTTTTTTTCCTTCGAGTCGTGTCTGAAGAATTTGCAAGGACCACCTTTACCCTTTTTGAAACGGATGAGCATTGATTACAGGCAGCAGGCTTGCGGAGGCATGGCCATGGCCTCATTCCAGATTCAAGTGATGGAGCAGCACTACGAGACTTTTAAATCCACGCCCCCATTTCTGTCCTCAAGTTGAGAAACCAAAGCTGGAACAGGTGTCGCGCAGACACTACAAGGCAGACATACATTGGATGAACAATTCCTTTTCTCAAAGGCACATTCAGACTTCAGAATTCAGTTCAGCAACAGCTGCAAACAGAATCTGATCAGACCAACACCGACACTGGTGCAATGAACAAGGAGCAAACAAGCTGTCCCGGATCACTGAATCGTTGGCCACGCAGCCTAACTTCGCGAAATCCTATTGGATTCCCTGGACTTGAGTCTTCCCCATGCATCTGCATTTGTTCTAATGCGCGTGCACAGTTACTATTGGCCGTCAATTTTCTGAAAAAGTTTTACTGCTAGTAGTAAACGACACATTGAAATTGGAAACGGGTAAAAGAACTGATTTTTTTTTTGCCTGGGCAAGTAAGTCCAGACTGTTTGCAAAGCAGAAAGCAGAAGAATGTAAACTTCTGAGAAATGCATCCGAACCCTTTACACAACAGTTCACCAGTTAGCTAGTGGAGCTCGGAAGGGAATCACCGGTGGCGATGACGTCGCTGGCGCTGGCGCGGGGGAACGCGCCGCCGGGGCCGGCCCAGGACACGCCCTCCTCGGCCTTCCACGCGCCGTCGTCGAAGTTGCGCGCGTAGCTCGCGGAGTCGTACCCCACCACCACCCCGGCCGCCGCCACCGCCGAGCTCCTCCTCCCCCTCCTCTCCGGCGCGGACGCCGAGGCCCTCCCGCAGAGCCCCGCCCACGCCAGGCGCCGCGCGCGGGCGCCGCACCAGTACCGCCGCCGCGCCGCGCAGCCCAGCCGCACGGCCGCCCACCGCAGCAGCACCCACGCCCGCGCCCGCACGCCGGGCCGCTGGCTCCCCGACGAGAGCAGCCGCTGGTACGTTACTCCTCCCATCACGAGACCTGCGCCGCAGCGCGCAGCTAGTTTTGGCGTGGTGCGCTGCCGCGGCCTGCGCGAGATGCCGAGATGGCAGATGGGTGAGCGCCGAGCCGAGCGCGTTCGTAACGTTTTGCTTGGGCGCGTACAGATACAGGGGCAGTTTGGGGCTTCCGCCGCGTGGTTGGGTTGGGGGTGGTGGTGGACCGCGCGCCTCGCTGCCGCACGATGGTTTGGGCCGGGCGGGTGCGCGATGGGCCCCCAGCTGCAGGTCTCCGTCCGCCCGTCCGTCCTTCTTCTCCCCATTCTGCGCGGCAGGGCCCACGTCACCACCACAAACTGTCTCCGGCTATCATTTCGCCCTGGTCCAATTTCTCCTATTTTTTTTTTCATCTGAAAAACTTCTTCGATCCCCTTCCCTGTTTTGTTTTGTAGAAGCATGAGATGAGAGACCATTTTGCATGTTAATTCATCCAACCTTTCTTTTGCAGCGGCTGAAATCCAGATGATGAATGGTTTGACTGCTTCCAAGCATGAACTTGTGACTGACATATCCAGGGTGACTGTCATTCTTCAGGATGAGACTTTGCTTATACCACAAGCTCTGTCAGGATTTCACAAGCTAGCAACTGAATAAAGAGGGGCCCACTGCCACTCTGCCATCCAACTCTCCAAGGCAGTGGCATGATGAGATCAGTTATTGGAGCATGGGACACTAGCGAATCTGAAAATTATTCCGAACGCGACGACGCGTTAATGCTCTCTCCATCACGCAACGCATGATGCTGTAGCGTCGCCATGCGAGGGAGGCTTCCCCATCCTCTCCCCCCCATGGAGGAAGCGGAGTTATTATGGATGGATCGGTGGGCAGTAGCAGCTGGCTTTGCAAAGGCAAGGCTTGCAAGCTTCATTCCGATGTCCTCTTCTCCATGGGGACGTAGCCATCAGGGTATAGGGATGAGCAGTGGCTGCATGCTGCCTCCTGGACGAAAGCGAGAACACATGATCAGGTGAGGTGATTGGTTTGCCGGTTGCTTGATCGGGTGGGACCGTGTGATCATTGATGTGGCACCTTTTTTTTAAAAAAAAAAGATAAATGAATTTTATTTCCAGCTTCAACCCCGTACAGGTCACACACCGGCATTCTGATTTCTGAAATTTCACAATGCAGCATGGCTGCGGTTTCATTCAGTTTATGTCAGTTTAATTTGCACAAGCGCCGTGTGCCTTCTGATCACCCGAAACCCGATGCTGAACAAGGACACCGGGTAAATAAAAATACACCTCAACGTTAATAAGTTCTCCGGCGGTCATTAGAGGACTAGAGGGGAGAAAGAAGGAAAGAAATAAGGAAGAAAGAAAATCAGAAGAAGAAGAAGAAGAAGAAGAAGAAGAAGAAGAAGAAGAAGAAAAAAGGGGGAGTTGTTACATCAAAAATCAACGTTTGACAAGAACAATGTCACATATAGTAACATGGGAGCTACAACATTACGTTTCACCCTTCTACAGCATTAAAGAGCAAATAAGGGCATGTTTGTATCCGCCCGACTAAAGTTTAGTCCCGTCACATCGGATATTTGAACACCAATTAGGAGTATTAAATAAAGACTAATTATAAAATCAATTGCATAAATTAAGACTAATTCACGAGATGAATCTATTAAGCCTAATTAATCCATCATTAGCATATGTTTATTGTAGCACAACATGATCAAATCATGGACTAATTAGACTTAATGGATTCATATCATGAATTAGCCTCCATTTATACGATTGGTTTTGTAATTAATCTGTATTTAATACTCCTATTTGATATCCAAACATCCGATGTGACAGGGACTATAGTCCCCCCTCATCCAAACAACCCCTAAATCTACAACATCAGAGAGAAATGTCTGCAACATCAGAGAACAACATTGCAACCAATGTTTCAAAATCACGGGTTAAATCATGTAGTAGCGTGCTCATCCACTAGACACTAAGAGCCGCTATAGCATGCGCTTTAGCCGCTAATCCAATTAATAGATTAATTATAAAAAAGGAGAAATGTTACTGACTGTGTGGACTACTATACAAAGACCCAAAGGAGAAGAAAAAGATGGCTCAAAGCTCTTCCCTACCTCTATGTCCATGATGAACGCGGGAGATGCATCTATGTTTCACTCAATGAGCAATTCCCACACAACTATCACTCTCTTTCCTTAGGTATAGAATGCATGTCTATTTACAGCTGCGGTGGATCAGGCAGCAGCTCGGACCGACTCGGACGCCATTGGATCAGACCTCCATCTCCTGCGCGGAAGGTGTAAGTGGCCGCCGGCCGCTAAGTAGTGGCGCGACGCGGGCTCGGCTCCGATCATAACGGCGGAACCTCGACGACCACCTCCGGCGAGGCGAGGCGCACCCTCCAGTGTCGATGCTCGGGCTCAGGGTCTCAGGTAGGAGAAAGAGGCGCGGCGTCGACCAAGCCGCGCCCCATGCCTGGCCGTGTTGGCTCGGGATCCCACCTCAGCATCAATGGAATTTTAGAGCCAACGAAGCAGACGGAGCTCGCCTCGGCGTGTGCCAGCGGACGTCCACCTCCGGCTTGTCGGCTTCAATGACGAGGCCCGCCGGCCCGCGTCCCCGGCGCACGGCATGCCGACGAGCGCGTGCTTGGGGAAGGCTCTGGGAGCTCGCGTTTGAGGCGCCGGGGCTACTTGTTTCTCGTCAACGATCGCGACGAGGTCGGCGGTGACGAGGAACGCCCGAGCCTGACTGCAGCAGGGGTGGACGGTATTTCGTCTACAGTCCGGGGTGGACGGTAAATGAAATACCGTCTACCCTATGGGCCTCTAGTGTCCGTTGGATCGGACTCGTGCGGCATAGATCGCCTGCAAGCTAGCGAGGCCCTTCCGCCTTCCTCTCAGGTTCGTCCGCTTGCCGCTCCCCCCGGCCCGACGATGGCAAGACACCGTGTTGCTTTGAGGATCGTCTTGCCGTCGCTCTAGCAGATCCTCCAGGCCTACGTCTCCCTCTATGCTCATCCTCGTCGCGACTGGCGAACGCCTGGGACGCCGGCTGCATCTGCTTACCGCCCGGCAGCGGGAGCTCGATCATGCGGGTCCAGCGCCGCTCTGCAGCGGCGCCGGTTCGTCGCCGCATTGCCGTCCAACCCTTCCATCCGGGCAAGCAGCCCCACTAGCAGGCAATGCACTTCCAAGCCTGCAAACGCCTCGCGGACGCCGGCCGGCGTCCGCGCTGGTGCGCGTGTCCAACTCGCCTGTGAAGATGATCGACGGCATCGGGCACCAGGCGCACGCGCGGTTCTCCAGCCGTGGACGTTCGAGCGACAGACGAACGCCGCGGAGGCCCAGAACCGTACCGTGCAGGACCGCGAGGCGGACGGCGAGCCATGCCTCTCCATGCCCAATGTGTGTGTACATCCGAGCAGCCAAGGAAGCAGGCGGATCTCGGTGTGTCAGCGGCAGCCGCGTCGGGCGAGCCCGTCCAGGAGCACGAGGCCGCTCGTGCCGCTGCGGCCTCGCCGGTGCGCGTGCGCATCGATCGGCCGGCCAGCTGCGGTGGATCAGGCATCAGCTCAACCGCCCCTAGGACCTCCATGTCCCGCGCGGAAGCCGTGAATGCCCGCGGTGGAGGTCAGCGCGGAGTGGTCGCCATCGATGGCGCCGGCAAGCCCGTGCTCGGGAGTGGACGGTAAATGAAATACCGTCCACCCCCTGTGCCTCTCCTGTCCGTTGGATCGGAGTTGTGCGGTCTGGATCGACCGCAAGCGACGAGGCCCTTCCGCCTTCCTCTCGCGTTGACCGCGGAAGAAGAGGAAAAGGAAGAGCTCTGGTCCATGCCGAGGCACGCGAGTCACCACGGCGGGGTTGGTCAGCGGAACCTCGACGGCCACCTGCTCCAGCGCGGCGCACCCTCCAGTGTCGAAGCTCGGGCTCAGGGTCTCGGAGGAGACGGAGGCGGCGGCGTCGGCCAAGCCACGCCCCATGGCCTGCCGTGTGAGCCCAGCCGTGCGTGCGTGCGGGACAGCGGAGAATGGAGCGCGCGTCCGGAGTCCGCTCGCAGGTGCCGGAGTAGATCAGGCGGACAGCGGGGAGCCGGAGAGGACGCCTGCGCCGCCGGACGGCCGGGCACAGAGCTGCCCCGAGCCAGGAGGCTATCTGCAAATAGTCGGCCAAATTAGGGGGTTATTTATAAATTATCAGAACCTATATGTAAATATTTGGATCGCGATCCGTAATCGCGATCCAAATTAGGGGGTCATAAAATATCGGAACCTATATGTAAATATTCGGATCCAAATCAGGGGAATTTTGCAAAATTGTGCCGGCTTCACGCACGGCGGCCGGTGAGGCTGCAGCCAGCCGGGCCGCCAGGCATCCCAGCGACTCTCCTTCCAGCAGCGGCGCCGGTCCCCGGCACACCCCTACTTGGGGCCCTGCTCCTACGATTCCCTTCGTTGAGGTCCACGGCGGCGCGGTGCTCGGCTTAGATCCCGGCCGGCGCACGCCGACGAGCGTCCGTCTCCGAGCGCCGGTGCCTTCTCGGAGTACGCGCTGCGGGGCTGGCGAACGCAGAAGCTATGGCCCGTGGAGTCCGCGGTGAAGTGGAGGTCGATCAGACGATCAAGACGCCGTGCGTGCTGGCGACGGCCCCGGTCAGACTGCCAGCTCTTCCACGCAATAGAGTTGAGATTGGTGGGCTGATTCGATCTCTTCCCCACGGGCAGCAAATTCAACAACATCTTCCGAACATCTTTCGACAACATCGAGATCGGCAGGTTGGATGCAAACGAGGAGTTCATTTTCATCTGAAGCTAACAATGTCAGAGTTTGTTATGACGGCATCTCTGAATTTCAGGATCCCACCTCAGCATCAATAATGGAATCTTAGAGCCAACGAAGCAGACAGAGGCACGGAGCTCGCTCGGCGTGTGCCAGCGGACGTCCACCGCCGGCTTGTCGGCTTCAATGACAAGGCCCGCCGGCCCGCATCCCCGGCGCACGGCATGCCGACGAGCGCTTGCTCGGGGAGCTCGCGTTTGAGGCGCCGGGGCTACTTGGTTCTCGGTGACGATGACGAGGAACGCCCGAGCCCGATGGCAGCAGGGGTGGACGGTGTTCCGTCTACCGTCCGGGGTGGATGGTAAATGAAATCCCGTCCACCCCCTGGGTCTCTCGTATCCGCTGGATCGGACTCGTAAGGCCTAGATCGCCTGCAAGCTAGCCAAGCCCTGCGAGTTCCTCGCGGTCTCGTCCGCTTGCCGCTCACCTCTGCCCCTTGGAGCCACGGCTCGACGACGGCAAGGCACCGTGCTGCTAAGAGGATCGTCTCGCCGTCGCTGGCAGCTCGTCCAGGCCTACGTCTCCCTCTCTGCATATCCTCATCACGAGCGGCGAACGCCTGGAGCGCCGGCTGCATCGGCTTACCGCCCGGCAGCGGGAGGTCGACGCTGCGGGCAAGACGATCGACGGCACGCCCGCCGTAGCAGGCACACGGGCGGTTCTCCAGCCGTGGACGTTCGCGCCACCGGCGAACGCCGCCGCGGCGCTGAACCGTACCGTGCACGAGCACGATGCGCTCCACGCCCAGTGGGGGTGTGCATCCGAGCAGCCAAGGAAGCTAGCAGCAGGCGGACTCGATCGGCATTTGAACTGTGCTGCAAAGTTTCAAGATCAAACAAATTGTGCAGATGGACAGGGGTACCAACGATCGAAGTTTTCACCAAAAATTTTTCTTGCAAAAATTGATGGAGACACGGATCATGGGGTGCAGTGCGGGAGTCGTCGCGAGGACTCGAGGAACGTCTGATCCCAAGTCTTTGAGAGCTAGTACTGCAATGAAAGCATGCTTCTGAAAATTCAGGCACGGAATGACCGCGCACGCTTCGGTTTAAGGCGCCAACAACGAACTGTCCCAGCAGCTATAGCCTAAAAGAGCGGTCAGTCCACGCCTGGCGTATGCCGTGCGTTCACGCGTTAACTCGGGCCATTCTGCCTCTATAATACAGCCTGCAGCTTCAGCCTACAATACTGCGAGGGGAAAAAAATCAGATCCCAGCAGGCGAGCACCTACATACCAACATACCATGGAGTTCTCACGGCTCCTCCTCTGCCTTCCGGTAATTGTTAGTCTTGCTAATTTTTTAAAAATCTAATGTTAGTTCTATGCATGCTAATTTTTGTAGATTTTTCTCTACATCCTCCAACTAATGTGGTAATTGCTAGTCTCTCGGAACAATTGTGGTGGCTTATAAGTTTTCTTTTAAAATTTATCAACTAAGTATTTAGATATACACAAATGTGATGATCTATAACCTATGTGTAGCTAAACCTAACTAATTACTGAATAAATTTCACTAATAATTATTATGCATGATTACTGACATCTTTTTTACTGAACGTGATTCAGTAGTAGAGTATTTTGATTCAGTAATTTCTGGTCAGTTTGTTCAGTAACTTGATTGTTGGGTGCAGAATAACTGCTACACCTAAGGCGTAGAATAGCATTACCATATATGTATTGAAAATATACTTTTATTGCAAAAATTTATCTACTTATTACTAATTATATTTTACACGGCCCTTTATTTAAGTAATTTCCTTCCCAATATCAATAAAAATTGAAATAATATTTTTCATTATTTTATTTTTGAAATTTATTTATTTATTGTATTTGACACAAACACCTTATTTTTCTATTTTTATCTTCCAATTCATAAGGAATATTACTAATTTTCCGTTAATTTCAATCCTGAATATATTTATTCTTTAATCATACTCAAAATGTACACTTTGGATTATTCTAGAACATAGATTGTCATAGAGATAAATGATGCATATCCACTTACTTTTTGATTACAAATCTATTTCAAAAATTAGCTCTTTAACTCCTTGTATTGTACATGGGCTCTTTACACGAATGGTATTTTGGTTTCCAATCTCAAAGGAAATCAAATACCTTTTTTTATTTCTTTCCAAATTAATTAATTAATTGCATTTTGCAAAGACCCATGTTTAGCTATTTCACTTCCTAGTTCATATACAAATCATCTTTTTGCTAACTATTTAAGTTGTTACGGTAAATGTAGTAAAAGGCAAAACAATAAGCAATCACGGTAGCAACAATATGCATCTTCAGTTAATGACATATACCTTTGACTTGTATGCATGTACCTGCTGGCTACTGCTTATGATTGTTCGGTTTCTGTGCGATGTGCTTGCCAATCGATTGGTGTTAACGCCTGTATGCTACATCTGTTATTTGCCGTATGCATGGAGGCCTTGGTGTGACACCGTTGCTCGTTGGTTGGGCATGGTCCATTGCAGCCCTGCTCCATGGCATAGATTATGTTTAAAGGCCATTGCTGGAGTTTGTCTGCTAACTGCGCTGCTTTATTTATTTGCAACACCTGCGTGCAGTACGCCATCGGCTGCGTGTCGACGTGCGACGACGGCGTACCACTCAAGAACGGCTCATGCTCTGGGACTGATGGTTGCTGCCAGGTGGGCCTCCCCAAGGGCGTGCGGTATTACCAAGGCTATTTCAACCCGCTCTACAACACCACCCAAATTTGGAGGAGGACCTGCAACTTATTAGATAAAACATGGTTGAAAATTTAATCTTAACAGAATCTAACACCTAAAACATGAGCACGACCTAGAACGATATGAATAATAAAGAAATATTTAGATCTCGACCGCCAGTCATCATAGGAGCCGCTGAGAACGACATCTCGGCGGTGGTTTGTGTTGGGGATGAAAACGGCGCTTCCGTAGTCATTCCCGTAGGTGTTCCCGACATAGATGAAGTAGTCGATCTCGTCGGGTACCGTCTTCCTTTCGGCCTATACCGGCACTGTCCGGTGTTGGACGGCAGGCGGAGGCGGTGGCCTTCAGTGGCTCCAGCGTCGCCGTAGATCGGGACGGCTGTAGTGGGCGGCTAGGATTTCTAAGTATGATTAGGTTAATCAAAAAACACCGGGTCCACTATTTATTATGGCGCTGAACGACCTGGGGCCACAACCACTATTGAGCTTGGACCTCCGATCAAAGCGCGTAACGGGCCTTTACTTATCCGTTTCTTCTCCTTTTATTCTCGGCCTTTTGGACCACCGAAAAATTCCAACATTCTCCCCTTTGGTCTAAAGGCCTAAAACTGATGCCATTCTTAAAGTGGAGTTATGTAAAGAGACAATGTATCACAACAGTGTATAATCCCATCGCGACACAATTATCCACAATGCATTAAACCACTTATCATAATGGGAGGTGGTTGTCTTATGACCCTTTTAGTTCCAAGATCACAGGCTATCCAATAGTCCCATGCCGGCAATTAGCTCACGAAATTGATTGGGAGGTAAGCCTTTCGTTAATGGATCCGCGAGCATTTCCTTAGTACTTATATGCTCTAACTCAATAGTACGATCTTGGACTCTATCTTTCACAACATAAAACTTAATATCAATGTGCTTGGCACCACCACTTGACTTGTTGTTACTAGCATAGAAAACTACGGCTTTATTATCGCAGTATAACTTTAGTGGTTTACTTATGCTGTCTACCACTCTTAATCCGGGTATAAATCCTTTAAGCCACACAGCTTGCCCCACGGCCTCATAACATGCCACAAACTCAGCCTGCATAGTTGATGCTGCAGTAAGTGATTGTTTGGAGCTTTTCCATGATATTGCTCCATTTGCAAGCGTGAAGACATAACCTGATGTCGACTTTTTAGTGTCAACATAGCCTGCGAAGTCGGCGTCTGAATAGCCAACTACTACTAAATTCTCAGTTTTCTTATATGTGAGCATGTAGCACTTAGTGCCCTGCAAATAACGCTAGACCTTCTTGATCGCTTTCCAGTGATCCATTCCTAGATTAGACTGATATCTACCAAGCATCCCGGTAATGAAAGCTAAGTCAGGACGTGTACATACTTGTGCGTACATAATGCTTCCAACAGCTGAAGCATATGGAATCGAACTCATTTGATCAATTTCTAATTGATTCCTGTGACTTTGAAATTGCCCAAACTTATCGCCCTTAACCATTGGAGCAGCTGTGCATGAACATTGATGCATATTATATCTTTTAAGAACCTTCTCTATATAAGCCTTTTGAGAGAGTCCTAATGCACCCTTGGATCTGTCTCGATGTATCTCAATGCCCAGTACAAAAGAGGCATCACCGAGATCCTTTATATCAAAATTCGATGAAAGAAAACCTTTTGTCTCATGCAACAAGTTCTTATCGCTGCTTGCTAATAGGATGTCATCCACGTATAAAACTAGGATGATGAAAGAGCTCCCCTTGATCTTAATATATATACAATTATCCACTATATTTTCAACGAAGCCCAATTTCTTAATTACTTCATCAAACTTTAGGTACCATTGTCTGGACGCCTGTTTCAACCCATAAATGGATTTCTTTAACCTGCATCTCAACTGTTATTTGCCTTCCACAACGAAACCTTCTGGTTGCGCCATGTATACATTCTCATGCAAATCACCGTTTAAGAACGCAGTCTTAACGTCCATCTGATGCAGCTCGAGATCGAAATGAGCTACTAGAGCCATAACGATTCTGAACGAGTCTTTCTTCGACACGGGCGAGAAGGTCTCAGTATAATCAATTCCCTCTCGCTGTGTGAAGCCCTTAGCCACAAGCCTTGCTTTGAAACGTTCAATCTTCCCTTTGGAGTCATACTTAGTTTTGTAGACCCATTTACAGCCCACGTTCTTAGCTCCATCAGGAATCTCTACTAAATCCCATACCTTATTTATACTCATAAATTTCAGCTCTTCTTCCATAGCCTCAATCCACTTATGGGAGTGCTCACTACTCATAGCTTCCTTGAACGAGTTTGGATCATCAACCTTCCCCATATCGTGTCCTTCTCCACTCATGTACACGTAATCATTGGAGATAGTAGTTTTCCTCTCTCGTGTTGATCTTCTCAGAGGCTGTGCCTCCTCCACTGGAACAGGCTCAACAGTAACTTCTTGCTGTGCTTCTGGCGCCCCAGCGACGGTCTGATCCTGTACTTCCTCAACAGGTTCCTCCACAATTTCACTTTGATGCTCATCAGGCACATTCTCATGCTCACTTATAACAGGCGCTTGTTCCACATTCACTTCTGGGGAATCAACTGTCTGAGCTGGTGTTGTATTCTGATTATTAGGCAAAATAGGCATATAATAATCATGAGTTAGCGGTGCAGTATCATAAGTCCGCATTTCCTCGAGATCGATTTGCCTAGTCTCAGTGCATCCATTTTCCTCTAAGAATATTGCATGTCTCGTCTCAACAAACTTAGCAAGTACCCTTTGATCTGTCTGGATATCCAATGAAATAGCAACTTTCTGTCTTAGGATCTAATTTTCCAAGGAACGGATTAAATAACTTCGCCTCAGCTGCACAACCCCAGACATGAAAATAATTAATGCTGGATTTCCTACCAGTCCAAAGCTCATAAGGCGTCTTAGGGACTGACTTACTAGGAACGCGATTATTTATATGTGCGGCAGTTTTCAGCGCTTCCATCCATAAACTCACTGGCAGTGTAGAGTTGCTTAGCATACTGCGCACCATATCCATTAGAGTGTGATTTCTTATTTCTGCAACACCATTTTTGCCGAGGTTCACCAGGAGTTGAGTACTGAGCTACTATTCCATTTTCTCGAAGAAATCTAGCAAAAGGGACTGGGATTTGTCCATATGTGGCATGTCTCCCATAATATTCACCACCTCTATCTGACTGTACCACTTTAATCCTCGACTGATGCTGATTTTCTACTTCAGCTTTAAAGATTTTGAACTTATCAAGTGCCTCGAATTTTTCTCTTATGGGGTAAATATATGCATAACAGGAGTAATCATCAGTGAATGTTATAAAGTAACTAAAACCATCCACCGACTTAACATTAAATGGACCGCAGATGTCAGTGTGAATTAATTCTAATATTCCTGAACTGCGCTTAGCTCCATCCTTCTTAATTTGTTTTGCAAATTTCCCCTTAATACAATCAACGCATTGGTCTAAGTCAGAGAAGTCTAGTCTTGGAAGTATCTCTTCTCTAATGAGACGCTCCATTCTCCCCTTCGAAATGTGGCCTAAACGAGAATGCCACAATTTCGACGAAGTCTCATGTCCTCTCTTGCGTTTGTGACTAACTTCGCTTACATTCATCACAGAGACATTATTATGGGACAGTAAGTAAAGATCATTGTGTAAAGGTGCTCGATAAATAATATCACCGTTCAAACTTATTACACATTTGCTGTCACCAAAAGTGCATGAATAACCATCAAGATCTAATTTAGAAACAGAAATCAAGTTTCTCTCAATAGATGGAACATAAAGGACATCATCTAAGTGAAGAATAAAGCCGCCACGAAGTTCTAATTGGAGAGCTCCAATGGCCTCCACGTCGGCTTCAACGCCATTTGCGACTCTTAACCTTCGAGTCCCCTTTCTTATAGTCTGGACGCCAGACAATCCCTGTAAGGAATTTGTAACATGAATGGTGACTCCAGAATCAATCCACCAAGTACTTAATGGGAAATATGCATAAAAGGACTCATCGACTATAGAAATGATGTTGTTATTACCTTTTCTCTCACACCACGCCTTAAACTTCGGGCGGTCTTTCCTCTCATGGCCCTCATTGTCGCAGTGGTAGCAGAGAAGCTTCTTAGGAGCAGATGGATCATTCCGCTGAGGAGCTTCATAAGGTTTCTTACCCTTCTTTGACTTATTGGGGCGGGATGCCCTCTTGTTTCCTCCCCTATGTCCCTCATGTCTTACGATGTTGGCAAAGTCGGAGTTCTGAGAGCGTAGCCTTTCTTCCTCTTGAGCACACTTAGACACAAGCGTGGTGATGTCCCACTTCTGATCGCTTGCATTATAATTTATCTTAAATGGCTCAAAGACTGATGGAAGTGACATCATGACGTGGTGAAGCAGCGCTGCATCATTAAGGGGACAGTCGAGGTCTCGAAGCTTATCCCTCATGTTGACCATGCCCATAATGTGCTCTCTTGCACTGCCTTGCCCATTATACTTAGCCTTCACGAGCTGAGATAAGAGAGTGCTAGCATTGGCCTTGCCAGACCCCTTAAAGTAACTCTCAATCTTATCCATGAAGTCCTTAGCATTCTTAGGCTCTTTGTCAAGAGCTCCCCTGATAGAAGGGTTAATGGTCATGTTCATAAGACTTAGGGCCACTCTGTCAGAATGCTCCCAACGCTCTTTTTCTTTTCTTTCTCATAAGCAGCAGTGCGTGAAGCAAGGGTAGTAACCTCAGTCTCTTGTGACACTGGTGCAACAAGAGCGGGCAGCCTCAGGGAATGATCCTTATCCATCGTCAGCAGAATGAAGCCAATCTCAGTCTTCCACTTGACGAAGTTATCCCCTTCCAACTGAGAAACACCATTAATATAAGTCATGATACTAGAGGGGGTGGCTTCTGTTCATAAAATAAAATTGAATCAGTAACGACAACAAAATAATGAATGTAATCAGCGTTGTCCAGATTAAAATATTAAATAATCTTGAATAAACAATTTGCATTACTGTTGGGTAGAAGCAAATAAACTTAGCATCTCATGAATTAATTTTGCATCACCGTTGGGCAGAAACAAAATAAACTTAATGACTTAGCGTAGTTAACGCAGCGGAAAAACTTAATTTTGCATCACCGTTGGGCAGAAGCAAAATAAACATAAATAAACTAAGCGTCTTAATAGCAAATAATTAAATCAACGTTGGTCAGAAATTAATTAAATGCTCAAAATAAACTAAACAATTCTGAATAAAATTCACGTTGGTTTCATTTACTCAGAATAGCAACTCAGAATTTTCTTATAATTTTCAGCGTAATAATCCCCAATTTAAAAAATTTCTTAATGCTAAAGAGGAAAATATACTGAAAATCAGCTCAGAAATCAATAAAACTGAAAATAAAACCGAAAAGAAAAATAGGCTTAAACCTTATTGGGCTCTTGGCCCACAAACCGACGGGCGGGCCGCCATTTCGGCCCAGCCACGCCCTACCCACTCCCCCACCCGCCTGGGCCTGAGGCCCAGCAGCGGACGGGCAGGCCGCCAACCGGCCCAGCTCAGCCCGCCAAGGCCTCCTCCCCCCCCCCCCCCCCCCCCCCCGCGCGGCTCATCTCGGCTGTTGATTCGGAAAACCTAGATCGGACGGTGGAGAGTTGATTTCGGAGGTATATATACTCATTGGGAGACTGAAAACCCTAACCCTAACTTATTCTTTTCTCCCCTCACTCAAGCAGCCGCCGGCCACTCATGGCGGCTCACTGGTGCCGCTCGTCGCCCCTCATGGCGGCGTCGGCTTGCGGCGGCCGCCAACGGTGGGGGCACCGCGCCTCGGGCCGGCCGCGCGTTGGGCGCCGGTGGTGGCCGTTGGCGGTGGGGCTGCCGCGCCTCGGGCCGCCGCCCCGCGTTGCCTCATGGCACCGCCGCCATCCCGACGCTGGCCAGTGGCGCCAACGGTGGCAGCCGCGGGGCCGCTGGTGCGCATGGCCCCGCCGCCTCCTGGGGCCAGTTGCGGCCCCGGGGCCCCTTGGGGCCGCCGCTTCTCATGGCGGTGCGGCCAGGGCACCAGCAGCTGCGGCCGCCGCGCTTGGGGCCGCCTGGGCCGCCGCGGCAAGGGCCGCCTGAGCCGCTGTCGGAGCGCCGCCTTGGGGGGCCGCGGCGGCGTGCCGTCTCCGGCGCCTTCACGGCGGCCATGGAGGCGGACCGCGGCGCGCATTTTTTTTTATCGCCGCGGGTGCTACATGCCCCGTGCGACCTTATGCGAAAACCGCCATGCGAGTGCCCGAGAAGTACGTTGAAATTTAGCGGAAAACCGGGCATCGTCATGGGGTTTCTATGCTTATTCCGAGGGTTTGGAGGGGTTTTCGGGTGGGATTCCTTTCGATCTAATGCTTTCTTATGCTTTTTTTCTCTCGGATCTGACTTTATTCATGCGAAATCGCACTTAGAACTAACAGATCTAAACTAAACATGAATAAAACCGAGAACTAAACATAAAACTACCAACCAAGATCTAAAACTGGACTAGATCTATAGGCACTTAAGGCTCACGGTTAGGTGCTTAGGCGAAAGATACCAAATATTAGATAAAACACGGCTTAAAACTCAATCTTAACTGGATCTAACACATAAAACATGAGCACGACCTATAGAACGATATGAATAACAAAGAAGTGTTTAGATCTCGACCGCCAGTCATCGTAGGAGCCGCTGAGAACGACATCTCGGCGGTGGTTTGTTTTGGGGACGAAAACGGCGCTTCCGTAGTCGTTCCCGTAGGTGTTCCCGACGTAGATGAAGTAGTCGATCTCGTCGGGTACCGTCTTCCTTCCGGCCTATACCGGCACTGTCCGTTGTTGGACGGCAGGCGGAGGCGGTGGCCTTCAGGTGGCTCCAGCGCCGCCGTAGATCGGGACGGCTGTAGTGGGCGGCTAGGGTTTCTAAGTATGATTAGGTTAATCACAAAAACACCGGGTCCCACTATTTATTATGGCGCTGAACGACTTGGGGCCACAACCACTATTGGGCTTGGGCCTCCGATCAAGACGCGTAACGGGCCTTTACTTATCCGTTTCTTCTCCTTTTATTCTCGGCCTCTTGGACCACCGAAAAATTCCAACACAACTATGTCAGTGTGATGGAGAGCGCGGCCTTCAGGTTCAGCACCACCTACCTGACCTCAACGGCGTTCTATGACAAAGACCACGCCAAGATACCCGCTGTGATGGAATGGGCGATTACTAGGAATACTACAAGGGCAACCCTTACATCGTCGACGGGTGCAAAGGTTCGTCTTCACTCGTCTGTGTCATTTCCCTCTAGTTTTTCGTGCTCATCATCGTGTAGAAATGGTGGTCGATTGATATGTACTCAAAAATAACCAACAAGTTAACCTGAGTATATATACCTGTGCAATTTCAGATATCGATGAGTGCCTAGACAATGTTACTTACCCGTGTCCTGGAATTTCCAAAATACACCGGGGAGTTTCACCTGTTCATGCCCACGGGGGGAAAGAATGATCCGTGACGTTTGCATGAAAGATCCCAAGTTTATTTGGACGGCGCCAGCTGTTGGTAGGTTGCAAAGAAACTCACATGACTTACTGTTGATTTTGTGGCATATCCCAATCAGAGTGCTCAGTTTCTATGTATGATCATGCAGCAGGTACTAGTATTGGACTTGTGCTTCTTGCGGTTGCCATCGCTTGTGCATGCTCGATCCAAGATAGACGAAACCTGCACCGCATCAAGCACAAGTATTTCCGACAGCATGGTGGCCTACTGCTATTCCAGGAGATGAAGTCGCAGCAAGGAGTTCTGTTCAAAATATTCTCCGAGGAAGAAGTGCAGGAAGCCACAAACAGGTTTGCGGAGCAGCAAGTCATCGGCCATGGGGGCCATGGGAAAGTCTACAAGGGAGTTTTGAAGGGCAACGTCGAAGTAGCCGTGAAAAGATGCATGACAATCGACCAGCAACATAAGAAAGAATTCGGCAAGGAGATGCTAATCCTATCCCAGATCAACCACAGGAACATCGTAAAGCTCCTCGGCTGCTGCCTCGAAGTTGAAGTCCCCATGCTGGTGTACGAGTTCATCCCAAATGGAACACTGTTCCAGCTCATCCATGGCAACCACAGCGGGCACATTTCCTTGGACACTCGTGTAAGGATTGCTCATGAGTCTGCAGAAGCTTTAGATTACCTTCATTCTTCCGCATCCCCACCAATCGTCCATGGCGATGTCAAGTCTGCTAACATCCTCCTGAATGGTGACTTCACAGCAAAAGTATCCGACTTTGGCGCATCCATTCTGGCACCAAGCGACGAGTCACAGTTTGTAACACTTGTCCAAGGAACTTGTGGCTACCTTGACCCGGAGTACATGCAGACATGCCACCTGACAGATAAGAGCGACATCTACAGCTTCGGAGTTGTTCTCCTGGAGCTTCTCACACGCAAGATGCCATTCAACCTCAAAGGACCTGAGCAGGAGAAGAGCCTGTCCATGGTGTTTCTGGAGGCGATGAAGGAGAACAAGCTAGAGGATATCCTAGATGATGAAATCAAGAATGATGAAAATTTGGAGTTTCTTGAGGAGATCGCAGAGTTAGCCAGGCAGTGCTTGGAGATGTGTGGCGTGAATAGGCCATCGATGAAGGAGGTTGCAAATAAGCTTGGTAGGTTGAGGAAGGTCCTGCAGCATCCATGGGCGCATAAGGATCCTGAAGAGCTGGACAGCTTGCTTGGAGAGTCATCCTCGGTCAACTCAGGGACTATCCTTAGCACGGGGAACTTTAGCATCACGAAGAAAGTTGCTATGGGATTAGAATCTGGGCGTTGAATTAGTCTCTAGTCTGCATATTGATTCATGTAGCTTGCCCTTTCAGGAGATAATAGCTACGATGTACAGGGATAAGTGAGCAGCTACGGTAGCTGGCATGGAAAGCAAAGGCTTGCAAGCTTCCATGTCGTCTTCTCCATGGAGACATAGCTATCAGGGATAGTGACGAGCAGTGACTGCTGGTTCCTGGATGAAATAAAGCAAGATGGCTTGCTGACTCGGCGATGTGGGAAACTTGCACGTATTCAGATTAGACCCCATATACCTTCAGATAGGGTGTCAAATTAAGATCTCTTTGGCCTGATTTGTTTCTGCAGCGAAAGCTATCCCAATAAACGTAAAGATATATCATATGATGTGCTCATTCAGGTTACGACAGTTTTTGCACAAACACCATGTACTTATTTCATATGAAGTGTAACTCATTAGCTTACAAGGCTACTTATTTCAAAAAAAAAAAAAGGCTACACCACCACCACCACCAATTGTCCTTTTTTTTTGAAAATTGACACCACCACCAATTGTCTCCAACTGCATATGCCTACATCTATCATGCCGCCCTTGATCTAGCTCTCCTATTTTCGTCTCTGAAAGGTCTCCTATTCCCATCCCTGTTTTGCATAGAAGCGTGAGAGACCCCATTTTTGCTTGTTACATGTTTGGTCACTAAACCCTACAGATTTTATTCATGTAAACAACCAAACATGTAGAATCAATCATGAATTTGTGCATGATACATCCAGGATCATTGTCAGGATATGAATTTGCTCTAGTTACAAGTTCTGCCAGAATTTTATGAGTTTGCCAGCAAATGAAGGCGGCCCCACTGCCTGCCAGCTCCATGGCACTGGCAGTCTGGCTCTGGCACAGATTAGTTGCGTTATTGGATCCTGGAAGGTGATCTAATCTGCAAATTATTCTGAACGTGACACTGTAGAGAACGGGAGAAGTCAGCAGCTAGCCAGCAACAATGCTGCATCACATCATGCTGGAGCATCGCGCCATGCAAGCCTTTGAAGCTCTCCCATGATACCCAAATTCCCAATCTCCTCTTCTCCATGGCATTGGCATGGAGACGGAGCTGTCATGGATCATGTGCAGTAGCTGGCATCCAGGCTCCCATGTCCTCTTCTCCATGGGGACAGAGCTATCATGCACGGGTCGGCGGGCAGTAGCTGGCGTGCAAAGGCAATGCTTGCAAGCTTCCATGTCGCCACCATGGACAGCGATAAACAGTAGCTGCTGCGTCCTGAGGAAAAGCATGGTCAGGTGACCGGTTTTGCCGGTGGCATGCTTTGGTGGGGCCGGTCCACTGGTCATTGATGTGGAAATCGAACCTTCTTGTCAAATGAACTTACAATGTCACCAAAAAACCCATGATCATCTAATTATCTGAAACCCAATGCTGAACAGATTAAGAAAACAAATGTCTTCCTTGGATCAAAAACAGTCAGACTGAACTTGGCATAACAATGCTGGTATTGTTCAAACTGCAAACAGCATCAGGAGTCTTTTGAATGCACCATGTTACAAGAGAGGAAAGAATCATACTATCAAAGAATGAAACAGGACATGCAAAATGTTATGTTTCCTGAATATCTCCAGAAAGATGGTACACTTAATGACTTAAATAAGTTGCAACAAAACTGTTCAGAATGCATTGAACAGTACGGATTACAAAAGGAAACAAAGTTACACCAGCATATCCGTAAGACTTTGACTGTACTAATTTTCAATCCAACCATCTTGTTGTGTCTTGCGGATTTGGGTCCTGTCTTAGAATTTTAAAAGAACACTTGGTCAAAGAAAGAAAGAAAAAGCTCTCCAAAAGCAAATTTTATAAATAAAAAAAGTCTTAGTTTCACTAGATGCATGTATATTTTTCATATTGACAAGTTGTGCGGCAGGCTAACGAAGTTCAGCAATCTAGTTCTCTTTACTCAGCTGCACTCAGACCATGAAAAAGCCGACTGACTACATAACTTCTGGACTCTTTAGCTGAAGTAGGGATCTTCCGGGGGTTATTCAAAGTTGAGTTGGCCTGTTGGAAAGGATTGTGAGCAGGTTTGATAAAACCTGACCATTTTGGTTCCACAGAAGAAAGTTGCAGAATTGTCGAAGGAAAAGCTCTGGGCATCACATCTTGTTGACCCATCCTCACAATGGTAGCAATCGAAGAGGATGCACCCATTTGTACTTCTGCAGATGTAAGGGATGAAATAGCAGTGTCGTCAATCTCCGAATAAATCAAGAAGCAGTGTCTATCCGGTCATGCTTTCTTTTGTTAGGCCTGGAGAAAAAGCAGAACTGAGCCCAAGTCTTCTTTGTCTTTGTCGGTTGTGACCTTGTGGCTCTCTTGGCGACATGTTCACTCATGTATTGCACAGCAGCCTATAAAACAGGACAAAAGGAAAAGAAAATACCAATGAACAAACTTTATCACAAATGGTCGCTAATAGTTCAAGAAAAGCAAGTAAAAAAATCACCTGAGCTCCCTTTAAAGCTACATCTCTTGGTGGCACTTGTAGAGGGTTTTCTTCTGCGCGGAGGACACGGAGACGCTGCAAGTTTCCAAAAGAATCTGGAAGCACCCTAATCTGATTATTGCTTATATCCAACTCTTCCAGCATCTCAAGGTTGCCAATGGAACGAGGCAGGGATCGCAGGTCCGCGAAATTGTTCCCGACATTCAGTTTAACAAGAGAAGTAACAAAGCAGAAGTTCTCAGGAATAGAATCGAGCTCATTGAAACTTGCATCAACCTCCTTCAGCTTTGTGAGAGATGCCATTGTTGTTGGAAGCCCCCTGATACTGTTGTACCGCACAGAGAGGACCTCCAGAGACTCTAGCTTTCCGACAGCCTCTGGGAGGGCCTTGAGATGATTATAGCCCGCCTGCAGTTCTACCAGTGAAACACAATGGCCAATAGTGTATGGCAGCTCATCAAGGTTGTTTGTCTCGATGATTAACTTCTTCAGACGTGCAAGGCTTCCTATTGATTCAGGGAGTGAGGTAAGATGGTTTGCGCTCACATCAAGCTCCTCAAGCTTTACCAGCCTGCCAAGACTAGAGGGCAATGATGCTAACTGATTACCCCTCAGATCGAGATACATCAAATTGCAGAGATCCCCAATCGACTCAGGGAGCTGCGCAATTCGATTGGAATGAAGGTCCAATTTGGCCAAAGAAGAAAGCCTCCCAATTGCATCTGGCAAAGCCAAGATCCGATTCTCCGAAATATCAAGGGTAACAAGCCTAGTGAGCTTTCCAATAGAATCAGGCAGCCACTCAATCTGGTTCGTGAGTTTGCCTTGGAGGTTGAGATCGCAAGAGCCTTTCTTTGCAGCAACTTCAATCATGCTAGCTAGCTTAATGAGGGACAACTTCTCGTCGCTGTCGCCTGCAAAAGCAAAGAATCAATCAATGCACACATACTTCCAAGGGTCAATCGATTATCCACCCAAATTATGGACTAGTTGATAGCTAAGGAACTTCCATTTGTCGTAAACCCAAATTATGGACTAGTTGATGGCTAAGGAACCTCCATTTGTCATAAAAACACAATAGTGTACAACAGAACAATGCATATGCATCCAATTTAACTCACTGAAACTCAAAATGCTAACACGTTCAATAAAAAGGAAAACTTTAATACTAACAATTTCAATGGCAGTACAGTTAAGCACTCCACTGAATCACAAATTTGGTAATAAAGCAGACCAAGGTATAATGGGCTCACCGTAGCCGCCATCCACTCGAGCCGCCATGGAGTTTGCTTCAACAACTCTTCGGAGCGTATGCAAGCTCGCTGGCACAACACCATCGTCCCATACTGCGGCCTTGGCCTTCTTGACGTAGCTGTCATCCATGGAGACGCGCCCAGTACCCGTCACCTTCCTCGCCGCACTGAACCCATTAGTGCCCGTCGACGAGTAGCGGTCGGTGTTGCTGTCCGCAGCCACCGACGACGAGGAGGAGGCGGCAGAGGTGGATGCAGCGGCGGGGGCGGCAGTGACGCGCGGCGCGGCGCGGGTGGAGCTGGAGCTGGAGGGCACGCACTGCGACGCGCGCTGGATGAGGTCGTCGAAGAGCGCGTGGAGCGCGTCGAGCTCGAGCAGCCGCGTGGCGTCGCGCTTCTGCTCCCGGCACTGGAAGGCGGCGAGCGCGCGGTGCATCTCGAGCGCGACGCCGAAAAGCTCGTCGGGCACGGCGGGCGACCTGCGCAGGCGTGACACGGCGTCGAGGCGCGCCCGCTCCTCACGGTCCGCGGCGTGCGCCAGCGCCTCCGCGGCCTCCACCTCCTCCAGCGACGGGCGCGCCGGCAGCGAGCGGTGCAGCCGCATGACCTCCCCGACCACCCCGTCCACCGACCCGAACGCCGCCGCATCCACCGCGGTCCCCATTCCTCGACGACCTCTGCTTCACCGGCTCACCGCCTACCTCTCGCCCGGCTCAGCAGCTCAGGAGCCCAGATCTCCTCTCCCTCCCTCTCGACGCCACGGGATCCCCGCCTCCTCCTTTATGCACGCCTCGGCGCCCGGCCCTCGCCGCTGCGCTTTCTCACCCCCATCGTCGCCATCGCCAACCGCTCGTCACGTGCCGCTCGTGGCCCGCCCCACCCTCCTCAGATGCCCTTCCGGTTCCGGATAAGAACCGGAACCACCACAGCACAGGTGGCGCGACGGCGGACCAAAAAGCCCGGCGCCCGACCGCGGAAAAAAGAGGCGGCTTTTTCCGCGGCGCCGGTGGCCCGATCCAAGACCACCGCGAGGTGGACGGCTCGTCCCGGCGGAAATCTGGAACGAGCGAACCCGGGGACGAAGGAGTCACACTCGCCGGGCTGCGCGCGCGCAGGGAGGGAGGAGGGACACCGACCGAATTGCCGGTTCCGGTGGGCGGCGGGGATTGGGGGAATCGGGCTCCGGCTCCCTCTCTCTCCCCTCGCGCTCACCGAGGTTTGTGCAATGTGCAGTGGCCGTGGGTGGTTCTTGGTGCGCCCCTGCCCCTGGTTTCTGGGGGCGGTTCTCGGGATGGGGAATTGGATTAGTACAGCTCGGGCTGGCACTGGCAGGCAGGCAGGCAGGCTCGAGTCACGTAGAAATGGAGGGAGCCTCCGAGCCTGAGGATGAGAGAGAGAGAGAGAGAGAGAGAGAGCTGTCCTTTCGGCTACCGCCTTGGGATGCCGATCGCCTCCTCCATTTGGCGTCGGGTGAATCTTTCCGCACGGAATAATGGGTGGATGGAAGTGAAAAAGGATTAAAAGAGTGAGCATCCTTTGGTCCCTTGTCGGTCTGGATCATGGGATGGATAGCCCTTTGTGGATTTGGCGGCATCTCTCTAGGTTTCGGATGCCATTACAGGATACTAAATCCATTACCAATACCACCTTGATGCAAGTTTATCTCACACGGGGGGTTAATTAATACGCAATCAAGGTAAAAGCCGAGGAGTAATAAGTACTAAGACCTCCTCCCATGTCACGAGAGAATCTCTCGGTAACCTCACATTCTTCCTACGAGTAGCAATGTACTCCCCCCGTCCCGTTTTGTTTACAAAATTTCAAACATATTACTATTAGTGAAAAATAACAATGCTACCCCTAATTAACTATAGCAGTTGTGATTGAAGACCGTGCTGTTTATTTGGTTCCATAGATCCTCAATAAATACAAATGCATTGGAACCTGAAAAGTAATATCTACTTGAGCATTTAATTGGCTTCATGCCCTTCTCTATGCAATTATTTTTTAATATTAATATTACTTTAATTAGATGCACTTTACTATAATTTTTAAATTAAATTTAAAGGTTAAACTAACAGTTTTTACGGGACGGAGGAAAGGAAGTAGCATAAAAGAAGCTCAATAGAAACCGAAAGATGTCATCTAATTCCTCGAGAAAAACTATCCTCTCTCCTTTTTCTAACCTTGCCAATTCATCCGCACTTTCATTTTTTTCCTCACTGCGACAGTAATTCCTTGTGTGAACATTTTCACATCAACAAATACTCAATCGATCATTGATGATCCTGTCATGATCCGCTGCTAGAGGCATCTGCCTGTCTTGGCAAAGGCGAATGATGAGCCACGGAGCGGCGGCCGAGCCCTTCTCGCATCGGGAGGGGCGGCCGGGCCACGTGCGCGCGGAAGCCGCCTCGAACCGCGACGCTAACGGCTCGCTTCAGGAGCGCGTCCTCCCTGTCCCCTCCGCGGCTCGTGGGCGCGAGTCCGCCGGCGGCGGCAGCCGCGCATGGGCCGCCACCTCCACCGCCCGCCCGCCCGGCAGCCCCACTGCCCCGCCTCCACCGCCTGTCCGGCACGTCGGCGGGAGCGACACGCGCGCGCGCCGCCCGCAGCTCGCCGCTGTCTTATCCCCTCCGCGGCAGCGGCGGCGGCTGCACGAGCACACGAGCAGCTGGATGTGCAGTGCCTCTGCTGTAGGATGAAAACGGGAAGCAAACATAAAAATAGTATCTGATATATCCGAATTCGTTTTCATACATATCTGATTCGTTTCTATCCTATGAAATAGAAACGGAAAGGAAACAGAACGATAAATACCCAAAATATCTTAATTCCCGTTTACATACGTATTTGGTTCCATTCTTACTCCGCTGGTATCATCAGAGAGCATGGTTGGAACGACGCGCCACCGAAGGTTCCCAGGTCCTGTCGCTGCGAGTGGGTCCAGCAGAGCGCCAGGCCCACTTGACATCCTAGCTGGCCACGGTTTTTTTCTCTTCTCTCTCCTCGGCGGCTCTGTGTGCGTCACATGGCTACGCAGTCTCCATTCTCTGATCTCAGACCACAGGTGCTTGATCCGCGGCGGCCTGACGGATCTGAGTCCACGTGGCCGTCACGCCGGCTCGCTCCACACGACAGCGTGACGTGCCCGGATGCTTTTGCGCATGATTGCGTCGCGTCTTCTTTAATCTTCAGTGTAGTTTACCACTAACTAGTTACCATTACTGAATGTAAGAATGGTTACTGCTGGATAAAAGAATTGTTACTGCTGATTTCTGAATATAAGAATGGTCACTGCGAACGGGATCTGGGTAGGGCCAGACGGTTGCGGTGAGCACATCACAGACATGAATGAAACACCTCTGGCTTTTCAGGTAACGGTCTCTGTCAGAGGGCAGGGGCTCGTAACCCTGGGCCCCATCCCGACGGTAGCCGTTCAGACAGAGGTCCCGATCGCAACGCCCCGCCCTAGGAAAACCTACAGGGCCAAAGATGAAAGTTCAGTGTGTTTTCACGTCCAATCTGGAACAGCAAAATTTTCAACAGGCATGTGCAGAGAGAGATAAAGATAGAGACTGTACAGGGTTTCATCTTCAAGATGAATCAAAGTTGGCATTCAGATTAGGATGAAGCGAGAGATCCATGCTACAGTGACCCAGGGGCACTTGATTGGCGGTACTGGACCGCGTCATGTTCAGGTTTGCGTTGGTTCAGTAACCCTAGTAGCTGCTACCAGTTAGGAACAGGAGGGGTGCAGCCAACCAGGCACCCCGGCCGAGAGAGATTCCTCCCCACTACTCGTCCAGGCAGGTTTCAGAATTTCTCGTAGAGTTCTAGATTGTAAATAGAGTAAGATGCTACGGCTTCAAATTGGTTCCGACTTGGTACTATCAGTGACTGGTTCAGTAGTGTCGTGGTAGCTCAGCTCAGCGAAGCTCTCATTTCTTCGCCTTGGAGAACCGGAGGCACCTGTACTTCTCGCCGCTGACTGTGATCTCCAGGGCTCCGTCTTGGCTGTCCTGGTTTGAGGCCGTCCCCATGAGGACGCTCTTCTCTTTCTCCAGGTTCTCCCTTTCGATCTTCAGCCTTGCTTCTTGCCGCGCGATTTCAGCCTGCGAGAAAGAAAGGCGCAGCGTGTCAAATTATGTGTCCCAAAGGTTGTGTCAACATTATGAGCTACCAAGAAATTACAAAGGTGAAAATAAAAAGTTGGTGTTCGACCTCAGAGGATCCTTCAGCTCACCTATCAGAATACTATGACATAAAATAGAGAAAGTGTTTATTTGACAACCCACTACATGGATCACTTGTCTTCATTTCTTAGTCTTCACTTTACCTAAAAGATAAATTTAGGTAAGGATATCGTTGTGTCGAAGAAGTGACCAATTTGACTAGGATAAAGAGCACCACTGCGTAATCAAGCAACTCAGTGTATCTTTTCTTTGCATGATAAACTCGGTGTCATCATGAGTGCACTAGATTAGATTTATCTTCCAAAGATAAATCTGTTCTATTGACAATCATGACATCTATCTTGGTCATTTGGTTGCTGCCTATCTAATTTATATCCTAATATAGTTTGTTGACAAGAATTTGACAGCATATGATGCTTGCAATCAGGTTACATGAGGGGTTTCATTGTGGTCGCAACAGAAAGGTGTCCCGAGTGATAATGATCTGGCCATGAAGATGCCGGACGTCAACCAAAAAGGTACAACTGAATTATATAGCCTGAGCTGATGAAAATAAAAGGATAGGTCCTTTAGTACTGAGGCCTTAAAGATAGCAGCACGCACTACACAGCAACAACATCCTTATACGCTGGAAACAGAGCATCAAATCAGTATGGGAGTAGGGACTCTACCCAGGCCAAGATTGGTGTATCCATAGTAGGGCCCAAGCATTCATCTCTATGGATTTTAAGCTCAGCCCCCAACACGATCTATACAAGAACGGAAGAACCTTTTCCAAGTTCGGGCCCACTCTTACTGTTTTCCATGTGGGAGTTGTTTCCTCTATCTCCACAAAACAGGGTCACTTTCCCGTCTTGTGTATTTCTATTCACATTATTGGGTAAACAGCCCAACCGTTAGGATAGCTACAGCTCCAAGTGGCAAAGAGCCATCATCGAGGGCTAAACCTTTCGTTGATGCAGACTCCTGGAGGAAGGGAAGATCCTGCTCTCCTCACTCTGCTGTGGCATACCTTTCTATTGGCATCATCGACCATCAGGTCGGTAAGCCTGACTTCCATCTATGCTCGACGGATGAGTCTTCAAGTCAAGTTCACTTCTTGCCTCAATGGAATTCTAGGAAATTATAGAAGAGCAAGAAGATACATATTCATATAGTTCATGGGTTGAGAACAGGAGTTGGACTTGTTCTTTAGTACATTGAAACCAGGACCATTATTAGTGCATCTTTTTCATGTATAAAAGTCGTAATTATGTTGCCTTGATCTGTGCTGATAATTTGTGCTCTTATAAACCACAAGTCCATAGTGTTAATGTACACCTAATTCATTTCTTTTTCTTAGAAGAATCTCTCCAACTACACCTGCCTATCACCTTTGTATGGTTTATCAGCCCACTATATAGCATAGTAAAGCACTTACATTGTCAGATAATACGAAGCAGACGTCGATAGGTTTGCATGTAAAAGCTACTACTATACATTGCAGAGAAAACAATGAGCTATCTTGAGAAGTCAATGGATATCTAAGATAATGTTTTCTCTCCAAGTCAGTTATTTGAGTTGTGACTACTTGAGGCGCAGTGTTATGCTTCGCAGGAATCTTTTATATTCTTATCTTCACATGACCTATCACCTTACTATGGTTCCCTTGTTCTCTACGGAACAGAAAGAGCAAGCTTTATTCCCCTCGCTGCCTTCATGGCTACTACAGTGAAAAGGAAGGAATAATCTCTTACAATGTACTTGTTCATCATTTGAGAAAACTGAAGGGCATTGACTCAACTCATCAAGAAACTCTCTGCAGTGCAGATGCAAGTTTAGTGCCCTCTACTCATCTCAATTTTTTTTACAACGATCATTGAAAACGCACGAACAATCAGATCATCAACATACGATTCATAAATCACAAGGAATGAATCCAAGTGGTTTCAGAATCAATATCTTCCGTGTTCGTGATCACCAAACAGATGGCTGTAAAAGATGCTGGCCAGGAGCCCAAAACTAGATGAGGCGGATGGAGCAAATAAGGGAGCAGTAGGGAAGTGGGTTGGGATCCGTACCTCGCGACGGGAGAGCTCAGCCTTCCACGCGGCCTCCCTCTCGGCGACCTCGCGCTCGCGCTCCGCGATGTAGCTCTGCATCTCCCGCTCCTTCATGATGCGGTCCTGGATGTCCGCGTCCAGCGCCTCCTTGAGCTCCCTCACGAACTTGTCGACCACCGCCTTTATCCGCACCGACATCTCGCCGCGCCTCACCAACACCACAGCCACCGGAAACAAAGGACAGTAGGACACCGCCCCGCTCCTCCTCTGCTCTGTTGATGTCGGCGCCGTGTCACCGGCGGCCTCCACGGGCCGTGGCTGGGTCTCGGCGGAGGAGGACGGCGGAAACTTCGGCGTCGTTTGTTTTCGGGGCGTTTGCGGCGCCTGTTGCGATGCTGCGTAGATGATGAGGTGGACCAGGGAGAAAGGTGGCCCAGTGGGCCTTTCATGGGCCATGACTTCTGCTTGCTATCTTTAACTTCCTTTTTCTACCTTTTTTTTAATCTTTTTTACCTTTGCTCTTTTTGACTAGAAACATTATTTTCTTACTCTTCTTTCAATAAACAGAAAATCTACATAATTCTGGCCACCAGCGAACAGAGAGGACATCTCTCCATCCACTTTCACAAGGATCAAAGAAGCAGTACTTGTCGCCAACCACTAAACCTCACAAGTATCAAAAAAAAAAACACTAACCTCATAAAGTGAGTCCAATTAAAAAAAAAACGCCGTATAAGTGGCTTCTGGCTACCAGTAGTCACCACAGGAGCAAGCTCCATCCTGGAAATGGTGAAACCGAACAGGGTCCCTGATGATGATCACCTTGCCTTCGCTCTTGGAGACGAGCTTCGCGAACGCATGGCAGTCACCACAGATCCTCAAATTTTTCATGATTCTGATAGGCTTCCCTAGCATAGCATGCATAGTTCCAAATGCTATCGCCAACTTCTCGCTGTGATATTTCAGCAGATCTTCCTTCTGCTCGATTGCGAGATCCTGTAGCACAAATTCTGTCTGCGGGACATAACCAAGAGCGTTGATCCTTCCAATCAACCGGTTCAGTTCCTGAACTATGGAGTCTGAGGATGGGTGTGATAAGTCACCAGCAATGAACACATGGACCTGTTTTTCCACCTCAATCCAGCTTCTTCCTGGTTCTTTCTTCATACCTCGGTCTCTCATTGCTTTCCATGACTTCTCAGCATCTGTCCACTGCCACAGATCCGCATATGTGTTTGACAACAATACACGAGCACCTTGGTCGTCAGGCTCCAGTTTAAGTATTTCTCTGGCTGCGTATGCTGCAAGATTGGCATTTTTATGCATCCTGCAAGCGCCTAGGAGAGTCCTCCAAATAACCGAGTCTGGATCAAGGCTCATCTCATGGATGAATTCCACAGCCTCATTGAGCTTCCCTGCTCGGCCAAGGAGATCGACCATGCAGTTGTGGTGTTCTCTCTCAGGTCGAATGCCAAAGAGCTTCTCCATTGACTTGAAGTAGTACCATCCATCTTCCACTAGACCAGCATGACTGCAGGCAAAGAGAACTCCAACCAATGTTATGCGGTTCGGTGCCACTCCTGCAGATTTCATCAAGTCGAAAACCCTCAACGCCTCGGTGCTTCTCCCGTTCTGCGCCAAACCAGAGATCATGGTGCTCCATGAGATTACATCCCTCTGCGGCATCCTGCGGAACAATGCATCCGCATCCTGCAAACTCCCGCACTTGCAGTACATGTCAAGAAGCGCATTGTGCAGAATTAAGTCCTTCTCATACTTGAGCACATGAGCATGCACCTGCCTCCCCACTTCAAGCATGACCATCCCAGTGCATGCCCGTAAGACACTTGTCAAGGTACCCTGGTTAGCCGAGAATCCAGCATCCTTCATCCTCACAAATAGCTCTATCGCCCCAGCACCATCTCCGCTCTGTGCGAACCCTGCAATGATTGAATTCCACACAACTAAATCCCCAGTCACCATCTCGTCAAAGACACCACGCCCGCCATCCAAATCTCCAAGCTTCATGTACGCGTCGATCAATGAGCTCCGCACGAACACGTCCGAATCCAGCCCAACTTTGACAATGCTGGCGTGCATGGCAGCGAGCACCCCCGTCGTGCCACACACGCCGAGGACACTTGAGAACGTGTAGGCGTTGGGAGCCACTCCGTCCCTCCGCATGGCCACAAGGAACCTCAGCGCCTCGTCCTTCCTCCCGTCGGCGTTGGCCAGCGCCGCGACGACGGTCGTCCAGGTGACGACGTTCCTCTCCGGCATTCCGTCGAACAGCCTGAGCGCGTCGTCGAGCAGGCCGAACTTGACGTACATCGACACGAGCGAGTTAGAGACGAAGAGGCCGCCGCCGCCGCCGCCCGACAGCGCTCCATGGTCCGCGACGTGGCGGTGGATGAGCCGGCCGTCGCTTGCCGTGCCGTGGCGCACGCAGAGCTTTACGAGGCGGGTGAGGGAGACGGGGTCCGCGCGGAGCCCCGCCGAGGCGAGGTCAGGGAGAAGGGCGAGCGCGGCGCGGAAGGGCCCCTCGACGCAGAGGCGGGAGAATGTGGCGAGGAGAGGGTGCGGGTGCGGTTGTGAGTGGTGGAGGCGGCGGCTGCTCCGGCGAGTGGCGGCAAGGCGGTTGCGAGGGAGGCGTTTGAACAGGGAGTTCATCCGATGCAGGCAGAACGCAGGTGAGGCAGTGAGGTGAGTCGAGGCGGCTTAAAGTTGGAGTTACCTGAAGGCCTGACCCGTAGGAATTCTGTAGGTAAAAGTTGGAGAAAATTTTCTTGTTTAAATAGCCACGAATTTTGTGACAATAACTAAATCCCAAGTAAATGAATTTGTACAAAATTTGTGTTTCCTTGCTCCAATAGCCTGGGAATTATCAATAACTCAACCTCAAGTGTGTCCATGGATTCTTAGATCTCACGGAATTTGTGTGTAATACATGACAGCCGTGGGCTTGCAAATTGCACATCAGCTACAGACTTTTGGAAGATTTGTGCATCAGTGACAGTTATGTTATCCAACGAAAGGCAACAAAGGAACAGGATAGTGAAGCACATAGCAACATGCACGTAGGAACAGGATCCTGATACAGCCAATGTAGGTTTGATACAACAGTCACGACTGACGCACCAAGTTGCCATAGGCTGAACCATGAATTGCGCAGAGGAACCGCAGATGTCACGCCAATTATTCAGCGCATAAGCACGCTTATTGAATGTACATGGATGGTGTTTGCGGTTCTATCATTTTGCCGCAGGAGCAGAAATGTAAGCAGCTGCTTTGCCGGCACATGATTTCTGTGCTCCAGTTGGGCGGCACGCGGCAAGAATGGCAACACGGTGAGGTAAGGTCGAGGTTTCCCTCATAGCTCTGCCCTGGACTCGTCGTCTTTAACGCCATCTTTGTGGGTGGCCAGTGCCTTGATGATGGACTCGTATATCCCGATTCCTCTGAGGTACTCGTCTTTGTGCAGAAACTACATGATACGAAAATGCTGATTTAAAATCTACAAAGAATATAATGGGATTAGTTTATTGAATTAACACAAACCTCATTATGGTCATGAAGCAATATTGGTGTGTTGGCCATAGGTGAGAAACCGAACGCTGGCAACCCAATCTGCCGGAAGTAGCGGGCATCAGTAGAGGCTGGGAAAATCTCCGGCTTACCAAGTTTGCCACCAGCACTCTTCACAGCTTCTTCAAGCAACAACCACCATGGGTTTGTGCTGTCAGCAGGTGTGATGGCTGGCTTCCCAAAGTTGTCTAGGACAGACATCTTCTGTTTAAACTGCACAGCAGATACCCAGAAGATATATAATTGGAAACTTTCTGAATTTCACATAACCAGGTCATGCATACGTTTGTAGTTGGACATCACAGAATTATAGTTGCATACATAATATAGAACTGCAGTACCACGTTTATGTTGGACATCACAATGCAATGTGTTATTATCTTTGTCAACATTTGACATTAACAGAACAGGTTTTATTCTCAAATCATGTAAAAGTCAAATATTCGTGTGCTAGATCATATATACAGAAGTCTATCTTCGGTAAACTAAGGCAGTCAAAAGAATAACACCTCTAACAGAAGCACAAAGAAAAAAAAACGGAAATTGAATACCTCATATAATTAGCTCAGCAGCTCGGCCCATTAACAAAATAAAGAGAATAATGAGCCCCGTTGATAAATACAAATCCATTTGAGTGGCAAAAGAGAGTGCATAGATTGAAAAAATAGAAGCATATTCTCTAGATGAACTAACTTTGTCAGCAAAAATACCAAAGAAATATTGAATGCCAGTACATATAGGTCTGATGAACTTTAATACAGAAAATAGAACTGCAGGGATGTTTTCAACTATTCTTCAATTAATCTAAACAACCTATTGCCTAAATTCTGTGCCTTTTTTGTTGCCCCCCCCCCCCCCCCCACACACACACACACACAAAAAAAAATGGAAAAGGTAAGGAGCTAGCTAGCATGTTTATACCGTATATACGCCATCAATTGAACAACCATGAACATCATACCTCAAAGGTCAAGTTGCGTGAAGATGGTGCCCATTCTTCAACAAGGCGCCTCTCGAGTGCTTCCACATGGGCACTAGGAGGGATCCGGATGTCAAGACCTACCTCTGCTTCAGATGGTTGGAGATTCATGACAAAACCCTGAAAGAAGGGTAAATGATAAACTGATTAGTTGGAAATATTACAGCTCAGAACATGAGTTGACATGGTTTCATACGATCACGAACTACTCCAATTTATGCAAAAGTATATAAGTTAGACAGGTAAGAATTCAATAGATCAAAAAGAATGGGAAGTACATCAGATTCTAGAAAAAGCATTATTGTCAATTCAAGAATGTATTTCTGAACAAGATCAATTTTGAGAACTGGATGATCATTTATTGCTCCAACAAAGGACGGACAGTACCAAAAAAAATCATCAGATATTGGGAAGGAAAAAAGGTAATGTAAGAATAAGAACAGTGTCATTTTAAACTCAAATGTGTTTCTGTAAATATAAAAATAACTCAAGAGAACCATCTCACTAATGAAAACAAGCCAATGTACTTGAAGTATAACACTCGTGCAACGATAAAATGACCGGATACCCCAAGTATAAGGTAGTATTTTTTTTAGCAGATGTATAATCCATATTCATTTGTTGGTTATCGGCCTATAGGTTCATGTTGAACTCACAGTATACCAAATCTTCTTAGATATCAAAAGCTAAACAAAACCAATACAAAGAACAGATATGATGTAGTGAATAAGAATCCCTAATCAAAGATATTAATTGGCCGATTCTAGCAAATACCAATAATATCATAGGATATTAATTGGCTTACTATAAATGCATCCTCTCATTATCAACAATATCATTGGATAATTAGCAACCCATGAGAGATTAGGTGTTCAAGCTACCAATATGATTTAATCAGATCTAGTAACGGTCAGCTAAAATTCTTGAAACATTAAAACTGCAACTTAGAATGAACATATGTAACACAAAAGCATAGATCAACTAACCGTCGGGGTAGTGGTGCCAGCCTTCAGGTATGCAAAATTCACCGACACAACATCTCCTTCAGCCTTCTCTCTGGACTTCACCAAATCAAACTGTGATGTCCTGAATCTCCTAATAGCCTCCACGGTCTTCATCAAATTCTCCATTGCACTACCATCATACAATTTTGCACCATGCCCTGGTGCACCCTTTGCTTTTATAGTAAGCCACCAAGGGCTACGCTCTGCATAGAACACACGATACTCCTCCCCAGGAGATGCAAGCCCCTCATCAAGGACTAATCCCACGTTCAATTCTTTGAATTCCTTAGATAAAACAAACGGCTCAACACCCTCATGCCCACCAATCTCCTCATCAGGAACAAATGTTATATAGATGTTACGATCTGGAACAAATCCTGCAGAACGGAGACGGCGGATGGCTTCAAGGTACTGCATCCCCACACACTTCATGTCCTGCATGAAACACAGGGAAGTCCAAGAATGTATTGGATGCAATAAACACGTAAACTAGAGGACTTTTAGAGCTTTGGGGCTTTCAACCATTTCATGAAAAACATGATGTGAAAACTTATCCTAATTGAGCATGGATATAGACAAAAAAGAATCAAATGATTGAGCAAACAGGCTAAGATAATAAATTAGCATTTAGCAAGGGAAGATGGACATTTTGGGTAGAGATGTATGAGGAACATGAATATACAGCATAAGAGTGGTTTTTCAGGCAAAAAGGGATAACTGTAGTGCATTCAGTGTAAAAATCTGTGCGACTTCACACTTAAAATTGACATGGAGTCTTGCAGATTAATATACACTTACTGCTTAACATCTCTAGCATCCGAACATTTGGCACAACAACAGTAAAAGCATCTTTAAGAAATTTCAGCCACAAAATAAAGCATCTTGAGCAAATCCAAATAGAAAGATGACCTTCCTGCTCGAGGTAGATAGCCCAAGTGAGTATCCAAATACCAGGCCTAACTAACCATTAAGGATTCAAGCCAACTCGTAGACCGGTAACTAAAAATTGGGCTTCCCAAAACAAGTCGACACCAATTACTCCTAGCAATTGTGTCCATGATGATTGATGCATACCACATGTATACAGTTCACACTAAACAAGCAAAAATAGCAGCTTTAAGCAACCTTCTCAGTAAGGAAGTACATCTGACCTGGGAGCCCCGGGCGTAGATGCGACCGGATGCCTCGTCGAGGGCGGCGGAGAAGGGCGGGTGGTCCCACTTCTGCGGCTCCGACGGCACGACGTCGGTGTGGGAGTTGAGGAGTATCGAGGGCAGCGACGGCCGCCGCCCGGGCCACCGCAGCAGCAGAAGGGGCTTCCCAGCGGCGAGCTCCAGCGTGCGCGCCTCGAGACCGGCCTCGGAGGCCTGGCCCCGGAGGAAGGCCACGGCCGCGGCGTAGTCCGGCGCCGGCTGCGCCGTATCGACGCGGAGGTACTCCTGGAACCGGGAGATGGCATCCGCGTCCGACGACGGCGAGGCGGCCGCGGCGGAGGCGAGGAGGGCGAGGGAGAGGAGCAGCGTGGTGGATGCCGTCGCCATGGAAGCGGGAGGTTTCCGTCTCAGATTCTTGGTTCCCATGGCGATGAAAGGGGCTCGTGTGGCGGTGTGGGTTCTGGTTTGTGGTGGGTTTGGACTCGCAGTTGGTGGCGGCGAGTGGCGGCGGCTGGGAGTAGCAGGGCGATCAAAGTGACGTGGCACAAATGTTTTTTTCCCTTTTTTTTTGGATTGAGATTCGTGCCTGATTTCATTGGATTGAGCTTCGCTTGTGCTTATGCTGCCGCTGCCGCTGCGGCTGCGGCTGCGGCTGCGCTGCCTAGCAGCCCGCCGTTCGGCTGTCCAGGATTTGTTATTTTGGATTGGTACCTTGAAGTGCAGGAACAATTTGTTTGGATTAGATCCGGATAAAGATATTTATATTATTTTGAATCATTTATACACAATCTATATATTTTTATCAAAATTATTGGGTGTATATTTGTACACCAAGACACCCACGCTATGTTCGTTCTTGTGGCGCAGAGGTTCCAGCAATGCCCCGAAAACAAGGGATGGAGAGAGTCAGGGGCGGAGTTGGGCCCCGGGCTGTCTGGGCTGCAGCCCGGGGCGAGGCCCAATTACTTTATAAAAATAACATAAAAATAAAATGGGCTCATTTTAGCTCCTCTGGTTCAAATCGTGCAACCCTAATCTGCTCTTGCTGCCCACCTACGCCAGCCACACTGCCCCCGCGCGCCGCCGCCGCCCCAGCCCCCGCGCGCCGCCGCCCGCCGCCCAGTGCCGCCGCCCGGCTCCCTACAAGCTGTCGTCGCCGATCAGAAGCCGCCAGCTGCCGCCCCGACGCCGCCGAGAAGCCACTGCACATCTTTGTATAAAAGTTCATGTGTGTTTAAGCTATTAAGCTATTGCGTCAATAATGATATCATATTATCATGTATTCTTGCAGAACATCATCTTATTGGAGCCGCCACCCTGCATCGCGCCGGTTATGGAACGATTTTTTGGTAAGAAAGATGCCAGTACTGTCAGAAGTGTTGAGAGCCGGATTGAAAAAAGACTGCGGAATGAACTAGACATGAGAGATATAATTGCTGATCCAGAAGAGAGGAAACAAATTGATGAGTTTCATCATGAGATTAGAGATGAAGCTAGAAGAGCATATTTACAAATGGGTCCATATAGACTGAAGGGTCATAATTTCCTAGAAAAAAAAAGATAAAGGTCAATCAAGAGGATTTGTAGGTTCATGGTTTAATCAATTTGATTGGTTAGAGTACAGTATAGCCAAGGATACAGCTTATTGCTTTTATTGCTATCTCCTTAGGTCACAACAAACTGGGTTTCATAGTAATGATATATTCACCAAAGTTGGGTTTAGAAATTGGAAGCATGCAAAGGATGCATTCAAGCAGCATGCTCAATCAATTGATGGCTTTCATAGTAATGCAAGAAAGCATGCAATTGATTTTGCAAATCAGAGGCAAAGTGTTGAACATGTGTGGACTGTGACAAGTGCAGCGGAAGAGGAGGCATATAAAGCTCGTTTAACTATCATGTTAGGCATTGCTAGATTTCTCCTTTTGCAAGCTTTAGCCTTTCGTGGTCATGATGAGTCTAAATTATCAAGAAATAAAGGAAATTTTATGGAGATGCTAGAATGGTATAGAAAGAAGGATCCTAAGGCCGCACTTGTGACCGGTGAAAATGCCCTAGGAAATAATCAAAAGTTGTCCAATGGTTCAGAAAGATTTGGTTAGAGCTTGTGCAGAGGAGACTACTGAGTTAACTGAAAGTGAAATAGGAGATCGTTGGTTTGCAGTGCTTGTTGATGAGGCTCGCGATGCATCTATTAAGGAACAAATGGTTGTGGTTGTGAGGTATATATCTTCTCTTTTCTCTTGTAAATTGTAATAGAGTATTGTTATATTCAAGTAACACTATTTTCTCTTTTATCTTGTAGGTTTGTCGATGATAAAGGAAATGTGATTGAGAGGTTCCTTGGTATTGAGCATGTTCATGACACTACAGCACATTCACTAAAGGAAGCGTTGGATACTATGCTTAGAAGATATGGTCTATCCATTTCCAAGATTAGAGAATAAGGATACGATGGAGCTTCAAATATGAGAGGATAATTTTATGGATTACAAAGACTGGTATTGAATGAAAACCCATATGCATTTTACATCCATTATTTTGCTCATCAATTGCAACTTGTGGTAGTTTCTGTAGCCAAGTGTTGTGGTTCAACTTTCGATTTCTTCAACTATGTCACTTCAATTGTCAATACTGTTAGTGCCTCTTGCAAAAGGAAAGATCAACTCCTTCAATGTCATAATGATAAGCTTGTTGAGCAGTTAGATAGTGGTGCTATTTTTCCTGGGAGGGGGAAAAACCAAGAAACTAGTCTTGCTAGGCCTGGTGATACACGGTGTGGTACACATCACAAAACATTGGCACGTCTTATGATGATGTGGTCCTCTGTGCTAGAGGTATTAGAGAATATTAGTGAAGATGGCACTGATGGGGGAAAAGAAAACTACCGCGTCTGGTTTGATTCAAAGAATGGAGTCATTTGAATTTGTGTTTATATTGCATCTTATGATTAGAGTATTGGGGATGACTCAAGACCTATTACAATGTTTGCAAAAGAAAAATCAAAACATTATTCGTGCAATAGGATTAATTGGTTCTGTGATGAGAAATGTGAATGACATGAGGGAAAATGGTTGGGATGCTATCATTGAAGAGGTAAAAGTGTTTTGCCTCCAAATGAAGATAGATATTTCTAATATGGAAGATATGATACCAATTAGAGGTCGTTCAAGATGTCGTGGTGCTAAATTAGTGACTTACTACCATCATTTTTATAATGGTATTTTCTTTGTTGTCCTTGATCAAGTTTACAGTGAGTTAAACAATCGATTTTCAGAAAGATCAACTCGGTTGTTAAGATGTGTGTCTTGTCTTGATCCAAGGGATTCTTTTGCCAACTTTGAGATAGAGAAGTTAGTTGAGCTTGCTAAGATTTATAAAGTTGACTTCGATGATTATGACTGCAAAAAGCTTGCAACTGATCTTCTTGTATTTATTGATGAAGTCAGAAATGATAATGAATTTGGCATGTGTATTGATCTTGGTAATCTTGCTGAGAAGATGGTCCAAACTGATAGGTATACCTATTCCCCTTTGGTGTACCGTCTTATTGAACTTGCATTGATTTTGCCGGTGGCAACAGCAACAGTTGAAAGGGCCTTCTCTGCTATGAATATCATCAAGACTGAGTGAAGAAATAAAATGAATGATGATTGGATGAATAGTAGCATGATATGCTATATTGAGCGGGATTTATTTGCATCAATTGAAGATGAAAAAATTCTAAAACGCTTTCAGAGCATTAGAAACCGTAAGATAAATTTGCCACGTCAGGATCCAAGGTACGTGTTTCATTGTAATCCAAAAACATACATAATATTCTCTTGCTTTATGATGAGAAATGATAATTTATTTCTTTTTTATTGTAGAATTCAGGATGACAGCAGTACAAGTGGTGCGAAATTATGAAGATCCTGGTGTTATGAATATTTTTAGGTACTTTTCTATTTTTAATACCTTTCGTATTGTTTTAGTATATTATTTGAGCACTTTGAATAAATATTATTATTTATATTTTTTAAAATTTTATTATATTTATTAGCGTATAACTAGTACTGGTATAGCATGGCTACTTAGATTCGTAGCCGTGCATAATTTAGCTCCGGATGGAGCCCGTTTCTAGATCCGCCACCGGAGAGAGTGGCTAGCGACGACGGAGGCGAACACTAGCTACCTTCTTAACAAAATAGGATTAAGGACGCGTCACAGTAGCGCCCACGCCAGAGCAGCGTGACGTGCAAGTTAGAGGGATCAGTGGCAGTCACGCTAGAGCTTACTGACAGGACGCTCTACCTCTAGAGGAGAAGCTAGAGCCTATCATCTTCAACATACATGTTCTCATGGGGTTGCACAAAAACTTTAACTTTTTTTCTTTTTACCCAAATTTCAGTATAGTTTGACCTTTTTACCAAATTTCTTTCTAACCCACTTTTCTGTTGTTCAGGCACACAAAATTTAGTGTGCATCACGATGTTGTTTACAAGTGTCCTACAGTAAATAAAGTGGAAGCTCCACTATGTATTGGTTGTAATATTACTCTAATAGTAGGTTCCGGATCTATAGTACTAAGTTAACAGTCTCAACTCTCAAATATAACAATGATAGAGATGATGAATTGTTCTGGCCATCCACTTTGAGTGAACGAGCTTCTCGGTTTTGTGATGACCGTGGAGAAAAGACAGTCCACTGCTTACATATTTCACGTGTATCACTCGAAAACCAAATATTCAACGTACCACAAAAAGCAAGTACAATAAATCAACATATGTTAAGCACTCATGTCATTTGAAACATGAGGTCTTGTTTAATAAACGCCGACAACTTTAAAAGATATATCGTATATTCGTATTCTAGGACGTAGTTTTGAGACATAACGTATATCGACAAGCACTATAAATTAACGTAAGTAGAACACTCGTATCATTGATGCAATACTTTTATTAGTTTCGTTCTTCCTGATTCTTCCTTTATATATTTTTTTCCAACAAACACATTGATACAATAATTTCCTTATGCGTCCAGTATTTCCAAAACAGATATCCGCTTACATAGTTTTAAAACGAGAACCCTCTCGTTTCCGTTGTCTTCGATTTAAACAACACACTTTGATGTTTTTATGTTTTTTCTTTAACACCTTGGTTGTAGAGTTGTAAGTTTCTTTTTTTGAAAGATGTAGATTTCTACTCCCTTCGTTTCAAATTATTAATCGTTTTAACTTTTCTAGGTGTAAAATTTTTCTATAAATTTAAATATATATTATATCTAGGTATATAGTAAAATCTATATATTTAGAAAAGATAAACAACTAATAAATCGGAACAGAGGTAGTAACTCGGTTGTGCGGTTAATCGGTTGATTACCGATCCGATCCCGACTTCCTCGCTCAAAATGCTTACACCAATCCAGCCGGTGGCGCACGGCACACGCATCTGCCTCCGATCGGTGGCTGCCGGGCGCCTGCATTGCCCCCCTAACCCCTACCGTTTCTCCCGCGGTTCTTCAGGGACAGTTGCTCGATCAGTTTCCTGTCGTCCTGCTGGGCCACCGGCACCGCCGCCACCGGCCGTAGGCCGCGAGCGGGCACCACCACCGGGCACGCGCGACACGCGGAGGCACGCCGCGCTCGCGCCCGCAACCGCCACGTTGCCGAGCACGCTGACAGAGATGACACGGGAATGGGGACGGGAGGAGCTAGCGCCTAGCGGCCGGCGTCGCCGAATGGGAAACTGCCGAGGAGGCGCGGCTGGGTGGGCCGCGGGCGTCAGCCGTCAGCAGCGGCGGCCGCTGCATCCCACGCTAGCTAGAGCGGCGCGGCGCGCAGGCGGGGGAGATCATTGGCGGAGGCCAGCCAGCCTCGCGGCGAGTAAGGGCCTGTTTGGCATGGCTCCAACTCCACCTGGAGCAGCTCCACTCCAAAACTCCAGATGGAGCTAGCTCTGGGTGGAGTTGGAGCTGGCCGGATGGGTTGTTTGGCATGGAGTGCGCCCCCAGCTCCAGAAAAGAGGGTTTTGAGGGTGTATTGCCATCATTACCCTTGGTTCGCAGGACCACATGTCATACTCTTTTTAGCTATAAGTTTATTTGCAGAAAGCCCCTTGAAACTTCTAACTTCATTTCAACTCTACCCCTCCCCTCTCTCTTCTTTCTCTTACAGGTGGGCCAGGCCTCCTCTGTTTCTCCTCCTCGCCTTCGCGTTCACGCGGGGGGCCAGCGGGGAGGGGAGGGCGGCGATGGCCTTCAGAGCGGGCCACGGGCTCCTGGTCCGCGCCATTTGCAGGCAATTGGAGCTCGTCGCCTCGCCTTGCTGCGATCCTTGGACGGGAGGCAAAAAGAAACCCGTGGCGGCGGCGGCGGCGAGGCCCGAGGCCGTGCGGAGCAAAGGCCTGAGGCGGAGGGGCGCAGGCGGCCGCGCGTGGCGGTGGGACACGCCCCCGGCCGGTGGGAGCTCCCTGCGCGGGCTGTGGACGGGCGAGCGGCAGCGGAGCTCCGGCGCGGTGGTGGGGCGCGCCCTCGGCCGGCGGAGCTTCGTGGGCGGCTGCGCGGCGGCGGGAGCTCCCCGCGCGGGTTGTGGACGGGCGAGCGGCGGCGGAGCTCCGGCGCGGTGGTGGGGCGCGCCCGCGGCGGCTCCCGCTCGCCCGTGGTCGGCGGAGGTGCGCAGGCGGCATGGCGACGCAGATCGAGAGCGGATGGACTGATCGAGAGCGGCGGGGTTGGTGGCCGTCGGCATCGTGCCGCCGCCTCTCATGGCGGGCCAGTGGCGGCCACAGGGGCCGCATGGCGCCGCCGCCTCGTTGCAGCCGGTGGCGGTCGTGGGGCCGCATGGCGCCGCTGCCAGTGGCAGCCATGGGCGGCTGCCGCGCCTTGGGCCGCCGCACCTTAGGCCGCCGCGCCTCGGGCGGGCCAGCGGTGGCCGCCGGCGGTTGGGGCCGCCTGCGCCTTGGTGCCGCCGCGCCTCGGCGGGCCAGTGGCGGCCGCGGGGGCCGCATGGCGCCGCCGCGCCTCGGCGGGCCAGTGGCGGCCGCGGGGGCCGCATGGCGCCGCCGCCTCGTTGCGGTCGGTGGCGGCCGTGGGGCCGCATGGAGCGGGCGTGGAGCGGCGGCGCGGGGTGCTGCGGGAGCGCGAACGCGAGGTGGCGGCGGTGCGGCGGCGGCGCCAGGAGGAGGAGGTGGAGCGCGGCGGGGCCCGCGAGCATCTCGAGGCGGAGGTGCAGGAGGAGGAGGCGGCGCGACGGCGAAGGGTGCGGGGGTGAGGCGAAGGGGAGGGAAGGGGGTGAGAGAGGGGCGCGTTCGGGAGGGAGAAATAAAAGAAAACGAACCGTTTTTTGTGTAATCGATGGCAGTGGTGGTTAATTACCCATGAACTCCATGAGGAGATTTAAAAGTGGGGGTTTTGGAGCAGCAAAAGAGGTGCTCCAAAACTCCACCCCCATTTGCACTACAACTCCATGAAGTTGGCAGCTCCATAGAGTTTTGGAGTTGGGAGGTGTTTGGCTATTTTTTTTACTGGAGTCGCTGGAGTTGTGGAGTAGAGTTATGCCAAAACAGGGCGCGTAAACAAACCGCGAAGCCGATCCCGCTCCAGTGATCTGCCTGCGCCTGGCTGTGTGGGTGTGCGTGCCTGCCTGCCTTGGTGTAGCCGTGTTGGTGTGCCTGCGCACGCCATCCCCATTCCCCACCGAATGGCCGCCCCTGGGACGCGCCGGTGGTTAGGCGCACACATTTTTTTGCGTCGAGGCGTCGCGCATCCACCACTGACAGTGGGCCCCATAGTTTTTGTGATTCTAAACATTTTTCTTTGCTGTTTAGGCACATAGAGGTACTGTTCATCACCGTGTTGTTTGCAAGCCAGGCCTGTTGGAGGGATTATTTGAAATTAGTTTAAAAAACGAACCAACGTTAAACAGTAAATTGTAGTTGACAGTCTTAAGTATAGCAATAAAAAGGCAATGAAAGATTCTAAACACTCGGTGAGTTTCTACTTTGAGTAAAGGCGACTTTATCGCTCTTAGTTTCATGATGACCATGGAGAAAATATAGTAAACTGTCTACACTTGTCACGTGTATCGTTCGAAAAGCCAAATATCCAACGTGCCACCAAAGCTACCATTATAAAGCAACCGCTAGACACTCGTATGGTTTCATACATGAGCCTACGTTCGCTAAACACCTGACAACTTCAAAAGATCTAGCATCTTAAATGACATGTCATTGAGACAACAATCACCGACTCAGTAACGTATATTAGCTACCGCCATAAATCAAGATATTTGTGCGGTTTCAATCATGAGTTCTTGTTTGGCAAATACCGACAAGTTTGAGGTAATAACCATCATAAATCAGAATTTTATTGTTGCCTCGAATATGAACTTTTGTTTGGTGAACACCCGACAACTTTAGAGGATCTAACGTATTCCAGGACGCGGCGTTACGACGACAAGCACCGACTTAGTAACGTGTATCCTCGATCACCATCGATCAATCTAAGTTACTTACTCGATTTTGAACATGATCCTTTGTTTTGGTGAGCCTTGACGACTCCAAAAGGATCACACACGGCGCTAAGATAACAAGCATTGATCAAGTGACATAATAGTAGCTTGCCAACACACTACCACCTACAGTATTCACTGAACTTCCGTTTCTCTGTTACTGGCCGTTTCAACTTTGACCCTGGCCGGGCCGGCGAGGACACAGTTCATCCCTCCCTCCCTCCCTCCCCCTAGGGATGAAAGCGGGAATGGGAAAATCCCGTACCGACCGCGACCGTATACCGTGTAAACCAATTGAATACCGTTTAGACAGGAAAAACGGGAAAACGGAAAAAAAAACGGGAAAATATGGCGGGAACAGGAACGAAAGCGGTTAGGCCCATTTCCCGACCGAATTCGCAGTTCCCGTATATTATCGGGAATGTTCCCGCGGGAGGTTCCCGTATTCAAAGCCCAACTCTCTTTCCCCTCTGGCTGCCCAGCCCACTACCGCCCCGCACGCACTCCCTCTCAGCACTGCCCACTACCGCCCCCGCCCCCAACCCCTGCGCCGCGCCGCCGCCGCCGCCCTAGTCCCGCCCCCAACCCCTGCGCCGCCGCGGCCCGTAGCCGCCGCCCCCCAACCCCTGCGCCGCCGCCGCCCTAGTCCCGCCCCCCAACCCCTGCGCCGCTGCCGCCCCCCAACCCCTGCGCCGCCGCCGCCCGTAGCCGCCGCCCCCTCCACCCCAGCCCGCCTCCACTTCTACGACCCCTTCGTCCTCAGCGGCGTCAGCATCGAGTCCGCCGAGCACGGCCGCCTCCTCTGCTCCTTTCGTCGTCGTCCCGCGCCACGCCGTAAGCCTCCTCTGCTCCTTCTACCGCTTGCTGTTGTGCATAGCTATCACTAAGTTGCGGGATTGGATCTCAACGGCACCCTGATAGTTGTCATGCTATTCCTCAGTGATTGAGATCTGCTCTGCAATATTTACTACTGGCTACTAGTCAATGTGCTGTATTGTCAAGTTTTGGCAGATAAGGAGTAGGAGTGAGCTTAGTGTTTTAGTTCAATTTTATGACAGGTTGTTTAGACAGGGCACTTTTAAATCCTAATTCATTTATCTGTCTTTCTTACTCTGTTCATTTTTAGTAGTCATGTTAGGATTTTGAAAAATCAAATTTCACATTTTTGACCAATCTTTCAAAAAGTATGTTTTGACCAACAATTAGTCAGATTATTTTCATGAGATAAAACAATAAACATGGCATGACAACAGATTGATGGACAAGATAAAATGGTTCCTTAATTGTTTCTTAACTTTAGCGACTTAGTTTTTTTTTCTTACCTAGAAATATCAATGTGTTATCTATAACTAATTAATCTGATCCACAATAATATTTTTCAGCTAGCAGAGGCATCCAGCGGTTCCGTTGCAGCAGCTGTGACCGAGGAGGCAAGGATGAAGCCACCAACCGGTTCCGCTTCCACGTCTGTTGCTGCCTCGTCGGGATCCAAGCGCCGGCTCATCCTAGAGCCACAGCCACCATTGTCGCCGGTGGTTCTAAACACTGACGAAACTGAAAATACTAGTAAGACAAAAGGTATAGTTGTGGACCTGTGTTCTGTATAGTTTCTACCATTTTACTTTCTGCTTCATTTTACTTGTATTATAATTTCCATGTGTATAGTTGTGGACCTGTGTTCTGTATAGTTTCTATTTCATCTAGATTCAATTTATAACAATTTTAGTTATTCAATTTCAAAAAGGATTGGTATAAGCTTGAATATTAAATTTGAATCTGACTGTACGTGTTTAATTTTTTCCATTGCTAGGATCTAATAGGTCAAGCTCAATAAATGGAAGTTCTGTTCCTACTCAAAATCTTGATTTGTGTATTTCTAGTGGAACTCCTACATCTAGCCAAGTAGCTTATTTATCAAGTCCAAATGGAGATGTTACTGGTATGATGAAGAGGTACCATACAGGTATGATGAAGAGGCCAGCTTGAGAAAGTTTTACTTGGCAATAGTCATGCATGAGTATCCGTTTAATATATCTGAGCATGAGTATTTTGTTGAATTTATCAAATCCATGCGTCCAAACTTTCCAATCAAATCTAGGGTTACCATTAGGAAAGAAATCTTGATTTGCTGGCTGTACAAGTCTCAACCATCGCTTCTGAATCTGCTTTTAGTGCTGGTGGACGTGTAGTTGATCCTTTCCGTAGCCGCCTTGATCCTGAAACTGTTGAAGCTTTGATATGCCTGAAAGATTGGGTTGCTGCAGGAAGAAGAGGTTAGAAAAACATCTCAGTTTTAGTTATTGTACAATATTTTATCATAATCATGTTTTCTAATGTATGTGTCTTGGCTAACTATGATTTTCAGATAAGAAGATTGGTTCGATTGTTGGTGATCTTGAAGTTATTGAGGCTCTTGCTTCAAAGCTGAAGATTGAGGTCATTTTACTGTACAGTTACTTGTGAATTTTGAAATTTTTTTGCTATTGTAGCTCTTAAGATTGATGCCACCTATTTGTTGTAGGACGACGATGTCGCGAACAGTGATGAAGAAGATGCGCCACATGCAGATGATCTGGCCTTCTTTGACATGTAGTCATATTACTCGTGTAGATGTAGACATGTCAGCTATTGTGGTTTTTTTTTTAATTTGGACTTGTGATCTGTGAACTTGTTTTCTGCTGTGACTTATGACTTGTGAACGGTTGTTAGCTTGTTGATTGTTCGGCTGTTCGGAACAGTAGCTAGTTGACTTGTGAACTTGTTTTATGCTGTTCCTTGCTAGTTGCTACTGCTCACATGTACATATGTTCTGTTTGCTATTTGCTAGTTGCTACTTGTCAACTTGTTTCATTGTGTGCATATCGTTGCTATTGTTGCATCGAGCTCATTGTTTTAAGTGGTTACGTATATTGATATTCCCATTTTATGTTACCGCTTCCTGATCGTAATCGACACGTCCCCGTTCGAATTATTCCGTTCCCGATATCCCGTATTACCGGTTTTGTTTTTCCGTCCGGCCTTCCCGTTCCCGTTTCATTTCTCGACAAATAAAATACGGGAGCGGGAACGGTTAATAGCTAGGGGTTCCCGATGGTTTTCATCCCTACCTCCCCCTGTGCTACAGCTCGCGTACGCCCCGGTGGGCCAGCCCAGGCAGATACCGCAGGCATTCAACCCCGGCGCAGGACGGCCCCACCTGTCAGCGACGCGGCCGGCGGAGCATTCGCACGGCGTGCCGGTACGGGGAGCGTTTATCCCGGCCCCGAGCCCTGCAAAAATATTTGCCACGCAGAGAGAATCCCAATGCATCGCCTCTCTCTCCATCCCCTCCACCTCCCTCTGCCCGGCTGCCCCCCTCCTTCCTTTTAAGCTTGCGATCCTATCTTTCTCTCTCTCTCTCTCTCTCTCTCTCCCCTTTGATACGAAAAAACAATCTCTGTGTCGCGCATAAACAACGCGGGGTGGAATCGTCTCCCTGTCCCTCTCCTCCCCCCACCCGGGCCATAAACCCCGAGGGAAACCCCGCGACGGCCATGGCGCAGCCGGCCGGCGCCGGGGGCGGCAGGTGCCGGGACCTGCGGATGTCCATCGAGGAGGTGGCCAAGAAGCTGTCCCTGTGGCACACGGCCACGTTCCGGCCCATCCTGACCCACGACGAGCTGGAGCCCATCCTGGCCGCGGCCGGCTTCGTGCCGCTGCCGCCGGCGCCGGCGCCCAGGCAGCAGCAGCAGCAGCAGGAGTGCCTCCCCCCGGCCCCCGCCGCCGCGGCCGGGGCCGTGGCGTGGCGGGAGTACGCCTTCCTCGGGTGCAATGCCAACGCGGCGGCGGCGGCGCGCCGGCGCCGCCGCCCCGGCCCGCGCCCACGGCTGCCGCACCCGCGCCTCGACGGCCTGCACCTCAAGACCTACGAAGCCTTCCTCGGCGCCGTCGAGGCGCACCTCGGCGCCGACCGCGTCTCCAACCTCTTCCACGTCAGGTACGCGCGCACCCCCGCCCCGTCCCGCCCCCTCCTCGCTCGCTCGTCGGTTGCATCGCGCCACGCGAACGCCGCCCCGGCCGCCGCGTGCGTGCGGGAGCCGCCTCGTCTCGTTGCCGCCCCCGGGTTTGGTTTGGTTTGACCCGCGCCCGGCGCCTCTGTTCTCTTCCCATGATTTTGTTGGCTTCCTGTTTGGATAGGCTCGGGTTTGTTGCGACCGTCCGCCCCCCTGGCTGTTGCGCGCGCGCGCGCTGGCTCGGTTGCTCGCGCACATCGCCATCATCGTTGTGTGATCTTGTTTCTTCTCATCACTCTGATTCTCTGGAATGGAAATTCTAAGACGACTTCATGTTTGTGCGTGAGCCTTGATGGTCTCTTAGTGGATGGTATGGCATTTGAATTCTTCAGGAATTGCGCTGCTGGTTGCGTGTGTTTGTACTAGGAATCCCGGGAATTTCCCGCGTTCCGAATTTCGGACCGCGGGTTGCATTGGGATCATCTTGTGCGTGCTATTATAAAAGGATGGTTTTGGTTTTACGAGTGCATCTGATTGGGCGAAATTGCTAGTCATGTTTTGTGTTTGTGAAGTGATCGGGATGGGGAAGATTAGGTGGGCGCTAATCAAGTTAGGTTTAGCTTTTGGTGAGTAGCTTGCTGGTGGTGAAGTGTTCGCGTGGGCGGAATTGGCGGGGATTTGTTTTTCGTGGGATCGGAGGAGGTTTCCCGTCTCGTGAGCTTGGTCGAGTTTGGTTTGTCAACGAACTTGCTGAGAGGGAAATAACTGGTTCTTGCTCACGAAGATCGAGCCCGGCCGGTGTCTTGTTATCATCGAAGATGGATTTATACCGCGTGAGCACTGAAGTGTCGCCGTCATGCCTCTCGTAGACGGTTGAATTGGTGCGTGTTGCTTGTACCGCCCGGTTTCACCTGCTCAGAAACCGTGGTAGAAATATGTATCCATGCAGAAACTACGGCCGTGTGAGTTTCAAAGCACTGTGCGATTGGTGAAATCATTTAGAGAGTGAAGACAAGCATTTTGTTTTTTTTTCTCTTTGAGAGGAAAACAAGCATTTTGTTGTGCTAAAATCTAAAATTGGGTACCATTCTTGCGTTGGGCTTTCTAGCCGGCCCATCCTAGCCCAATTCCTGAGTTTGGAAGCCCAACCCAAACAACCATAGCACCTAACAGTTGGGCCAGGCCCAATTTTGGATGGTCACCTTTCATGTTTCCTTCCCATTTCTTTTTATTTTCCTACATTGTTATTTTAGCATCATGTACAGTATATGGCCATATTTTTCCCAGCTTGTAAATTTGTGATCGAGCGTCTGAAGAAAAAATTGGCTGATCTTGCATCTCTTGGTTGTTCCTCCCCAGGCTGATGCCGGTGACCAACCCGCACGACCGGGCGTTCGACAAGGTGTTCCGCCCCATGCGGAACTTCAGCGCGGAGGAGGACGGGCTCATCGTGTACCGGGAGGGGACCCTGGACGACCTCACCTTCGAGATGTGCAGCCGCCACGGCGCCGTCGGGGACCTCGGGCACCACGTCATCCCGGGCGTCAGCTGCGCCGACCTCGGCTACCTCCGCAAGGTCGACGGCAACTGCCACCAGGAGGGCTGCTGCGCAAGACACCCTGCCTCCGGCGCCGCCGCCGCCACCGGCGGCGGCTATGACTTCTTCGCCGTCCATCTCAAGGATCTCCTCCCCAAGTACTAGCTGAACCTGTGCGTTCTTGAAAAGATGCATGGTCGTCAGCAGAGTAGGTGCTAGTAGCTAGCAGAATTAGCAGCGGTGAGGCGTCGATTACCAGGTGACTGCAGTTAGTTAGAGTGAGTCAAGGTTGCTCCTTCCTTTTCGAGTGTACAATCTGTTGCGAGTCATGTGCATGCATGTTGAGCGAGTTCTATCAGATCAGCAGCATAAAGTTTTGGGGAGGTGTCTGTACCTGGGCTTAATGTGGATGATAGTAATGGTATGAAGAAATGGGATGGGATCATGTGGTGACAAGTTTCTCATGTTCTTGGTAATCTTCCCCTTTGCGTTGCGCCATTGATGCCAGAGTGTGCCATTGTGTTTCATGTGATCACTGTCATGCAGATGCAATGCATCAGCTCGATCAGTACATCACCATTTCATCTGTCCCTTTTTTTCCCTCTTCTCTTGAGTCAACTGAATTACTGAAAGTAAACTAGTAGTTGCATTGGACTGGGTGACCAGTTGCGTCATGGTGTTCTTGAAGATTCATGTGCTTGTTAAATTTGTTATTATGCGTGTGGAGGCAGGGCAAGAATACCAAACTTGCGTCAGGCAGGGTCCATGCATTCTGCTGTCTCTCCCCCCTCGCCCGCTTTCTTTCCATGGCCTCCTCATGGCTGGCTTTAACCTTTTGCGCTTTTGCTCTTTTTGTAACCATTAGGTCACTCCCTGCGGATCTCCAGACATTCCAAACTGCATTCCATGCCCCTGCCATGCCCACCGTCATCCGCTCGACACCTCACAAAGCAAAGCTCTTGGACCCGTCAATGGCGTCCATGTCATCGCGCGGCCGGGATCCTCTGCGACCGATCACTCCCTAGCCCATCATCAGGGGTCGTCAACCTTCTCTTAACTGCAGTCCCAATGCTGGGACACATGTGTGGCATCTCGAAGAATCTGGATGCAGTCGATCAGGGGTCAATCAACCTCTCTTTTCGTGCCATGCATGAGCTAGCCCTGCTGCATGGACCATTGAGAACGGAGCTCTCGGCAAGTAAACAAGATCAGAAAGACTGCAAGAGAGACCCAGGCCTCGATCGGTGAGACCACCGGTCGCTCTTCTCCATGTAGACCTAGGGCGGCCTTTGGGAAAGCTGAGGAGATCACTGTGCCGGCCGTATAGCTGGGTAGGGTCGTAGGTCAGTAGGGGTCTTGGAGGCCATCAGCTTAGATTACAGCACCAGCAGGAATCTCTTAGCTTGAACACCGTCTTTAACCTTTTCCCTTCATCACATCCTGCCGGTGCTCTTTTGGCCCTTTTCTGTTACCACCTCTTGTGGGTTGCTTGCAGTTGCCGCTATAAGAGGTCTGCCCCGCTCCCATCTTATTCCCTTCTCCCCGTTTCGAAAGCCGGCGACTGGCGGTGCAAGATCATCGACAAACCTTGGACGGGTTTCTTCCATGGAGGTATGGGTTAATTTGCTAGCTCATCACTGGAATTATATTCATCATGGCCTCATAAAAAAGTGCTTTGTTCAATATGAGTGGTGTTCATGTAGTAGAGATGATAATTCAGTGAGGTTTTCAGTTAGAGCTTAGTTTGTTCGAAATGCCGGCCTGCAAAAAGGGACAAGTTTGGAGTAAGAATTTGCAAAGTGCATTACATTATTCATCTCGATCCAGTCTGTTTTCTGTTCATCAATTGCAATTTCAAGCAGAAACAGTGGAACATTCTTATCCCTGACGTAGAAGTAAAACATATAGAGAGAAATAATCACTTGTTGGGTTCAGTATATGATGGATAGCGGATCAGATAGAATCACCCACCCTGTGTTCTTGTGCATTCATGTTTTGTCAGCAAGGAGACGGTCCAACTTTCGTAAAGTGCATCTCCTCAGATATCGGTAAATAGGGACTAGCACGACACATCACGGTGATCTAGTACAATGCTTTTCCTTTTGCATGAGCTAATAGCAGCCATGACCTGCATGCATGGCAATCCTGTGCACATTTCCTGATTGCTGCCGTTCGCAGAGCACGGAGCTGAAAGTGGAGATGGTGGCGCTGCATGAGAAGCGGGTACGGAAATGCCTGTCCAAAGTGAAAGGTAAGCAAGCCAAAGCCCATCCAGATTACCATGGTCCATCCATCATCCATGTGTCTGTTTTCACTCACTGTATAGAAGTGTAGATCCGATCCTTTTGCTCTTTTACCAATTACCAAAGCCAGGCCTTCCCTTTCTTTTCCTTTGGTTCTCGATGGCTCTGTCGATCTCTGACGTAGCTGCATCTTCTGCTCGTGGACGCAATGATGACCTATCGCGATGCAGGCATCGAGCGGGTGGAGGTGGAGGCGAGCCTCCAGAAGGTGGTGGTGACGGGGTGCGTGAACCGGAGCAAGATCCTCAAGGCGCTCCGGCGGGTGGGGCTCCGCGCCGAGCCGTGGTCGCCGCACAACGAGCTGCTCAGCGCCTACGCCACCACCAGCCTCATGTTCAACAACTCCTACAGCTTCTTCTGAACCGACGATCCTTCGCTGTTGCCTTTTGGTTTCTTACTTTCGTTCGTTCTCTGCTTGTTGGGGTTTGGGAACGGGAAGGCGTTCCACAATGTATACAGAGATGAGATGACTTTTTTTTTTTGTTCTCTTCCTTTGGGTACGGTGTTGAGTGGCGGAGAGCGGTGGTAGCCGGCGAGGCGGCAGGGAGATGTAAAATGTAATGTTCTGCAGGCAAGGAATCAAGACGGTGCCTTGCATGATGGCGTGCGCATGATCTGATTCTGATCCATGGTGCAGATGGGAATCGGTGACTCAATCCTTGTATGTTCATGGCTTCCAGCGCATGATCTGCGAAGAAACTTGCGGCGGTCGCCGTCGCCGCTTTGTTTGTTAGTTTATTACCTGGAGTCCTAGACTGATCCGACCCGCCGTGCGCGAGCTCCGGCGAACAGCTCACTCCACTCCGGCGGTTGCCGACGACGGACGGCCTCGGCACCGTGGAGGACGCCTCGTGGGCACGCGACGCCAGCCGGTCTCTTTCCCCCAAGCGAACGTGACTCGAGCTCCGCTCTAGTCGGCCGGCCGCCTTCACGCCGCCGCCGTCGCGGATGCGCATCCCGGGGGGACGGGGAGATCGACGCCGGGATCCTCTGTTGGGGGAAGGTGATCCGCGTGATCCTCTGCGGAGGTCGCCGGCGAGCTCGCCGGGCGCCATTTCACCGGACGGGATATTTGCAAAACGCCCCCTGATTCGGGTCGCGATTAATAATCGCGATCCGAATAAGGGGTATTTTGAAAATATCCGATACGAATATTTGCAGAAAAGAAGACCCTAGTAGTTTCAAATACCCCCCTGATTTGGATCGCGATTAGTAATTGCGATCAGATTATTTGCAAAAAGATTCTAGGTATTTTTCGTATTGCCCCCTAGACGGATAGTAGCTTCTGCAGCCGTCGTGGAGGGGGTTTCATTCAGACTCCAGAGCTCGGGCCTTCAGCGGAAGACGGAGCAGGAGCTGGAGCCGAGCGGGGCGGCCATGGCGGAGGTCGCCGCGGACCGGCACGTCCTCTACATCGTCACCGTGGAGAAGGTAACGCACCCATCCACCTCGCCCTCTCGCCCTCGTCTCCTCGACTTCTCCGGCACTTCCAACGGCAGCTCTTCTCGGCGCAGAAGAAGGACCTTTTGAGTCGCTGGTGATGGAGCACATCCGGCTCAACGCCGCCTACTGGGGCCTCACCACGCTCGACCTTCTCCACAAGCTCCACGCCGCCGACGCCGCCGAGGTCGTCGACTGGGTCACGTCTTCCTACCACCCCGAATCCGGTACTCCGCCTCCGCCAAATCCTCTTTCGATAAAGAATTAACAGCTTATTATCTCAACCAAAGATCTAATTCATGTTGGAATTTTATTTATGTTTTTTTTACCTTGATTGTCATGGAATTAAAATGCATAGCTTGGCTATCTACTTCCTTTTGCGGGAAAAAGTAACTTCACTATTAGTGCCACCAGTGTTAACTTATTGTCAATATAACCATGTAGAGAACTACAACACCTTAGAACATGCTTATTAATAATATAAGTGCCTGGTAAAAAAAAATTTTGGGGGGGTCTTGGGCATTCACGGATCAAGCTGCTAATGGTCTGTAGTCCAGACCAAACCCGTACCGAATTATTTTTCTTAAACACATTGACACAAACAAACCTCAGACCACCCCATCACATGTAAAAACCAAACCACACCACCCCATTAGCAACAGAGAGGAAGGTGGAGACCTGAAACTGGTGCAAAAGCCTGCTGGTAATGTTGCTTTTAAGTGCTAACGCACTGCTGCTGCTGCCCGTTGACTACGATGATGAGGATGACTAGAGAAGCAAGCAGGAGGACGTGCACAGCAGCCATCTCGTGCTGCTGGTGTCCCAAACCAAATTAAAGCATTTATTTTGTAAAACCAAACCAAATTGAACTGCTTGCTAGAGCAACCAATTTCCACCAGACTGAAGTAGGACCAAAGCAAAATCCAAACAGCTGCAACCGGTTTCCACCCAAACCATTAGCAGCTTTATTCACGGAATCTGTGTTATGATTGTTCCATAACCGTCTTCTGTCCTAATGCCTAATCACTGCGTTTTGGGTTTTGGCAGGACTGCGTGTGTACATTATGTTATAGCACCCTATTGGGGTGGGAAGCTAGGGAAACAAAAACTGATGGTGCTTCAACAATATCTGTAATTGGTGGCGGCAAAGTATGCCTTTGATTCATCATCTGCAATATAAAATGGAATGTTCCATACACTACATATGATTTCCTGTGCATCAGTACGAGATAACCAGTTGAAATCTGAACTTGCGGTTTGCTTCTTTTAGCTTGTCTGTCTTAAACTCATCAGTTCATTTGGGTATTGCTACATATATGCTTATGTTTGCCACTAACTTGTTTAACTTGCTTGTCTGGCTATAGCCATGTCACCTAGAAAGGATGTTGTAAGGTGGTGATCAATGTTGCCTATTACATATAGCAATGAACCTGGTATTCCTGTTAGTTACCAAAAGAAATATTATCAGGTTAAACAAAAAAAGGAGCAGTGGGAGAAATTATTAGTTTCAGATTGTAGATATCAGGTCTGAATACATGTGCTTCCCTGATAATTTACATTGCTTCTACTGTGAATAAATATTTCTTTGTAAGTGGTCTGTAAATCAAAGAAGGAAGGGGGTTCGGGTGTTCCACATCTACTCAAAATGATCCTTTTCAATTCTCTAAATCTGCTTGCTGCGATTGGTAGAGTACTTGTTCTCTTTTGAACCTTGTACGTTCCCATTTAACCGTTTTTCACTGTCATTTCAATTGGCTGTTCCAACTTGCAAATGGGCACTTTTTAACCATCACATGAGGAAAGCATTGGAAAATAGCCTTTACAAAGATCAATAGACAAGATCAAACGATTCTGGTCAATTTCCTAAATCAAACATGTACGTTCTACAGTACATCAATTTTTGTCATGTAGCCATTTTTCTTCGCTTGGTTTGAAAGTCACCTATGTTATGGTAAAAACAGATAGCTTAATGATTAAATCAACAATTTTTCAAGCATCACATGGAAATTAGAACAGCAGCTAGCGATTAGTATAGCAAAGGGAATCTGGAATAGAAAAATTAAAAGGAGAGTTTATCTTGAACTACATGTATTGTATTCATTCTATTGCTGCTACCTGCTTAGCTTGCTTTATTTCGGCTATATGCACTCTTGAGACTTGAGCAATTCAGGTTTGGTGCACATACTTATCATAGTTTTCCGTTTCATTTTTTAAATTTATATGGTTGTTGTGAAATCGACACGAAATATTTTGAAATAATGACTTATTCATTCTTTGTAGAATTTTGTTTACTATGTCAAAATGTAGCATGTGCACGGTTACTTTATCATAAATGGGCAAAGTATGTGTTTCTAGAGGAAGCTACAGAATGCAGCAGACTATCTTCAAATGAATATTACTAAAATTCTGTACATATAATCTAGCTCTACTATTGTAGCATTACAACTTCCTCTGTTATTGGTGGCATTTTAATTGACTTGTTGTATCATCACCCTAATGTTAGCTGTCATTGCCTGAAATTCGCTTTGCCGGATGCCATTATTTCCAAACTCATGTATTTTCTAAAAGCTATCGCTTTTATATTAACTGAACCCATATTTTTGCATGCAGTATTTTGTTGTGTTAGCGCTCTTGCAATCACTGGGTCTCTACATCACATTGATAGAGATCTCCTTGGATGGTGGCTTTGTGAGCGCCAGTGTAAAGACGGAGGACTTAATGGGCAAGCTGAGAAACTAGCTGATGTGAGTTTTATTTTGTATATCATAAGTGATGTGTGTATGTTTTGCATTCGTCACTGTACCTTGCCACTATGGATTTAATTTGACTGTTAAAAATTCTCAAGGTTTGTTACTCCTGGTGGGTGTTATCAAGCTTGATCATGATTGATAGAGTGCATTGGATTGACTAGGAAAAGCTTACAAAATTCATACTAAACTGTCAGGTATGAGGTAACTGTTTATTATTCCCATCACTGCTATTTGGATAATCATACGTCCCTTGACCCATAAGTATCAGTTCCAACTCTTCTCATTTGTGTTGATTGTCAGGATAAAGATAATGGTGGCATTTCAGATAGACCAGATAATGCAGTTGATATCTATCACACATACTGCAGGTGCTTATTTTCTTTCCATACTGTGGTATTTTCAACATATGTAAGGATCTTGTATATGGCACGTGAATGAATAAGAATTATAAACTCTATGCTTAACCAGTTAACCACTCTTGCAAGCAGGGCTTTCATTGATGGAGTACCCTGATCCTGCCTATGCGTTGCCATTGGATGTTGTCAATCGAATTTTCACGAGAAAATAGAACATTACATGTATGAGATTTTCTCCACAGATGATGTTGTCTAATGTGGATGCTTCTCTATAGAATCACTGTCGACAACACATTTGGACTGAAGTTGTACTGTTTTAACACAGCGGCAAACATTGGTCTTTCTTCACTGGCTCAGATAATGTTATTCTGGCATTTGCCACTTGCTCAGTTGCTCTGTTGAATGTTTCTATGAAAGTTGTGTTTTGCTAGTTGATCTGATTCTCTCGTTTGCGTGATTGTGTTCAACGATACATAATAAGAGAAAGATTAACAAATTGGATCATCGAGCTATGCATACTTTTTTTTAAAAAAAAATCAGGTATTTAATTTTTCAATTTTTCATATGAAAGTAAAGGTTGGCCACGCCATATCAGTACGCAATAGGCTGCCAGAGAGTCTTGAAGAGCACGGCATACCATCAGGGAAGCCAGACATTCAAAGGAAAATGCTGAAATTGGATAGGTCCAAACATTTTTGGGCAACATCCTTGGCTCCAAATGTTCTCAAGAGCAAAAATGGTCAAGTCCAAACAACAAATTCATAGAAGGATCTTCCAACCCAGATCATTCGAATTGGTAGAATTTAGAACTAAATAACATTTGATAGAATATAGAACTAAATAATGTTTGATAACACCACAAAAGGATCACATGGACAAAACTCAGTACATCATCTCGAGATGACAATAGACAGCTACCTAGCACAGGAATTCAGAGTGAAACCTACAATAGAGCTACAAACTTGCCAGAGCAATCGATGTGGAAAAAGGCAACAGCCATCACTACTCAAGCTTCGATTTGCACTACATATAAGCAAGTCAGAGAACGAGCGCTACTGAAGCGCAAATTGCTACTTCCTGGCTGGGATGCAGTTCGTCAATTGTAGATCCGAGCCTGCCTGGATTTGTTCATGGATGCAGAGCTCATTTCCAGGGCATGCTGGACATGATTGGTGGTTGATTACTGTTGCTGGCAGCCATATCTTGATGCAATGGTGGTGGGCTTCCAGCACCACCAGATGATTCACGGATGTGCCTTCAGAACTGTTTTGTCTCTTCTTTGCCTTCAGAACTGAATTATCTGGTGGTGCTGGAAGCCCACCACCATAGAGGTGGGGTCTCAAGCAGCATGCTGTTTTGCCTCTTCTTTGCCTTCAGAACTGAAGCTTCCCAATACTGACTGCAGCTAACGCAAGCAATGCTGGTAACCAGTGTCATTGTCTTGAGTGCATAACAAACAGTTAAGTAAACCAGTAGAAATTATGCAGTGAGTTCGAACTTCCCATAGGAGATCAACCCCAATTTGAAACACAACTTCATTCCTAAAACAGACAGAGATAGGTAAGGAAAATTGCAATGATGATGTATTGTTTCCAGTAATCACTGCAATGGAGAAAAACAATACCTGAATCGGTGAAGCTGCTATGAGAAGTCCTGCAACTCCACCCAAGAGACGACCATCAGGACCAACCAGTGACACAGAGCCCTCCTGTTCGACTACGTTGGTCTCCATTCTTTATCTGAAATCGATCTTACGGAGAAACAAGGAATAATTAGCATTTCTAATTAATAAAATCTTCTATGGTGCACAGCGACAATGCATCTGCTCTCGTCGGGCCCCGCCTTCACGCCGCCGCCGTCGCCGATCCGCATCCCGGGAGGACGAGGAGATCGACGCCGGTATACTCTGTTGGGGGAAGCTGATCCGCGTGATCCTCCGCTCCGCCGATTCCTGCGCTGCCGCTGCCGCTGCGGAGGTCGCCGGCGAGCTCCCAGGGCGCCATTTCACCGGAGGGGATATTTGCAAAAGTAATTTTCAAAAAGACCCCTAATTAGGATCGCGATTAATAATCGCGATCCAAATCAGGGGGTTGTATGGAAATATTCAGATCGATATTTACTAATAACCCCCTAATTCGGATCGCGATTAATAATGGCGATCCGAATATTTGCAATAAGGACCCTAGTATTTTCATATACCCCCTGGGTGGATAGGAACTTTTGCAGCCGTGCGGAGGGGTTCAGTTCAGTCGAGAGTTCGAGCAGGGGAAGACGAGGAGCACGAGCCAAGCGAGGCGGCCATGGCGGAGCTCGCCGCGGACCAGCACGTCCGCTACATCGTCACCGTGGAGAAGGTAACGCACTCATCCACCTCGCCCTCTCGCCCCTGTCTCCTCGACTTCTCCGGCTCTTCCAACGGCAGCTCTTCTCGGCGCAGAAGGACTCTTTTGAGTCGCTGGTGATGGAGCACATCCGGCTCAACGGCGCCTACTGGGGCCTCACCACACTCGACCTCCTCCACAAGCTCCACGCCGTCGACGCCGCCGAGGTCGTCGACTGGATCATGTCCTGCTACCACCCGGAATCTGGTACTCCGCCTCCGCCAATCCTCCCCCCACCCCCCCCCCCCCCCCCACCCCCCTCCCTGGTGATTGGATTGTGTAGAGGTAGTTAATTGATTTGTACGCATGCGATCCTTTGGATGTGTGGGGCGGTGCAGGTGGATTTGGAGGGAACGTGGGGCACGACCCGCATGTCCTCTACACGCTAAGCGCCGTGCAGGTTCTCTGCCTCTTCGATCGGCTCGATGTCCTTGACATCGACAAGGTTGCCGATTGTATCCTTTTTCCATATCTTGAATTGGTTCACACTGTTGGAGCATCTTTGTAAACTTGAGGTTACCAATGCCTTACTGAGAAAAGCGAATCCTGCAACCCTAGTTTATTAAGCTGACTGAACTTGAGATCCAGTTTCTTTTCCTTATCTACATCATGTCAGATGTTGCTGGACTGCAAAATGAGGATGGATCATTTTCTGGTGATATCTGGGGTGAAGTCGACACTAGGTAAAAACAGTTCAAATGATCGTTTTGAGTCCCCACTTTCATGTTTGAGTAAATGACATGCGAACTACAACAGCTTGTACGGGGTGCAACTAGGTCATACTTCTTGTAAAGTGCTCAAACAGGTCACAGATTATGTTTAAATGGTGCATTCGAGGTCAAAAGTGGACTGCATGGCTGCGTCGCCTTGACGTGGCATCCATGTCACCTCCAGTGTAGACGGTTGTTTGCAAAAACACCCCTTACCTCCAGCCTGTTTGCTTGTTTTTTTTGCAAGATGCACGGTTGTTTTCTTTTTTATTTCCATGGTCGCCTGCAAGTTTACAGCCTTTCTACATTAAGGTGAGATATACGAAGTGAGAAAAGCAGGCACATCATTCGTAGCATCAGGTTCCATAAATCATAACTGAAATGCAAAATAATAAGTATGTTTATGTCCACCTAAGAAAAACAGAAACCATTGTCGTGTTCAATTTTTCTTAAACGAAATCCTCACTGGATAAATAAGACCACTACTTTACATTTTTCTTTTTTGGTGCTGCCTTCTTCTTCCTCATTGTTGCCCTTCCCTCTCTTATTGCTGTCGTCCTAGGAGGTTGCAGACCATCTCTCCTAAGCATAGCAATGAAAGCACATTCTGGCAATTTTGGAGCTGGTAGTCCGTCTCGATCTTTTTGGCTATTGGCAGCCTGACAAAAAGAAATATCACTAAAAGACTATATTTATATAGGTACCATGGAAAAGTTCACCATAGCAAGGATAGCTTATTTTCATACCTCGTTCATGAATGTCTGCATGACAGAGGTGCTTTGTTGGCTACAGTTAGAAGGTTGAATATCCTAAAATTTAGAGGACAAATAGTTGAAGGTAGATCATTACAAAAAAATTACTTGTTCAAAACAACAATTCTACTCCACCTGAGTGATCGTGGAACTGCCTTGTTGGCTAGTACTCATTGTAAGCTTGAAGGAAGTTTCCTACAATTTCTTAAACAATTGAAAAGTGGGCATTCCACAATAATAACTTGTATTGGATAATGATGCTGTACTCCACCTTAGATGTCTGGTTCTTCTCCATGTGGAGATTCCCTGGACCTCTTTGCTGGTAGTTTCTCACCATTTAGGTCAGCCTTTCTCTTCTTACAGCCTCTTTTATTGTGGTTTACATCTCCACAATATGTGCAATGGATTCTGGTTCTTGGAGTATTAATGGCAACCCTATTCTTGATGCTATATTGTTTTATTGCATTATGTACTTCCTGGACTGACCCAAATATCATGCCAACACTAAACTGGGGTGATTCCATGTCTACAGGCTGAAAATTCTTAAATTTAATCTTAATATTATTGTCTTCATCTTCTGAAGATTCAGGTAAATCAAGCCCTTCATCTCCAAAGGAAGCGTCGTCTAAGCTCATGTCTTCCAACACCACACTCTTTCCTTTGCTGGCAGCAATATCACCAAAACCATCATTGATTTCTTTTCCAGGCAGCAACCAATACAACTTAGTTTTTACTGTTTTCTGATGCCCCAGCTCCTCGATAAAATCATCAATCCATAGTAATGACCATGAATATGATTCACAGTGGTCAAACCAATTAATCTTTTCATCAAGATACATCATATTGGTTCCAGATCCGCAGAAAAAACCACCATGATGCATCTCAACGATGAATTCATCATTGTCAGGTCCTGCATGATTTGTAATATAAGATGACAAATCTCTGAACTTATGCTCTGTCAATTAAATCTATAAACTCTATAAAAGTGAGGAGGAGGCAGAGACCCTGCAGCTCGACGCGCAGGTGCCATCTGTGGCCGGCGCTGTGGATGACGTGCAGCTGTATTCTCCCTAGATCACTGGCTCCTGTTTCTACATCTGGGATGATACGCTGATGGTTTGTTACGCGATCTCCTCGAGGGTGTTGGGAGTCGTTCCTGCACCCACCGAAACTGTCACTGCTGTGGGGATCAAGAGGAAGGAAACAAATGGGCATGTGATTAATCGGAGATAAGGGATGTTTTTGCAAAATCCATCCATGCTGGAGGTGATGTGAATGCCATGTCAGCATGGTCCAGTCAAAAAAGTCCCCTTTTGATCTCGAATAAACCACTTAAACAAAATCTGTGACCTGTTTGAGCACATTACAAGAAGTATGTCCTAATTGCACCCACCGTACAAGTTGTTGCACTGGGCATGTCATTTACTCTTTGTGTTTCCAACATAACAATCCATAGCTAGTAATTCAAATTTAATGTTTTTTCTATATCTGTAGGTTCTCGTATATTGCCCTATGTACCTTATCACTACTGCATCGTCTGCATAAAATTAATATGCAAAAGGCTGTAGATTTTGTTGTTAGCTGTAAGAATTTGGATGGTGGATTTGGAGCTATGCCAGGAGGGGAGTCACATACTGGGCAAAGTATGTCTTACTTTGACTTCACTGGAAACTCTACTTTATGGTATTTCTGAGCGCACCTGTAATTTGTCATAAGTGAGCAAAGTATGTGTTTCTGGAGGATGCCTTATCAAAGAAGAAGAATGGGAGAACTGGCTATGGAGTGCAGTAGACTATCTTCAAATGAATATTACTAAAATTCTGCACATATAATCTAGCTCTACTATTGTTGCATTACAACTTCCTCTTTTATTGGTGGCATTTTAATTGACCTGTTGTATCATCACCCTAATGTTAGCTGTCATTGCCTGAAATTAGCTTTGCTGGATGTCATTATTTCCAAACTCATGTATTTTCTAAAAGCTATCGCTTTTATATTACCTGAACCCATGTGCAGTATTTTGTTGTGTTAGCGCTCTTGCAATCACTGGGTCTCTACATCACATTGATAGAGATCTCCTTGGATGGTGGCTTTGTGAGCGCCAGTGTAAAGACGGAGGACTTAATGGGCAAGCTGAGAAACTAGCTGATGTGAGTTTTATTTTGTATATCATAAGTGATGTGTGTATGTTTTGCATTCGTCACTGTACCTTGCCACTATGGATTTAATTTGACTGTTAAAAATTCTCAAGGTTTGTTACTCCTGGTGGGTGTTATCAAGCTTGATCATGATTGATAGAGTGCATTGGATTGACTAGGAAAAGCTTACAAAATTCATACTAAACTGTCAGGTATGAGGTAACTGTTTATTATTCCCATCACTGCTATTTGGATAATCATACGTCCCTTGACCCATAAGTATCGGTTCCAACTCTTCTCATTGGTGTTGATTGTCAGGATAAAGAGAATGGTGGCATTTCAGATAGACCAGATAATGCATTAGATATCTATCACACATACTTTGGAGTTGCAGGTGCTTATTTTCTTTCCATACTGTGGTATTTCAACATACGTAAGGATCTTGTATATGGCACGTGAATGAATTAGAATTATAAACTCTGTGCTTAACCAGTTAACCACTCTTGCAAGCAGGGCTTTCATTGATGGAGTACCCTGGAGTGAAGCCTATGGATCCTGCCTATGCGTTGCCATTGGATGTTGTCAATCAGATTTTCTTGAGAAAATAGAACATTACATGTATGAGATTTGCTCCACAGATGATGTCGGCTAATGTGGATGCTTCTCTATAGAATCACTGTAGTTAGGTTTGGAAGGAAAGTTGCTGAGGTGTAGAATATATCATGAAAGTAATACTTCAACTTTTTGAGCGTCGACAACACATTTGGACTGAAGTTGTACTGTTTAACACAGCGGCAAACACTGGTTGTTCTTCACTGTCTCCAATTGTGCTTAGTTAATGTTATTCTGGCAGTTGCCACTTGCTTTGTTGAATATATCATGAAAGATTTCTTTTGCTAATTGATCTGATTCATGTGCGTGGTGACATTGTGTTCGATGATACATAAAACAGATCTGACAAATCGGGTCATTGAGCTGCATACTTAAAAAGAAAATAAATCGGCTATTTGATCCCCCCCCCCCCCCCCCCCCCCCGCCCCCCCGCCTCTCTTTTTACATATGAAAGTAAAGGATAGCCACGCCATTTAGTACACAATAGCGCGGCCACACTGAGCCATTAAGAGGACGGCATACCATCAAGGAAGCCAAATTTTCAACACAAAATGCTGAAATTCGATAGGTCTAAACATATCTGGGCATAATCCTTGGTTTCAAATGTTGTCAAGAGCAAAAATAGTTAAGCGCAAACAACAAATTCATAGAAGGATCTTCCAGCCCAAATCAATTTGAATTGGTAGGATATAGGACTTAATAACATTTGATTGAACATAGAACTAAATAACATTTGATAACACTGCAAAGGATCACATGGACAAAGCTCAATACATCATCTCTAGATGACAACAGACAGCTACCTAGCACATGAATTCAGGGTGAAACCTACAATAGAGCTACAAACTTCTGGCTACAGTACTCTCACTACTCAAGCTCCGAATTACACTACATATAAGCTAGTCAGAGAACGAGCACTATTGAAGCGCAAATTGCTACTTCCTCCTGGAAGGCAGTTCGCCAATCGTAGATCTGAGCCTGCCTGGATTTGGTCAAGGATCAGAGCTCATTTCCAGGGCATGCTGGACATGATTGGTTGTTGATTACTGTTGCTAGCAGCCATGCCTTGATGCAGTGGTGGTGGGCTTCCAGCCCCACCAGATGATTCACTCAATGTGCCTCTTGAAGGGGGGCTGTTGGGTCCCATAGAGGTGGTCGGGGCGACCTTCAGTGGTGCTGATACAGGGTCTGAAGGAGCATGCTGTTTTGGCTCTTTTTTGCCTTCGGAACTGAAGCTTCCCAATACTATCTGCAGATAACACATGCAATACTGATAATTAGTGTCATTTTCTTGAGTGTATAACAGACAATTAAGGCAATAGAAATTATGCAGTGAGTTCGAACTTCTCATAGGATATCAACCCCAATTTGAAACACAACTTCATTTGTAAACCAGAGATAAAGTAAGAAAATTTCAATGATGATGTATTGTTTCCAATAGCCACTGCAAGGGAGAAAAACAATACCTGAATTGGTGAAGCTGCTATGAGAAGTCCTGCAACTCCACCACCCAAGAGACGACCATCAGGACCCGCCAGTGACACACTGAGCCCTCCTGTTCGACTACGCTGGCCTCCATTCTCTATCAGGAGGAATGACCCTGACAGTGATAGTATCTCAAATCGACCCTATGTAAAAAAAGGGAATTATTAGCATTTGTAATTAAAATCTTCTATGCTGCACAGTGACAATGCATCTGTAAGTAGACAGGAAGTTTACACATCTCATGATCCAATCATAATATATGGAAACTTAGCAAATAAGAGCTTAGGAAAATATTCCTATTTTACAGAAAAGTATCTCTATTAGCTTCGACTGGCTATAGAACAAACCTCGTATGTTACAGTTCCACCTGAAGTAGCAGTCTGGCGAAGCGTTACATTTGATATGGCACCATTTGCTGAAAGAACGCAAACCGCACGTGTCCCATGCTGAGAAAATGACATAATCTTCGATGAAACGTCCTAAAAAGAAGAGTGGAAGTATTGATTCGTTAAATTTCAGAAAACTCTCTTGATAAATGATCCTGGAACCTTGAGCTTTGCTTTAATGAACAGCCAGAAGTTCAGAACTTAACACCTTATCACTTTCCGAAATAAAGATGCTATGCAAGTACCATTAATTATCAAAGCTACAGCAACATAAATTATTTGACATCAAAGACTATATAAAAGAAGGTTATCAGCATGAAGGTAGAATGGCAATGCCATGAAGCAGGTAAGCAGAGACAGTCATATGCACAAGCCAGAATTAGGAGGACAAAACTTGGAAATGTTCCAAATTATCAAGAGGAGAAAAATAATCAGTTACCTCTTACCACAGTAGGAAATACCAAAATGGTAGTTTATGTAAACTCATAATTGTCATCAGCGCCACATGGTAGAAGGAATACATCTAAACATAATGTGATAGCTCAGCTCTACTTAGTGCTACAAGTTACATGTCTAGATGAACAATTTGGCAATTCAACTTATTATAGAAATGACAAACCATACTTCCTTTTTTTCCTTTTGCAAAAAGGTTGCACATTGGGAACACTATATATAGAAAAGTAGTGCCAAAAAAAGGAAAGTCCGAAATAAAGTGAGCATGTGCAAAGAATCCAGAAAAAATATACGAGAACATATTCTGAGAATAAAACAAGAATAAACAATTGACAAGTTCAAATGCAATACCTCCCCAGCTTGAACTGTAATAACATGAGGAGTAAATCCAACTCCTGTTGACCCTGCAAGATGACTTTATATAAGGTCTAGTTACGTTAATCACCAAGCAAAAAGGAAATCGATGTATTAATTTATTTTTAGCTTAGCATAATTTAGAATAAACAGCACGTGTATTTCCCAATTCAGCTGAGAAATAACCAAATGTCACACATGCTTAATCGTACACTGGAATAATTGAAAAGAAATAAGGTCATCCAGAATTTATAGTTTTGTGTAGTGAATTGATAAAAGCCAGCAAGGTAATTCTCTTAGTACATCCTCCATTTGTAACTCTTACTATGAAGCACATCCATCCTCTAAAGCAACGCAATCAGCACTTGAACCAATTAGAAGAAAATTTTATTCTGATATTACATTCTATGATGAAACTACCCATAAGGAAAATGTGAACAGATTTTTCTTCAGTGCCTACTAATCTTGAGCGTGAAAACATACCAAAACAATAAGAAAAATAAAATGATAGAAGTAGAAATTTTACCAAGAGCATCCATGCGCGGCTTGTTGGTAGAACCCTTGGGCCGGCCCCGCTTCTTCACTCCGTCCAGTGACACCCCCGACACGGAGTTCGCCGGATTCAGCCCCGCCAGTGAGAAAGGCCCGGAAGAACCCTGCCCCATCGCCGGCGACCCTGTAGCCGCCGATGCAGGCACTAATGCCAGCGACATGGACCCGTCGGATCCGTACTTCCTTGGCCGCCCGCGCTTCTTCTTGGCCACTGGCTCACCCATGCCCGGCAACGCGATGGCGCCATTGCCTCCAGTGACCGCCGCAGTGGACATGCTAGGCCCGTGGACCCCGACCTGCGGCTGGTAAGACGGCGGCGCTGCCGAGGTCACCGGGGCGAACACAGGGGTGCCGTCTGCGGTATGCGCCATGCGCACGCTCTGCATGGCCGCGGACGCCGGCTGCGCTGGCGGGCTCTTGGGCATGCCAAACAGATCCCTGCCCGCCATCAGCCCTTGCTCGGACCTCACCTCCATGGCGGCGGAGCACTCGTTTCTTGGACTAGAACTGAAAGCTGCAATCTTTAGTCACCGGCGCGAGCTCACGAGCGCTGAGGTCAGGACTACGGATTGTGAATTGTGAACCTGTAAAAAAACCATAAAACCCTTTCAGTGCTCAAGTACAAGATCTTTCTCGCGACGAACACGCAGTTTTACCACAGAACGAAATTTCTTGTAGAAAAGGAAGATGAAAATAGGTAGAAAAGAAAAGGAAAATAAATTACTGGCAAAAATGGGAGATAAAAATAGGCGAAGGAAATGGTAAATGGTCCAAGAAAAGGTAGGTTTAAGCGCCAAATTTGGGTCAGGATTTAGCCAACAAAGCACAGAAGCTGCAGATCCCCATTTTTGCCCGGACTTCGCAGGCGAAAAACCCAACAAATCACCAGAATTTCGGACCCGGCGGTTCCAAAAGAAGGAAAATATCTGAGCTGAAAAGAGATTAGGAAAAACAAGAAGCTACCGCAGTTCCAGACTGGAAAGCTCATGAGGTAGGAGAAGACATCACAGGGTCACACTACCACCACACAGGGAGATGAACAGATTAGGGAGATTTCAGCTAACCTAGGACGCATGGTTTCCCGCTAATAGCCTCCGATTTATCTATCCTTTTCCCTCTTTTCTTCTTGACCTCTCTAGTTCACACGGGCTCCTTCGTTTTCGCAATTAACAAAAATGTTTTTTCGGGGAAAAAAGGAAAATAGGCAGCCGGTAAGTAAAGCACGCCGAAATTGCCTCGGGAGAATTTATATAATTGCCGTAGCAGATAAGAAGGGGAACCGGAGTAGATGGATCACGGATGCGGCGGTCTACCCCGTTTGACCCCAGCACTTGTGCAATTTACTTTGAGATCCCCCTCAAGCTCAAGTGATTTTCTGTGCTTTTTATGCCTGTTTCGCTTACTCTGTGGCCCCTGAACCACAAGCTATTTCACCAATCATTTTTCCCTGCAAGGAACCAATTGGCATTCAAAGACTAGAACAACATGTCTGCCTTTGGACTAATTGCTGCAAAATCTTGCAACTTGCTGTCTCCTTCTTGGTTGTGAAATGAGCAATTTATATAGAGTTTTAGATTCGAGTAGCTTTTTTAGTAGTTCGTCCATAAAAACAGGTGTGTTAAAACTTGCAATTATTCTTGTGCTGAATTTTGAGTACCGAAAATTGTCAACGATAGAAGTATGCATTTTCTTCCTATAAGAAGTATTGCATCTCAGCTTTTGGCTGGTTAAATTGAACTATTTTGAAGTACTCGCGCTTCATGAAATCCGGTGCGGCACTGCAAGTTAGTATTCATTTCGTGCGAAATGCTAAGTACCGAGAACTAGCAAGAACTATCACTATCTTCAAATCTCTAGAACTTAATTTGTCCTTGATCCTTCACAGCTAAAGATCAAGCACATACTAATAAGAAACACTTGGTTATACTAAATCACGAAAAAACGGTGTTTTGATGAAGAGGAATACTTCACATTAGTTCTGACTTTTTTACTGCAAGAGTGTACTGTTGCGCTATGCCATGGGACCAGGGCCTTTGCTCTGTGCGTGGTCGTACAATAGTTGGACGTCCGGCCATATGCATGGCAACATTCCTTGCAAACAAGGCATTGATTTGTGTGTTCGTACCTTAAAACTTTTGTGTTACTTACCTCGTTTGTTAACCGTGTGTGGTTGTTTCTCTTTCTTGTTTTCTTGGCTTTAGTGCTTAGATGCTCATTGTTACTTTAGCCAACAACTAGTTCCAAATTGCAAAGCTGTCAAATAAACATGACCACGTAAGGCCATTTGGCCAGCATTTGTGTGCAAATCGATTGTCATGAAAATGGAGGTTTGGTTTGGTTCGAGTTTGATAGCTCTGTCCACGTAGAATAACTTGGGGGCATCAATCCAAAAAGAAGCATTATTGGTGACGGTTTGCGTCAAGGCATACTAGCTTGGATTGCCAATTTGGCACTCCATTAGAGATTCCTCCGTGAAAAAGATCTATGAGGAGACAAGTGAAAAAGATGTACTCCATTTTGTCCCCTTGGAATGCCAAGACGAAGAAAAAATATTGGAGAACAAATATCATGATCCGAATAACCTCATAACTTCTACATCCAATAAAAGTATAAATCCCTAAAATTCTTAGATTCAGAAAAAAGATTCTCGTGCACTAAATACGTTTATACACTAAAATTGAACCCCCCCCCCAAAAAAAAGACCACAAAAACCCGGAAGACGAAGGACAAAAAAGAAAAAAAACAGAGATCTATTGCTAGAATGCTAGTAGTATATTTCTACGTGAACAATGAATGAATATGAACTCATTCAACACCGATCCATAAGGAGACAGGAACATGTCCAAGCAGGGGGACACGTCGGCCAGGAACATGCGCCCTGCTTTGCTCACGACGGAACAGCCGGTGAACAGGTGTACCAGGAAAACAATTTGATACTACCTGCATGCCTCCAAATTTCCTGACGGGCGCGCCATTTATTCTACGCATATCCTGTCGCCCCCGACTTTTTCAGCGTGACACTATTCTACAGAGCTAATCCCAAGTGGTTTGCCGAGCTGCCTGCCTGCCTGTCCATCAGCAAAGCTTATCCTAAATTGACAAAAAATGATTTAAAATAAAAAAAGATTAAGAAAAAGAAAAAAAAGAAAAGATAGGGAGAGCTGTTGGCGGGTAGGAATGGCGGCCAGCGACTTCCCGCCACATCGCTCTCTGTTTCGGAATCTTTCGCTGTTCCTGAGCAGCGGCTCATTGACGCACGCGCCGCGCTGCTGGTGCTTCAGGTTCAGAGAATTGGGCTGCTAGTGGGGGAAGGTGCAGAGCACATAGATTTTCTTGGCGGGTTCAGACATGTGCAGACGAATCTTTTGAAATGTTTGCAGGTGTAAATTCGAATTCGGCAGGCTCCCTTAAGCATGGTGGCTCTACTGATCTAGACCATGTAATAAGTCTTTGGTCGTAGCCATGCTAGTTGCTCAGGTCAAAAAGATCAGGAGCTAAGGGTTATCAGTTTCATTTTGTCAGGAAGGACAGGAATTTCTTGGGAGAGTATGTATGATGAATTTGAACCCGAAGTCGGCGTGGGACCGTTTTGAATTGGTAGGTAGGGAGAAAAACATGTCCTTGCGAATGATTAGTCCGGATTGCAGATGTGTTTGAATTTGCATTTTGGAAGTGTGTGTCAAGAAAGTAGCATAAACTTTTCAACCAAGTTAGAATGATAGGATCTGAAGACGAATTGGTGCCAGAAAGAACACAGGTGATGTGTGCTGTTGTTGACTGTGCAGGTATCTCTCTTTTCTCAAAGGAACATAGCTTTGGTGATCCTGAATTCCTGATCCTAGATAATGTCTAACAAAAGGAAAAAAAAAAGGTGCACCAAGGGTGAGGAAACAGTAATCCGGCAGATATTTAAAAAGGAAAAAGTCCGGTTTACACCCTCGAACCATCACAAAAGTCCGATTTTCAACCTTCACTATAAAACCGGATAACATAAGTCATCCAACTATCGAAACCGTACAAATTTAGTCTTTTGGGTGGTTTCAAAGGTGGTTTTTCACTTTGTGAAAATTAAAAATATACAATTTTAAACTAAAAAATTCATAAATAATTCATTTTAAATAAAAAATACAAAATGGGGTACTAAAAGTTTTCTAAAAATGTAACTTATCTATTGACACTCTACTTGTCAATTATTCGGATCCAATTTTTTTATTTTTATAGTATTTGGTTGCTTGTAGTTATGCCTATTTTTTAATAAATAAATTTCAAATAGAGCAATAATAGATAGGTTACAGTTTCAGAAAAAATTTGATACTAGTTTCATATTTTTCTAATTTAAAATGGATTAGTTTTGATTTTTTAGATCTAATTAGATTTTTTTTAAAAAAATACAAACCACCTTTGAAACCATCCAAAGGACCAAATTTGTACGATTTCGATAGTTGGATGGCCTATGTTACCCGGTTTTATAGTTGAAGGTTGAAAATCGGATTTTTGTGATAGTTCAAGGGTGTAAAGCGGACTTTTCCCATTTAACAATAAAAAAATATAAAAAAAATAAAAATCAAACTGTCAAGTCATAAGTGTCTGCTCAAGTAGCAAAAAAGTAGTCTTGGCAGATCATAATTGAGGAAAAATAAAAACTAAAAGAATGATTATTGACTAAAGGAAAAGAGAACCCTGTGCCCCATCGGAATGATCAAATGGGCTTCACCTTTCGCACAAAGTCATTCTAACATCATAGCCTTTGGACCCCTGTGACCTGAAACTCTCTTTGGCGTAGCCATAGCCCCGAAGCCTCTCCTCACCTCACAATGTCCAGCGCACGAAGGAACAGCCATTTCGGCAAAGAATTGATTGCTCATTTCTGAAACCAACCGTTTCTTCCAATAGTATTTACTTCGCTCATTTTTTTTAAAAAAAAGATGCAGTTTGAGTCAATTTCTGAACGGCATAACTAAGCAACTAAAAACGGCAGGACGTCATTCTTTTATTTTTTAAAAAAGAGAAAACATTCTAATGAATTCCCATATATTTCACCGGAAAAATAATGATACTCTATTCAAAAATTAACAAATGCATTTCTACTTTTGGGCCTAAACATTTTGGGCTAGGCCGTACTGGAGGCTGCCCATCCCAACTTTAAGCCCGGTCCAGCGTTTAGTCCTTACAAGGCGCCAACCCTTTTGTAACTAGGCCCAGCGGTGAACCGGCCTCTCATCTCAACGAAACCTGGTCACTGATTAGACCATGCTGGAGGGCAATAAACTCTTACGCGAGAGGAAATTAATCCTGAGCGGAAGCACGTCTATTCATCGCACGTGGGACTAGCCACTGTATCATCGTACATATCCACTAGAGATAATAATATTTTAAAATAAAATAAAATATTCTAAACTAAGATAAAAATGTTTTGAAATATTGTTATCTCTGATCTTTTATTTTGTTCTGAAATATTTTATTTTATTCTGAAATATTATTATCTCCAACGGATATGTGCGATGATATGGCGACTGATCGTAGAACACACATTTGTTTACAGGAAGAATGATCAAGCCATCAAGGCTTGTCCCGGTGCCCGCTGCCTTCGGAAGCTGCCGTGGCATTGGCGCGCCAGGGGAAAAAAAAAAAGAATTTGCCACGGCGCCGGTCCGGCCGCTGCTTCCGGCGGGCCGCCGGCCAACGTGGTAGAGACTCCGTTCGTTCGTTATTGCCTTTGATGTCCAACGTCACCCTCACCGCGACATCATCTGTCTCTGCAATCTGCACCCATGTGTTGAACAGGAACAGGGGCGTGAGGCCCCTGGTCGCGCACGCGCGGGGTCGGCGGCGCGCCCGGCGAGAGGGAGAGCAGGGACGGAGGCTAGCCGTGGTCATACGGCCGCGACTCTCTCTCTCTCTCCGGCGAGGCTAAGGAATTCGGCGACGCAGAGGAGCGGACGTCTCTCTCGGCAGGGCTTCTTTCGTGGGCACGCCACGCCTGCCATGTCGGCCGTCCCGCACTCCCGCCGCGCCCAGCACCTCGTCGCGGTCGGCCCCTTCGCCTCCGGCCATCACAGTTCCCACTACCACCAGGCGCACGAGCGCGGTGGCGGCTAGATGCAAGATGTCGAGGCTCTCCGAGGTGCTCGTGACGAAGAGAATGGGACTCTGGAAGCTAGGGACGGCATGAATTCGGCGGCGCGCCGTGGCTCAGGGCGGACGGTATTTCAAATACCGTCCACCCGGTCGGTATCTGAAATACCGTCCGCCCCGGGCACCTATCAGCCGTCCAATCGGGATTCTGCGGTCCAGATCGGCGCATCGCGGGAGGGTCTTCGTCTCCCACGTCAGGCGGGCGGCAGCCAAAGGCTCTCTGCTGGGCGCTGGCTGAGGACTTGCTCGATTCGGCGGCGACGGCAGCCGACCACGGCGCGAGCGCGACCGGACGTGGTCGACTGGTCGTGGCCGCTCGGCCCTCCGGCGAGGGTTCTGTCCTGGTGCCGCACGCACTGGATGCGCCGCCCGGACAGGAGGCGAGCGGAAGCTGCTCGGTCGTGACTGGCATCGGCGCGCCAGGCGAGACCTCAGGCACCGAACTTGCTTGCTTGGCGCGGCGCGATGACGGCGATCCTGCCAGCCAGGGAGTGCCGCGGGGACGAGCGCGGCGACGACGCATTCGATCCCCGCCGTACTGGCCGCCGAACCAATCGCAGGCGCGTGGGCGTTCGGCCGTCCACTCCGTCCTCGTCATGGTCAGAACCTCGGACCATGGATGAATGGCGTGATCCGCGGCGCGCTACGGCGGCGGCAGAAGCAGCCGGAGGCCATGGCGGCCGGCCACCTCAGAAGCAGGTCGGTCGGTCGTGGAGCATTGGTCACTTCGCCGTCGTGGGAGGACTCTTTCCATGGCGTCTGTTTCCTGCGCGGTTTGGATTGTTCGACGAGTCCGTTTCCATGCGTGCTGAGGAAAAACCTATTTGCATCGTCGTAACCGCTACCAATCATAGCAGGTCGATCGAGTTCCTTCTCTTCGTTTCGAGCAGGTTCTTCTTGCTCTCCGTGCTAAGCACACGAGACCAAATCGGCCGGGGAATAAACTGAGGCCGCTAGTTTCAGATCATCCTTCTTGTTCCGGAGGTCCACCGGTCGGGATCGACTCGCTCCAGATGGCCGCCTCCCGCTTCGTGTTCCAGAGACTCTTCTTCCACAAGATTAAAAGAAATTCCATCACAAGTTCTCATCCTGATTTCTGATCCTGCCTAATGCAGGCTACAAGGTACTTCAACACATTCCCATGCTCCCATGCTGCTACTCAAACAAACTGCTCAACAACTAGCATGCATGCCCTCAAGTATCATCAATCGCCTGAAGTTTGCATGTGTGGATTCCTCCAGAGGAGCAAAGGGATCTTTTTCGTCCACTGCATACAAGCGGCACGAAATTTCCAGGAATGCTAAAATGGCAGCATGGGCAACTGAATGGGGTGCTAAATCGTCTGCTTGGCAAGCTCGATGGGCAGCTTGGGAATCTGAGATAAAAACGCAAGTACTACTGTTCAGTTTTTGTTGATATTCGTTGGATGACTGGCTCCATCAGAATGAACCATGCTTGCCTTTTCTTTTTTTGAAGAATGTTGTTTTCTGCTTCTTATGTGTGCTAGGTTGAATGAACTTGAGCTCATTGCCAATGCCAACAAGGCAGCTCAGTTGTTATCCTTCTTTTTGTCAGCTTAGTATAAGCTGAAACTGAAATACGGAGGACTCAGCGTGTCAGGGTGAAGTTCAGCTCCGTTCACCGGCATCGCAAATCGCAATGTCCGGCAAGCTCCGAGTGGTTTTGCGCCCACGTCGCAGTGGCCACGTGTCGGCATAGTCTTACTGACTGGTGCCTTAAGACACAAACATTTCAGCTGCGATGATCTCTTGAAAAGCGCCCAAACTGTTTAATTTTCTTCCAAATTTCTTCCAAATTCCAGTTTTGTTTTGCTTCACTGAATCAGAAATTTACTGGTAGGGACTAGGTGAGCAGCAAGGACATCGTCTCTACCGTCGCCATCACGAATTCACGACCCGAAGCTGCGCCTCTGGTCCACTCCTGTTAGTGTTAGCCTGGCCAGGCGACCAGCCAACCACAAGCGCCCGGCGGCCCGTCGCCATACATACGGCGGCCGAAACAAAATATCCCAGGAAACAGCGCGCGAGCCACCACCAATCTTGTACCCGAGGACGCGCGGCGTGCGCCATGGCCGCCGTCACCAGTAGCACCGCTTCCCTCTGCCCGGCCGCCGGCCTCCCTTCCTCGTCGTCACCGTCGTCGTCGTTCAGGCGCAAGTCCAGCAGCAGCAGCAACCACGGGAGGAGGCTGCAGACGGCAATAGCATGCCACTGCCGCCCTGCTCGGTCCACAACTCTACTTGAAGGAGGGGTGGGCCGGAGGGAGGCCGTGTTCGGCATCCTCCTCTCCGCCGTGGCCGCGCCGGCGCTCGCTCCGGCGGGTGCTCCGGCGGACGAGGGCACCGGTACGGCAGGCTCTATGCTCTCGCGGTCTTGCCCCCCGCCTGCGGTCTGCAAATGTGTTCTTGTTCGTTCATGCGTTCCGGCGAAACGATGCTTGTTTCTTCAGTCTTGTCCGCTGATCAGAGTTGCAGGAGGGCTTCACCACGTACGAGGATGAGGCCAACAAGTTCAGCATTGCGGTTCCACAAGGTGATTCTTCTTCAGATTTCATTCTATACAAGGAACGAACATGCAGGCTAAAATCAGGCGGTCACTGAAGGGGAAAAAAAAACACCAGCAGTCAGAATCAGGTGACAAACAGTTTGAAGGATTCTGCGATTATTATTGTTGTGCAGGATGGCTGATCGGCGCGGGCGAGTCCAGCGGCATCAAGTCCATCACGGCGTTCTACCCCGAGCAGGCCGCCGACTCCAACGGTACGCCTCCTCCTTCTTCTTCCACCTTGTGTCAGCAGTGAGCACCTGCTATCAGTGTCGTTGTGAGCTCTGCCGCTCTCTCAGTCAGCGTCGCCATCACCGGGATCGGGCCGGACTTCACCAGCCTCAAGTCCTTCGGCGACGTCGACGCCTTCGCCGAGGGCCTGGTACGCGCTCGGGGGCGAGCCTGCTCGAGTCTGAACACACCTGGATGCTTTCGCTACCGAGTCGTGCTCTGAGTGCTGATGGCCATTCATCTCCGTTGTGAGCAGGTGAACGGCCTGGACAGGAGCTGGCAGAGGCCGCCGGGGCTCGCCGCGAAGCTCATCGATTCCAAGGCTGCGAACGGTTAGTAGTTCAGCCTCAGCTCATCGCCCTCTTCAGAGTTCAGAGCCGCGTGCACATCAGTGGCTCAGTCACAATGTATCGCGTCACCCCTGATCCCTGAACGTCTGAACCTCGGCGGCGCACGGTGCAGGTCTGTACTACGTGGAGTACACGCTGCAGAACCCCGGCGAGCGGCGGCGGCACATCCTCTCGGCCATCGGGATGGCGTTCAACGGCTGGTACAACCGCCTCTACACGGTGACAGGCCAGGTGAGGCGGCCATCACCTGCTAGGCTCGACCAAGCGCTTCCGCGCGCATCTGAAATCACTTGATAAGCTTAGTAGTAACCCCTCCACGCGTCTGTCCTGTTTCAGTACATCGACGACGAGGAGTCGGAGAAGTACAGGGCCCAGATACAGAAGGTGAGGTCCCGCACCAATTCTATCCTTCTTCTTCCACTGATGAGAGCTGAAATGTGGGTTCTGCTTTCTTCGCCCGTTTCGCAGGCTGTTCGATCGTTCAGGTTGACATGAGAGGGCTTCGCTCTGTGTAGCATTCAGAGGTATGCAGAGAAGAGATCAAGAGAAGGTGGATGGATTGATGGAACCCAAGTTCAGTAACGAAACTCTTGTGCTTGTAAATCGACCAACATGTATGCGGCGTTCCTTAGGAGATGCGATACTCATTTCTCAAACACTGTAAAAAATGAGTGATCATGTCTTTCAGAGGTGTAACAAGTAACTCTTCTTTCTTTCTTTCTTTCTTTTTTTTTTAGAGATCAAACAAACAGACTGAAATGATACGGCCTTTCCACCTTCCCACGGCCCATAGGCTTTTCATGCACCAATCATTACGAACTTGAGCTGCAGCTTCATTAGACCTGCTTTTCAGTTCGGCCCATAACTCGTGTGAAAGGAAAACCGGCCCACACCTCCGCCGACCTTGGCTTCCCCCCAAAAGCGTACAGGATTCGAAATTCGAAATCCCAAGGAGCCGTTGGAGCGCCTCCTCGGCGGCGTCCTCCCCTCAAACGGCTCTCTCCTTCCCCCCGCTCCCTCCCGCATACAAATGCTCCCCCAATTCCAACCCCTAATCCACGCACTCCCCCACTCCAGATCCGCCCGCCACCGCCACCGCCACCGCCACCGCCAGCCCAAATCCACCGCGAGAGAGCGAGAGGACCGGACCCGCGCGATGGCGACGCTCCAGCACCAGCCGAAGCCGGCGGCGGCGCCGTCGACGACCACGGGAGGCGGGCTGCGCGCCATGGACCTGTACGAGAAGCTGGAGAAGGTGGGCGAGGGCACGTACGGGAAGGTGTACAAGGCCCGGGAGAAGGCGACGGGCCGGATCGTAGCGCTGAAGAAGACGCGCCTCCCCGAGGACGACGAGGGCGTGCCCCCCACCGCGCTGCGGGAGGTCTCGCTGCTGCGGATGCTGTCGCAGGACCCGCACGTGGTGCGCCTGCTCGACCTCAAGCAGGGCGTCAACAAGGAGGGCCAGACCATCCTCTACCTCGTCTTCGAGTACATGGACACCGACCTCAAGAAGTTCATCCGGGGCCACCGCGCCAACCACGAGAAGATCCCCGCGCTCACCGTCAAGGTAATCAACACCTTGCCCTCTCGTGTTTTCACCCCCCTTCCTCCAACCCCGTGCACGCGAGGTGTTTGTGCGAATGCGTTAGCCGTGGCTGATCCCGGTGGATGGTGATGCTGCGTGTTCCCAGATTCTGATGTACCAGCTGTGCAAGGGCGTGGCCTTCGTCCACGGCCGCGGGGTGCTGCACCGCGACCTCAAGCCGCACAACCTGCTCATGGACCGCAAGACCATGGCGCTCAAGATCGCCGACCTCGGCCTCAGCCGCGCTATCATCGTCCCTCTAAAGAAGTACACCCACGAGGTATGAACCCTTCTGGTCCCCATCAGCCGCATGGATGTTTCCGCTTGATCCCTGCTCTTTGGATCCGATTCCCACCGGTACCTGAAATTGTTGTGTCTGCAGATCCTGACGCTGTGGTACAGGGCACCCGAGGTTCTGCTTGGCGCCACGCACTACGCCACGCCTGTTGACATCTGGTCCGTGGGCTGCATATTTGGTACGATTCCGATGGACCCAGAGATGCTTTGTCCATAAGAACTGTTTGATTCAGAATTTACAGTGGCACATACGTGTCCTAATCTGGTGCTAAATTGCAGCTGAGTTGGTCACTAACAACCCACTATTCCCCGGGGACTCAGAGTTGCAGCAGCTCCTGCACATCTTCAAGTAATATACTCGTCAACCGTTCGTTGTTCCTGTGTTACATTCTTGGTGGGCGTCTGAATACTGACGATCATCCGTCTTGCTTTTCTGTATGCCAGGCTGCTTGGCACCCCGAATGAGCAGGTGTGGCCAGGCGTCGGCAAGCTGCCCAACTGGCACGAGTACCCGCAGTGGAAGCCCACGAAGCTGTCCACTCTTGTGCCCGGTCTCGACGAAGACGGCTACGACCTGCTTGGGGTGAGTACTGAACCATGAAATGCTGAGCGCGTTACGCTGTGGTGATTGCATTCTAACTTAACTTGGTTGCTGTCGCTGCAGAAAATGCTCGAGTACGAGCCGGCGAGGCGGATCTCTGCGAAGAAGGCCCTAGAGCACCCATACTTCAACGATGTGAACAAGGAGCAGTACTGAAGCGATGCGAGAAGCGGGAATAAGGAATCCTTAGAGAACCTTCGTGTGTGGGCATGAAGGTGTGTGTGGCTTGTATAACCTATTCTTGGCTTGGTTGATGTGTAACTTGATTGCCCTGAAGCAGTGCTTTTGCTTCCAGGACAGTAGTAGTAGTGGAGTATGTCTGTTTTCTAGTACCTGCTTTCCTGTGTGCCGTGCCATTCACTTTGCTTGTGATGGATAAACTCGGAAGGATTTCATCGTAAAGCAAACTCATATTGATCACGTATTTTGTTAAGAGCAAGCACTCGTGTTGACGAGTGGAAGGCCTGTAATCTTCTACCTGGTTTTGTGAAACTTTTCATGGTGGCCTGATCGTTTTGCTCGAGCTGTGTGGACACTGTTTGTGCAGCAGCTCGTTGTCCATCTTCGGGGAAGGCGCCGCAGGCAGGCTGCTGTCCCGTAAAGGGGAGAGGCGACGTGCCGAGTGGTATGTTTTGGTTTGTATCCATGGCGTGAAAAGAGGAGGGGAAAAAGACCAAGAAAATGATTGAGAATGAGACAGGGGCGCCAGCCTCACGGGAGCGCATGACCTCGTACTAAACCACGAATTAAGTGGGTATGGAGACCAGATCTACCTCACTTCCGAATGTTTTGTCAAAAATAAAATGAGCGTTCAAGGTCACGTGCATAGCTACTATAGCTACCATGTTCTGCGAAAGAACGGTGCTGATGCTGGCATGGAAGAACGGTGTTGATCGAAGGCTCTCTCTCTCTCTCTCTCTCTCTCTCTCGGTATGCGTTGCAAATGAGCAGAAGCTTCAGTATATGTGAAAGAGTGGTGGTTTGGGATCACCATGTGAAAGCTCTCATCGGAAAACCACGAAAAAAAGACCGATGTTCTGGAGTCTGGATCGTGAAACTGGTGGGCGATGGACCGTTCCTGACTAGAACACATTTTTTTTTATCCGCTCCTTTGTCACGAGGGGCGCGAACAAATTTCCTTTCCTTTTACTTTTTACTTTTTTTGAAACATAGTTTTTACCTTTTCAAGGGGATACAACGAGCACCGGGATGGTGAGGATTTAGGTCCCATCGTCTTGTCTCGTCGCGGCGATAGTACACTGACGTCGAGAGGCCTGCCGCCCTCCCGGTCCCCGGTCCCGTCCATTCCGTCCTCTTCCGTCAATGGATGGCCATGGAGCAGGCACGTTACTGCACCTTGCCTATCATCGAGCTGAACCCAATGGCGTTCAAGGGACTGTCAGGATAGCCGTGACTGATAGATCTGTGTCTGTGCGCGCGCGTCTCGTTTACGTGCGAGACTGACGGCCAACAACCACGCGCACATCAGAGTGATGTCTGATGCCGCGAGAGACCATACCTTGTCCAAGTGCAAGGCGACGTATCTGTGGGCTTATAATTAGCCACTCGATTCACGGGGGACTCAGTTGTACGAAAAGAAAGTTCAGAAACACCGGTGCATCGTCGAACTTAGCGTAAATCAGCTTGCAAAATTTTATGGATTGAAATCTGCTCATCTAATTCAAGTTTTCAATTTCGTATAGGTGCTCGTATATTTTTAAATTTATTCTAAAATTTAGTCAGCAGTATTTTTTCAGTGATAGGCGATGTGTCTCTCGACAACGATCTGGCAGTTCAATCTCTTGAATACGTTTATATGAATAGATTGTACGCGCGTATTTATGGTGAGAAATTTCTGCATACGAAAGATATCCTAATATTATGTTTCCGGTGCATGATCAATCGACCAGTGATCGCGCGCACTTAGCCATGCGTGTCACGTCCTGAGTGCACCACGTCTCGCCTGGGCACGGCCAGCTGTCGCCGGAACGGCGCGCTCCGGCTGCTCTCGCCGTCGGCCGTCGGCCCAGGGCGGCGAAACGGAAGGCATCGGCGGGCGCGTGCTACGCCTACGTTCCACCGCGCCTGGAGCAGCAGAAGCTGGCGACGCCTGCCGGGACGGCCGCGTGGCGGGTCTAAACACGGGCATGGTTGCGCGTCCGGCCGTCCTTGCAAGGCCTTTCCGCCGCCCACGCCGACGTCCGACGAGGAGACCCGCCGCCCGCCCCCAGCTGCCTGCACGCGTCAGGGGTGGTGGCCCCGTACGCTGCACCTAGCTAGCTAAGTGTCGGGTGAGGTGCACGCATTGATACATACCCACGCTCCTGGAAACCGTGGGAAGGCGCCGAGTGTCGGCCGGCCACGAGCCCAGCATGGCTAGCCCTTCGGTTGCTTGTGAGCGCCGCCGCTAGGTGGTCAGCCCATCCGGCGCTAAGGACCAGCCGCGTGTATCAGTGGCTAGCTGGAGCAACGAGCCCATGCCGCCCGTCACCCTGGCAGGATGCATGCACACATGAAGACTGCGTTCCCTTTTTCCGTTCCCAAAACGCTTCGCCCGGTGACCGGGCGATACGGGCGAGGAGAGCGACCGGGAGGACGGCAGTACCGTAGCAAAGCGGGCGAACTGACGGAGGAGGGCGATGTGCAACAGCCACCGGCCGGCGCTGCATGATCGGCCGGGCGCCATTGGTGAATCAAGCACGAAGAAAAGTTGTGCACGAGCGCCGAACCGACCCGTGCACTGTGCACGCACGCCGCCGCCATGCCGGCCGGCGGCGCTGACAGTATGACACGGCCGAGCGAGGGCCAGACGTACCAGCGTGCGTACGTACGCGCGCCACGGGCGGGCGGGACGACGGCGGGCCGGCGCTGCGTGACCGCGCACGACTCGCCCATGCCATGATAGGTGCGGAACGCCGCACGCGCGCCGGCGACCGCGACGCATGTGCCGGCCGGGGCTTATCTCGTTCGTCGTCGGGCCGGTTTCGCACGAGGATCGGCACGGCGCGCACGTTGGAGGCAGGCGCGCGCGGCCGGCGGCGTCGCGACGACCCATCCATGCATGCCGGGCACGAACCCACGCGAACCTGCGCGCGCGCCCGGCCCGCCCGCCATGCGACCCTCGCCGCCGCCGGGCTACCGGCCAGCGGCCGGCGCGCGCGCGCTCGTGTGCCGCCGAATGCACGTTGGCTGCGTGAGTGAAACCAGACGGGCCCCGATGGCGCGACCGGCGCCGGTCCCGGCCGGGAGCCCAGTAGCTGCTGGCCAGGGGGCGCGACGGCGACGGCGACGGCGCACGGTGCCGTCGATCGCAGCCACGCGGAAAACGTGTCCATCCGGCCGGATCGTCCTAGATCGCGCCTACCCGCGGATACGATGATGCCGCTACGCCTTCCCTTCGAATCCCTTCAGCCAGGGGCCAGGGGGGAGGTGTCAGTTGTTGCGGTGGAGGCTGTGGCTACAGCAGCCACCTCGGTTCTCGCTCGCCGGTTAACTTCACCTCATTATTTTTTTTTTCAAACGAAATAGCTGCTTCTACACATTACACGCCTGTGATCGAGCCGTAGCCGTACGATCGATTTGAAGCAGGTGCGTAGTACGCAAGCAGGCTTGACTCCAGATTCCGGGACGCGTCGCCATTGGTGCGTGCATGTGTGGAGGACGAACGCACGTGGTACGCGTGCGTATTAAATGTTGCCAATGTAGCCATCCGGGGTCCAGAGATAGTCATGGTACTGCTTGGGAGCTCAGATCAATCAATCCTCCGACCGTCTCATCAAAACGCCCGAGATCCAAAATTGTTGAGTACTGAATCTGCGGTGCTGTTTGGTTCCATAAACTAAATTTTAATCCTATTACATCAAATGTTTATTTACTAATTAAGAGTATTAAATATAGACTAAATATAAAATTAATTATACAGATGTTGACTAATTTACAAGATGAATCTACTGAGCCTAATTAGTTTATAATTTAATAATATGATGCTACAGTAAACATGTGCTAATGATGGATTGATTAAGTTTAATAGATTTATCTCATAAATTAGTCTCCATCTATGTAACTAATTTTATAATTATCTCATATTAGTCCTTCTAATTAGCATCCGAAAACTCGATATGATAAGCAGTAAACTTCAGAACCAAACATCCGTGCCTAAAAAGAATTGGTGTGACTGGTGTCGTCACTGTACCCTAAAAAGGTGCTCTAGTAAAAATCTTCTTTCTGAAGGAAAGTACCTAGTGAAAGTGAAACTCAAAGTAGGAGCGATAGTTGGAGGTGGACACCACGTGTAATGCCAGCACGCCATGCGTGAAGTGAACAGTGGAGTGACCTTGCTGAAGTGTCCACGGCCCAGTGACTTCACCACATACTGATACTATATACTAGTAGCAGTAGAAATGAAATCAAGCGTTCTCATCGTGCGGTGGCACAAGCTAGTATTTTTAGATTAATTTAAGATCTGTGTGGAACTGCTCCGCTCCACAAATTCGAGCTCCACTTTCAATTTTTGGTGCCAAAATGCATCGTTCCACAAACTCCGGTCCAACAAAAACTTGAAATAAATTGAAAAATGCGTTATCACGATGGGTTCTCTCTCTTCCCTCCACACGTTTCCAGAGCCAGAGGGCCGATGGGCCCACGCCGGCTCGCTTCGCGTCGCGAGGCTCCTCGGCGCGCCGCGGGCCCGACCCGACCTCGTGCCCTCGTGGTGGTCTCTCGTGGCCTCGTGGGCCCCCGTGCGGTGCGGTAAGCGCACCGGGCTCCGCTCGTCGTCGTGGGCTGGCTGCGGGGGGCTTCTGCTCCGCCGCTATTAAAAGGGCCCGCGCCGGCCGCTGCCGGCCTCGTGGCCGCCCGCGTCCCGAGGAGCGCCCCGAGACAGCCGCTCCTCCGGCGGCCTCCTCCACCCAACCTCCTCGCGGCTCGCGTCGCGGCCATCCCACCCGGAACACCCCCGCCCGCCCCCCGATCACTGGCACCACCGCCTTTGACTCGTTGACCGACAAGTGTGAGCGCCGCCCGCCATGGAGGTGCGCCGCAAGGTGGGGCAGCAGGGGGCGGCCGGCCCCGCCGCGGCGCCGGCGCCGCCGGCGCCCCGGCAGCCGAGGGTGCAGGCCGGGGACGCGCTGCCGCTGCCGATCCGGCACACCAACCTCATCTTCTCGGCGTTGTTCGCGGCGTCGCTCGCCTACCTGATGCGCCGGTGGCGCGAGAAGATCCGCAGCTCCACGCCGCTCCACGCCGTGGGGCTCGCCGAGATGCTCGCCATCTTCGGCCTCATCGCCTCGCTCATCTACCTCCTCAGCTTCTTCGGCATCGCCTTCGTGCAGTCCATCGTCTCCTCCAGCGACGAGGACGAGGACTTCCTGGGCGTCGGGGCCGGGGCTCCGCCTCCCGCCGCGGCGCCGCCCGCCCGGCAGGCGCCGGCCCCGTGCGCGCTGCTGGGGAGCCCCGCTGCCGCGCCCGAGAAAATGCCGGAGGAGGACGAGGAGATCGTCGCCGCGGTCGTCGCCGGGAAGATCCCGTCCTACGTGCTCGAGACCAGGCTCGGGGACTGCCGCCGCGCCGCGGGGATCCGGCGCGAGGCGGTGCGCAGGATCACGGGGAGGGAGATCGAGGGGCTCCCGCTCGACGGCTTCGACTACGCCTCCATCCTCGGCCAGTGCTGCGAGCTGCCGGTCGGGTACGTGCAGCTGCCCGTGGGCATCGCCGGGCCGCTCCTGCTCGACGGCCAGAGGTACTACGTGCCAATGGCCACCACCGAGGGGTGCCTCGTCGCCAGCACCAACCGCGGATGCAAGGCCATCGCGGAGTCAGGCGGCGCCACCAGCGTCGTGCTCCGCGACGGGATGACCCGCGCCCCCGTCGCCCGCCTCCCCACCGCGCGCCGCGCCGCCGATGTCAGGGCATTCCTCGAGGATCCTGACAATTTCGAGACGCTCTCCATGGTTTTCAACAGGTGAATTCCGAAACTTCAAAAAAGGAAAAAATTGCTTGATAGCTATGTCTACGTGCTGATGCCGCAACTGCTTGTGTACGTTTAATCCTAATGGCCTTTTTGACTCGTGCGTCTGGAGTGCGACAAATGGCACTGGATTAGCACGCAGCTTATGTTCGACGATACGTCTCTCTGGTGGAAGACACCTATGTCTTAATCAAAACCACATTTTTTCTCATCTCGTAGTCTCTCTGTCTGCAAGGTTTTGAAATTGTTATGTAATGATGATATGAGTATGACGTGATGGTTGGATTGCTTGAACTAATAACTATCAAATATGAGCAGGTCAAGCAGGTTCGCTAGGCTGCAGGGTGTGCAGTGCGCGATGGCAGGCAGGAACCTGTACATGAGATTCACCTGCAGCACGGGGGACGCCATGGGTATGAACATGATCTCAAAGGGCGTGCAGAATGTGCTGGATTTCCTTCAGGATGACTTCCCTGACATGGATGTCATTAGTATCTCAGGTTCGCTTTGCTCTCCTGCTTTTTGGATAAGTTGAATAGCCTCACCTGAGTCACTTGACTGCTTGCAAATTTCAGAGCATTATTTGATTGTGAATTAGTAAATCCTAAATTCCTTGTCGCATTTAATGTAAAGTGCGCATAGGCCCCTAAAATTCTTCATCACTTGCTCTTCTACTTGCCTGCAAACGCCATCATGTTTGAAATCAGACCATGCTGAATGGTCTTTAGTGAACAATGAGTATAAAGACTGGTAATACAAATACTAGTACCAACTACTACTTGTCCTATCGAGTTAGTAAGGGATACTTGAGCACAAGACATTGGCTTGTTCAATTCAGCTCTGCCTTTTCAAACTTAGATGGTCAGTGAAACCAACATGGCATGACATATGTACTTGTATTTCTTCATTTTTGTGTTGCTCATCACTATGGATAGGATGTAGGAGTGACAGAAAGAGCATTGGAAATGTCCTGTTTACTGCGCATAAACCAATACTGACTTTGACAGTATTGACTAAAACTCACTCTGAATAGGAACTAGCTTTTCTTGATCGTCATGCATACTGCTAGAGTCTTCAGGAGAAAGCACACAAGCTACTTTTACACATGTTAGCATCCTAGATATGCCATGCTTTTCTTATTTGGCTGTACTGGTAACCTGATTTCATCAGCATAATATTTTAAAAACACAAGAAAGAATATTTAAAGCCAGCACATCACTAGTTCACCATTACCAAGTTGGCAGCTTTGCGCGCTATGACTTGTGCTGGTCATAAGAATAATTATGTCCATAAACAACTGTACATAATTGTAGTTACAAGAGCTCAGAACATCTTTTACAATTGTATTTATGTTGGACTTCCTAGGAGGTCACCCATCCTAGTACTACTCTCGCCCAAGCAATATCTTCTTCGTATTTATGTTATTTTTAATACAAAGATACGCAGTTCTCCTGCGTATTCGAGAAAAAAAATTGTATTTATGTTACTCTCCTAAGATAACCAATATCTTTCGCTCCTCAAATCAGGTAACTTTTGCTCTGACAAGAAGCCTGCTGCTGTGAATTGGATTGAAGGGCGTGGGAAGTCTGTGGTTTGTGAGGCAGTTATCAAAGAGGAAGTGGTGAAAAAGGTTCTAAAAACCGATGTGCAGTCACTAGTTGAGCTGAACATGATCAAGAATCTTGCTGGCTCTGCTATTGCCGGAGCTCTTGGGGGTTTCAACGCTCATGCGAGCAATATCGTAACAGCCATCTTCATTGCCACTGGCCAGGATCCCGCACAGAATGTAGAAAGCTCTCACTGCATCACAATGCTGGAATCCATAAATGATGGAAAAGATCTTCACATCTCTGTCACGATGCCATCTATCGAGGTACGCAACAATGCCCTCGTTTGTATGAAAACGCTAGCATATCTGCGTCTTGTGTTGGTGATATGCTTTGCCTACATTATGATTGGCCCCACTTTGATTTTGTTTTGCAACAAATGTTCTGCACGTATCTTATGGTCCCCAATGGGTTATATACTTGTGCATCCTTTTCCATGAATAATTGACCTTTCAAATCTCTTGAGCATTTCCATCTAGCAAGTTCCTTTGTTCATAAAGAAAAGGTGACATAATGAATGCTGATATTCTGCCAAACTGGAACCTTGTATTCTAAAGAGTTTATTTAATGTATTAGGTTTGGTTACATTTCTTTGTCGGCATGGTCAGCTGATTTGATCCCAAAGGATATTTTTCTTCTGATCCCAAGAGAAGGGAATCTTTTATTTTTATTTCCTGTTCATCTCGTCTCTTATGATGATGTTAGGGTGAGGCACATTATTGCAGTGTTTTTTCTTTGTTGATTATGATGGCATAACCCAGTATCAAGGCATCTCAGATTATTTGTTTAACACCCTTTGAAATTATGCTCCAAGCATACAATGTTCATCATGCTCTGAATGTTTCCGAAAATGCAGGTGGGCACAGTTGGGGGAGGGACTCAGCTGGCTTCCCAGTCAGCATGCCTAGACCTCCTCGGCGTGAAAGGCGCGAACCGGGACTCTCCTGGATCAAACGCGAGGCTGCTGGCCACCGTGGTGGCTGGCGGTGTTCTCGCCGGGGAGCTATCCCTCCTGTCCGCGCTCGCCGCCGGCCAGCTCGTGAAGAGCCACATGAAGTACAACAGATCCAGCAAGGACATGACCAAGATCGTGCCTTGATCCTGGATTTGGATCGTTGCAGGGGAAAAATGGACGGATCCGGATAGTGAAAATGCCGTGGAATAAGTTTTTCATGTCCGGTGGAAGCGCAGAGGTAGGGTTGGAGGGACTGGGTGTGGACAGGGCTGAGGTTGTTTAACATCTGGTCACTTTCCCAAGAGCCAAAAGAAGAATTCGCTGTCGACATCAAGTGAGCTGCGAACAGTGTGCATCAAGCGAAACCGTCAAGATTGTGAATTGGCCAGGTCCTTGTTCAGGAGCTGACCCATTTCTTTCTTGATGCCGGCCGTGGCCGGCCCGTCCAACTCGGTCATGAAACCCTGCCGCCGCCGTCCCCTGCGCGCTGACCACCGAAGAAGCGAGCTAACCAACATCCTCTGTGTTTCGTGTTCATAAAGCTTCGACCACCTTGGTGCAGAAAGTGTTGTTGTTGTTGTAGGTCCTTGTAGATCTCCGCACCCCCCCCCCCCCCCCCCCCCCCCCGCTTCAGGAAGCAGCTGCTTGTGAACCTTTTTCTGTTCCCTTTTCAGATCTATAACTATTTTCTTCTCTCTTCTCGTTGTTTGATCCGTTTTCGCAATCGAACGCTGTCGTGTTGAGAATCCGGTGATGTGGTTGTAAAATAAAAATAAAAAAATAAAGGGAAGCATGGCCGCTGGCTAACCCCTCCGGAGCTCCTACTCCATGGCAGTTTCTCCGGTTGCAACAGCACCCCAAGCTTTCTGTTTCCGCCCGATTCCGGATCGGCGGTTTTGTTTTGCCACCGGACGCTCCAGTGGCGTCCTCACACGTGCCCGTCCCCGGCAAGCTTGGCTGGACTTGGACGGACATGGAGATCACCTTGCTCTGGCCATCACCGTCTCGCTTGCTTTGGCGGCTTAAAGTAACCGAGATTCTCTCTGCGCGTGTGTGGGGGCGGTCGCCGGGTCAGGGGCGCGCAAGTTGCTCCGTCCAGCGAGCGGCGGAGGGGCCTGCCCGCATGTGACGGCGTGGTGGGCAGATCGGATCCGTCCGGCACGGGCACATGGCCGTGCCGGCTGGCCGGCCGGTTCTGGGATCCCCGGATCTCCGCCGCGGCCTCTCCGGCGTCCGCGCATGCCGTCCACTTGTCACCCGGGCGCCGAGCTCCCGGCCAAGGGAGGACAGCTAGGCAGGTAGGCGGATCACAGTTCACAGGTCGTGTGCTACAGGCCGAGCGCTGGGGGCAGGGATCGCAGGGATCGCCGGTGATCTTCCTGCTCCGGGGGGCGCTGCCGCGCGGGCACGCGCCGGCCCGAGCGCGTGGTGCGTGACTGCGTGGCGCGCCCGTGTGCACGGGGCAGGCGGGCGGGCAAGGTGTGACGAGCCGGAACCGGAGCCCCTGGTTGTTAGGGCTGCCCATGTCCGAGTGTCGTAAGCCTCTTCCGGCAGGATGGGTCGTCAGATCACCATCACCGCCGGCCGGGATCCTGCCGGGGAACTCGTTTCGTCTGGACGGACACGTAAGACGTAGCCTTGCAAAGTTTGAGAACCATCAAGGCCTTTCCGGCTTTCCGCTCGTCCCACTGTTTTTTTTTTCTTGTTCAAAATGTAATAAAGATAGCACTAATGGGCCTCTTCTTTTTGTGACAACCACTAACGGGCCTTTTTTTTAGACAACCACTAATGGGCCTCTGTAACTCGCCTCACTCAATAATGAGCCCATATACGGGCCGACGCGACACGTACACATGGGCCGGTCGGCCCAGATGATGACTTGCTTCTGCCTCGCGCGGTGCCCTTCTGGCCTTATCCCATTCCCCACTTTTCTTTCTTGCGGACCAATTCGAGACACGAAGGCGAGAGCGGTCGGGGTCGGGGAGGCGTCGTCGGCCGGTCGGTCCCGGCGCTTGCGGAGCGGAGGGGGAGGGGGAGATGGCGCCGGCGAGCGGGTTTGGCCGGGTGGTGGGGAACGCGCGTTCGTTCGTGGGCAACGCACTGGGCGGGCTCCGCGGGTGGAGCAACCTCGCCTCCTGGACCGTCGCCGGGACCCTCGCCTACTACCTCTGGGTCAAGCCCGCGCGCGAGCTCCAGAAGGAGCAGGAGGTGAGGACCCACCCCCCTTCGCGCGCCCTTCCCTCCCTCTCCGCTAATTCGGATTTCGCCACTAGTCGGGACTTTTAGTTGGGTCAGTGTGGAATTGCTGCCATCAGATCACGAGCGGCTGCTATCGTCTGTTGATCGATCTAGCCGCGCCTGCTCGTTTTAGACCCGGCGAACTGTTGAATCCAGCAGTTTGTTAACTGTTTCGGTAGCTCTAGGCGCCGAGAAGTTTTGGCTCACTGAGTCACTGGTAAATATGCATTGGATTGCTGGAAAAATGTTGCCGCTGGGGTTGGTTTTGATGCGATTTTTTCCTATTTCTTTGCCAAATCAAGACATGAGGATTCGTGGAACCACGGATTACTTGTGGCTGTAGGGAGCTGTGGAGGCTAGTTCTTAATTTAGTTTTTATTCCCTGGGGAATCAAATTATGAATCTTTAGTGGTGCTCTTGTAGTAGTGTAATGGTTATAGGTAGTGCTGCAGCAAATGGGGCGCCTGTATCATATGATACCAGGAGAATTGTGGATAGTACACTTCATCGGGGGCAAATGATGGTGTTTCTCTCATACATTACAGTTCTGTGCAGCTCTTCTACACACAGAGCTTATAAAAAGATGGTAAAACTACAATCTACAATGGTAATCTAAGCCCTCCACACTCTAAACCTGTGTTCTGAAGTGTGGTTTAATTGTTTTGCTCTTTGGTATGGCATCCAATTGGCATAAGTTTAGCTTTGATAAAGTTGATAAACCAAATGGGCCCTTTTTCTTGCAGTATCTCTCGTTGCACCTGATAGTCTATCGGTTAGTGTTTTTTTTCTTTATCTTAGCGTTGATATCATGTAGTATATCTTAGCGTTGATATCATGTAGTCACATGCTATCATTTTTTTGCGTACTTTATTCAACTGTGTGTCGTTGGTTCCTCAGAGAATATTTTGATTGTGGATACGGCAAAATTACTTCAGAGCTGCACTGCTATCACCTTACTTGTCCATTCACTGAAGAAATTATATGCCTTTTTCTCCAGGAGCGAGCTGCTTTGGCTGCTGCTTCGGATCCTTATCGTTATGTTGAGAAGCGGAAACCAATTCCTGATCTACAGGTAGCTACATCCATTATATGTTATTGGCAGATAGGCTGTATAGCTATTGACTTATTTCCCATTTTCCCTGTGCTAATTCTGCATGTGATGACTAGGATACTGGCCTTATTTACGGGAAGAAAAAGGAGCCTTCAAAATCTGAAGATTAGTTACTCTGGGCACATCTTGTACCAAAACGTGCCACCCATTTATGTGCAACAATGCAAGGAATGGTTTTCTGCATATCTGGTGGCTAAATGATAAACGTTTGTGGAACTGTTGCTTTGTGCTAGCCATGTAAATGGAGTTTTTCGCAGTTTGAGTACTTGAGCTCCAGGAAGTAACTTGTCACCATCGCCTGTCGTGTTTGCTCAGATCATGAGAGATGTGTAAATGCTTTCAGAATAGAAAAAAAAGGAGAGGAACTTTTCTATACTTTTTTGATAGCTAGATCTGGATGTTGACATGTTTATGTATTACTGTATCAATGCACACCATGACAGGGACTACACGTTTATTCTATGGCATACTGTTAGCGCTGAGTAATAATACCGTTGTTCGCTGACGGTGGAGACGAACTTGTTGACCCCACTCTGTCTGCCTATGACCTTCCATGAGCTTTTTGGCTGAATTTGCAATGAGATTGAGCTGATATCGGCTTACGTTATGGGTTTATTCACTTGTTGCACGGTTCATGGCTTAGTTCCTACTAGATTTCTCTGAAGCACGGGTGGTGATTTTGTTTTATAAGTTGTGACTGCTTTTATGTTACTAGTCATTAGTTGCGCTGTTCCACTTAGCATTAATCTGAAAACAAAGCGATTTAACCCCACATTTGATTTTGTCTGCCTAAAATGCTCCAAAGACCAAATTTATTCTCCGAACATTTGACACCATCAAGCTCCCCACAGCTGATGATAAAATGCATCATCAGTCAGGACTCCACGAGACATCGCGAAGGAGGGTTAAAAACAGCACACACACGAATAACAAAAGGTGATTCAGTCTTCAATTATGCAAGCAGTGAGTGTATACGACTCGTCAAAATTTTACACCCTCCCAGCCCTGAACCTTCTAACAAAAGTTGAGATCGTAACCTCAACCACCAGCATGTTAGCCGTGTCATGTTTGATATTGTGATCTTCTCTTTTCCAGAATTTCCTGAGTTGGCGACAAAATCTGCAAACCGCCTGGATCAAACGTTCCAATTTATCTACACTGTACTCTGTACGTGAGCCGGTGATCTTCAGCCATTCATCTTCGCCATGGATCCTCCGCATACTGCGAATGATCCTAAAGCTCGCCCAGCCCACTAAGAATGGACTTGAAGCCTTGGCCACCAGATTTCCTCTTGAAATCTTTACTCGGATCATCACTCGAATCTCGTGGAAGCACTGACGCCTGATATGGGAGAAAGAGAGGATCAGAAACAAACCATTTGCACGTGTTTCACTAGATGGCAGAAAAAAAAACTGCCCAAGGTTTACTTTTCTCGGGGTGGATGCGCACAGATCACGCACTGGTCAGTGTTCATGGTCTTCAAGCTGGAGTCCTCAGCATTGATGACAGCATTGGCAACTGATACCTCGAACCTCTGGAGACTCATCACCTTCTCCTCAAGGGCGCCACACATGATGAGACAGTGAACGTTCGCCACTTTCCTTTGACCCAAACGGTGTGCTCTGTTCATGGCCTACAAGAGCAGAATCATATTGTTCCATTTCAGAATATTGCTTAAAGAAAACACGTACACAGACCAAGGATCCACCGAGTCTAAGGCATAACTGATGGCATAGGACCGTGCATACTTCCATTCACTAATACGTTAACTACTTTGGCCTCTTTTAATAGCATCAAACTAGGATACAGAATGAAAATACACCAATAGATACACCTTTACTTTCCTCATGACTCGTGAAGAATTCCCAAGAAAATTGACATGGGTTGTGAAACAGATTAACGATTTTGAGATATCAAGACAAATAGTATAGCAAAACCTAATACGAATAGATATCCCCTCATCATATGCAAAACTAACTTGAAGATCCTTCATTGGGTCAAATTTATTTTCAGAGGTCACAATATATCACCATTTTTAAAATATATTGCAAATTACAAATACCTGCTTATGAGCACCACCATTGCAAGAATACCAGCTTCGGCACCCTTTGGTGAACTTTTTGAATCTCTAGCTGCTAGCAATGGGTTTCCATACGTAGCTTGAAACTGTACAGAATAACGTTAGTTTAGACTTCAGCACAAAATACTTCAGACAAGAAGAGACTGAGGTAGATGCAAAAAGACCGACGTGTACTTTAGGGTGATAAGTAAGCATTTCTCTCTTCAGAAAACACAAATCAGTCTATTTGTTTAGGAATTACACTCGATTTAAACTTATGAAAACCTAATATAGCAAACTACTCAGTGGTGTCCTTAAATTTATTTTATAAACGTTCCAGGTTGTAAATGTTCCAAGTTTCTTCATCCAACCTGGATTAATTTATTCTACCATGTAGCCAGGTGCATTAGCAGAATTAAAATATATACGTTTAGGAATATTTAAAAAAATGTGGTGACTTACGAGTTTGAATCTCTGGAGCAAAAATCCAGATTGAAAACCAGACGAGTGTCACCAAAAAAACTCACTAACAGGGAAGCTTGGGTAAATTTAGAAAGAAGATGCCAAAAACTATGTTTTTTCTTGTAAGGTACTAGCATAAGGTACAAATTTCTTAGCTTTGAGATTCATAAGGAAGAAAATTATATCATGGAGTTGTATCCAAAATATAACTTACCTGTTTTTTTCCATCCGAGAAAGCCAGGCATAAGGAAGTCAAATAAAGAACATAGCTCCAATATTCTGCAGTTTTTTGTATTAATGTCAAGACAAAGTAATACGTAATAGATATCCATGGGTCATACATATACATAAAGAACACAGATAGCAATCTGACGACAACAATGTAAACAGGAATAAAATGGTCCAAGCACATATCGACAAGAGTTTCAGTTGCAGTTAACATTTACCTTAATAAAATGATGATGTGGCGTCAAGCTTCTCCTGTCCCAATCCGCAGACGAGGGATGTGGGAGATGAGGTGCCAGCCCTCACCCTTCCCCCTCTTGCAGTGCCTCGCGAGATCAGGGCAGCCACGAATGTCCAGTTCCTGCAGAGTAGTGAGCCCTTTTACCCCTTCTGGCAAGGATTTGATGCCTGGACAGCGCCCGATCTTGAGCTCTTTAAGGGAGGTGAGGTGGCAAATGAATTGGGGAATGCAAGTCAGCCGCGGCAGCCCAGAAAGGTAGAGTTTGCGTAGAGAGCGAAGGTCTCCCAGGCATTCAGGTAATTGCTGAAGTGCATCACACAACAGTATCTTGAGCACCTGAAGGGATGTGAGACGCCCTATTGATTGTGGAAAGCTGACGAAGCAATGGCAGATCGTAATGGTCAGCTCTTGCAGAGACGGAAGGTCCCCTAGCGACATGGGCAGCATGCGAATAGCAGAGCATGCAAACACCTGCAGAGACCGGAGGGACTTGAGGTTCCCCAAACTCTCTGGCAGCTCAATTAGACCACTGGAATGCTGAATCTCCAATGACTCGAGTGCCGTCATTGGTTGCAGAAGCTCCCACCCACGCCCAGATCCTAATCCTCCGTTCCCCCATACCACAAGCTTCTTCAGCTGGCTAAAATTGGAGGACTGCAGCAGCTGCTCGGTGCGGCCGGCCAACAGCAACTTGTGCAGGGACGAAGGCAGGTATGGCTTCACCTTCAACCTAGGACATTTAACTATATCCAAATTTGATAAGCAACTACCAACTCGGACCTGTCCCACATGAGGTGTGCTATTGCTGCAGCCTCCTCCCTCTTTTTCATCAGGCATGATCCTCTCCACCGTAGGTCCAATCCCTGTAAATTTGTCATTTGTTTTAAGCATGCCGCGTATGCATCCTCTGGGTCCAGCCCATGATAAATACCTCTGATACTTAGTTCCCCACCAATCCTAGGTAAATTTGCAAGTTCTGAGATTCCTGCGAACTTTTCACCCTCCCCCAAAGCAAACAAGCCCAATTTTTGTAGCCAACTAAGCTGTCCGATTCCAACCGGCACGCCTCCCAATTTTTCACATTTTGTGAGGTTCAAAACATGAAGCTTCTCCAAGTTGCCGATGTCTTTAGGCAACTCTACCAGTTCCCGACACTCATGAAGGTCCAAACACTCCAAATTTCTCAATGATGTGATACTTGATGGTAACCTCTCCATTTTGGTGTTGCCTAGTCTCAAAACTCTTAGCATTTTGTTTCTGCCAATAGAGCTTGGCAGTACCGTAAGCTGCTTGCAATTACAAAGATCAATGCTTGAAATCATTTGGCAATCAACAATAGAATCTGGTGAGCACTTTAGTTTTTCACAGTGCGACAGGTTCAGCATTCTTAGCTTCTGCAGCTTACCTATGAATTTAAGCAATTCGAGAAGATCACTAGGTGTTAGATGCAGAGCTTGCAGGCTCCAGATATCTGAAATAGCTTCTGGAAGTGCTTCTTCACCATACTGTCTTGAAATCTCAAGATATTTCAGATTTTTTACCTGCAATATGACGGCTTGTACTAGTTCTTTATCGACGTAATCCATGGTGACACTGCGCAAGTGTCTTGCATTCTTTAGTGCCATGCCGAATATTTTACAATCAACTTCACACTTATCAGCATATAGAGGACGTGCTTTCTGGAAGAGACTTTTGGGTAGTAAATGGATTGTCTGTTTAGTTAAAGAAAAATATCTGTAGCTCCTGGTGGAACTGGATGCCTCCTTTGGCACGACAAGTGATATTTTGTCACCCAAGATGGACTGAGCAAGATCATGAACCAAATCATGCATCCTGCATTTCACTCTTCCATAAGAATTTTCATCTACATCCTGTAGAAAGGACCTCTGAATGAGAGAATTAAAGTACTTGTGGGCAGTATACTCGAAGTAATCAACACCATCCTCCACTCCAATCATATCATGGGCAATCCATTGGTCAATCAACCGTTCTTTATCAATCATGTAGCCTTTGGGAAAAAAGTGAGCATATTGTGAAGCATGGCTTTAGATGGGATGGCAAATGGAAATAGCTCAACTTCAAGCAAGCAAATAGTCTATTTTCTTCACCCACTGCATCTAATAAACTATTGTCTCTCATGGCCGTCCATTCTTCTATTCGTTCCTTGCCAGTGAGGGCACATGCAAGAACTTTAATTGCCAGCGGTAACCCACCACATTTTTTCACAATCCGATTCCCAACCTCTTCAAATTGAAAATTTCAACCTGTAGCAGGCATTATGCTTTGTTGGAACAGTTGCCAGCTGTCGTTCGGAGACAACAATGGCAGGTCAAAGTGGTCAGTGGATCCCACTGTTACCGCAACTTCTCTACTCCGAGTAGTGAGCAAAATCGTACTTCCAGGACCAGGTGCAATCCCATTTAGAAATGCCATGAATTCTTCCCATTGAATTCGGTCCTCTGTCCAGACGTCATCCAAAACAAGCAGAAACCTCTTTTCAGACAACTTTTCTGATATTCTTTTGCTCATATGAGGCAAGGGATGGTGGTCAGATTTATTTTCAGCAAATGCTTCAAACAACTTCTCAACAAGCTTTTGAACGGCAAATTCTTGCGACACATGAACCCACAGTCTAACTTCAAAATCCTTTGCAATTATATTCCCATCATTGAAAACAAGTTTAGCCAAGGTAGTTTTCCCAGAGCCACCAAGTCCAATGATGGAAACTATCTTGATTTTCTGTTGGTGTTTGCTCTCTACCAGTTTGGATATTATTTGGTGCTTCTCTCTATCTCTTCCGATTGCTGATGACGCATCCACATTGGGTAATGGTAGCAACTCCACAGTTGTATGTCGTGCAGGATGAGCGTCTGGTATGTTATTTTTTATTGCATTGATGTCAGCTCTTTGGTTCACAATTTCAGCAAACCGCTTCTTGATGTCTTTGATTTTCCAGGCCGCCGTGCACTGAAGCAAAAATGATTCTGGTTTTGTGCGGAATAGGGACACTGCGCCACCATCAGCATTGGCATCCTTTTTTTCAGCCTCTAGCTGGAACTCATCCAAAACATCGTCAACATCATAGGTTACATCTTTCAACTTTTTGAGCCAATTTCCTTCTGCTCTGTCTCCTTGTGCTTCCAGCCAAGAGTTGATCTCCATAGCAAGATTTTGAAGCTCCTGGAGATCCTTTTTGACACCCACTACAGACCTGTACTCTTTGATAACCAGTGGAGCTAACTTGTTGCTCACAACCTTCAATATTCCTGTTACCACAGCAGCCTTCATAGAAACCATGTTTTCGCCCTACAAATCAAATTTTCGAATTAGTGGCAGATACAAATCAACTTTTGAATTAGTGTCAGTTATATAATATTGAAAACAAAAGGGTTTGCAAGGTGAAGTCTTCCAGAATAGGGTGGTTTTACGAGTTGCAACTATATTAATCGAGGCTTAGTGCTTTCATGTCTGATTATCATTGCATTAAGAAAGAAGTAGAAAGGCTAAAATAGCCATACAAACACACACAAACCCCACACACACCCTCAGATTACATTCGCGCCCGTATCAAACAAGAGTCGACCACACTACCCCCCACGCTGCTAACCACCAGGTCGAGCAGCGACCATGCCTGACAAACCTTTGGCGCCTGCCAGCATCCAGAGATCGGCCTCATTCTGTGCCAGTAAGAAGGGCCTGATCGGTCCTTGGCGAGGCACCATTAAACACTATATCATTCCTCATTTTCCAAAGGATCCAAGCTCCTAGGGCGACCAGTGAATTAAAACCTCGTCGGGTATCCTTGTTGAGGGTGTCTCCGGCTTGCTGCCACCACTCGAACAGACTGACCAAGACTGATTGGGGTGCCAGGTCAGGGAGGACGAACCGGCACAGCAGCTGTTGCCAAAACTGCCAGGAGAAAATGCAGGTACACAACAAATGGTGGATCGTCTCCTCCTCCTGGTCGCAAAAAGGGCAGCGGTCAGGATGAGGGAGGCCGCGTCTAGAGAGCCTGTCTGCAGTCCAGCAGCGATTATGCGTGACCAGCCAGAGAAAGAATTTGCACTTCCTGAGGGCCCAAGACTTCCAAATCAGCTTGCTCGGTTTAAAGAGGGTTGCTCCATAGAAGAGAGCCTCATAAGCCGATCTTGTTACGCTATCAGTGTGACTAGTGCAGTGCGAACAATGATCAGGAACGAGTGGACAGAAGTTCACAAAATTAAACAGTTGTTGATGGCATTGACATCTAACCTGCGACAGCAAGTGCAGTATCTGTAGCCCTTTAGCCTCTGATGAACCTCCAGAGTGCTTAATATGCAGACAGACCCTGTAAAGGCAGCCTTCTTGGATGTCTCTAGCAGCATAAGAAGGCACAAAAAGGAAAGATCGATGGGATTGCCATGTACGCTTGATCAGAAGAGAAACCAGCGTGTTCTTGAAAGAAAATAAAAGGTGCTTCAAACATATAAGGAAACGTAAAAGCAGGTGAATATAAGTTGATGACGGTAGGATGAACATACCACGGCATCAAGTAGAGCAGGATCAATAGCACCCTTGTAGCTGTTATGATTTGCCTATGATGACTTGGGATGTTAGACCTGAGAATTGTCGAAACAACATGAAGTCCATATTATTCGCCTAAGGAATTACCAGTGAAAAGTGGAAGAGAGTGCAGTTTTTGGTGTGTGTGTGTGTGGGGGGGGGGGGGGGGGGGGGGGGGGGATGAAGAGGATTTGGTTAGAAGTATGAATACCTGGAGTTTAGGTGAAACGTGCTGCTTTCGCCCATGACATCTCCAAACACTGCAAGCAGTGTGTGCGGATTGGAGATTTGGGAGAGCAAGTGTTATCAACTATGCTTAGTTTAGTTGCAGAGCAAGGGCAGCAACCAGCAGTGGTAGTAGTTGGGACTTGGGAGGGAGGGTGAGGGTCGGTCAGTCTCAGGGAAAATATAAACATACGTGGGTGGCTAAAGTAACATTCCAGGCAAGCACAAATCTTCGCATCACACCAGTGACCTCAAACAAATACTATGTACTATGCGGTCAGTGTATAGTCCTTAAGAAGTAGTGACTTTGTTGCAAATGCTTTGCGAGTTGTGTCTGCACTCCATTTGGTGGATCTTGGTCAAGATACGGTGGTTGGGAAGCTCCACTTGCAGTCTAAGTAATGACTGGTGATAGGAAACGTGGGATAAGAGAATCTATAATATTGGAGCAGTTGCAAGCATATTTGGTGAAGGAATTTGCGGTGAAAGCAGAAGGTACAAGCTGAAGAAGAAATGCGAACAAGTGTAACATGGGCAAGAAACTATGTTTAATAGGATGATGTGCTGTTGGTTAACAAAAGAGAATAAAGGGAAGACCTGGTGCCATGCAGATGTGCTGTTGTGTCATCTCCAAACAAGCATTGATCTTCTTTCCTTTTCTCCTAGGGATCCTATGCAAATCAGAGATAGTTTCAGACTTCCGGCGTGACTCCAGCTATATGAAATGAAAGGAGAAAGCCCAGGAGCGTCCGCTTCTGGAACGGCATTGTTTCTTGACAAAGCTGGCAGATGCCGGCCAACAACAGCTAGTCCGCGACAAGGCTCGAGTTCGAGTCATTGAGGATGAACACCGCTCAGACAGAGCCGGCTCATCAGATCAGGAGAACGTCCGGGTCGAGACGCGGCGAGCTGGTAGATGCCGGCGACACATTTCGTCGAACAGGCCGTGTGCGCCCTCGGCCCCGCCACGCGAGTACGAAACCTCCTCTTTTCCTGCCGTGCGCTCGGCTCGCTTTCGCTGCCGTGTCAGCTCCACCGCATTGGATTGGAAACCCGCGGCTCCGCGGCGGCCAAAGCCAACTGAAACAGCGTTCAGGTCACGGGTTGAGGACGCGCAAGGAAAAGGAAAGCAGCGGCGGCCGCCGGCCCCGCCGCAGCCAGCCAACTGGGTCGAGCCCGCGCGGCCGAGCGCCCGAGAGCCCTCGTCTCGTTCTCCCCCCCAAAGCACACGACGCCTGCTACAATTCTGCCAGCAAAAGAAGGAAAGAAACCAACCAAACCAAAGGAAATCACGGGAGACCCACCCAGCGCGTCCAACCTGGACCACGCCATGTCGCAGCCGGCCGCCGCCGACGCCGACGCCGCGGCGATGGATCCCTCCCCGTCCCCGTCCCCGGCGGCGCCTCACGCACCGCTGCCGCCGGCGGTGGTCGAGTGGCCCGAGGGCGGCGCGCTGACGCGGGACTGGGTGGCGGGGCTGGCGTCCACGCTGGACTGGTGCTCGCGCCACCTCCCCGCGGACCGCCTCCCGACGGTGCTCCCGCCCGCGCTCGTCCAGCGGCTGGTCCTGGCCGCGGCCGCCATCCTGCACCGCGAGCCCAACCTCGTGCGCGTCGACCCGCGGCCCGGGCAGTCCGTCGTTGTCGTCGGGGACGTCCACGGCCAGCTCCACGACGTCATCTTCCTGCTCCGCGACGCGGGGTTCCCCTCCGAGGAGCGGGTCTTCGTCTTCAACGGGGACTACGTGGACCGTGGCGCCTGGGGGCTCGAGACCCTCCTCCTGCTCCTCGCTTGGAAGGTTCGATTCCGCAGATTCAACTCGTTTCTAAGCTTGATATCCACCCAGCATATGCGGGTTTCGATTTCGTTTTCTTCTGTTGGATCTATGGAATGGGCGGCCGACCTTAGATTTTCGATAGGTGCGGCAAGCAGGCTTAGTTAACAATTCCGAGTTTGCTCATTTAGTCTTTTATTACCCAGACTTAACTTAATTGAAATCAGCTTAGAACTATGAGGCATGATTCACACTATTTATCATTGATAGTACCTGTTCACATTTCCTCAGCATCCAACATCAATGTTGTGAAATATTTGGAGATTGACAGTTCACACGCACTACTAGCATGCTCGCCATACTTAAATGTAGCCTATGCTACACTCCATTCAACCATTAGGTTGTATTTATTCGACCACTCCATTCAACCATTAGGTTGTATTTATTCAACCATTAAGCTATGTTCTATTCAACTCATTTTAGGTGTTCTATCACAGCACCGGTGGTTCCTTTTTGTTTGTTTGGATTCTGCTAAGTTGATGGGCATATTTAGAAAGGCGTTTAGATTTTTCTATAGGTAATGCTAGCAGGCTGAGTTCTTATAATGTCAGCCATGACTGTAACGATGTCACCTTTTGTTTGGATTGGGCTTGACAATTATGAGTTTGCTCATTTTACTTTGTATGCAATGAATCGGGAATCAGCATAGAATTCTGAGGCACAATTCACAATAATTATTATTGGTACCTGTTCACATCTCCTCACCATATCGGCATTGTGAAAAATATTTGGATATTTGGCAGTTAAGTTGCACACTCCTGTGGCATTCCAATAGTAATTTATACTTAATTCTGTTCAACTATCAAGTGGTGTGAAACATAAGTGGATGGTCATTAATATGTCTCAATTCTTTCAGGTGTTACTTCCGAATTGTGTTTTTCTTCTCCGAGGGAATCATGAATCCAAGTATTGCACTTCGGTTTATGGTTTCGAAAAGGAGGTAATGACTAAATATAAAGATCAAGGCCCTCAGGTTTATCGGAAGTTCTTAAGATGTTTTGAGGACCTTCCTCTAGCAACAATAATAGCAGGATGTGTGTACACCGCCCATGGTGGGATCTTCCGTGGGACAACTGCGTTACCATCAAAGAGATCAAAAAAGGGAAAGAAAGGTCGCAAAAACAAGGCCGATTTTACTGTTGATCCAACTTCCATTAGGCTTGGATTCCTGGATGAGTTATTGAAGGCAAGGAGAACTGTCCTCGACCCTCCTTGGGAGGGTCAAAATTTGATCCCCGGAGATGTGCTTTGGTCCGACCCTTCCTTGCAGATAGGTCTTTCACCGAATCAAGAAAGAGGCATCGGTTTGCTTTGGGGTCCGGACATCACTCAGCAGTTTCTGCGTGCAAATAATTTGAAGGTTCGTTGTGTTTCATTTATTGTTGTTCCTGTTACATTTGAAAGTTGTTGGTTAATAGATTTATTTATTACTAACTGATGATAATGAAGTGCTAGGGTGCCGGTTTTGCTACTTAAACGCTTGCATTTTATATTTCTGCGTGCATTTTTAAATTCTTGTAAAGTTTTTGGTTTGTTTGGATTACAGAGCTATGAGTAGTAACATGCTATTCTATTGCTATTTGGAGTTCATTTATGTGTTTCCTGCTAATTGATATATCTCATAGTGCTATGGATGGGGGCCTTGGCCTTGGCCCCCATCAGTATGGTAGCAGCATGTCACTTAGAGGAGATGAGGATTAGTTGGTTAATCTGTTAGCATCTTTCTTTACCAAGTTGTTAGGCAAATCAGGATTGATATTACTTTGTTAGCATAATTAGTTAGTTTGTTAGGGGTTGGCTATAAAAGCACAGCCGTATGATTACTTTGAGGCAAGCAAGAAGATCCTAAAAGAAGCAGTCAGAGCTTCTATAGGGAAAGCCACTAGCTGGTTCTTCCTGCTGTGTGCTGTTCAATCTATCACTAGTCAATCCAAATGACATAGCTTATTGTTTGCTTGCCCTGGTAATTTCTTAAACCGCGACGTACCCACTTTGTTTAAAGGAAATAAGTTGCCATCAAAAAAGAATATTTTGGATATTTTAGCGAGTCTACTGTCATTGGTCTGTATCTAGCCTACTGTTATCTGTAAATTAAAAATGATAATTGTAGTGCATTTTAACATTACACAATTATCTCTTATGTGTCAGTTGTCAGAATGCTTGCCTTATTTTTGGTTAAGAGCATAACAAACGATGATTATTAAGACTGTATACTGTCTGGCTTGGTTCTTTCTTTTGATTCTCCTTGAATTTCTCTGTAAGAAATTCTTGCTTATTTTGGGAATGTGCAATTGATTTAGCAGCATGGCTGATTGGTTGAGTCTTGTAGAACTCATTGCGTGCTTTGAGCTACAAGCATGCAGTAACATCCCAGCCTCTTCTTGAAAATGTATGTATTGGCACTGATTTCAGTATGTAACCTAGCACGTAGATACCGTAAATATGACATACTTATGTGATTTGGCTTGCTATGTATTTATGGGCATATTTGAACTTGTTCAGTTGGCATTTTGGTTCAAAAATAATATCTTGTGGCAAATTGAGCATGTAGCTTGATAGCATTTGAAAGTTTGCATCATGGTAGAACTGTATCAGTTTTTTAAGTTCACATGCTTACTTCATCTTTTCTTTCAACAAAGTTAATCATCAGGTCACATGAAGGTCCAGATGCTAGAGACAAGCGGCACGATCTATTAGGAATGGATAAAGGATATACAATCGACCATGAAGTAGAATGCGGGAAACTTATTACTCTCTTCAGTGCTCCTGACTACCCACAATTTCAGGTTATATTTCTATCACATATCTGCTGTTCATGCACAAATATTTGCTGTCAAATTGCCAATTTGTATTTAATGAATTAAGAAAAATTTGTGGCTAATGTAGAAGTTCTACTTTTGTTTTATGTGTCTTTGCCACATGGTTTTCTAATATTATTTGTTTCTGGACCTGGTATAGGCTTCAGAGGAGCGATACAACAACTGCGGAGCTTATATTGTCCTTAATCCACCAGATTTTGCTACCCCTGTTTTCCATAGCTTTGAAGCTGTCAAGCCTCGACCTCCGGTATGTGAGATAGTGTGCTCCTAGGCTTAACAAATCCTGAAGCCTGAATAATGAATAATACTTGATTCTGTGATGCACACCTGAGGCTATGGGCTATGGTTTCAGTATTTAAATAATCACTCGGGAGTACTTATTTTCTATGCAGGCGCATCCGTTCTATGATTTTGAAGAGGTGATAGACTCAGACGAAGAGTTGAATCTAGACGCCATGGACAGTGGCACGTCGAGCCAGTGATGATATCTTTCTCGCCTTGTATCATTGAATCTATCATGCCAACTGTCACCAAAGAAGCGTGCCATCAATTTTTTGTTGTAATTGATGCTAACGTAGTGACGTTGCAGGTGATGGCATAGCCTCCTCTCATGTGTGCCAATCTGATTTGTTGGTTCAGGTTTGGTTGATCCGCATCTAAAACGCAGTGACCCAGAAATATGACATCTTGAGATTGAATGCGAGAAAATCAGATGGTTGCAAGGATCGTAATCTGTGAGCCTTCCTCCTGCCGATGCCTTCGGAGGATCTCTGCATCCATATCAATATGTTATCTGAAGAAGCTTGTCTGCAATGTAGTCTTTCAGCAAATGATGCATGTTTCAACAGGTTTCCCTGCAATTTTGTTCTTGGCGTTGCTGACCCTGATTCTGCCATGCCAGAAAGAACTTTAAATTATTATGGAACGAATGATTTCCGCTTGACATTTTTTCATTTGTAAGAAGGAAAAATTTGGAGTGGATAAGCATGAGGAAGCAAAGCCAAGGGCTCTTTGTAGACTACGACGGCTGAACTTGCCGAATTTTCTATGCGTGTCCTCGATTAGTCAGTCCTCCCAACTCTCCACAATTCCGCCCGGCCGATCGGAGCACACGGGTGATCTCTCCAATGGCGTCACCGTGCCTCGCCTCCCTCTTCTACGCCGCATCGGCTCTCCCCGCCGGCATCGGCACGCGCCGATCGCCGCCCTCCGCCCGCGCGTGGCACCACGACAATTGCACGCACCATCAATTGCAGCGGCTGGTGGTGGCGGCGGCGGCGGCGAAGCGGCGGTACAAGGGGACGGCGAGGAAGGAGGCGATGCTGGCGGAGCTGGTGGAGCGGAAGGTGGCGGAGGCGATGGAGGCGTGCGCGGGGCGCGAGGCGGAGGCCGGGTGCCGCGTGGCGTGGGACGAGGTGGAGGAGGTAAGCCAGGCCAGGGCCGACCTCCGCCGCCGCATCGCCGAGGCCCCCAGCGACCCGCTCGAGCCCTTCTGCGCGGACAACCCCGCCGACGACGACTGCGCCGTGGTCTACGTCGACGACTGACTGCGCCGTCCGTCCGCCGCGGCTCGTTTCTGCTCTGAATCATCATGCTCGTTTACTGCCTGCAGAACGATCGAGGCTCCAGAGGGAGAACATGTTTCTGCTTTGCCTTGAATTATCACGGACACGTTAGTAATAACAATTGGTATGATTAGGCATCGTTAGCGCTGCTTCATCAGAGAGCGCAAGAATTTATTTCAGTTCATGGCTGTTTCAGCTGCCCCCTGTACCCTGAATCTGAATGCGACGAGCATTTCTGACCGTGGTGACTTACTGGTGAACTTGCAATTTCGAGCAATGATGTAATCCTTCACAAAATTCGGCACGGATAATAGCATCCACTTAAGTGTTTTATACGATTGATTGCAATTCAAAACGAGAACACGTACGTGCTTCGATTTGAAATTCTCACAAGTTCGTACGAAGAATGAACCACTTAATTTTTTGTTGTCACACCATCTGAACCGCGTGCAAATCTATTATTATTGTACACAATGTCATTGACACATTTTCTTGTTACAGTAGCGAGTATTCGTGTGGGGGCATGGAGCAATGTTTTACATGTAACATCACGACAAGTTCTTTCTTGATACATTCTACAATCCATTAAACCTGAACTGCAATGCTCTTTTCATCTTCCAACCTCCCTTGAGATGTAAATGCCATTACTTCGGGGCATGGATGCCGGTAGGCTGAAGCTTGTCTGTTTAGGCACAAAAGCTTTCGTACCTTCGCTTGTCCTGATTTCAAGTCCACATGTTCTGCAAAGAGTTTCCAGTTCCGACTCCTAAACGGTTGCCAATAAGCGTCAGATATTCCCGAATTCCCGACAGCAGTGCAATTCATAGGTTCTAGCTTACAGAAAGATTACCTCGATCATCAGGATTTCTGACAAATGCTCCAAAGGGTGGTGTTGGAGTTTGTAGCCGCTATGGTTAAAGTACATTAAGGCTCTAGCTCGGACCTTCAGCAGCAAAATTGGAGAGATTGAAGTTGATGCCCAAACACAAAATGATCAGCCACAGTTCAAGCTTGTGCGCAAAGCAAACAATAGCATATTCTTTATTTTCCTCCCAAAAATGACAGTACTAGTTTTGATATAGAACAATTGAAAGGAAAAAAAAATGTCACCAGCATCAGAAACTCCAAATGGTTTTACTTTTAATATGATGAAAGGATCAAAACACAATTAATTGACAATCAAAATAACTTGAAATCCTTTTGCCACGAAATCAATCATATGTTCAGTATTATGTAGGCTTAAAAGGCATTTCAATGAGAAAAAAAATAGGCTTGTTAAAAAAAAGGGCTAAGAAACCAGTGTAGAAGAGAAGTTTATGCCAACTGAGAATGCCAACCTTGCCATCTCATCTGGACTCACCTCATTGAGAAACGGCTCCACAAGCCGCAACTGAAGATCAGTTGCTTCAGCTGCTATCATGCAAAAGAAGCGCTTGAAGTTTCCTAGATGGTAGCATCTACAATAAATATATGCAATTATCTAAGATTCAAAAAACATGGCTCAGCATGAAATTAGTCAGGCAGTCAGCTAGGAATCAACAAGATGTTCTTATGACTAAATCATACAACCGGATACACAGACAGAAAGTCAAAATGATGCCATAGGCTTTGGGCTCAATGATAAGAATGGAAATAGGAGCATGAACAAAAAGGAAAGTTCACATTGGCAAACAATACATATAGAAGTTACCTTAATAAATTTCTCGCCAATATCATTTCCTTTGACTGTCTAACTTGAGGAGTTAATTGGCTATACCACAAAGAGAGTGAATCTACCTGAAGATAAGCAGAAAGTCAGGCTATGTAGTATTTACTAGATGGAGTAAGGTAAAGCATAAATAACATGAACAGGTAAATAGAACAAATTTGAACATGGAAGCAATAAGAATGCGGAAAGAATTACCATTTTGGGTATCTTGCAGCCCAAATGTAGAAGCACATAGAAGGAATAATATTCGGCCTCTCTTTTGCTGTGGGAATCACTCTCATGGATTGCGTGATACATATCAAACAGAGAAAGCAGGCATTTTGTTAGTTGCTCCATGTTTAGGAAACACAATGAAGATGCATCTGAATCCTGACAAGACCTAGCAAGTCTTTGATGGGACCTAATATGAAATGTTACCTGGGAAGTAGGCAGGTATTAGATAAAGCTTCAAAGAGGAATACTTTAATATAAGTTACACTGGAAGCAATGGTAAAAACTGATGGAAAAAAGGCCTGACAGAAATTACCACCCACTAAACAATAGTTCAGAGAAAAATAAACATAATTTCCCTCCCGAATTGGGAACAAAAGATAACCTAAACAACCATTTGAGCATATTTAGTTATCCTGCCTGATATCATGCGCATAGAGTGATCAATTGGTAAGAAAAAAACACTGCAACATTCCTTCAAGCCAATAAAAGGAAAATTAAGATTGTTTTGTGAGTACAGAAAATCTAACTTAAACTAAATGAAATATGGTTTTTGAATCAAGAGAACTGTTATCTGACCTCCCAAAACTTAGCTTTAAGGGTCATGAGACTAGATTCTATTGAAAGTTCAATGTTATAAATTGAAGCTTCAAGAACAACAAAGACAATCTGGAATTACAAAACATGGTTGATGCAATAAGGGGAGTTCACAAGATAGGAATATACCACATCCTCATATATTTGAATTGCTTGATGATTCACTACATTCTGCATACTGAGGTCTTGTCTTATAGACCTTGTCCTATCAAAGATGAAATCATGGACTGTCTCAAACGGATGCTCTGAAGAATCCAATAAATACAAAAGATAATCCATTGTTTCTCGCAAAACCGGCAGAGGACGTATATCTGAAGCCATTACATTTGTGGAAGATATAGTTCTGCAGAACTAACATGAAACCAGGGGTTAGAAAAAGAAAAATGGAATTCACAGAATACTTAGAGGTTATTTCATTCTTTTATAATATATATGCCGTTTTGCAGTCATTCAGACAAACAGAAAAGCATAACCGGAGGTAAAACTAACTATTGCAATGTCCATATTGCTACTTACCATATATAATTTTCAGTGGTTAGTAAAAAGTCTAAGACCACAAAGATATAGGACAGGGGGTTCTATGATTTTATCATCATTTAAAGATGGCCTCCTAGGGTGCTACAGAAAAGGCTCTACTGATTTACCACCATCTACTCTCACAAACTTGTTTCTTTCTCTGCCAATGTGATGACAAATTAAACGGAATTATTTTACAAGTTAGTAAGCCTATTCCTTGCCGACTTTCCATCCGAGCAATTCAGGAACCCAGGATTGTCTCTTATCCGGTGACTTTCTAGAAAAAGAGTGAATCCCAAGCAACAGGAAATGCCTGTCTAACTAAAATGTAGGGCAAACGTCTGCAATATGTCCTTGTTGATCATAACAATACAGCTTCGTTTTTATCCTGGAGATGATTCGACATAAATAATGCACCTGAAGGCAGGTGCCGACATCGGTGGCATATGCAACAATAGTTGACAAATCGCAACTAACATCAAGAGTTCGCCAGTTCCAGCACCCATGGCGGATCTCCCTGTAAGCAAAAGTACATGGACAGTTGCATGAACGTATGCATCCAGCGACATAAATCCACAAAGAGCAGGCGCTAACCTAACTACCGCATGGAAGGATGAAGCTGGTGAGGCCATTTGAATTGGGAGAAGACTACAAGTTATCAAGCACACACAGGCAAAAAGGACCAGCAAGGAAGTATAAACCTCACACATCAGCATGAACAAACGCAGGGCCAATCGCGAAAGGGGCAGCTCACCTTCTTGACGGCGAGGGAAGGAGACGTCTGTGCAGGGTCACCGCCCACCCGCTCAAGCACGGCCAGGTCCCTCAGCCGCTCCCTCTGTGCTCGTTCCCTCGCTGCAACAGAGACCACAGAATCCATAAGGTAAATCACCACACAATCGATCAAACTGGACCGTACTTCTCGCATAATTTCGTCGAATAGGTGGTGCGCATTGGCGCCATGGGAACATCAACCCGGCAGGTTGTGCCTTCACCAAACAGGCAGGTTGCACTGATGTGAGCAAGGAGGGGATTACCTGGGCACATGTCAGGGCAGGTGCCCACGATCGGCGCTGCGTCGTCGACGGTACTGGCAGGTGTCGGAGTGGGGTTGACTGTCGCACGGTAGGCAGTGGAGGAAGGAGTAGGTGGGGAGGGGCGGCCTCTGCCACCGCCGCCACCACCATGGCGTCCGCGTCCACATCCTTGCCAGCCTCCGCCGCCGCGGCCGCCACCGTGGTGTCCCCGTCCTTGCCAGCCTCTGCCACGGGAGGAGCTCGAGCCCCGGTCCATGGCTGCCTGACTGCGATGCGATGGCTTCGATCTGGAGCTCCTGGGGGCTGGGGGTAGTTTGGAAAGTTGGAGGTGGTTGAGGAAGCGACTGGAGCAGCTGCTTCAGCCAACAAACGTTAAACTGCGGAGTCATTGTGAATTTGTGATACAAGAAAACTTGTTTTGAATGCTTGAACTTATTATAAAATAATTTTACTCTGTAGATTTACACAAAAATTGGCTTTCTAATCAGAGCACTGTTTAGGGTTTGATTGATAATTCGAGGACTAGGACACAATATTGTAACCAGTGCTTATATTAGTAGAAATAAAAGAGTATAACCAAACTAATAATCATGCACACAAGCTTCAACAAAGACCCAATACAACAAAGCCAATAAAAAAGCTATGATCAGAACCATATAAAATACAAGACTGAAAAGACTGAATTGAATACCTAAGATTTTCAAAAAAAAAAACAAAGCTTTCTAGATAAGCAGATAAAGTAGTTCGCTTTACAATGAACAGATTGTTCCAAGAAACATATAAAACTATGCAAATCTTCATGCAACTGTTCCTAATGAGTCAAGTAACTAAATTCTTGACATGTCTTAAAAACTCTTAAACATGCCTTAAAAAGACTAGGATGTGAATTTCGACGGTGCAAATCATACAACTTCACCGTAGACGAGCTTTTCTCCAACCCACTTTCCAAACAAATCCCGCGCCTGTGGTTGAACTAGTTTTTCTTCAATAGGAGGCAACGATAAATGAGGAGAGAGGCAAGACAATTCATTCCAAACGTGAATTTTTTTTGCTTTTGTCCTAGAATACGTGTGGTCGATGTGTTCCAAATGCACTAACAACCTGGGAAAATCAAAGTGGAAGAGAAACAACATTTTCTTTCCGGGAAGAAACTTCCCCTGTCACATGCACCAAAGTATTTTCTACGGTGCAGCCCCCATTGAATAAGTGGATCGATCTCGCGCGCTGAAGAACACCACCAAGGAAGCCTAACCCTGCAACAGACAGAGAGCGGAGGAAGAAATGCGTGGATCCGGCTAGGCACTAAGACTGACCCTCGCCTCGCATCAAGGGTATCCGTCCGAGGAAAGCTCGGGTTACTCACCAAGGGACCAAGGAACCCCGTCTACCCCAATCCGCGAGGGAGGAGCAGCACTGCGCCCACCAGATGGGAGACCGCGAGAGGAGGCGAGGACGGCAAGGCCTCAGCTAGGAACTCCGCCACGAACAGGCGGGTGTGGAGAAGAAAAAGACTCTACTCTTTTAAGGTCCTCTTTAGATCCTCTAAGTAATGGTTAATAGTTTGGCGCAAATGTCAGTTTGATACTTTGATGCCATCATGTCGTCTGAATGCCTGAATGTGAGATCGAGTTATATGATTCTAATTTGTTCCGCGTTAGTGTCCAGTGTTTTTTATATGCCTTGCTGAGTATTTATTGGAATGTTTGAACTTGGTTAGCTGCTATAGGGATGCAAGTCCGCTAGTTTTGGGTTACTTGGTAGGCCCTAAACTTGATGAAACGAACTATAACTGCGTGGTTCTTAATGAATTTTGGGGGAGGAATGGACTAAACTAGTTGTCCTAGAAAACACTATCCGGTACTCACTTGCATCGCTAGCCGTGGTCCATGGAGCATGTAGCTCCATAACATTTGAAAGTTGACATTATGATAGGACTATATCAGTTCTGAATTCGCATTCTTACTCCATCTTTTCTTTCAACATAGTTAATCATCAGGCCACATGAAGGTGGCCAATGAAGGTGCGCGCGGTGCACGCGGGACGAGGTGGAGGTGAGCCAGGCCAAGGCCGACCTCCGGCGACCCCCTCGAGCCCTTCTGCGCGCACAACCCCGACGACGACGAGGACTGCACGGTCATCTGCATCGATAAGACTGACCGAGCGATCCGCGGCGCGCGTGATCCGTCCGTGGCTTCACTAATTTGGCTGCGGATCGTGTTAGCGAAATAAATATGATCTCGCATTGTAAATAGTCTGCCTGTTTCGGATTGTAGCGTATGTATGCGTGGGCAGCTTACACGGAGGAGCTCGTGACGCAGTCTTTGCGCACGAGCTCGTGGCCGGGAAAAACGCCAAGTCTGTTTGATTGTAATCCCCTTGTGTTGGGGGGAAAAAAAAAGGAAATTCCTGTGTTCATGCGTCGTCGGCCTTGCTTCATCAGAGAGTGCAGGAATTTGTTTCAGTTTCATGGCGTTCCAGCTGCACCTGTACCCTGAATCTGAATGCGGCGAGCGTTTTTCCGCTTGTGGCCCAGTTCCTGTACCCTGAGCGATATTGGTGCGGGTAACTCGAAAACCGTAGGCACAAGCAATGACGTGTCCTTCCCAAAATTTGGACACTGCCCATCTAATTTCTGCAAGGATAAGTGGGTAACAGGAACACCCTCCTGGTGTGCGCTTTTCAATCAGTCATCGAGATAGTGTGTACGAATAGCGATCACCGAACTGTTGATAGGCAGGTGAGGAGTAACAACACCCCTCCACTGGTGCAGGTGACAACATGTCGCCATGTTCAGACGATCGGTACCGTGCCCGATACCCCTGTTTGTTTACTGAAAGACTCGAACGAACAACCCATAGCTGCGTTGGTGACAGATTCAGAGCATGGCTCTCAGCTAGACTCACACAAGCACCTAGACACCTGTCAAGCACACGCACACGCCGAACGCGTGCTCGCGGCCGCATCGGTTTGAGGTGGCTCCTGATTTGTTTTCTCTAACAGCAACCGCTGGACCATGGTCAGCTCAGGCGCATGTGAGGATGTACTCCACTGCTCCTAGCCCAATGACCAGACCAGCATGCTCGAGGTGGGGGCATGGCAACAGGTAGCATCCAGCTTGGTGCGCGGGAATGGAGGTGAGAACGAAAGCACAGTGGGTGGATGGCTCGGGTCCAAGTCCTAGTCAACCTCGGCTCTCGTCGCTGACCGATTCATACCTGCCAAGCGCGGCCGTCCTCATCAACGCAGGGCTGCATCTCGCGTCCCAAAGCGGGGGAAAATATGGTCAGGTCACAGAGCCCACGCAGAGGGCGTACGGCCCTGGAATGATTGCGCTTGGGCCGGCTCCAGCCCGTACCCGCCGCGGCGAGCATGTGGCTCGCGGCGCCGAGCGCCCGGCATCGCGTCGCGTCGCACGGACGAGTGATTGCGTGCCGTGCCGGGGCGCGCCCAGCCGGCGCCGGCCGGCCGGTCGCTCGCCATCGCCATCCTTATCCTGTCGCCGCCGCGCCGATCGACGTCGCGGGGCACGGCACGGCTTGGGGTCACCGTTCACGTTCACCCTCGGGTGACGTCTCGGCGCCCGTGCCCGCGCGCGCCGACGCCGGCACGGAACGGCCCGGTGCCGAGGCCGGGGGAAGCGAGGCCAGCCGCGCCATGTGACGAGCGACAGGGGGGTCGGGGGGGCGGGGGGGGGGGGGGGGGGGGGCGCCGCGCGCGGCAGGTCACGTCGCGGCCGCGCGAGCCGCGCCGCGGGAGCGTCGAGCCCGGCTGCCGCTGTCCGCCCGGCTGGAGCGGACGCAAACGCAGGGGCCGTTCCGTCGTTCGTGCGCGCAGGCTGGCGTCACGTCACGTCACGCGCGGCGCGGGGCGGGCGGTGCGAGGCGACGGCGACGCGCACGGCATATGCCTCGTGGCGGCGCCTCCCCTGCTGCTGCTGCTCCACCGCCACCACCCGTCACGACGCGACCGGCAACGAGTGCTCGGGGAAAACGACCACCCATCCCGTCGACGGGAACCATGTGGCCGTACATGTCACCCGGCGATAGGCAGCGGGAGATACGGCCGGCGATCGTCGACGTACGTGCAGCAGGAGGAAAATGTTCGGGCTGGGCCGCCGGCGGCTCGCGGCCGCGGACGCGCCATGATTGCTGGGAATCCTCGCACCGGCTGTGGCCGGGGAGACGGCGTTCTAGAATCCGGTCCGGACCAACACCCGGATGCCACCAAAACTGCTCTTTCGCTAGCTCTCGGTGGAGCAGAAATTTGCAGAGTCCCTCATTTTTTACGAAAAAAATTGAGTTCTTAAAGGTGGTGATAACTACTCTGCCCAAAGATGTTTCCCAGCCGCCATGGGTTGGTTCGTGTGTGAAAGTAGAACCGGTTGGCTGCTCGACGAACCCAGACGTATTTCATACCCAACTACCATAACATCTGATGAGATCGAAATCCAAATCCTCGCGTAGCCTTCAGGGCGAAGGCTGTGTCTACTAGTGGCGCGCTCGCACCCGTCTCCATCTCAACCCACCCATGATTATCTTGTTCCCAAAAGGCCAGGTCGTCGGGCCCGGAGCTAGGAGCACGGCCGTTCGTACACGTGGCGCGTACGCTGCACGCAGGCGTGTACGCCGCCTAGAAGGCTAGAACGACGGCTGGGCCGGGTCCGCCGGGATGACGACGGCGAGGGGGGGGGGGGGGGGGGTGGGTGAGGGAGAGGTAGCCGGCCGGTACGTCGTACGTGAGCGTGAGGCGTACGAGAGGAGACGGACGCGGGTGTCGACGTTCACGTGGGGGCACCGGCGAAAGGAACGGCCGGGCGGCCGACGCCGGCGTGCTTGCGTGCGCGCCGCCGAGCGAGAGGCGAGGCGAGGCGGGCCGCGACGCGCGGCGGCCGGCGGCCGCGGCCCGGGGGACTAGATTACCTCGTCGCCAATGGGCGCGGCGCGGGCGCGTCAACGCTTTCCGCGGGTGGCTGGGCCGGGGATTGGGCGGGACCGGATAACCTCCGGGGGATTAGAATACGCGGGCGCCTAGGTGAAGCGTAAACAAAGGCGTCGTGACATGAGAAGCTGATTAGCTACGGAGCTCGTGACGGGGGAGGGCGATTAGGAAATCGCAGGGAGGGCAAGGGGTGATGGCGAGTGGGCAAGTGGGGGCCACTTGCAGCTCAGCAAGGTACGTAATTTATTTGACGACGTGAAATGTTTTTTTTTTGTAAGATTATAGTGCTTGTTTCAAAGATTTATTATCGTAGGGTAGAAACAAAGTGCATCCTGCAAACAGTGATTGGCGTCGCGTGACGGTAGCACGGCTTTAAAAGAAAAATAGGCTTTTGCAGAGAGGAGAGCGTGGTGTTCGATGACACTGTCACGCTCGAGCAAACACTATGAATTGTAGATCTAGAAGGAAAGGACCATGCTTCCTTCCTTGGGTGGACTCAGTTTAGAATAGTCCTTCCTCTATAGGTCAACTTCAGTAGCTCTAACCAAATTTGCAATAAAATACACCAATTTTTAGTTTGATTAAATCTACCACAAAATATGTCGGTATCCTACATTTATTTTGTTTTTGCACGGTAACACATTTTTCTATAAACTCATTAAAAATAGATAACCTTTTTAGAACGAAGAGAATACTGTTTGATTGGAAATTTGGAATAAGCCAGCAGTTTGGCAGCATTCGAAAAGATATGACAAACTGTAGTAGGAAATAGCAAGTACAACTCCTTGCAAAGAAAATGCCAACACACAGAAATCGGGCAAACCTCTACGCGCAGATTACATTCAGTTTATCTATTCCTTCAAAAAATCTTGGACAGCTATTATTGTTCAAAACAGCAAGCTCGCCCCTTTTAACTCTCCACTCAACAAATCAGCGGGGAAAGAAAATCAATCCGGTAAGAGTAAGTAGATCACAACGCCATGATTAACAGCAGCAAAAGAAAAATGGTGCGATCCACAGCAGTAGCATCGCTGCCCATTTCAAAGGGGACCAAAGAATATAAATTATTTTCCTCGCGAGCCAACTATCTCTTGACACCACCCTCTCTCTCTCTCTCTCTCGCTTAAATAAACCCCACGAAGCCAGTACGAGATTTGATCGGGCAGCTGAAGCGGACGCGCTCGGCCCTTTATTAACCACTGTTTTGACCATACGGTTCGGCTAACCGCACATGCGACGGTCGGTAAACGCCAGACGCCTCGCCCAGACAGGGCCTCTCCTCCCACGGGGCGTGTGCCCACAGAAAACAGACGTGAAGGAGAAGAAAGAAAGAAAATGGACGTACGGACCACTTCCCGGACCTGTACTTTTCTAATCCCGGTCGACCAAGGACTTCTATGATTGCCGTATTATATTTCACAATGATGATAGCCATGTACCCTTAGCACTGTACTATGTTTTTCTTTTTTTCTTTCATGGCGAGTATTGCTACGCGCACACAAAGAAATGATGAAAATGGGGGTGCCAAGTGTCGTTAAACACCGCGGAGGCGGCGTTAGGCCCTCTTTGGAACGCGAGGATTCCGTACCAACCGTGGGAGCTCCAATGTGTATTTCTCGAAAAGTTGTGCGTCAATTCAATTTCCCTCGGAAATCAGTATTTTTCCACTTTTAGCTTGCGCAAAAAAAAAATCGCAGCATTTCCTTTAGCTGAGCTTAGTTTTGGTAATAAGCTGTCAGATCACTGTTGCCATCTTGCCAGATCAGCACGGTACCAAGCTCCACTGTTGCTCCGGAATCGCCGGGGGAAGAAAGCCGGATTTTTACCGTCTTTTCCGAGGCAGCAGCTGCTGAATAGCAGCTGATGAGACTGAGAACCGGCGACGAATAACGGCGAAAGCTTCTTAATCCCGTCGCGATCGCGGCCGTCGCATCGGCGGGCGGAGCACATTCCCCGGTTGCGAGATGCGATCCACCCGCGATTTACAAAGGCGGGGGGCCGTCCTGTCGGAGAGGAAAAAGAATTGGGGCAAAATGACGAAAACGTACCTGTACGGTGGGCCCATGTCCTAGGCTCGCGTCGAGGGTTGGTGAAGGCGAACCGCAGCCCGTAAGCGTCAGCACGGGCTTAGGCTTACCCATCTGCAGTAATTTTTTTAGCGGAAAAACATTTACTGCTGCTTTGTTGTATACGTACAAGAAAAAAAAAGGGTGGAAATGTGTCCGGATTAGAAGAGAATAAGTAGCATCGGAATTGGAGGTGGGAAGCCGAATCCTACAATATTGATGCCTAGCTTTTAGACAAAGATCACTAGTTTTGGCATCCTAATGTGTGGCCGCGGATGGCGTATGGCCGAAGTGTTCTTTTCTGTGTCCCGGAGAGCTTCACGTCAGTTGCATCCTTTTTATACGTTCCTGCCCTTAAGTTTATTATTTGATCTTAAGTAAGGTTCCTCGGATTAGTAAGCTTTGAGGCTCACCATGACAGTTTAGCACTTGACAAAAAGTTTGCAAAAATTTTAACACACTGTTGCCATGCACCAAAGTTATTTCTCAGAACTAAAAACGTGCATGCAGTTTTGTCTGGCTAACAAAAGTATTTGATACGTTTTCTTTAGTGAAAAAAAGGATTTTTGCTACTCCCAGCTTCTACGGAAGAAAAGTTTTTATTTTCCAGTAGCAAAAGCAAAGCATCAGCAGGGGCGAGGCTAGTTTAGAGAGGACCCTGGTGCCATGTGCAGCATGATGAGTGAAACGTGGCGTCGCCCCTGAGTGTCAGTAAACTAACAACGAAAAGAAACGAGACGAATCAAGCTTGATAAACACGCAGCGACCATGGACGAAGAGAAACCTGGTGAGCTGAAGAAAAAACAAGATTGATAAACACACAACGACCATGGTTTGGTAAAGTAATTTCAGTGTTCCACTGCGAAAAGCAACCACTTGGATCAATCAAATCTCGGTTGGATACAAGTTCCTCTACAACCTTTATTCATCCACGGCCTCGCTCCCTCTCCAGCTTCCCGAAAGATTGCCATTTGACCGCATAAACCATTTGCCTGTTGCCTTATTTTTACTCGAGGGGGAGTACAGTCCAGTACAGTGGCAACCTTTTCGTTGGCAGATAAGGACTCGCGCCGCACGGGCCCGCCCCGCCCCCGGCAGCCGCACGGCCACTGACCCCGCGACCACGCGTGGCGCCTGCGCGGCAGAGGCCGGGCTCCGACCCGCCGGCGGCGGGGAAGGGAAACGAGCCGGCCGGGGGGCAGAAGCGTCCGGGCGCGTACAGACCCCGTGGGCGGACGGGAGGAAAAGCGAGCGCGGCAGGGGGAAGCCGTGGACGGGCTCGGGTGGCTGGCGGCTGGCGCCATCGGCGGAGGAAAAGGAATCCGGGAGGACAAATAATTGAGGCCGGGCGCGGGCCCCGCGCGTCGTCCTCGCGCTCCACCACGGCATTTCCATCCCCGTTCTGTCCCTCGGGCGGGCGGGGCCGTCCCGCGACGAGCTGACGGCTGGTGCGAGTCTCCCGTCTCACCATCAGATAAGCACGCTCCCTTCTACAGTCGAGTCCGGGGTCAGGGGCGATTCAGTGAGAATCCAACTCAGCGTGTGTGCGAACGATGCTCGATGTGATGGGCAAGCACTACGCCGGTGGTCGCACGGTGAATCTGCCGTGGGGGTGACGAGTGGGCAACTGTGCTTCCCGTTTTGGTGTTCGTCGAGGGTTGAACGCTCTTCGGCCACTCAGTTCTTGTATTGGGGCAAAGATTGCAACATGGATGTTACGAGGCATAATGGGTTTTTTTCGGAGAAAAACACAAGGGGTGATAAGGGACCGATATCATACGTTGCTACGGCGATGTCACGAGCAGATTCAACCGATGGGTACCTGGATAGTAGGGCCAGAAATGCAATAAATTATTTTTGGATACTAAGGTCCTTTCTTTTTGCATAGTGGAGCGATTGTAGTGAAGGAGCTAAATTTTTGTAAGGTGGATAGCTCTTACACTGGCCATCGAGTTGGATTTGGACGACAACCCAACATAAATGGTCGAGACCACGAAGCAAGCACGGCGTGTAGATGCCAAGAACACAAGAATAACGTGTTGGCCACTTTATACATTTGCTGATTTGCTGTGGCTTAGGATCTAAATTTTCTTATTTATTTACTTATTAGCCTCACCACAAATCTTATGTTCTATTCTTCTTACGCCCGATACTCTATTAGACACGCTAACCATTAGCTCGCTCGCGCCTTGTGGATCAAGAAAAAGAAAAGCTTACTGGCAAGATCGAGGGCTGTCGCACTCGGAGGTAGAAGGCGGGGCTGTCGACTACAGCTATTTTACCCAAACCTCCCCCACCGCGCGGAGGGTAAAAAAAAAAGCGCAGTAGTACTGTCGGGGTAGATATGGTACGCACCAAGTACAATAATGCATGTGGCAGATGGCATCGTCGTACGAGGACGCCAGAGGATCCGAGTCCACCTCGACGGGGCCGGCGCGCCAGGGCCGTACTGGGAAAAGCAGGCGCGCGCACCGCCACCGCACCACGGGCCCCGGGGGGGGGGGGGGGTCAGGTCGCCGGCCTGGCCAGGCCAGGGGCGACGCACGCCGCGCGTACGAGCACGAGTGGTGGTGGTGGGCTCGTACCACCGGTATCCGTGCCCGCAACGCGCGATCGCTCTCGCCACCCCCCTCCCGCCCCCGTCGTACGGCGCGGCGTGGGACGGCACCACCACCCACCACCCACGGCGCGCTCCCCGTCCCGCCCCCGCGCCCGCGCGCTAATTACGCGCGCCTGCCACCGGTGGATGGGTCGATCCACGCGCACGCCACCACCGGCCGGGGCGCCCTGTTGCCGCGCCAGGACGCCACCGCGCTACCCCGAGGCCAGGCCAGGCCAGGCCCGAGCCGTCCTTCCCCCCTCGCCTGCCTGCCCGCCCGGCTCCGCTCGATTCCCCGCGGTCTCCCTCCCTTTCTCTCTCCTCCCCTTTGACGCCACCCTTCCAGCGCCGCATCACGCTACCAGCCCATTCCTCCCCTCCCTCGCCCCCATCCCCAACCTCCGCCCGCGCGCCGCGCTCTTTCCACCGCCGATTCCACCACCTCTGCTCGCTCGCTCGCGCTAGCTCTCCCCCCGCATCGCAGCATCGCTTCCTTCCCGGGCGGGATATTTCTGGCGCTATTTCTGTGGGGGGCGGGGGGGGGGGGGGGGGGGGGGGCGGCGCGGCAGCGAGGGCGGGTGACGTGACGCGGGCGACTTGGCCCCCACCGCGAAGACTTGCCGAGCAGGTAGCTGGAACCTTCCGCCGCCGCCGCCGCCGCCGCCGGTGTCTCCCGCTGCTGCTGCTGCCTCCGCGTCGCTGATCGGTTGACCGACCTCGTGGTGCAGATCCGTCGGGGGGTGGACCGGCGGCGTCGGGGGAGGAGGAGGCCTTGAGGAGCGATGCAGCGGGAGGTGGGGCCGCAGGTGGCCCCCCCGCTGTTCCTGCACCAGATCCAGCCGCTGCCGCCCCATGCCGCCGCGGCGAAGAAGCGCGCCCACCCGTGGCCCGCCGCCGTGGCGCCGGCCAGGGCGGCGGCGGCGGGGGACGGGAACTGGAACCCCAAGATGTGGGACTGGGACAGCCGCGCGCTCACCGCGAGGCCGTCCTCCGACGCGCTCCGCCTCGGCGGCGGCGCGCAGGGCCAGCAGCAGCAGCCGCAGCCGGCCTCCGCGGCCGGGAAGGCGGCCGAGGTGCATCGGCAGGGGAACGGCGCGCTGAACCTTCAGCTCGGCCTGCGGAAGGACGCCGCGACACCGATGGACGCCAGCCCGCCGGCCCCCGTGGCGTCCTCGCCATCCCCGCCCACGTCGGCTGCGACGGGGCAGGAGCCGGTTGTCAGGCCGAGCAAGCGGGTCCGGTCCGGATCGCCGGGGAGCGCTGGGGGATCGGGAGGCGGTGGGGGCGCGAACGGAGGCGCGAGCTACCCGATGTGTCAGGTGGATGACTGCCGAGCGGATCTGACCAGCGCCAAGGATTACCACAGGAGGCACAAGGTCTGCGAGACCCACAGCAAGACCACCAAGGCGCTCGTCGCCAGCCAGATGCAGCGCTTCTGCCAGCAGTGCAGTAGGTAATGATAGTAACCGCATCCTCCTCCAAAACTTTCATGACAACTTTTGTTGTTATGATGTGCTACTCGTAGGAATCTGTTTTTATGATTTGATCGCTTCTTCACACGCCGTGCGTATTGGGCCGGAGAGATGGTTCTCTGTCATGGTGCTGCCAGTGTTGTGGGTAGGCTATGAGTGAGAGCATGTAGTTACTAATAAGTTGGTTCTTCTGGTCAATCGTTTAGATTTCACCCACTCGCGGAGTTTGATGAGGGTAAGAGGAGCTGCAGACGTAGGCTCGCCGGACACAACCGACGGAGAAGAAAAACTCAGCCAACAGATGTTGCTTCACAGTTGCTGCTACCTGGAAACCAAGAAAATGCAGCAAATAGGACACAAGATATTGTCAATCTGATTACGGTTATTGCGCGCTTGCAAGGTACCACCACTCACTGTGCACTCAGTATACTCTTTCACAACTTTGTGGTTTTTAACAAGTGCTGAATTTTATTGTTGCAATGACAGGTTCCAACGCTGGTAAAGCGCCTAGCATCGCTCCAATACCAGATAAACAGAATCTGGTCGAAATTATAAGCAAAATAAATTCATTGAACAACACAACCTCTGTTGCAAAGTCTCCTCCTTTAGAAGTTGTTGATTTGAATGCTTCACAAGAGCAACAAGAGGATTCTGTGCAAAAGACGGCTAATGGAATTGACAAGCAAACTGTGCCGTCAACCATGGACTTGCTAGCAGTTTTATCAACTGGCCTTGCGACTTCAACCCCTGAGACAAATACATCTCAGTCCCAAGGTAGCAGTGACAGCAGTGGTAACAACAAGAGCAAGAGTCATTCAACAGAGCCTGCGACTGTTGTAAATTCACATGATAAATCAATCCGAGCTTTTCCTGCTGCTGGTTTCACGAGAAGCAACAGCACTCACGAAAGTCAACCTCATACATACATGCAGACAGATCAAGAAACTCGGCCGTACTTGTCACTGCAGCTGTTCGGTGGCACTGAGGAGGACATTCCTCCTAAGATGGACTCTGCAAACAAGTATTTATCATCAGAGAGTAGTAATCCTCTGGATGAGAGATCTCCTTCATCCTCTCCACCTATAACTCACAAATTCTTCCCCATACATTCAGTGGATGAGGAGGATAGGCACCCTCATGATTATGGGGAAGATGCTGCAATGGTTGAGGTTAGCACAAGTCGGGCATGGTGTGCACCACCACTTGAACTGTTCAAGGATTCAGATCGGCCAATTGAGAATGGATCACCACCAAATCCTGGGTATCAGTCGTGTTATGCCTCAACGTCTTGTTCAGATCATTCACCTTCTACCTCAAACTCAGATGGACAGGTAGGTCATATTAGAAGCTTGCTGTTCCAGTTGTCCGCACACTTTTCCAAGATGTCATATATTACCATATACTAAATTCCGTTATTCTCTTGATTTACCATTTTATAGGATCGGACTGGTAGGATTATATTCAAGCTGTTTGGCAAGGAGCCAAGCACAATACCTGGGAACCTTCGTGACGAGGTATGGTATAACTAGTTAGATATTTTAACAGTATCACTTGAAGTCCTGCTTTAGCCTGTTTACTACATGACTATGTCATTGAAATGATTCTCTTTTCTTTTCTGTTCAGATTGTAAATTGGCTCAAACACAGCCCTACTGAGATGGAAGGATACATTCGCCCTGGTTGCCTTGTACTATCCATGTATCTATCAATGCCAGCTATTGCATGGGAGGAAGTAAGTTTGCCTTTCAATTAGACAACAAAATTAGACACCTCTAATTAATATATCTAATGCGGAACCTCTGTGATGTGAACACAGCTTGAAGAAAATCTTCTCCAGAGAGTAAATGCGCTAGTTCAAAATCCTGATTTGGATTTCTGGAGGGAAGGAAGGTTTTTGGTTCGAACTGATTCCAAGTTGGTATCATATAATGAGGGTATGCACACGACCAGTCAATAGTGCCATTTTTTTTTAATATTTCCCAGTTCATCTGAGAGTTTACTTTTATTTTTGCTTATGAGTTTGTCTGTCACTTCATTTTGTTGATGCCAAGTTTGCTAATTCATTTCAGGAATGACCCGTTTATCGAAATCTTGGAGAACATGGAATACCCCTGAGTTGACCTTTGTGTCACCAATTGCTGTCGTTGGTGGGCAAAAGACCTCTCTCATTCTGAAGGGCCGTAATTTAACTATTCCTGGCACCCAGTAAGTTTTCAGTCATAAAAGTGTTGTATCAACAATAATATCGGCAATTTTAGTGACTTTCTGAACCTTGCTTCAATGCAGGATCCACTGTACCAGCACGGGGAAGTACATATCCAAAGAAGTGCTGTGCTCAGCATATCCAGGTACCATATATGATGATTCAGGTGTTGAGACCTTTGACTTGCCAGCAGAACCAGATCTTATTCTTGGGCGCTGCTTTATTGAGGTTCGTAATTCAATGTTGCTATTGTTTCTGATATATGGAAATTAGTTGTTCACATTGGTAAAGATGATTGCAACTGCCATGTTTGATATTTACAGGTGGAGAACAGGTTCAGGGGTAACAGCTTCCCTGTTATTGTTGCAAGTTCAAGTGTTTGTCAGGAATTGAGAAACCTTGAAGTTGAGCTTGAGGATTCACAGTTTCCTGATGTCTCTTCAGATGATCAGGTTCACGACCCTAGGCAATCAAAGCCAAGGGATCAAGTTCTGCACTTTCTTAACGAACTTGGCTGGCTCTTTCAAAGGGCCGCTGCCTGTACATCTTCCTCCAGATCCGCTGTTTCTGATTTGGATTTGATTCAGTTCTCAACTCCTCGGTTCAAGTATCTTTTGCTGTTCTCTAGTGAGCGTGACTGGTGCTCTCTTACTAAAACACTTCTGGATATCCTTGCCAAGAGGAGCTTGGTTAGTGATGAACTATCACAGGAAACTATGGAGATGCTAGCAGAGGTTCATCTTCTGAACAGAGCAGTGAAAAGAAAGAGTAGCCGCATGGTACATTTGCTTGTAAAGTTCATTGTAATTTGCCCTGATGATTCCAAAGTTTACCCCTTCCCACCAAACTTTCCTGGCCCTGGTGGTTTAACTCCGTTACATCTTGCTGCATCAATCGAGAATGCAGAGGACATAGTTGATGCCTTGACAGATGATCCTCAACAGGTATGTTCAGTGAAGTTTAGTTTGTGTTTCGCACTTTCGCTTTAAGTTTTTCACTTCAATATTTCTTCTGATAATGCATACATCACTGCAGATCGGTTTAAACTGCTGGCAGTCAGTTCTAGATGATGATGGTCAGTCTCCTGAAACATATGCCAAGTTGAGGAACCATAATTCTTATAATGAGCTTGTAGCGCAAAAGCTGCTAGACAGGAAGAACAGCCAGGTTACCATAATGGTCGATAAGGATGAAATTCGTATGGATCAGTCAGGAAATGTTGGTGGGGTTCGAGCATTGCAAATACAATCTTGCTCCCAGTGCGCCATTTTGGAGTCTGGTGTGCTAAGGAAGCCTTTCCGGTCACGAGGGTTGCTTGCTCGGCCATATATCCATTCAATGCTTGCCATAGCAGCAGTCTGCGTTTGTGTATGTGTATTTATGAGAGCTTTGCTGCGGATTAATTCTGGGAGGTCCTTCAAGTGGGAGAGGCTGGATTATGGTACAATGTAAACATCAAGGACACCTGAGCCATGTGGTATTGTTAAGTTTACAAGCAGAGGGAATGGAACCAGATACTTTTTTTTAACTGTTTAAGTGTCCTTGGAACTCTATCCATGGATGAGTGGCAGAAAGTACTGCTGATGAAGGACAACTCCTTCCCGGGGTAAAACAAGTGTCAATAGATGAGGATCTGGAGATGTTAGATGTGCTACAGCGAAGTTAAAGGAAAACTGGGAAAACCCAAAATGGTGTGGAACTTGAGCAGAGTTGTTGGCACATGCTCTTTGTGGGGGAGGGACATAGCAACTGTGCTCCCCTACAAATCCACGAGGTAGATGGATGCAATCACAGTTCCTGGACGATGAGTAAGTAACCTTGATTTTGTTTTTTGCCGGTGCAAGCGTGTGAATCGCTTGGTTCATGTATCAAAAGATGGTGTTTAATTATCTTGCTCACCTTTTCCACATTTTTTATTTTTTGTGTATTAAATACTGTACTCTAGCATGGACGCGTCCTATCTTGTCTTTAGATAGTAGCAGGGGTAAATGAAAAAGAAGCTTGCACATCTGTATCGTTCATAGTGCCTTTGTAGCTAAATAGAAAAAATAGGCAGATTTGAACTGTACCTGAATTTCTACTGTTTTATTTGACACCCACCATAACCCCGTAAGATTCCATTTTGAATAAGCTCTCTTGCATCTTCCTATGATTTTTTTTCTTCCTGCTGAAGTGCTGATTGCTATCGTTTCGAACTTTATATCAGCACTAAATTCTCTGGTGGCTCTAGGAAAACAGTGTCGCAACTAACTTTCTGGTGGCTCGTCACGTAAAAGAAAAAAAGAAAGTACTGATCCAGCCGCAGCGTTGGCATCGTGCGTTGCTGTCGTCCCGGTGGTGGACGCCGGGGGCCGCGTGACGAGAATGCGATGCCTTGCTTGGCCCTTTCCGGACGTCGCCGTGTGCGGATCGCCCCGGGGACACGGCGGTGGGAGATTCCGGCGAGTGGCAGCCAGCCGGGGCCGGGGCGTGACATGCCCGGCCCGGGGGCTCCATCTCCCCGCACCCACAGCCGCGGCAAGGTGGGCACCATGCGTCGTGATGCGCGCAGCTCGGAGCCACGCCTTGCCCCCCGGCCCCGCCGGGCACCGGCCGGCAGGCCGCACTCGCGAGGTGCATGCACGCGCGGCCCGGGTCGCACGGCCGGTAGCTTTCCCTCGCCACATGGCTGTCGGATTGAACGCGCGCTGGCCACGTTCGTGAACGATGCCGTGCCGGCGCGGCGCGGTGCGGTGCCATGCCAACCCTCGCCACAGTGATCGGTGGGGTCGCCGCGGCCCCCGTGCGCCCCCTTCGCGTTCTTGTGGCCGCGCGGCACGGCCATGTGAACCCTCCTCACCGTTCCCGTGCGACGGACACGCTCGTTCCGTCGACCAACGGCGACAGGTCCTTGGTGTTCACGGCTGCGGGTGACGACGAGGAGGCGGCGCCGGTCCGTTGTTCCGGCACGCCTAACAAGACGGTGGACCACGCGCACGGCGACGTTGTTGCGTGCGGGCGGCGGCAGTCGGCGGCAGGTCCGGACACGGCGAGGAGGGTGTCACGAGGAGGTTATGGCCCGGAGCGGTAACGCGTTTGCTTTTGGGAGCAAAAGTGGCCGGTCTCGCCTGCCAGCCACTCCACCGCTCCGTTCGTCCGGCCGAGGACGAGGAGTGGGGTGCAGCCGAAGCGAGCGACTCGCGAACACGCCAACGAGCCGCCCGTCACGGCAGCAGGCGACGCCGCCGTGTGCGTCGGCGTGGCCCCACCATGATCCGATGAGCACAACTTGGACTCGCATCTCCCTCCCCTGCTGATGCAGTCCAGTCGCCCGGGCGTGGCAGCTGCAAACAGCCTCTGGATAGACGCACGGTGTGAAGCGACTCCACGGGTCAAAGGGCACAGTTTCGAGCTCTGGATGGGGGCACCGGCGCGTCCTCGACACGTGTGGGCTGATTGGCAACTAGCCCAACGCCGCGAATGACTGCACGATCGATCGACAGCCGGAGACACATCCGGACGGACACTAGGTTGTCGAACGGACGTGGCAATGGCATCTCCGGACGAGACGGGCGCCGGGCGCGCAGTCGTGTCAGTGCGCGTCCGCGGCCGGTGTGCCTGTACCAGCGACGGTCCTGGACTCCTCGTCAGCCGTCACGATCGGTGGCCGCTGGTCCAGACGCGACGCCCGGACGCAGGCGCGGCCGCGCCGGGGCCCCGGGCGCGTGCGGCGTGCGCGGCGGCATCCAACCACTGGGGAGGAGGAGACGTTTCGCGCGCAGGGGCGCCGGGCGCGGGTGGGGATCGTGGGGTGAGGTGCCCTGACGCTGACGGGGTGGCCTGCCTGAGACGGGTGCGCTGCCCTCGCATGTTACCCGTGCGCGCCGACAGCGTGGCCGTCCGCTTCCTCCGGGCTCGCGGCCCCTGCCGGCGCGATCCAATCAGAGCCAGGCCAGCCACCACCCTGCCGCCGCGGCAGCTGCGGTGGCCGGGCTGGGCGGCTGGGGCGCCCGCGGCGGCATGGTGGGAGGATGCTGTCGCCATGTTACAGAGTTGATTCCTAAGAATCAAGAGAAATAGAGGAGGAGAACCACACGCCCACCTAACAGAGGGAGGTGTGAAGAAACTAGAGATCATACAACCAAACAAAAAAGATCATACAACCAAACACGGTGTGGCAGTTTTGGGCACCAGTTCATTTTTTAAGAGGCTCGATTCGTTGTTTAGGCTGTGCCTGGCAATGCGATTGCATTTTAGAAAGCATTTTTTTTAGAGAAATGGATGGAGCATTTAGTTCACTAGGAGCTACTTATCGCGGTAAAATCTTGCTAGAACCAGTAAACATTCTTGAAACAAAAGCCCAACACATGAGATGGTCCGAAGCCTATCTTTTTTTTTTGAAAAACCGTCCGAAGCCTATCTAAACCCAAGAAGACCAGACCTTTGCAGCGGAAGCAGCCCACTGAACTGAATGGGCGGGCTGAAATGAAAGGACTCGTTGGATTAAGCCCACGAGCATACGTAGCTGCTGGTTCGTCGTCGTCGGGTCGGCCCAACAATCCCAAGGCCCAACACCTTATTGCACGAGTTTTGATGCTTACCAAACTGAAGGCCCAACTCGATCCACTCCGGTGTCAGCCTCGGCAGCCCACATGACGACCTCATCTATCTTCTTCCCACGGCCCATACAAAGCGTCCGTGCTCAGCAGCCCAGCCCGATGCCCGCACGATTGGGCCCGTGCGCGCGCACTTGCCGCCCATCGGGCAGCACCTAAAAACCTAACCGCCAACAGAACGCACCCGATCCGCGCTTCGCCCGCCGCCGCCGGCCGCTCCGCCGGAGCCCTCGTCCAATCCATTGCCAAACCCATCCCGCCCCCAGACTCTTGCACACAAAGGCGACGGGGGGTGCACCTTTCGCCGTAAATGCGACGTCCTAATGCCCAGACTTGGCTTCCTGACGAGATTCAGTGGTGGTACAGCCCGGCTAATTTCGCCAAGGCTCTGTTCTTTTGCTGAATCCAGTAGCTGCTGAAACTTTCAGACTTCCGAGAGCTAGTTGTAGAGGCAAGGCAAGCTTGCTGCTGTGCTAGCTGACGAGGATTCAGAATTCAGAAACCTACCGCTACCAGGTAAGGAGAGAAGGAAAGGCTGGCAGTGGGGGTGGTGATGGAAAGGGACTTCGATTTGCAGTTACCACGATCATAAGCTAGTCAGATCATCTCCAATTAGCATTCCAACATCTGCATCAGGAAATTCTTGCATACATTGTTGGTATCTCTCTCGTTTTAATCTCTGAGAATTCCATGGCTGCCCAGAAAAAGCAGCAGTTGTCTATTTCAGTTGCTAACTTGCTACACCTGCCTTGCTCCTATTGGCCTGCTGATTCAACATGCTCGTTCATCGTGTGTTCTTCATACAATTTGCAAAAAGTGGGAATCTTTACTTCACTAGCGCCCAAGAACAAGAGATAGTGACTTGCTTTTCCTTCTATAGGTAGATTATTACTCCCAAACAGCCAAATTAAGATGAAACATGTGACTCATACTTTCCTCAGGGAAGGGGGAAAAAGGGGTAGTTGCTTCTGATCATTGCAAAGGGGTTGCAACTGTCAAATTGTATGGTATCTGCAGCTTATGCATGCACATTGACCCCCCACCTGTCGTCCACCTGCTGCTTTAGAGTCGTCCCGAGACGCGTTTAGGGGGTCTAAACTACGGTTGCTAACATATTATCAAACTGTTACGATGATCGGAGATGCTGACCTCTCTTTTTTCCCCGCCTTGAGATGGAGATGCACACCATTGACCATCTCCTCGGTGATCTGGTGAGGATTCGGGTGTTGTTTGGAGCTGCCTTCTTACTCCAATGACCGGCAGATTGGCCACTTGGTCTGCTTGACCATCCAAGCTTGCCTTGCAGTCCAGAATGGATGAATATTTTTTTCTTTAGCAGAAAATGACACGATGCCTCCATTTCAGTTTGACCTGATCTTGCTATTCATGCGTTGCATCGTGGCCATCTCGCGTGTGAACAGGTGAGCTGCTGTTGAGGAGAAACTGTGCAATAAAAGATAAATAATTTCGTACGGATATCTCAGCAAGACAACGACTATTCTGATGAGTGCATTTCAGACAATGACTATTCTGATAAGTGCATTTCAGAGAAAGCTGCAATGCATAACGGATTTTGCCAACCGGTGGAAGGGTAAGCAAATGGGATTGTGCTGAAGGACTAGACCTGAGAGCACTTCAGAAGAAATCAAGCAAGAGAGAGAGAAAGTCGCAGGCAGGTACTTGGTGTATATAGCTGTGTTTACACTTGATAATCGCCAAACGTTCAGTACTGAGACTTCAGCAAGGTATAGTATAAGGCTATAAGCTATGGACACAGAAGTCTTACTATTCTCCAACCGGAGGCACAAATGGCACTATGGACTGACTGAACAACCTATATATAATACTTCGAGATTCAGTTGCGCCACTGAAAAATTTGACAATTGTTTGAATCTATACTGATGATGCGGATTTGCTTGCAGGTGCTTTATTTATGTGCTGCAATTCTGTCAGGAAGCGTGGATCTCTGAAGAATATCGCGCACAATGTGACCGATGTGCGATTGGATCCATAGTCCATTTTCAGCCTAGTGGAAACTCTTTTTTTGTTTTTAATGTGTGTGTATTCCAATTCCCAAGCGTGGAGAGTGAAAGCAGCGGTGGTCATGATAAGTTTAATTGTAGGATAATAGACAATTCACTCGTCACCGCTACGCGCAAGTTCTTGTAGTTTAACCCAAAAGTCAATGACATATCTCCAAGCATGGAAGCAGCAAATGCAAAAACAAAAGGGGAAGACCAATGAAAACGTTCCTGGTGATGGAACAATATATTTTTGCAGTTAAATAATCGGATATTTAGCTGCAAGTTTTGACTTTGAATTTGAAAATTGATGTTATGTAGGGGTGTACAATTCCAACGGATCTGGCAATAGCCAACCCCCCCCCCCCTTTTTTTTTTTTGCTTGCAGAACACTTCCGATTTATCAATCAAAGATACAATCCGAAGCGCAAGGAGTTTCCAGGTACTGAGATACTTCACCCTTAACGAATGCTCACTCCAGCACGCTAATGGAATCGTTCACCATTCAAAAATAGCTTGCAGCTTCAGTATTTTATTTCTGGAATTTGGAGGATGAGGAACTAGCACTGAAGTGCTAGGATAAGCCTATTTTTGCTCTGCATTTGTTCACTCGCTGCCATTTCAAGCAGTTTCTGCGCCGAATTAGATAAGCCCGCCCGCCCGGCTGATGCCTGTAATTCCCGTTTAAAGAAAGGTGACTGACTTCCCGCGCGGTTGTTCAAGTCATCAAGGAAGCCCCCAAAACTGATGCCGCAGGTGGGGGCCCGTTGGGGCCCGCGCGTCCGAGAGCGACGTCGCCGCGCGTGGCTCCGGCGACCGGCGGGCGCCTCATCAGCCGCTGCCGTAACGCCCCCGGGTGTCACGCTGCCGCGCGCACGCTCGACGGCGACCCCTGCCGGCTGCCCGTTGACCGTCCCGGCCGGCCGATCCCTGACCTGGCCCTAGAAACCGCGACTAGGTTTTGGGCACCACCCGTACGAGCAGAAATGCCCCGGAAGCCGTGCGCCTGCGTTCTGTAGCGGCACGTCAGTGTCGTCGCCGACTAGCAGGCCGTTGTCCCGGCACGTTCCGCGTCTCGCCGGGACCGGGACGAGACGCGAGCGCGGGCCGGGTGAGGGAGGAATCCGCCGGGCAAGTTCCCCACCGCGCGCGCGCACCAACCCCTCCTCTCTCTCCAGGTACCAGCGCCGCCGTCGCGCCGCGGACTCGTCAACGCTGGCTCGGCCGCGCCGCGCCCGCCCGCCGGTACAAATAGCGCCCGCGCCACCACCGTGGATTCCTCCCCCCTCTCGCTCTCGCCTTTTGGGTCCTTTTCTCCGCGGCGCTTTTTCTCCAGCAGCACCCGTCGCCCGTGCGGCCGTGTTCCATACTCCCGCCCGGCGTGTGCGCGGCATGGCGCCAGCATGCGGCGGCGGACGTGGTCGCTCTCCTCTGTCGCCTCTCCTGGGCTGCCTCGTCGCCGTCTTTCTTCTGCTGCTCTCCGCCGCCGCCGGCCGCGCGGAGGCGCAGCTGCAGCCGCTGCCGCCGCTCGCGGTGGCGATCTACAACTACACCTCGTTCCAGGCGGGGAACTCGCGGGAGGCGGCGGAGCTGGTGTACAGCAAGGACGCCCGCGTCTACCAGGGCGCGCTCCAGGTCACGCCGGACACCGGGAACGCCGGCACCTACCGGGACATTATGGTCAACAAGTCCGGCTCCGTGCTCCTGAGCCGCCGCTTCAATCTGTGGCGCCGCGTCGACGACGGCGGTAATGCCACAGCCTCCCAGCAGGCCCGGCGCGTCCAGGTCGTGTCGTTCAACGCCACCTTCTCCATGAACGTGTACCAGCTCACCGCCGCGAGCCCCGGCGAGGGCCTCACCTTCGTGATCGCGCCCTCCCGCGACGAGCCGCCCCCCGGGAGCTACGGCGGCTACCTGGGCCTCACCAACTCCACGCTGGAGGCCGCCGGCCCGGCGGCGAACCGGTTCGTGGCCGTCGAGTTCGACACGCTCAAGCAGAGCTACGACCCCGACGACAACCACGTCGGCCTCAACATCGGCTCCGTCGTCTCCAACAAGACGGCGAGCCTCGCGGGCTTCAGGATCGCCACGAACGAGACCACCGCCACCAACTACATGGTCTGGATCCAGTACGACGGCGCGGCGCGGCACATGTCGGTGTACATGGACGTCAGGGGCAGGCCCAAGCCGCCGTCCCCCGTGCTCGAGTCGCCGCTCGACCTCAGCTTGTACGTCCCCGAGACGGTGTACCTCGGCTTCTCGGCGTCCACCGGCACCAGCTTCGAGCTCAACTGCATCCTCGACTGGAGCCTGTCGATCGAGATCATCCCCGACAAGAAGAGCAGGACGTGGATCATCATCATCGCCGTCGTCGTGCCCGTCAGCGTCGCCGCGGTCGCCGTCGCCGCCTTCTTCCTGACCAAGAAGCTGCGGGCGAGGCGGTCCATGGAGCGGCGGCAGGAGCGGCTGGAGCACCAGCTGACCAACCTCCCCGGGATGCCGCGGGGGTTCGAGTACGAGAAGCTCAGGAAGGCCACCCGGAACTTCGACGAGCGGCTGCGGCTGGGGAAAGGCGGGTACGGCATGGTGTACAAGGGGGTGCTCCCCGCCGACGACGCCCGGTCGGAGGGGATGGCGGTCGCCGTGAAGAGGTTCATCCGGGACGACAGCAGGGGCGTCAGCGACTTCCTCGCCGAGGTCCAGATCATCAACCGGCTGCGCCATAAGAACATCGTCCCTCTCATTGGTACGTGAAAAAAATCCTGATTCATTCCATCGCGCGCCTAATTTCATCTCAAATCAGAATGATGACGCCTGGTCCACATTGTTATCAGATTGGGTTTAATGTTGGTGGTTGAGATTTAGCTGTCCGTTATTGTTCGTTAGCTGATCAGAGCTGACCAGTTTCTAGTAGCTGAGCAAGCAACATCCACTTTGTATTCTCATCATGCCTTGACGAGTCGTCAGTGGTAAACTAGTACCCCATGGAAGAAGTAGAGGCGACGGATATTCTACTCAAATTCCAACGCGTTTATGAAATCATGTAGGAACAAACAACTTACTACTATTCTGAGCTGTCCAACCATCCTGGCGATGAACACGTTCTGAATTTTCAATTCTGTCGTTTGATTTCAGAAGAATCTTCAACGACTCAGCATTATGATGCAACGATGTTCTGAATTTCTGATCGATGCATCACAGTTCTGAATTTTTTATCTTGCATTGTGTGTGACTGATGTCAGGTTGGTGCTACAAGAAGGGGCAGCTGCTGCTGGTGTACGAGTACATGCCCAACGGCAGCCTGGACCAGCACCTGTTCCGCCGGGGCGTCACCGACGAGCAGCGCCCCCCGCTCAGCTGGGAGAGGCGCTACGCCGTGGTCGCCGACGTCGCGGCGGGGCTCCACTACGTCCACCACGAGTACACGCACATGGTGCTCCACCGCGACGTCAAGACCAGCAACGTCCTCCTGGACGCGTCCTTCCGCGCGCGGCTCGGCGACTTCGGTCTGGCGCGCGTCCTCGAGCACGACCGCAACTCCTTCACCGACCTCAACGTCGCCGGCACGCGCGGCTTCATCGCGCCGGAGTACTTCGTCGGCCACAAGGCCTCCCGGCAGACGGACGTGTTCGCCTTCGGCGCGCTCGTGCTCGAGGTGGTCACGGGCCAGTACGCGCTGCGCGCCGACCCGCGGTGCCCGGTGCTGGCCGACTGGGTGTGGCAGATGCACGGCCGCGGCGCGCTGCTCGGCGCCGTGGACCAGAGCCTCGGCACGGCGGGGTTCGACCACGACGAGGCCGCCCGGCTGCTGCTGCTGGCGCTGGCGTGCAGCAGCCCCAACCCCGGGGACCGGCCCACCATGCCGCAGGTAATGCAGGTCCTGTCCAAGGCCTCGCCGCCGCCGGAGGTGCCGCCGTTCAAGCCGCAGTTCGTGTGGCCGCCGGAGGGGGGAGCGCACTTCGAGCTCAGCGACATTGAGGTCTCCACCACGAGCGGGGCTACCGGCAACGGCGGCGCGTCGTCGGCGATGGCAACGCAGGACACCTCCTACGACAGCTTCCACCCGCACACGGCGCCCAACAGCAGCGAGGGCTACTTCCCCGCCCTCTCCTCCGGCCGCTGATCGAGTGCTTGCTTCATTCGTCGCAGTTCTAGAAACTTACATGTGAATGGAATGTAAATACACGTAGAAATCGATTTCGTAATTAAAGGAGTTTTAATTTAGTCGTGCATTGCATTGCTGCATATATAGCTGCACCTGCACTGCAAATTAGGAGACCTTGATCTGTTTCAGGGAAGAGGATCAAGAATGGAGTGTGTTTTGGCTAGTCAGAAATTTTAGTTCTGTACTGCCAACTGTTTCAGTGAGGTCTTCAAAATTTATATCAGTTGAATAATAAAGGGCATTCGTTCATCTTTGATTTTTTAAAGTGAAATCGGCATTCATGTTCAAGTTGAGAATACAAGCTTAACCATAAAACAGGGGCAGGCTGAAATGCCAAGTCAGCGCCACGTCAAGCAGCCAAAGTGCAACGTGGCCGCGGGTTGGGAGTTTTTTTAAAAAAATTAAGATGATGACCCGACTAAATTGCTAACTAATTTACTCAAATCCAATGCTCACAAATGTTGATTATATTTTTCTTCTTTTTCCCCTCCTCATTCTTGTATTGTTTCCCTTATTTTTTCTCCTGATGAGCACCCGCCTGCACGTTAGGGGACCTTGATTTGTTTCTGGGAAGCAGATAAAGAATGAAGTTAGAGCGCAATTTTAGTAATCATTTTTAACTTGGAGCAACTTCAGCAGACCCTCCAAATAAATCATATCTTAAATTTGAAGGTGGAAAAAAAATACACTCCAGCAGATGCTCTACTAAAGCTCCTATTTTGGGGAGGTCTCCAAATCTCTTCCTCCACCCTCTGTTCCGGGAGCGTATCTAGTGTATAAGAGCAACTTCAGCAATAACTCCTAAATAAGAGTCCCTACTTAGGAAGTAGGGGCTTCCTCTACTTTGGGGGCTCTATTTTTTACACCAAACTTCAGCAAAAGTCCCTAGATCTCAGCCCCTATTTCTTTTTCTCTTGTATTTCAGCCTATTCTCCATGTATATCCTTTATATCGCATCACTAAAATTCAAGCATAAATATTTCTAAACCATAGCAATGAACCATATTAAAAATGGTGATTTCAAACATGACAATTCAAAATTAAAAATTTCAATATAAAAATCGCATGCATATAGAAATTACCCAGCACACCACATAGTTCAAACTTGGTGCAAGTTCAACATAAAACGTACGGATCCTCCCATGGTGACATAAATAGCTCAACTTAGTTTGCTCCAAAGCATGCAGGTTGCTCAATCTGAATAAAGCATCAAGCGTCATATAGAAAAAATGCAATAATTCAATCTTGAGTTTCTTTGAACACAAGATAATACTTAAAGGGAGTTCATGCGGGAACATGAACTTGAATACTTGCAGCTATCCTTGAAGGGAGTTCACGCAGGAACATAAACAGCTGTCCCAAATTGCATATCCGTTACGAGCAATGCAAATAAGTATTAGAGGATAGAGATGCATAACATACACTGGATAAAAAAATCTTACTGAAAGCATCATAGTACATACCTATTGTGCTGCTCCACTGAAATCTCCTCCACTACCATCATGAAACCCGCTGCCAAACCCACCACTTAAGGCAGCCAACTTTTATGCTGCAATTTGTGCCCTCATTGCCAACACATAGGTCTTCTGATCTGAATTCATGGTGCTCAAATCATAGAACATGATCCTCTGTTCTTGCTTCCACATCAACTTTTCCTTTTCCAAAAATATTTTTTGCTGATGAATCATCCATGTCTCCTGCCACCTTTCCTCCTTTATTTTTTTCTCCTCCTCTCACCTCTCCTCCTTTAATTTCTTATCCTCCTCCTTATCCAAGATCAACTCCTGAATGGCTTCTTTGTATGATCCTTCATCTCCTCCACTTCTCGACCTTTGCTTTACTTGCTTCCTTCCAATTGGCCTCTTCTCTTGGTTTGCCTGCGCTAAATCGGGAGTTTGACTCTTACCACTCTCACCTCCCTCCTCTTCTTCAGCACCTCCCTAAGAGGGCATGGAAGACTTGCTGGGTCTTGGCCTCTTATACATTTTATCTACTAATGATTAAAATTTAATAATTCCTCACTTTGATCCAACAGTGAAGAAACTGGAAAGCCTTATTCTTTTGTGCCTTACTAGAGTACAATGTTTGGGCTTTAAGAATCTGAAAAAAAGACTCAAGTGTAAGTTATCAGGATAAAATAGAATCTACAAAAAACGATCAATGGATAAGTGCACTTACATGCTCTTAATGGTATCCCAACAATGTTCAGTACCTAAAAGTTTTTGCAATTACCAAAACACACCTCCCTCCATCCTAAATGAAGGAGATTTATCCCTCTAGCATATTCTTGGAGATTGGATTTTGGTAGTCTGCTGCAGCAATTATTAAAAAATTATAAAAATAGTTATTGGTAATAGAGAGTGTGTAGTTTTGATATGAGGTATGAGTAATTAGTTGGAGATGTTCTCAATGAAAAACTATTTCGATCAATCTTAGAAGATTAGTACAGGCAAAGCAACAGCTTAGCAACTTTGGGACATGGCGTCAGGCGTCAGCGAACGACAATGACCCCTGACTCGAACCCGTGGCGACTTGCGACAAAGAAGACAACAGCGCGATGAACCGTGCCATTTCCTCCCACCCCGAACTCACTGTAAATTCACCTCTAATCTACCTTGACGCAGCAGCAAGTTCACCACAAAAGAACTCTGTAGCATTTGCTCCTACTAGTTCCTATGTGGGAAAAAAAAGAGAGAAGAAAACAAGAATAAAGTTTGGTACCTGCTGCTAGCTGCATGCCCTCATCATTGTCCAACAAAAAGTGGTGTCGCCATCGAGATCCAGGCACCAGCTTGCGCTGCATCTTTTTCCTCCCGATGACGATTCTTCTCCCCGTTCTCCATTCTCCGGTCTCCAGTCTCCCCGCCCGCCGCGTCAGTTTCACACCGCAAAAGCGCAACGAGCTACTGATCCTCTTCGCGTGGAAAAGGAAAAGATGAGAAAGCGCCATGAGCTGCTCAACAGCTCGAGCCTGTACGGAGCTGACGGCATTTGCGGGCCACTGCACAGAAAGTTCTCGGTTCCTGTTGGTGTCAAACTGTGGATCCTGAACGAACGATGCAGCAGTTGAAGAGCAGAGATTGACCTGGAGTCCTGGATGGATCTGACTGATCTGTCGTCAGAGTCGCAGCTCCGGAAATTAGAAGTAGCCGCCGGGAGCGGGAGCGCCGGATATATGCACGGCTTGGCGTGCACTCCGTACGCGCATCTCTTTTTCGAGATCGGTAAACCGCCTTAAATTTATACCCTTTTCTTTCTTGTATATATTTCGTAATACAGGTGAACTATACAAGAATACGGACCCACACGTAGATTAAAATATTTAGATCTAGACGGTTCTCCGTGGTACCCGAAATCTCTCCTCTCCTTGCTCTACTAAAAAACTCTCTTCTCACCTCCCTTAAGCTCACGCATCCCCTCCGCCCGTCCCCTTCTTTGCTCTTGACGATTTCTATTCCCAGCAAAAAGAAGATGTTCGTCCAGCTCACCATGGATGGCATCTGACACGGAATAGGAGCGGCAAAGAGATCTGCAAGCGGCCAGATCCTATGGGTCGAGATGATTCTTGCGAGGCGAGGCCATTACAGCTGGATCTGCATTTGGCAATTGGCACCAACTCATGCATGAGTTCACGGGGAATCAAATTGCTAGAGCTCAAGCTCCGACCACTGGGTGCCCGTGGCAGTGCCTTTTCTTACGACCCCCCCCCCCCCCCCCACCCCCCCCCCCCCCCCCCTATCGCGCCGCCGTCTGTCAGGAACCGCGCCGCTCACCCCATCGCACGGACCTTGGAGCCCGATAAGGCCGCGACACTGGGGGCGTGGAAAGCGAGCGTGCAAGAAGATTAGAGGAAGAAGACAGTGGAGACTGGAGAGAGAATCTCACTCGAGCTGATTGGGGAGGAGCTCTGAGTGCTGGTGCAACAACTGGTGGCAATATCACAGAACACCGCCAACAAAAAGGAGCAGTTCCTCCACCACCTGAAGCAAGCAGAGGTGCACTCCGTTCTTATCCTTGTGAGAATCATTCGGTGGGTGCTGGATCTGTCAACCACATTTATAATTCTTGTGTTTTTCTTTATTGCACTTTTTCTGCACCGAATAATTTGCTTCATTGTGTATCGAAAACTTAGATTGATTGTTGAGTACAAAAACAAGTGCATCCTATTGGGATGATCAAAATATGTGCAGCCTTTTAGTTGAATTTGACTCATTTTTTTGTTGTTTTATAAGGACTGTGCATCTGCAGATTCAGTGAATATTTCATTTGCAGAAAAATACGTGCATCCTTGTAGCTTTTGGTTAATCTATATTATGGTTTATGAAACAAGTGTGCATCAACAAATATTTTTCTGCAATCTTTTGTGTGCAAAAAAAATATGTGCAATCAAGTATATTACACTATTGCACCATGATTTTCCATCCAGCTCATTTTAGATATAATACTTCCTTTCCAAGTGCTTGCCCATTCTCGATACAATACTGAGTATACCTAGCAATAGAAGTGGAGAGAGAGATATCTATCCGTGCATAATGTCCTAGGAAATGTGCATCCAAAATTTTTGTGTAATTCTCGATACAAGCTCGCGCACCCTCATATATTCACCATTTTCTAGTTTTCTCATGTAATATATGTACAAATCTATACTCTATGTTAGACAATTAGATATTTTTATTATTTGTAAAACTATACACTTCTTTTTCGGAATTTTGAAACTGTTGGGCAATGTATTAATTATTCTAGCACAGAAATTGCGCTTCTATGTGCACGTTATCCTTTAAGTATTTGTGTGTGGTGTGAGCAAATACTATGTGCATAAAAAAATGTAGTCAATCTTATTTTGTAGTGTATGCATCTTTCTCTGCTGATGAAGAAAACAACTGCACACAAAAATCTTAAATGTATTTTGTGCACAAGATAGGAAAACATAGATTTTAAAAGTTTAATGGTGATTCTTTTCAGAAAAAACTTAAGGGTGATGGACAAAGGCGGTTGATAAGTGTGAGTCCTCTAAAGTCTGAACTATTCGTGCTGCTGATGAGCAAATATAAACCACACACCTGTTCTTTGTTCTTGTGCCATGGAGCAGACATTGTCAAGTGGCAGGTGCCTCGGAACATCCCCACATCAATACTGCAACTTTACAATATCTTAAATGAGACTAACAAATCAACTAAGTACATATATTTGCACATAAAGTATTCAGAAACTTTTCTAATGATGACATAATTCTTGTGCATGGTAGAAAACTACAGAAATATTTAGTACCTTTATATATATATGGGGATACATATATTTTTGTGCACAGTATTTTTTTTGGCTATTTTTGTGCACAATTGTGAAAGTTTCTCCCTTCTTGTAGATACACTATTTTTGGTGCAGAGGAAAATCATAAACTGAATGTAACACCAGAAAAAAAATATGGATGTGGTGCACAACTTTCTGGTATAAATAGGTAAATAGAATTTATGATTATTCGGTACAGGAGGATGGGGCTATAGGGAGAGGGCAAGGGCAGAGATAATTCTAGAGAGCGCATGGAATTTTTTTATTGCAAGTAGTACAGGCGGTGGGACTCTCTGCGACTGTTCTCTACTTATCCGCTAGCCCATGTGAAGCCCACTAATGGCCCACTGTACTTGCAGCCGCAGCCGAAGCCGTTGCTCTCACCACACACGTGTCCACCCTCTTGGATCCATCTTTCTTTTCTTATTTTTCATGACCAAAATACATCTAAATACTGTCGCAGAATACTTACACGGTACACGAGGTCACGAATCTTAACCAAATCGCAGCCGTACGGATAACCGGCGCTCCCGCGCCCGGGGGCTCAAAATCCGCTCTCCAGCTCCAGGTCGAGTTCATCCATGGAATGGAACAATATTTTTGGCGCTGAAGCGACACCTTGGTCCTTGGCCATTCCTGCAACTGTTCCGAACATGGCATGGTGATGCCGTGACATTCCTGATCCAGCGCGGATTCTGCCAAGAATGGCTCGGAAGTGGCGCTGCGAATCGTGCTCGATCTCGACGCGTGTGTTGCTGACCATCTGAAGTTGACGAGCTGATTGCAGAGAGGTGAAAGCCTACCCAACCAATCGATCAGCTGCTGACCGGCGAGCGTGCGCCACGCGGTGACCGACCGCCCGCTCGCCCGCTCGTGGATCCCATCTGCCGTCTCCTCTGCCACGCCCCGTGCTTAACAGGACCCCAAGAACTCAATTCAGTCTGCAATAGTACAGCCAGATGTTGGTCTTTCAAGTTGCATCATGGTACGAGCGACGACAAGCTACCAGTTGCAGTTTGATCGAGGACAATGGCACTGCAAACTGTTCACATTCCAATCCATTCTGCACTGCACACCGTGCTTGCCGGGGCCGCGACCAGCTCAAGCATTCTTCAGTTGCTCTCCGGGGTTGCTTGACGCTGGAAGCCTGATGGTAACATGGGCATCATATTCACTGTTCAGTTAGTCGCACACATGCTGTTTTCATCATCTGGCCGATTGGCCCATCCACACCAGTTGCATGATCATGTTTCTGTCAGAAGAATGAATATGATCATCTTCTTTTTTTCAGAAAAGAAAAGTGTTGAGTGCCACAGTAATGTATTTTCAATCTGGTTACAAAATGGAATGTCTGATCGAAAAGGCATGGTACCTGCCAGATTGACAAGACCGAAAAGATAAGAAAGACGGCACCTTCATCTCTGTTTCTTTTCTCTCGCTCTGTCGTTCAGGCAAACAGGATTACAGGACAGGACAGGAGAAGACACTGATGTGAACGCAGCTTTGCTACTGAACAAAGCTTCCATTTTTTTTCTCTCGTCTATACCCGTAGGTGAGAGAAGAATCTCTCAGGACAGCCGGTGGAAATAAGGAGGGCGGCCGTGCAGCGCCCACGGGACGCACACGGGCGCCAACCCCAGCAGTGGTGGTGGTCTCGGCCTCCTGCTCCTCCTCGTTAATGGCCGCCCGCTTCCTCGTACACCTGATCCTCCTAGCCGCCGCCGTCACCTCGGCAGCAGCCGCCGCTTCGCTCGCCACCAATGCCACCGCGGGCCCGCGCGTGCCCGCGGCTCCCGGCGACGGCGGCAATGTCACCGGGTTCAGCTTCTCCGGCTTCGTCAGCGCGACCCGCGGCGTCAACGTGACGGTGCTCGGCGACGCCAACATCAACCAGGGCGCGCTCCAGATCACGCCGGATTCGCTCAACGACGCCGCCAACTTCCTCACCCACAAGTCCGGCCGCGTGCTCTACGCGACGCCGTTCAGGCTCTGGCAGCGCGAGGGCCATGGCAGCGGGGCCAACGCCACCGCCGGCGGGGGCAAGAGGGTCGCGTCCTTCAGCACCGTCTTCACCATCAACATCTTCCGGCCCAACGGCACGGAGCCGGCGGAGGGGTTCGCGTTCGTCATCGCGCCGTTCGCGGACGAGCCGCCCGCCGGGAGCTCCGGCGGGTACCTCGGTCTCACCAATGCCGCCACCGACGGGAACGCCACCAACCAGATCGTCGCCGTCGAGCTCGACACCGAGAAGCAGCCCTACGACCCGGACGACAACCACGTCGGGCTCAACGTCAACAGCGTCGTCTCCGTCGCCAACACCTCGCTCAAGCCCCTCGGCATCGAGATCTCGCCCGCCAAGCCGACGAATTACACAGTCTGGGTCGACTACGACGGCGCCGCGCGCCGCATTGCGGTGTTCATGGCCGTGGCGGGGAAGGCGAAGCCCGGGCGGGCGGTCCTCGCCGCGCCGCTGGACCTCGGGGCGACCGCGGCGGAGTGGTCCTACTTCGGGTTCTCGGCGTCGACGGGGCGCAAGTACCAGCTCAACTGCGTCCTGGCGTGGGACATGACGCTGGACAAGCTCCCCTGCGACGACGACGGCGGCGACGCCAGGAGGCGCACGCTCGCGCTGGCCATCGGGGTGCCCGTGGGGGTGACCGCGCTGGCCGCCGCGGCCATCCTGGCGTACTTGTGCGTGGTGAAGCGGCGGAAGGTGCACGGCGACGACAGCAGCGCCATCACCGGCACCATGATCCGGAGCCTCGCCGGCGGGCCGCGGGAGTTCGACTACCGCGAGATCCGCAAGGCGACCGACAACTTCGACGAGAAGATGAAGCTGGGGCAGGGCGGGTACGGGGTGGTGTACCGGGGCGTGGTGGTCGGCGATCACACCAGCCCCGGCGGCCCCGGGAGCGCGGTGGAGGTGGCCGTCAAGAAGTTCTCGCGCGCGAGCACGCAGGGCCAGAACGACTTCCTCGCCGAGCTCAGCATCATCAACCGCCTCCGCCACAAGCACCTCGTCCGCCTCGTCGGTAAGCCCCCGTTCCTGCTCAGCTCCGGCCGCCGCCGCCGCCGCCTAACCATTTCTCGATTCTTTTATTCGCCTGTGGCGATACTCGCACATGGTTTGTCCATTAACAATGGCAACTCGAACGCCATTCGCTCGGCTTTCCAGGCGATGCATGTGCGCACAACAATTTCTCGTTTAAGACTTTACAGCTGCGATGCGATGCGTTCAAACTTTGCTAATCAGTGAACTACCACCCGCTGATTAACAAACAACATGCATGCATTTGTGTTCATAATGCACCAGCAAACACAGAGCAGTCGTTCTAAAAAAAAAGCAAACAGAGAGCAGCAGCCTTCATGATCCATTCTCATTTTCTTTAGCAAACTTTGAATCTTAAAACCTTTACTGAATTTTTACCTGTAGAAAATTGCAAAAATTTTACTGAACTAAACTTTGACATGGTCGACCAATGCATGCATCTTTGGATTGGACGGGCAGGGTGGAGCCACGACAACGGCGAACTGCTGCTGGTGTACGAGTTCATGCCGAACGGGAGCCTGGACCAGCACCTGTTCAGCTCGGCGCCGGGGCGGCAGCTGCTGGGGTGGGAGCTCCGGTACAGCATCGTCCAGGGCGTGGCGTCGGCGCTGCACTACCTGCACGACGAGTACGACCAGCGGGTGGTGCACCGCGACCTCAAGGCCTCCAACATCATGCTCGACGCCGCCTTCGGCGCGCGCCTCGGCGACTTCGGCCTGGCGCGCGCCATCGAGACCGACAAGACCTCCTACATCGAGGAGGCCGGCGGCGGCGTGCACGGCACCGTCGGCTACATCGCGCCCGAGTGCTTCCACACCGAGAAGGCCACGCGCGAGTCCGACGTCTACGCCTTCGGCGCCGTCGTGCTCGAGGTGGTCTGCGGCCGCCGCCCGCGCTGCGACATCGACGGCTTCCACTTCCTGGCGGACTGGGTGTGGCGCCTCCACCGCGACGGCCGCGCGCTCGAGGCCGTCGACGCGCGGCTCGGCGGCGCGTTCGACCGGGACCAGGCCGAGCGGCTGCTCCTGCTGGGGCTCGCGTGCAGCCACCCGACCCCCGCCGAGCGGCCCAGGACGCCGGCCATCCAGCAGATCCTGCTGGGCTCCGTGCCCCCGCCGGCGGTGCCGCCGTTCAAGCCGTCCTTCGTGTGGCCGGCCACCGACGGCGGGCTCGACACCATGTCGTCCACGGCCGGCACGACGGCGAGCCAGCTCAGCTTGACGTCGGCGTCGACGTGGAGCGGCAACTTCATGAAGGGAAGCCTGAGACACGCGTTCGAGCAGGAAGTCTCCGATTCCTTGCCGTGACCGCGCTGTCCATTAGATTGTGTCATCGCACGCAAGCTGTTCGACACGTTCGATCTGCCATTGTCGCCGTGGAGACTAATTGTCCAAAGCAGAGTGAGCTCCACGATGGCAAGACGATCGAGACGGAAGGCAGGAGGAGGACGAGCTAGTGATACGGTTGCTGTTTGTTCGTATGGACATGAATGCCAGCTTACGTTTTGTTTGAATTCTTACCACTCTTTCTTGCTTCCTTGATTTTTTATATCCCCTCTGTAATTACCTTCCTTAGATTTTTATAATGTTGTTAAGGCTCCAGGAGTTAGTGTAAGCAAAGATTATCCCAAAATAGTAGGTCGTTTTAATTTTTGTCCTTAAATCAAACTTTTCCAGCTCTCATAAGCATCAAATAAGTTTCATTACATACGCTATAAAATACATATCCATAGTATATTTATTTGGTATGTAAAAGTAGATATATTTTTCTATAGATGTTGTTAAAGTTAAAAGTTTTGACTGATGATAAAACTAAAAATATGTACATTTGTTGAACGGAGGGACTAGTATTTTTTTTATTTTTTTGACACTAGTAATATTTTTCCTGTTCAATTTTTGATCGGATTTATTTATTTTTATGGGAGGAGCTAACTAATTTTTTATCTGTTTGGAGACAAAACTATTTTGTTCCCTTTAAGCAGCTAATTTGCGTGGGCTGGCGCAATTGGCCCATTGTCCACAGGCCACAGCCCACGCGTGCATTCTGGTTCTTGGCCCGGTGCTCCCCTTCCAGAAATTTAGCCTTAGCGTAACACTAAACACGAAGGTGTACAATTCCTATTGATGAATGATGATATCTTGCCGAACATGGATACAAACAGCAAACTTTCACGATTCAGACGGAAACTAAATTGTTCTGTGCGGAATTCAGTGAGTTAGTATAAGCAAAGATTATCCCAAAATACATTATATATTCAACATATATTACTGCACGAGCATGCAATTGGCAATACATATTTTTTGTTGGGATCATGCTGAAATTTTATCAATAAGAAAATTTTCATATTTGTAAAAAACGCAGCATGCTCGATTTGGGAAATTTTTGAATTAGATCGAGCTATTCCAAACAAGTATCACTCACTTTGTAAGCTTATTCCTTGGACATGACAAGCTTCAGTTCAGAAGGTAAGACCGCATCCACCAAGTTTCTCCTCAACTACACGGTCCAACTTCTTCGCCATCTCGTCGGTCACGTAGTTCTTCCAGTCCCCAACCTTGGCGGTCCTGAAAAAGACAGAGTTCTCTATGGCCAGCCCACCGATCGGATCTGTCACCCCCGACGAGTTCACCGGCAGTTTCTTCAAATTCTCGAAGCTGCACAGCCTCACTATCTCCTGCACGACCCCACTGCTCTCCTCGCCGCCGGTGAACGGGGCGCCGATGAACTCAGCAAGCATCCTGACATGGTTGGCAGGGTCAGCCATCATCTCGTCGTACTTCAGGAAGAGAACCCTGCTGGGCTCCGCCATGCTTTGCTTCCAGTACCCTAGGTAGTGATCCCACACAGGCCCGTACAGCGAGACCCCCTCGCAGAAGAGCTCGAAGGCCCTGCCAAACTCCGTGAAGGAGTCGTGGTACACCTTGTTCATGTAGTGCCACGTGGACACCAGCACGCCCTTGGGCTCCCGGCACAGGTACACGACCCGGCAGCCGAGAGCTGGCACGCCCGAGGGTAGCAGCTGGTGCGGGAGGTGCGTGCAGAGGAGCCTCGGGGAGGGTAGCGCTTCGAGCTCCGCGACGGGGTGGAGGTAGCGGAGAGGGAACTCGAGGTCCTCCACGAGGGCGTGCGGGAGGTTGGTGAGCAGCGGGTGGTCGTCGCCGGCGACGGCGTGGCGCGAGCGGCCGGCGACGGCGAAGGCGAGGGCCTTCAGCCAGGTCATCCCGCACTTCGTGTAGGTGGCGAGGATGATGTCGTCCGGGCGTGGCCGGAAATGAGCTCGCACGAGCGCGACGCTCTCCGAGAGCTCCGGCCCGAGCCAGCAGCCTTGGAATCGCGACGGGGAACACGTCCCGAGCCATGCTTCTCCTTTCTTTGGAAGTGTTGGCGCTGCAAGGCTCTCTCCTTCCTCCAGGTCGCAGGGCTCGGTCTCGGATCGTGCTTCAGCCATGGCGAATTCGCGAGAGGAAGGGGAAAGGGGCTAGCTCCTTGTGATCATGAGACGGTTGTGTTGCGATCACGGGCATCTAGTTCTGGTTATATAGCAGGATAGCTAAATAAATAATCTAAACTAACTAATCGTGGACAAGGCATCTAGCTCATCCAAGGACCGTGAGGCACTAGCATTTTGAACTAGTATTGAAATACGCGTCCATTGCAAGCTCTTTTGTTGTATACAAAAAAAGCAAAAGTTCTCTCTCTCTCTCCCTCTCTCCAAAGATCACCTGCTTTTCCAAGCAAAAGTTCTCTCACCGACGCAAAAAAAAGAAGGGCTCGGATAAGCTCAGGAAAAGTTCTTGCACCCGAAGTGCAAGCTGATGTCTCAAAGGAGATCAAAGCATCAAGGCATGCATACATGCACAAGCTAAGCATGGACGTAGTCAGACACGATGCAACCTGGAGTGTAGTACAAGTGTTTGGAAAGTTGGAGCTTCAAGAGTTTCAACTTTTTTTCCCCACAAATCCTAACATGTCAAACGACGCACAAAGACCAGCAGCCATTCATGGACGAAGAAGATTACCAACTATAGATGAGGATTCCCACCCATGGATGTCAAAAGGACAGTCCAGATCCTCTTAGTTTCTCCTCAATGATGGAGTCCAGCTTCCTTGCCATCTCTTCCGTCAAGTAGTTCCGCCAATCTCCAACCTTGGCAGACCTGAAGAACGAAGAGTTCCCCATCGGCAGCCAGCCAATCCGATCGGACACTCCCGTGTAGCGCCTCGAGCTCCGCGACAGGGCGGAGGACCCGGAAGGGCAGCTCCAAGAACGGCACGAGATCCTGAGGGTGGCTGGTGAGCACGGGGTGGCCTTCACCGGCGACCGCGTGCCGGGAGCGGTTGGCGACCGTGAAGGCGAGGGCCTTGAGCCAGGTGGTGCCGCCCTTGGGGTGGGTGGCGAGGACGACGTCGCCGGCGCGCGGCCGGAACTGGGCCTGCACGAGCGCGACGCTCTTGACGACCTGGGGCGTGAGCCAGCAGCCCTGGAAGAGGAAGAACGGCTTCCACCACCCTTCCCTGGTTGGAAGCCTGGATGTGGCGAGGCCCTCCTCTCCCTCCTCCTGGCCGCCATGCTCGATCTGAATTTGCGCTTCAGCCATGGCAGCCGGCAGCGAAGTGTATCGCGAAATGGTGGTTACACCGACACGTCGTCGTCCCAGGACACACGGCGGACGGACTCGTTCGTATGCGTGGGCCGGTGGGCCGCCGAAGAGAGAGAGCTCCTTTTCCTTTCGGTTCTTTGAAGTGGACCGCAGCTCGCCCCCGCAAAGCCCGAAGCAAGTGGGCCGCACCCTTGTAAACAAGTGAGGAGGAGATATGTCTCGGGCCGCACCCGACCGGTCTATCGCCTGGGCTCCCGGGATTGAACCCAACAGGACGAAGCGAGCAAAATGGCCACCAAGCCATATGCGGCGGCCTGGTTGCACGATACGGTGCGAGAGGCCCGCGCACAGCCCAGCTTTTGCTCTCTGCTGCTACCGTTGCGGCGCTGCAATGGCTCATGATGAGCCCACACGTGTGCCACTGATTGATTGCTACCTTTACGCCTTTGACCTCTTATTTATTATTCCTGAAAACTTAGGCTTTATTTCGAACTCCATCTGCATGATGGCACGGCCATGATGATATACATGCATGTTCTTGTTGGGTTGGGTCCAGCTGCAGGTGCAGGTGCAGGAGCTCACCGCTCAGCTCCCGGCCCGTGCCATCTCTATATATGATTTATGCACCAAATTAGGGCAAGCGAGTGTGACCACATCACCAGCTATTTCCGGCTGTCGGATCAGCGAGACGGACGGCTTAAGTCGTGCAAGTTCTGATCATTTTAAATTTTTTTTTGACTTTAGATAAATCAACCCATAGCCCAACCTTCGCTCTCGGATAATTTTACGAAAAAGTTCATAACTTTTATCAAAATTAACCCGCAGTCCAATCTTCCCGGTTCAGGAAAATTTGCAAATAAAATCTTAAGTTTTCATAAAATCATTCCGCCGTCCTGATCCTCTCCCAGGAATTTCTTTAGAAAAACCCTCAAATTTTAATTAAATCAAACCACAACCAGTTTCATCCGTTACTTCTACACGAGCAACATTATACGTACAATTTCAACATCAAAACGCGTTGAAATCAAAAGTTGTTCAATATAGAATTTGATAAAAAAATTCAAAAACTACAACTTCATTATAGAGCAAATTTTAAAAATCAAAACGCTTTCGCAATTCGTTCGCACAAATGCTTGCATGCAATCCGTCGTACCTACAATATGCAAATTAAAAAGTGTTCAATACAAAAGTTGCTCAGAATTTGAAAATCTACAACTTTTATTCAAAGCGCTTTTACAATTAATCCGCATAAATATTTACGTAAGATCCATTCTACCTACGATTTGACACTGAAACATCTTTACGTCAAAAAATTTTGAATATAAAAATTGCTCAAAGTTTCAAAACCTAAAGCTTTTCTAGACAACAAATTTTCTAAAATCAATATAACAAAAAAAACTATAATACAAAACACTAAATATATAAAAAAGATAGTTCCATTCCCATAGTAAAAATGATATCTTAATTAAATAGTACATAATCCAAAATATATACCAAATCTAGCAACAGGCTGCGGACTATGACATCTACATATATAATAATAACAAAAATCTATATCACCTACAACCGACGACACAAAATATGAAACCTGCGCGGCAAAACCGCGCGCGTTTAGTCGAAACGGAAACAGGCACGGCAGCACGCTGTCGGCTCGAGTCTGATGACCACGACGTCGTACGAGTCCAAGAGAATCCACGCACTCGTGGTGGCGATACGACGCCCCAACCGTGCAACGGCTCGAATTATTCGTCCAATTGCATGGCCTGCGGGGGCCCAGCATTTTTTTGGTGGGACCCCTCAAATGATCCATCGATAGGTTGACTGGTATACCACCCGCAGTTCGTGGGCGACGCCTAGCTATTCCGGAATCGTTCGCCGGCCGGCGCGCTCGCGAGAAAACGATAGACGGGCGGGCGATCCGGCCGTCGGTTGCGGCGTGCTTGCCAGCCGACTCAGCTCCCGATCGCCTGCCGCCGCCGCGAGCGTAGCCACAACCTGGGCTGCTCGCCGCCGCACGATGGCCTGGGCACCACGCGCCGCCGCCGACAGACACGGCAGCGCTTACACGCACAGCGCTCTCGCCTGTCCCTGCTCCTCCGGCCATTCGATCCCCTACTTCACTGCAAGGATCATGATGTGCCACACGTGTCCACTGATTAGCCTTAGCCTTTTTCCTCCTTTTGATCACAAGTGATCGTTATTAGCCTTTAACTTGAACTCCATCCAGATGATGAGACCAACATGATCATGCGCGAGTGCCATATGTGTACATAGTTACATATAAGATATATATATACAAATAGTTCTGTTTCGCCATCAATCCATCATGCAGTAGCAGCATTATCGTTGTCAACCATATGTTTTAGGGTCTGTTTGAATTGGCTAAAATTAAATGCTAAATTTTAGCGTCTATTAGCATTCATATCTTTACGAAAGTTTTTAAGTTTTGACTAAACTTTAGCCCACCCCATTATCACTCCTGTTTAGATGGATTGATGCTAGATTTTAGCACATTTAAATATTAGCACTTGGATCCAAACATCCCTTCATATTTTTTTTTATATGCGTTGAGTTGATTGGGTCCCGCAGGGTGCTCTCCCCTACGGTCTCCATCGCAACATTAAGTGTGCCATTTTCCAGGTTTGACCAAGGCACTCGAAGAATGATACACATTCATATGGTCACGCAGCAACCGAACAAACAACCTCTCGAGTTCTTGTTCAATTGTATGCGTGCGTGGTTCCAGCATACTTTTCCGGGGGGCCACACATGCATGATCCATCGATGGTTACTCCTAGTAGTTAGTTAGTCGACGACGAGGACAACGACACTTGCATCCAGGATCACTAGCCCATCGGCTGCCGCAGCTCCTGCTCGTAACCACCGGGAGAAAGAAACCGGCGGATCGGAGGGGCAGCGGCCGGAGACGGCGTCGCTCCGGCCGGCCGGCCGGCCGGGTCGGTTGCCGCCGCGTCCCGTCCCGGCGTTTAGTGCTCCCGTGACCCGGCGATGGCAACAACGCTCCAGGCTCCAGCCTTAGTGTGCGATGGCAACAACGCTCCAGGCTCCAGCCTAGTGTTCCCATCACCGTGTGTGTAGGAGTATCTCCGTGCAGTGCAGGCAGTATCCTACTCCTGGGCTCCTGGCTCACTCTACTTGTTGTTGGTCGCTCACGGGAAGCACAGGAGCAGTTCGCTCAGTCAGCGCGCCGGCTCCACCGCTCCAGGCTCCAGCGGCTACCACCACGCGGCGAGGTCGATCGGCCAGCAGCGGCCCGCCGCGCTGTAAAGCGTCGGCAGACAGGTCCGGCCGCGCGCGTCGGCAGCAGGTGGATGCCGCCTGCAGCTTCAGGCCGCGGTCGAACCGACCCCACTCGCCGTGGCGGACTTTTGTTGTAAAAAGACCCGGTTTTTATCGCTGGATGCCTGGATCGCGGACGCGGACACGGCTCGGCTTTCTTCTTTCTCCTGTGCCGCCGGCCCCTTTCTTGGACGCGTCCAAGGCGCTCTGTGAGTCCCCTTGGCTGCCTCCTGGCTCCTTTACCTGACGTCATGGCCCGTGGAGCTCGACAGCCAGCCAGTAAGCGCGCTCTCGTCTTTGGCCTTGGCCAGGACGGTGGCTGGCTTTCGCGCGCGTCTCCCCGGTCCACGTCCCATCGGCGTCTGCTCTGCTGGCCCCCCGCATCCCCATCCGTCCCTTTCACGCCGATCGGCTGAGCCCAATAATTCCTCACCTGCTGTTCGTCATCCCCGTTTTATTTTCCGACCCCGATCGCTGAGAATGACGCCGGTTTCCTGATTGATTCTCCACGTCTAACACCCCCCCCCCCCCCCCCCCCCCCCCCCCGTCAACTGCGCCACGCACTTTCAGTACACCAAATCGCAACGCATCGGTCGCGAAGTGGATAAGCTGGAGCAGCCGGCGGACGGAGACGACCGGCGATCGACGGCACGGTGGTTGCGCGGTGGTTGCGGCGGCTCCCTTTACCCCCCTCCCATGGACGACGACCAAGAAGAAAGAAACGGGAGAAGGTGTGTTGCGGTGGCAGCAGCTCGCGACCTAATCCCCATCAGTTCCGACCCGGCCATCACCTAATGACACCCATCCATCTGCTTATCGTCTTCTACGAAACGAGAACGAACGAAGCGCGCCATTACTGAGATCTGGTACGGGTCGCCGTCGCCGGCGGCCGGGCCCCCTGGCCGTTCCGCCCGGCACGCACCAGCACTAACCCCACATCATCGTCATCATCGCCGCTGTGTTGAGCTTGGAGCCGTTGGCAAGCTCACCTCTCTCCCTGCTCGATCTTTTAACGGAGGGATTAGCATTTTGGCAGCAGGGACATCGTGATGACTGAGGATACCTCCGTTCCGTTTTTTTTTTTCTTTTGTTTTGCCTTCTTTTAACCTTGGCTACTTTCCTTCTTTCTTTATTCTTTCCATCTTTTTTTTTTGCCCGACCGTATCTTCCTGCAGGTTTCATCCGCTTTCTTTAACTCTGCGGCGTCCTTTGCCCTTGCCCTTGCGTGTGGGCCACCTCGGCTCTCCTCAGCAGCTAGCTCCTACTACTAATCCTATCCTCCACAAATACCAGCTCCTAATCCTCCTCCTAGCCACTGTTAGTTGTCAGCCTATGCAATAGCTGTGCTGGCGTTAGTACCTCTCTTGCTCATCGTTTTTGTTGTGGTCAGTTGCTCTTCTTGTCCTTTTTCACCTCACCTTTCATTCCTCTGCATGGCAAGGGATATAAGCTCTCTGTCTGGTTGGGTGAGTGAGTGAAATTTACCAAGCTGAATCATCATCGCCCTCCTGTTCTTCTTTCGTTCTCCTCAGCAGTGTCAGCTCATGGTACAGAGCAAGAACTCATGATAAGCGGGTTCAGCTGGCTCATCAGTGTGAGGGTTTGCCTGAGCTTTGTCCTTCTCTGGAGCTTGGCATGGAGAAGAGTATTGCTTGCGGTAGTACATGCTCAGTCTTGTTAGTTTTTGCAGGTCAGTGACTGAAGCCTAGCCCAGCAACCATGGAGGACCCAGGACTAGAGGCGCTCAAGGAGAGAGGATCCTGTGCAGAAACGCCATCTTCTTATCAGCAACACCGACACTCAAGAAGGTTAGCATGCAGTAAATTTTTTTTTTCAGCATGATGGGCATATATTCCTTTTCTTTTTTGAGCAAACAAAAACTGAGCATATATTCTATAAAAGGCCATCCTAGTGGTTTCCATCGCCGTCTTTTTTTATGGATAGTACCGTTTCATCCTTATTTGGTTGCATTAGCAGAATTTTATGCATAAACTTATTTGAAGTGTCTGTGTGTTACTGTGCTATGTCATTGTCTTCAGCAGATCACTTTACCTCTCAGGTGATATGTACTGCAAGTAATGTTGGAAGTTTCTGTACTAACAACGCAGAGTGCTCGTGCCTTGTCTCCTTTGACTGAAAAAAGATACATCTTTGACTACAAAATTATTCAGTTTTCAGCGTCCTGAGCTGCCAAGCTTTCAGTTACACCTCAAGTGTCTGATTAAGTTTATTTCTAACCTTGATCAATTGTTGCATTTTTTCAGTGCTACAAGCACATATGCAAATGTCCCTGACATATCCCCGCGACTCTCCGATCACATACCTGTGGGTAATCTAATTTGTTTTTCGTTTTGCTTGTATTCCATTCCTGAATAATCAATTCAATTATTCTTTAGCCACTACTTTTACTTTTACTGAATTTTGCTTGTTCCACAACATTTTCTTATTGGCAGACAACCAATCGCAATAAGATGCTCCATAAAAGATATTCGCTTAACCTCCCGGACCAATTGCCGGAGTATCGCATCATCACAACAGCAGAGAGAACTGAAAGAACTATTTCAAAGGTTAGTTCAAACCCTAACAAATTGGTTCATGATCCTAATCTCGAGGGTCTATTTGTTTCCGAAAGCTGAAGAAAAGCTGTCGGAATGCAGGCCTTCCATCCATTCTTTATGAATCACGTTTCCTCTTCTTAATAACTTAGTATATCATGATGCCAACAGAATGATGCTTTGTCATATCTAGGGAGAAGTGATTAAAGTCAATGGTCATGATTATGCTCCTTTTTTCTTAATGATGTGTGTATGTGTTATAGTCAGGACTCAGGAACTGTGTTGCATGTCCAAATTTTGAACTACATGAAGTAAGAATTCTCAAAAAGAGTAGTTCAGATGTACGTGCTGTTTACGCCTTTTAATCTTTGATTCCTGAATCTGTTTGAATGCAGTCTGTTGCAGACTTGGCCTGGGAGATAGCAGTCCTTGAGGAGGAAGTTGTTCGCAAGGAACTGCACCTGTTGTCCTTATACAGAGCAGCATTTGATCAGTACCTCGGCGTCTCTCCTCGTGCTTCTGCTCAGGTAAAAACCTTGCCACCTGGAATGGATCAATGATCAGGGGTTATGCTGCATCCTAAGGCAACAGTTGATTATCAGGTGGAGCAAGAATCGCAACGTCAACGCAGCAGAAAAACTGCTGACGAGGGCACCCTTCGCCTCAGAAATATCAAGGAGTCAGCAGCATATAGCCTGCCAATACTTTCCGATTCTAAACGCGTATGGATAGCTTCACTTCCACTCATCCTATTTACCATCAATCTACCTGAAAAAAAAAGTCCGGCAAAAGATACCGCTGTTAACTCTGTTTTAGTAGTTGATTCTTCCCAAATGAAAGTGTCTGACGTGGCTTTTGATGTTGCTGAAGCATACGCAGGAGCTATCAAGATCATCTTCAGGGCGGTCTAGCCTTGCAAACTTCTTGAGTGCTTCTATAACTGAATATGTGCCCAAGATCTCCTGCAAACTTTCAGAGGACATACTTAGGTGCATTTCTGCTGTCTACTGCAAACTTGCAAGCAGGCATTGAAAGAGGCAAATTCTGAGACATCGTCCACTCCTTTATCATCTGCATCGAGTTCCTTTTCTCTGAAGAACCCTGTCGATAGTTGGAGCCCTCGGTGCCATTACAATGCTGACACAACCTCTGACACCTATGGTTCATTTGATGGGAGTAATGGGCAATACACTGGGATGATAATTTTCCCAATGATACATATAGATGAAGACAAATTTGAATATGCCTCTAAAATGCTGGATACAATCAGGTAAGCGACTGTGTAAAAGATTAGAATATATGAAGGGAAAAAACTTGATTTACAGATGGTCACTTTGTGTCCCAGAACGCTGATAAAACGTCTGGAGAAGATTGATCCTACAAAGATGGCACATGAAGAGCAACTCTGTTTTTGGATTAACATCCACAATGCTTTGGTTATGCATGTATGCTCAATATTTTTAGCTATTGCAACCTTAAATAATATTCACTTTTAGCCTAATGATACATAGCTATCATCCTTTCTGAAATATTACAGGCTTTCATGGCTTATGGGCTACAGGAAAAACGCATGAAAAGTACTGACATGATTCTGAAGGTATAATACATCATACTTTTGACAGTAAGTCAAATAAACAAACACAATGGAATCACACATGAATTTCTGACAGTGTTGAACAATCTGTTCCAGGCTGCTTATAATGTGGGCGGACATTCAGTAAACTCCCAAATTATTCAGAACTCAATTCTTGGATGTCAATCCCACCGCCCTTCACTGGTATGGCATTCATCAATACAGCAATCAGCTGTCAAGATTCAAAACAAAAGAAAAAAATCGCAACATAATTACTAACATACTATGGCCATGCAATTACAGTGGGTTCGCACGCTATTTACGCCAATGAAAAAATCAGGGAGCTCCATACATCCATATGCACTTCTTCATCCAGAGCCGATTGCTCACTTTGCTCTTTCCACAGGGGCATTTTCAGATCCACCAGTAAGCACCACTTTGCTTACTAATTTTTCACCATCCCAGCCTTATGGTACTAAGTTATAATTACTGTGATTGGCTTCTGCAGGTAAGGCTGTACACAGCCAAAAAATTATACCACCAACTGGAGCAAGCCAGGACTGAGTTCATTCAAGCAAATGTTATGGTCAGGAAGCAGATCATCTTCCTACCCAAAGTTCTCCACTTCTATGCAAAGGATGCTGCGCTAGAGTTGCCTGACCTGATTGACATGGTATGTGAGAGCATGCCTGAACTACAGCAAAAGGAGATCAGACAATATCTTAGGAGGAGGATTGACAAGTGTGTTGAGTGGTTGCCCTACAAATCTTCTTTCAGATACACTGTACATAGGAGTTTGGCTGAGTAGAAACTATTTTCCTCTATATATGTGTGCTTGTAAGTAATGAACCAAGGAAAATTGTTTGTGCGAGTGTATATAGGTGACTGTGACAAAGTTTCAAAGAGAGGAGAGTTATAGCTTAAAAGAAAACTTATTAGTGTTTACCACAGTATCACAGATTTGCGGATATCAATGAAGTATTTAACAGAAGGAAAGCCCACATGACGTGCCCTCTCTTGCTCTCATATAAAATAGATATTCTCAAGATCAACTAATCAAGATAATAGTTGAAGCTTGAATGAGAGATTTGCATTCTCAATACCCAGATGTTCAAGAACAATACAACCCAAAGGTACAAACCAAAACATCACCTGAAAAATAGAACATACTACATTGAAACTAGAGACAAGATGAGTACCTAAACTGCTGCAATCAAACCAAATTTCATGGCAAACTTCTTCTGATTACAGTCTAGCATCTCGCTGAGGCTGCAACTCGAGTTATTCTGCTTGAGCACCTTGTGACGGTACTCCAGGCTCCGCTTGAGGCCATGGCGAAAGAACTGGGGGTAATCTACCACCTCACCCATGTCCCGTCCCATTTCTTCAACCAGGAACTTTATCCTTGGCTCCAAGCAATGCTTGACGCTCTTGATGAGAACAGGAGGGTATCCAGCCACCAATGCCATAACCTGGCCCTTGCTGAAACCGCAGCTCTGCAAGAACGCTAAATTGGGCCGCAGAATCTTATCCACATCTCGTGACAATATATCAGGGAAGCTCATGATCACCCTTTTGAGATCTGCCCCCTGTAACCTGACCTCCGACTTGAGGAACTCGGCAGTGGGACGCAGCCGTTTGTCGACACTGTACCCCATGATGTAAGGCTCCTTGGTAAGGATCTTTCCGATCATGCCTTCCTTGTCAATGCCTAGGCCTACAAGGAAGTCCACCATCTGCGAGAACTTGGCCTCGATGCTGTAGCTGATGAGGCGCGGGTTGACCATGAGCAGCTTGGCGAGCTGCTTCTCGGAGACGCCGAGCGTCTGGAAGAAGGCGAGGAGCGGGCAGAGCTTCTCCTCCACACTGTGGAAGAGTATCTGCGGGAACTTGGCGATGGCATGCGCCACCTCCCCGGGCTTGGCCTGCAGCGTGGCGAGGCACTGCACCGTGGGCACGAGCTTGCCGTCCACGGGCAGGGTGAGCACCTTGGGGCACTTGGCCACCACGTGCCGCAGCCTCCGCCGCTCGATCTTGACGCTGGTGAGGAGGTAGTCCCAGACGCCCGAGGCCTCGCCGGCGTCGAGGCTGTGCAGGTTCTTGCACCTCCTCGACATGCGCGCGACAGTCTCCTCATCGAACCCGTTCTCCCTCAGCCACTGCGCCAGGCTCTTGGCATTGCTGACACTGCTTGCCATCGGCACCTGCCCTGTCCAACATGAATGATGAGAAGTCAGCGAGGCAAATCGTCGAACACGAAGCGCGCACCACCGCCGCCGCCACCAGCCTCCTCGTCAGGAGGAGGAAGAAGGTGGCGTGGATTTGTGCACGCAAATCGGCAGTGCTGATTTCGAGATCGCGGCAGTAATCACCTTGTTCTTCCTTTCCCGACGGTGGATGCGGTCGCGTAACCGAGAACGAGAGAGGAGCGGAGAGGAGAGGATAAGAGAAGATGGCGCTGCTTATCTCTCTGACAGTCTGACTGTATCAACTGAAAGCTGCAGCCATCTGAAAGGCCCAAAAGCTTATAGGCCGGAAGGACTAAATCCAGTAGGCCCATGGGCCGAATGCACTGGGAAGAACGTTTTTTGTCGTGTATACGGTCTTTTTTTTTGAGGAAATCGTGTATACGGTTTCATTTTTTTGAGGAAATCATGTATACGGTTTAATTTTTTGAGGAAATCGTGTATACGCTAGGATGTAAAGGGCTCTGTAATATACTTCTAGAAAGTTTAATATCCTAAATTCTTGATGGTTATTTGTTAATAAAGTTTTTGTGGGGAAAAAGATTTGCATTCTGACCAATATCGTACTTGCAGTGGGTCATGAGTGATTTTTTTTGATCGAATACGCGGGTCATGAGTGATTCTTGAAGAATGTAAGATGGAACACCTTTTTTTTGAACAAGGGTCATGAGTGATTCTTGAAGAATGTAAGATGGAACACCTTTTTTTTTTTGAACGAACGGGCACGAGATTTGTACCTATTTCACTGATAAAAGAGGAAGATGGAACACATCTCAACAGTTATTCTTTTTTGGCTACATGATCTTGAACTTGTGCTGCCACTGACAGTCCAAAGACCAGTTCCATAGAAATTAGAAAATATAATCCAAAAGTCTTTGCGCTAGGGCGACGAGTCGAGTGACAAACTCTTCATACATGCGACCGGGAACAACGCATGCGCTAGAAAAATTCAGAGGAGGGAGCTCGTGCTCGCGCTCTCCGCCGGGAGGTGGCCGTGGCCGACGAGCGACTCCACGGCGTCGTCGAACATCTCCTCGACGCCCTTGAACTCCCGCAGGCCCAGCGCGCGGGCCTTGGCCGTGTCGTAGCCGTACGACTGCTCGCCGTAGATGCTGGGCAGGCTCCTGGGGACGGGGTACGCCGGGAACCGCCTCGCGAGCAGGGCGGCGAGGTCGCCGCAGCCCAGCACCGCCGCGTTGCAGATGTACCGCCCCTGGGCGCCGGCGGCCTCGTAGGCCAGGATGTGGCAGCTCGCCACGTCGTCGATGTGGACGTACCCCATCCGCCCGTACGCCGTGAACTTCCCCGTCTCTCCTGCGACATGGTTTCTCACTGGCATTCATCAGAAACTGGAGCATGTGTGTGCAGGGTGTGCTTCTTCCCGAAGCAGGAAAGCTGCTCATGGATCCATGGCGACATTGAGTCTGATGGACCAGCAACTACGGCTTACGGAACCTGATGAACAGTGTGATGAGATATGATCAACGCACCTTGGAATAAGCCGAGGACATCTGAAGACGTGGGGCCGAGCTCAGGAGACAGATTAGGTCCGATGACAAAGGTGGGGAGAACAGCGACAAGGTCGATCTTGTGCTCTTTGGCGAACTCCCAGGCTGCCTTCTCGGCTAGGATCTTCGCCACAGCGTACCATATCTACGGGATCACATCAGAAAGGGACCAAACACTATTCAGAGAAAATGTTTGCACTGGCACAAGATCGGAGCGTGAATTTGGATCGGATTGTCCTACGCTCACCTGGAGAGACTCGCAGTACTCGATGGAGCTCCATGATGTTTCATCCAGCAACACGTTAGGGGGAAGATCAGCTTCATCCTTGATCCTCACAGTTGACGATGAAGATGTCAGTACAACCCTCTTGAGCGAGGGATTCTTCTTGCATGACCGTAGCACGTTCAGAGTGCCGTTTATTGCTGAATTAAGCATTACCTCCTGCAAAGTTGCATCATCATATTTATTGTTCAAGACTTATAAGGCTATAGCTAGGGATGGAAATGGTGACACAACTAGCTAGTAGTGGGTCAGCTAGCTAGTTCATTTTTCTTATCCCATTTTAACTGCTTTGAAATCTGGATTTCAATCAAACGAGTTTTGGGCACATCCTAGATATAACCATGGAAAATATTCAATTTCCAACAAGTAAAGTGGTCAGAGCGAGTGTTTAGCGTACCTTGGAGTCAGATTTAGTGATGATCGGAGATGCGGTGTGGAAGACACCCTCACAAGCCATCACAGCATCATCAAAGCTCCCTTCTTCCAAGAGATCAGCTCTCACAAGCTCCAGCCTTTCCTTTGCACCTTCCAAATCCCAGAGATGCCCTACTTTCTTCTGATTCCCTATCAAGTCATCAAACAAGTGACTGCACTTTCAGTAACGGTTCATTTGACAAGAAGTAATATGAAAGGGCGTAAATTAGTACCAATGATTAATGCTATATTCATTCAGATCATCAGAACAAGATGAAGCAAACCTGGATGTCTGACTGTTCCCAGAACATGGTACCCAGACTCGAGAAGCCGCTTGACGAGCCAGGAGGCAATGAAGCCAGATGCTCCGGTGACGCACACTTTTCCCTTGGCCGTGTTCGCCATTCTCTCTACCTGCAGGTGCTACTGGCATTTGATCCAAGGTCTTTATATGCTCTGAGAAGTCAGTATGGCTAGGGTGTCATCCCTTTCTGGTGACTCAGCTGGGTAGGTAGAGAGTTGGCTTGGTCATGTGCTCATTCCACAACGGCTTTGGAGGTTCACAGCTTCTGCGTTCCACATTTTCCATTGGATTAAACTACTTCCATCCTGTAGAAGATCACAGCTTAGAAAGGCATGAATTACCAACCTAGATGCATTGCATGAACTATCTCCCTATTGATATGCTGCCTTATTAGAAAACGGTCTTACTCAGGTATTATTTCATCAGTTTGAAATCGACTGTTAGTGGTCGGTTTAATCTGTCGACAACAGGATTCGGTGATGCAAAAGAAAAACTATTCCTGAACATCTTATTCCAATTACATCCCTTTTCTCAAAAAGAATTCTGATTACATAGTGATTGATACATGTTACTGTAATTCAATGGAAACAGGAACAAGAAAAGAATTACAGTTTAATGTATACAAAAAATGCATAGGGAAACAAAATTCCTAAAGAGTATGCAAAATGGATGTTGTACACTTGATCTCCCCTAGGACCCCTACTCCGGGTCAGGGTATTCCAAATGGGGGAGTTAAAGAGGGGGCATTGAGGAAAACAGCCTGGAAGAGGGAGAGAGTTCACTCCACCACAGATGTTCCTTCCAATATGTGCAGGTGCTGGCAGAAACTTGTAGGCCGCATATCGGACAGCCCTGGTACTATGCAAGTCTGCTGTCCAATTCACTTTTGGGGAGACAAGCCAAATGATGAAGCAATTTCTACCAAGTGCTGCCCCGTTGAATTCGTTATGAATGCTATAGGGACAACAGGCCTAAACATGAATTCATCATCCTCTATTCGGAGGTCATAACATGCTTTGAGCTCCATTGCTTTAGATTCCGCAGCTTCAGCTTCTTTGCGTAGTATCTCAACTTCTTCATTATCATCCGTTTCAGTTGCCGCAGTCAATTCTGCTCTAGCAGCAGCACAATCTAACCGGAGTCTTTTGTAACTTGTGATAGCAGACTTCTTTTCCTTTTGTACAATAAGCCCTTCACATTCCTGTATCTTGTCAGTAGTTGCTATAATATCCTTTTCTATTATCTCCAGATCAGTAGCAGCTTTCTCCAACTTAGTGTGCAGTTCATCCTTTTCAGAATTAAGAGCTTTTGCCTCAGCAGCTATCCTTCCTGCTTCCTTAAAGTTTCTTGCAGCAGCCGCAACTTTCTTTTCAGCCTCCAGTTCAGGGCCCCTTTTCTCAATGAAACTCAACTTCTGCTTAAATGAATCCATCTCTTGCTGTATGCTTGTTCTCCTTGAAGATATCTCCTGTAAGCCATCAAATTCAGTAAAATATTTAGAATATCTTACATCCAAAACAAAACATTAACCTCAGTATTTTATCAGTAAAATACTATAAAAAAGTCAAAAGAATAGCCGATGTACCTGAAGACTAGTTCTTGCATCTGTAATTTTTTGCCTAAGCATTTGAATGTCTTGCAAAATTTCCTCCTCCATTTTTAGCAACCCAATTCTATCCTCCCTTGACTTCAAAATTGATGATGCAAGCTTTCTTCTTATTTCAACTGATTGCTGGCAAGTTTTAGCTTCAGAGGAACAAGCACCAATAATTTCCCTCAACTCTGAATCTTTCTGTTCTGTTAAAGAGATGAACATATCAATTTCATTCTTTTTCAACACAAGCGCTTCAGTCTCCAAATCCACTTTACTTTGGGCTTCCTTCAAGGAATTGAGCTTCAAGTCAATATCAGACTGAGAGCCATGGAATCTGGAGACCACGTCACTGATTCTTTCTTGAACCTCATGGATCCGAGCATTGTTTTCAGCTATCTCTGCTTCTTTCAACCTCACCAACTCTAGAAGCCCAGCTAACTCCTCAGCGAGGATTTCTCCTTTCTTGCTAAGTGTATCTTTCTCTAATTTGTCTTCTTCAACCAGATGCTCTATTGAGCCTTCCAACCCTGAACGTGCTTCTAAAACCAATTGTGTTTCAACCTCCATCTCCAACTTCTTTGTTTCTAGTAACTCCATTGATGTTTGCCACCCTTCTATTTCTTTGGAGGATATTTCTTCTGCTTGCTTGCTCTCTGAATCAGCATGGTCAGTGGCATCCTAAGAAAGGTAGAGTTTTTAAGTATTAATAATCAAATAAAGAGCAGAAACCCAAATGCAGTTACCCATTTGCAATTATAGCATAAATAGCAATTGCTTGTTGTCAGATCGCTGTATGTTGCACCTAATTTTTAACAGTGGTTTTATTAAGTTGGCTACTGGATGATTGCAGTAAGTTCCATAACTGGAAGAGAAGATCAAATGGGCAAAGCTATGTGATGCAGCACAACAATCTAATTCACGAACTTAAACAGCAACCAGTCCGATGTAAAATAATACCCTTTTCAATCATAGTATTGCTCACTTCTATAACCTGGAGCAGAAAAGTTGGAAATATTGTCTTGTTTGAAACTTAAGTAGTATTGACATAATAAATATAGTGGTCTAGTGGATAACTACACCTTGGAGCATCAGTGCATCACAATAACCAAAGGAAAAAGAAAAAAACTGTTTGGAATATTCAAGCTTGCGACATATTTTACAGTGACATTATACACACAATATGATATGACATTACAGAATTTAAACGTTGTCTTATCTGAAAAATTAGTCCCTTGTTAGACCATGCCTCTAAATGTTCATTTCAAATCAAGATTACTTCTAGATTATGCTGTCTGGTAAAAACCATAACATGATATATGTTTAGCGAGAACAAATATTTGAGAGTGGAAATTCTGATGCCTATTTGTTTCTACCTTTAATTTTTGAAAATTGTTGTTTCAAGCCACAGTTCTATGTGAGGTTAAATACTGCAAAGCAAGTTACCTTTGCAAATTGCTCCAGAAGAGCGGCAGCTTCCTCCTCTGCTGCAATGCGCGACTCAAGCACAACCTGCAGCTCTGAATCCACCGAATCATAGTCGAGCTCCGCATCACGCAGTGCAGTCAGCAGCCGATCCTTCTCCTTCTCAAGCGCAGCTAGGGAGTCGCTGATCCTCTCTGCCCTCTCAAAGTCCTCGGCCTCGCAGGCCTCCTCCAGCTCCCTCTCCAAATCCTTGTGCCTGGATGCCACTGAAGTCGCCTCCTCTGCCACCTTCCTCCGCCGACCTGCCAGCTGCCTCTTCCTGGCAACCACAGCAGCAGCCATCTGCTGGATGGAGTCGAGCTTGCTGGAGATTTGGGATCTGAGAAGAGCCAACCTCTCCTCGATCCCAACCGCTGCTGCGACTCCCGCCACTTCATCCTCTTTCTGATCATCTTCCTCCTTCACCTCCTCGTCTACCTCACGAGGAGGGTTGGTATCCGGATCCACCACCACCTCTGAGTCTACCTTATCGCCGTTAGCATAGGCGTCAACTTGCCGCTCCGGGTACTGGTCAGGCGTAGGAGGAGCGGCGGGTTGCGGTGAAGCATCCAGGAAGGCAATACTACTAGCGGAGAACGTAGCAGCTGTAGAGGAACGAACTGTGGCGGGAGGCGAAGGCGGCGCGGGCTGGGGCGAGCGGCCGTACCCGATGCGCACGGCCCTCTTCTTCTTCCGGAGCGACGAGGAGGACGGCTGCCGGGAGAGAGCAGCAGCGGGGGCAGGCGAAGGCGAGGGTGCCGGGGCAAGCGCGGCGGGCGCCGCGTGGCCCCGATCCTCGCCCTGCGGGAGCGGCGGCTGCTCGAGCGAGAGCGGCTCCTGCGGGGCGAGGAGGGTGAGATCGGAGAAGAGGTCCTCGTCGAGCGGCGGCGGCGCCGAGGAGGAGGAGGCCGCGCCGGCATCAGAGTCGGGGCGCGGCGCGGGCGGCTCGGGATCGGGGGCGGGGGCGGGGACGGGGGCCGCCTCCTCGGCGGCGGCCGGCTCGGGCGCGAAGAGGACCATGCCCTCAAAGAGCGAGCTGCCGTCGTCCCCGCCACCCCACGCGTCGGCGCCGCCGTCCTGGGACGCCATCGCCGCCGCCGCCTCCTGACCAACAACCGGTGGCTACCTTGACGGATCGGGGACGACGAGGGCGGAGTGGACTCGGCAATGGATTGGCGCCGCCGCCGCTGCGTGCTAGTAGATGATTAGATCATGGAGTGATTCGGGTGGCAATCGCGTGGCCTCCGACTCCGAGTCTGTTAACTTTGTCGCGTACCACGAAACTGGATCAGATTGGGGAGGACGATGAACTGCTTGCGCTGCGTCTTCTCTGCGAGAGTTTGGGTACGACGATGCCTTGCGTGGAAGCAGCAAAAGCAAGAGTTCAGAAGTCAGAAGCATTTGCCGTCGCGAAGTGCCAGTTCCCAGAATTACCAATTAACTTCCCAGTTCAGAGCTGGACGGCAAGTTTTACCCGAAACAGAAGTACACGGGACTTTTCAGCTCTATCATGGCACTGGCAGGAATTTGACATGAATTTTCCCAAAGTTCCAAATTCTCGCAGCAATTAAACAGCTTTCTTTCGTTCCAAGCGGAACTTGAACCAGAAAAGCTCCAGAAGCAATCCTCACTTTCCAACTCACAAGAACTTTACAGCATATTTGACGTCTCCCATGAGATTAGTTCTGAATTACCACGTTTCAAATTGTAAATTGTGCACAGCAAACTCTCTGGAGAAACTTCACTGATCCTGACTGCTTACTGAAAGCAAAACAATCACCAGAACTTCATTTTCCATGGATGCAAGATAACAACTGTATATGCTAAAATGGAACGAACAGGCAACAGAATAACACCATAACATGTACACCGATGCTGACCTACTGCTGCAACAACGGCAGCACAACACCCCTGTACACAGCGCTAGCATCAGTCTACGCAAACAACCGAAATAATGGGGCAGAGGGCACCTGGCAACTCCTCTGTTTCCTCTACTACAGGTATAAATGGCACACCATGCAAATGATCTAGTATTACAGGAAATGTTACACGGAAATAATGGTACAGGCAGACTTAATCTGGACTCATGGCCTTGGATCCCTTTGTGCGCCAGGAGGAGCTGTAGGCATTGGGAAGTTGAACGAGCAATAGGTTCCATTAACCTGGGGCGCCTCCACATACGGGCTCTAGCAAACAGATGAAGAAATCAAATCAGTGGCTAGCATGAAAAAGAGTCAGGCAGAGCTTTTCCAAGATATCAATCACTTGATAGTGAACAATGGCAAAACAATCATGTTTACAATAAGGAGCAGTTACCGGGACATGAGGCTGATTAGGAGTGAACTGATGCTCCCTCCTTGGTGATGAATCAGGGGAGCTGCCATCATCCTCGTCCATGTTGTCTATATTCCTCATTTGTGATGCTTCCCCCTCACTAGGGTTGAGCTTAACCCGCTATGTGGAGCAAAAATACAACTCAGATATTGGAAACATCAACAGCTATATAGATATATAAACGGAATTCGAGTGAGCAATACCTGGAAAATCTTTCCTAAAGTTTTTAAGCCTTTAGCACGAAGGCGCAATTCCTCCTTCCTAGCACTACTGTCTTGAAGCACCTGGTATTGATAGTGTTAGAAATCCACAGCTATGCTAGGCGCTAGCCATGTTAAAGTACTGAAGAATGCAAAGCACATGAAAGGTGCAGTTGCTGGGACATACCATTTGACAGACACGGGATAGGGTGGCTTCTATGTCAGCAACGTTAAGCTTCCACAATGAATCAACCATGACTTTCTTGTGGTTCTCCATGTACATTTCAAGTCCTTCCTCTGTGTACTGGCCCTCAGCACTCATATACTTCCTCAAGTCCTCTTGCAGCTGCATAAGAGCTATTGCACCTGCCAAATAATAGGATAGCAATATTCATGAACAACATAGCGCATCAACATAGATGGTGCCAAAAGCTGCATTATATGCTTCCAGGATTTCCAGACAGAATTCTGAAATAAATAGTGATTATCCATATTTTACCTGTGGCAGCTGTTACTTGAGATTTGATAAAATGACCTTTGTCTCTAAACCATTCAGCTACAAAGGGAACCCCCAAAAATATCACTTTCTTTCCTAGTTCTTTTGCAGCTTGCCTTGAATATACATAGCCAATAGTGTTCAACATAACAACTCCATATGCTGCCATATAAGCAAAAAAGACAAAAAAAGGGAAAAATTCAGTTAACAGAGTACAACTGCTTACCTGGAAAGAACAGATGAAAGAATAGCCTGAAGTGAAAAAACATTTAGTGCATAACTGATAACACCAAAGAACAGGTTTGGCAAAAATATTTCCCATAGGACTATGAGTCTATGACTCTTATCATATACTTCAGGAACGAGGGAGAATGGCATATCTGCCAGCTTCAATCTTTTCTACATCTTTTACTTCAGGAAAGAGATCAGTTTCAAACTCTACTTTCAGTTACTAGTTATGAGGGCATTAAGAAAGTTGAATGTGCTTCTTGTGCTTGTACTTTCTGCAGCATTTAGGCAAAAACTCAATAAGTGGTTGTAAAAGAAATCAGATATACAGTTATGCTTCAACTAAAGTAAATTGTTTTTTTAAAATAAATAAAGTAAAATGTTTTAATTTTTAAGAATGATGTCAAATGCAGTGATACTCATATTGAACCATATGGTAAATAAAAGGGACAAGAACAGCTCATTTAATACCGTACGCCAACTAAGATCACAGGCAGCATGAGCTTAAGGAAAAAATATCTGGAGTTGAGGGACAGAGGGGGTAACTAGTAATGGCAAAGACCTGCATTGCTAAGTTTGGACACCTCAGCTTCAGCAAGCTGGACGAATTCTTCCTTATTTCCTTGAACATATATGTGTAGCCGGTTTTTCAGGATCTCTGCAAGTTTTTCCTCCCGTTCCTTTTGAACAGTCTGCAGTTGTAGTTTTCCATTCAGCAGGATATTGTTGAGAAAGAGTATGAATGCTAGAACATGGATGGGATAGCGGCCAACAACCATGCTGATATTAAGTATTTAAGTTATATAAAACAATCCTGCTAAAAGAGCATACCTGCATTTTCTCTTGCAGCTTCCTTGCATCAATATGTTCATCTTCACCAAAATTATCAAGTGAAGCCATTGATGCCATTGCCAGTTGCCCAATGTAATCCTCAAAAAGCTCACTACCAAATAGCATCGCAAAAATTGCTGCTGGATCAATCATTCCTTCCCTGTCGAACCATGCAAGTGAGGATTGTGTTCTCTTATAAGATTCTTTGCAGCGTGAGGTGAATCACTAGTTATCCCAAGAAATTCCCATCTTGGGTGGAAGAAAATTATTTGCTCTAAAAAACTTCCAAATATGATACTCATGATGCTTTGTCCTGAGCCCATGAAACTATAAGATTAATCCCCACCCCTTTGGTACAGCTTATCAGCTTCTGCTTGCTACTCATAAGCGGCAGCAGAATCATGCTATTTGGTAGCACTTCAGGGTTTTTTTTTTCTGCAGAGAACAGAACTGATGCCAAAAGGACCTTGGGCTAGTTTGGAACAACAGGAGCTAGTTCGAGTCCCACAGAATTGGAAAATTTTCCATGTTCCAACAAGCCCTAGTTTCTTTCACAAGCAGCAGAACGTAATTTATTTGTGATTGGACATACGTTGAGATGCCGAATTTCCCAAGCAAGTCATAAGCTTGGCGCTGTGTGGGGTCACTGAGCACTTGGTATGCTTCTCCTAGTTCCTGTTATGAAAATTTTCTGAGTACAAAATAGTATACAAATAAAACTGTGGAAAGAGCATCACATCCTTCCTCATGAAGTCATGCCACATAATGGTATCAAATCTTATTTTAAAACTAATCATGAGGAATCATAGGCATAGCCATTTAGTAGCAATGTAAAACATATTCATTACTGATGTAGAATCTATGTAGCCATGCATTTATGCACAAATCTATGAAAAGGAGAAGGAGAAAGAGAAAGAGGAAGAGGAAGAGGAAGAGGAAGAGAGATTTGATGTAAAAATCACATATCACAGTATGCAGTATATCATATCATCACAATCACCAAGTACAATGTCATCATCAGACACCAACCTGGTTCTCGATATGATTCATCTTAATCTGCATGCTTAAGATAAATGGCCTAGCTCAACATAATCATACTAGCAAAGAGCACTCGCTCCACTCAGCCTACACTCAGGAGTCAGGATATTACCCCTGACAAATGAGTTTGTTGCGGAATTGAGAAATTTACAAGTTTCACGCGTCAGAGCAACCTTATTTCTAAGATTGACAATTATCAAGTCTCAAAGCAACTTTACTTTTAGAAATAATTAATACACATATCCATTCTTAAAGCAGAAGACAGATTTTTTTGTAGGCTGCAAAGAATATGGCTATCTTAATGTGCATTACAAGATGATACAGAGCACCTCAAGCCTCAGGTTTGTCATAAGTTTTCAGTATAAAACAGAGTATGCATCATATGGCTTATGTAAATTTTGTTCACTTGTCCAAATTGTTGTTTGTGGAATAGATTCATATTTATCATACTTGTTGTAATATAACATTGTTTTGACTATATGTCAACAACATTAAGGTAATCAGATATCCTTGAAGTGAACAGTCATTCAACAGGGAAGTATCACGCCTAGCCAGCTATCAAAACCCATTTAAAGAAGGCAGAAGGCATTGCCTAAACTCTAAGCATTTTGGGATCATGCAATAAGCCCCTAATCTAATTGAATCGAAGATTCTACAGTATAGGCGGAGTTGCTCGCAGCAGCATCTGTTTGCTTGAGCAAAGTATAGATACAACGAGCTGAGCAATGGTGAAACCACTTATACCTGGAACTTCTCGGCCGCCTGCGGATCGTTCGGGTTCTTATCCGGGTGGACCTGCCTCGCCTGCACAACCACCAGAAGAAGGAATCCGATCAAATCATCAAAAGCCCGCAGCAAAGCAAGCGGGAGCGGGGAGGGCGAGGAGCCAGCCGCTTACCTTGATGTAGTACGCCTTCTTGATCTCGGACTCGGTGGCGGTCGGGTCGACGCCCAGCACGTCGTAGTAGCCCGTGTCCTTCACCATTTTGGCCCCCTCTACTCAAGCTCCGATCTCCCCTTCCGCTCCCCACAAATCGGGCTCCAGGTGGGGGCGGATCCGTCCGCGTATCTGGCTGGTGGAGAGGTGACGGGATGCGCCGGCCGGTGGGAGGTGGTGGTGGCGGCGGCGGTGGGGCGCCGGGGTCGGGGGAGGAGGCGGCTTTTGAGTTCCGGCCACGCACACAAGCGCGTCGACTATACTTTTTCTAATTTTTTTGGGTGGAGGATTTAGCGATTACCCCGCCCACAAGCCGTTGGACAAGTTGGACCGGGACCCACCCGGGGACTGTAGTCCAAACCACGAAATCTTTATCTTCCGCCATTGCATTTCTGCGAAATAATTCAAATTACAGCTCAAAAGAAACTGTATTATTAAACAAACAGCTCAAAAGTCAAAAGCAATTAAACAGTAGCAAAATATATGATGTTATTAAGTTATTAGCGTGGAATATTAATACTTATATAAAATGAGCAACAACCTAGCGTGTTTAAGCTATTTCTATTTATGCAAAAGGGTATGGTTCCTTTTTAGACTCCTTGCACAAAACTGCGCAATTTGACAATTGACCTTTTTAGCGATAATGGTTGCCTCAGAAAGAAATTCTACATACAGCGTTATAACATCTTATTTTTCTAGGTATGTACAAGGTAACTATGTGTTAGTTGTGTAAATTGATCTATATAATAAAATATTTAGCGGCTTTCAAAATTCTATATTAATATAATCTAATTATATGCTATGTCTAGGTGCACGGTAAAATCCATGGGACCACTTCACCAGTGAAGTCAAAGCTGGTAAAGCTAAGAAACTGGCTTCACCCGGCTTCCAGTTCAATTTAGTACGGGCTTATAAAATAACTTCACGCTACAGTATCTTGATTTGCGTAGAATAGGTAAAGTTGAAGCTAAAATAATTCAAAACAACTAATAATTACGAAGGGAGTATTATATTAGGCAAATCTAAAGTTTGTCTGAGAAAAAGAGCATTTCTTCATCTCAAGAGCTTTGTTGCCGTTAACATTCAATAAGCATCTCTTCGTGGGACTAAATATATATATATATATATATATAAGTAAAGATTAGAGTTTTACAAAACTTTTCTCGAAGAGAATATTAACAGGCAAATGTAACTCAAATGACCATTATCTTGTCTTCTTATCTTAGTCGGGAAGTGAATAAGTTACAGTTTCCATCTATTTTTAAATATATAGCGCTTCTTAAATGCTATTATATTCAAAAACGAGGGAAATACTCCTCTGTGATATCTTAAAATTAAGCGTACAGCTGTGAAATGTGATTTCGAAAACCGAAAGGTAGGAATTGACGATAATACCCCCAGAACGGAAGCAGCTCACCGCCTCCCCTCCCTCCGCGTCCTCGGCCACCAACATTCCAGACGACCAGACCCGTTTCCTCCCCGACTCCCCCGAATCATCGGCGCCTCGCTTCTCCTCAGCAGCCAGTGAGTTGCTTCGTTGGGAAGGCAAAAGGCACCTGCAGCCGCGATGGCCCGACGGGCGGCATTGCTGCTGCTTCTGCTTGCCGTATCGGCGGCGGCGGCGGCGGCGGGGAGGAAGGAGAAGGCCGGCGAGAAGGTGTGCGACAAGGGGTGGGAGTGCAGCGGCAGCCGGTTCTGCTGCAACGAGACCATCAGCGACTACTTCAAGGCGTACCAGTTCGAGGAGCTCTTCGCCCACCGCAACGATCCCCAGGCCCACGCCCCCGGCTTCTGGGACTACCAGGCCTTCATCACCGCCGCCGCCCTCTTCGAGCCTCGCGGGTTCGGCACCACCGGAGGCAAGGAGATGGGCATGAGGGAGGTCGCTGCCTTCCTCGGCCATGTCGGCGCCAAGACGTCCTGTAAGCTTCGCACCTCCTCTTCACTCCTTACTCCGATCGAGCAATCTGATGCGCCGGGATCGAGTGCTAGACTGTTCTGATTTGGTATTTCACCTGAATACCGATCACTTACACTTATGTCTTGTAGGCTTAGATCTGCATCTAGATTATATTCAGTACTGTCGGACTAGGAGAGCTGATGTTGAATTGAGGATCGGAATGTATTTGGGATTTGGCTAGTGAATTTCAGAGAATATCGGTAGCAATAGGCTCCATGAACACAGGAAATGGGAACACAGTGTGTTTTTTGTTTTCAGTTTACTAATAGTCGAATGCAGTGAGATGTGGATCAAAACAGTATGGTTCATCCGAAATTCCGAATAATTTGGTATCTATGTTAATCTGGAAATAACAACACTACAATAGACTTTGTAGGTGCAAATTAGCCAAGGTTAGGTTATATATTGTAGTTCTATTTGGCTGATTTGAATTTTTCTGCAAACTAATCTGAATTTTTGCCAAGTAGCTTCTGATAAATATTGTAATGGTGTGTTCTATCAGGTGGATATCATGAAGCGCCAGGTGGTGAAACAGCTTGGGGGCTTTGCTACAACCATGAATTGAGCCCCAGTCAGAGCTACTGTGATGATAGCAATGAATTTTACCCTTAAGTGTTGAAGGAGTTGAGTACTATGGCAGAGGCGCTATTCCTGTTTACTGGTCAGGCTGATATGTCACTTCTTTATTGATGTTTATTAGGAGCTGAGTAGGCTATGTTATTGATGATTTTGGATCTGCTTGTTGATGTTCACCAGGAACCACAACTATGGTATCGTTGGCAATGGTATCAAGCAGGATCTGTTGAATCACCCAGAGCTATTGGAACAGAATGCCACCCTAGCATTTGAAGCAGCTGTTTGGAGGTGGATGACTCCAATGAAGCGGAAGCAGCCATCTGCTCATGATGTGTTTGTTGGTAACTGGAAACCCACCAAGAATGACACATTGTCCAAGAGGTATCCTGGATTTGGTGCTACCATGAACGTCCTGTATGGTGATGATATCTGTGGTCAAGGGTCCACTGATAAGATGAACACCATTATATCCCATTACCAACATTATCTCGACTTGATGGGAGTTGGCCGTGAGCACTCTGGAGATAACTTGGATTGTGGTGACCAGGTGGCTTTCAATCCATCATCTGAGAGTTCCGACTTCTAAGAAACTGTTTCAAAAATCTGTGAATGCTACCCTGTGTGTCTGGGCCGTGGGCCCACTAACTAGCTTCCCCAAGCTATAGTGATCATGTCTGTGAAACAACAGTTGTTTGCCATATGGCATATGTACTTGACGATAATTAAAATCCAGCCATGATTTACCTGTACTGTAAATTAAGTCGTTTCTGTCATTGAATCTGCTTTCCTTGATATTGTTTGAGAAAAAAAACCTTTTTCTGCTAGTCCCTTGTATGGTGATTTGTTGTGCCGAATGTTGTAGTATATATTGCCATCACTTCTAGTTAATTGGGGATGTTAGGTTGCTTTATTTTGTGAATTCTATCAATTGGCAGTGTGTCTTGGATCATTTTGTATTTTACTATTTTGAGGCACAACTCAGGTCAGTCCCCAATCTTGTTAAACCATAAACAAACAAATAAGGCAAATGTTTGTGTCACAATGAAAGAGACATTACAGACAGTCAAATTTCACGGTTAATTTAAAGAGATAAGCAAGGGTCTGCGGAGACAGATTCCTGCAGGACGAAAAACGAATGGATAAATATCTTTGGAACACAGCTTATCCAAGTGATTTCGTGGGGACCAGAAGTTGGGAACCACACATGTACAGCAAGGTAGTGATAGGCTGACTAGTGGGTTGTGGGTAGTGTCTTTTTCCTTCTTTTTTTTATTTCAAGAGCTGTGGTAGGCTGGTGGGTGTTGTTCCAAACTCAGAGAAGGCAAGCAGGAAGGGGATGGAGCTCACCAACATCCCCTATCTTGCATCATCTTCCTCCTCCAGCTTCTACTCCAGCTACAGTCGCTGTACCTGCAGGTGATGCTAGCAACCTCGCTCATTTCTTATGCAAATGATTCAGTTATGTGTACGTGGAAGCAAATGACCTGAGAAATCACGATGTGCAGGGGAAAAAGGGCTGGGAACCTGGTGATAACAGCTTCTGCAGCTGGTGGTAGATGTGCTGCTGATTTGGCATGTTCACAGCTTGTTGAGCAGCAAAATGAAGATGCCCTTTCAGGTACACCGCAGTTGTTTTTTTTTGCACTTCAGTTAGAACGGCATATATGTCCTGGTTCCGAATCATTTTCAATGAACTCAATCTGTTAGTGTCTGATTGATGTCATTAACGTTTTTTGTTGCTTAGGGAGAATCCACACCACAAAATTCAGTATGGTCAACTAAAATTTTCTTTGTATGGTGGCCCCAGGTCCTAGATCTTCCTGGCATTATAGAAGGAGAGAGTTTGCTTCTGCCATTTTGCTCCCTTTTCTGCTTCCTCATGTTGATGTCTCAAGCGCGTAAGTGCATTATATAACTACCTTGCTATTTGTATTTTATCACTGAGTTTCCATAGCTATTCAGTTCTTAAAGTTATTATCAGAAATTCATAAGAGCATGTAATTGATGTTTCAAATGGTAAACACTGTGAAAACATGAATTTAGAAAGAAAAAAAATATGCAAGGAATAGCATACAGTGATCCGTAAAAAAGAAAACATCCTCAAAGCTGTTTCTTGCTTCTAAAATGATAGTGTGATATCTGTAAGAGAAGTTGATCGTGGTTGATTTGACAGAGCTGAGACATACAATGAATCAATCATTCGAAGTGGCGTGAGGAATGTTTTAACCAAGGCCAAGGCTGCTGGTGTGCTTCGTTTGGTTTTCCATGATGCAGGGACTTTTGATGTTAGTGACAAATCAGGTTAGCTTTCTTGATATTTTCACCGATCTAAGGCTGACATAGCGCACTATCAAATTCTTTTGGATTAAAAGATAGATAAAATTGTTGAGATTGAAATATTAGCTTCTGAGCGAGGCTATAATATATGTAAAAGAAAATGTACATGGAATATGATGTGTATATTAATAAAGTAAGGAAAAACTACACTTTAACATCTGTCAAACTATTGATATCAGTATCTTTCAGGTGGCATGAATGGATCTATAATATATGAAGTTGACAGACCTGAAAATACTGGGCTAAATAGATCCATAAAGGTTTACCCCCTTGAGAGTGTTTTTCAGACAAGCATTATCTTTTTTGTGTTTAATGTCTTAAATACTGTTATATTTATTGAGGAATACTATGTTGTCATCTTATGGCTGTTTAATTTCATGACTGAACAGATATTAGGAAAAGCGAAAGCAGGAATCGACGATATTCAGAAAGGTATTTAAATTCACATCATTTGCAGTTTTGCACTTCCTTTATGGAACTTCAGTTTTCACTTTGAGTAAAATTTGCTGATGCACTTGCCGATAGTGTCATGGGCGGACTTGATTGCTGTGGCTGGTGCTGAGGCAGTTGCGCTCTGTGGTGGGCCTGAAATTCCAGTAAGGCTAGGACGATTAGATTCCAGGTGCAACATCACAATGATTTTTATTATACAATTCTTTGCAACTCGCAATGTTAAGAAAGCTTTTTTAAGTCATTCCAGATTGTGTTTCTATATTTTTTTATCCTTATTTTTCTGAAAGAGCGTATTTCTTTCTGAAGTACTGCTGATCCAGCTGGTAAGCTTCCTGAAGAGACATTGGATGCAGCTGCCCTGAAAACATTATTCAGCACAAAGGGTTTTTCGTGAGTTCTCGTTTTCTTATATTCTGCATACTTCATGGGTTTCAGTTCTTCATTTGGAATCAAATCAGCTTACCTCATCACCTCACACTTGGTGATATTTCGGCAGATTTTTTATTTATTCTTGTTTCACGAAGCAAGTAGTGTTAGATCGCAAGTAGTGTTAGATTCATGCCTGAAGTTATATTTGACATTAACAGGCCGCAGGAGATGGTTGTTTTATCTGGTGCACACACAATTGGAGGCAAAGGATTCGGGAGTCCTATCGTTTTTGATAACACCTACTTCAAGGTGCTCCTTGAGAAGAAGCCACAAACATCTTCATGTAAGTGCATGTGCTTATCTTCATGCCTTTGTCCAGTGACCACATTTTCTTGACACAAATTGTTTCCATCTTTCTTGGAATCTCAAGAGACACGACTTATCCATTGAAACTTATTTGAAGTTTAAGCTTGTCAAAATTTACTGTGCTGACTATTTTGTTCTTTGTGAAGCTGGCATGGAAGCAATGGTGGGGCTGCGCACGGATTGGGCACTCACTGAAGATGACGAGTGCTTAAGGTTGGCTCTGAACTAGATCTGCGTTCCTTGACATTGCATCTTTTTTTCATGGCATAGTTCGCTTATCTTCGTTATCTTGTACGTTGTAAGCAAATATATCTAGCTTAAATAAACCAAATAAGATGGCTTAAGGGCTAATGCTTGGGAAATGTCAAATGCTCTATCAGCTTATTAATATTGCACATTTGCATCTGCAGATGGATTAGGATCTATGCAGAGGACCAAGCTCGATTTTTCGACGACTTCAGGGATGCATACATCAAGCTGGTAGGTAGTGGAGCCACGTGGAGAACAGCTTAATTAGAATTTTCCATGGCTGTAAAATGTAATGAATTTTTCCTATATAGCAGAGGCTCGTGTGAAACATACGAGTTTCATAGAATTTTTTTACCAAAAACAGAGCAGTTTTTTAAAGGCAAAATGCCAATTGAACACAGAAGACTCTTGTAGACACATCCGACCTTCATTCTCCACAACAATGAATCGAAGTCTCTTGCAAAAAACCACTGGAACACCAATGAGTTGACATGCAATTTGATGTAGCTCGTGTATTGATGGGCTGTTCAACAGTTAAGCTGCGGCCTATATTTCCAATTCTCCAACCAGATGATCTACAAGTTTACAACGAACAACAAGATTACCAGTTGAGTCTGTTCGGAGTCCTCAGACACAGGCAACACCTGCACGACCCGTATGAGAAGACGCTTGTCAGGCCTCGACAGCAATACATGCCAGTTGCCAGGCCCAGCAACCACACATCTGTGTCGATGTGTAGAGCTGAGCGGCCTGGACAACTTGAGCAAACAACACGAACACGATAAGCTCCAGGCTCCAGCCAGTGGTTGGCTCGCTCCTCTCTCCTCGCCTCAGCTCCGATCAGTTGCCCGGTGTTCGATGCGCAGCTGAAGCTGTAGCAGGCGATGGAATGAGGCTCGCCGCCACCAAGCCTGCGGCCATCTTCATCACCAAACGGCAGCCGGTCCCCACACCACGGGCAAGAGTAGCGGCGGCGGCAGCTGCTGGTCCCTGCAGCGAGGCAGCCAAGAAGAGCCGCAGCGACGGGGCGTCATGGAGGATCGCTGTGGCAAGCAGCGACGCCGAGGCTGACGGCGGCGGCGGCGAGGGCGACGCCGAGGCGGGCCAGGTCGCGCCGGGGAGGGCGCGAGGACGGCGGGCGCGGCTGTCGGCGAGGCGGCGGGAGAGCGTCCGGCTCCCGGCCGGCGTCTCCGGCGGCGACGTCGGCGAGTTCCTGCGGCACCCCGACGGCGTGGAGTCCCTCCTCAACACCGGCGCGCTCGAGAGCTTCGCGCCGGCGGGGGCCGGGCCCGGCACGTTCACGTGCGCGCTCCGCCGCATCGGGTTCCTGGGCTTCGAGGTCGCGCCGGTGCTCGAGCTCCGCGTCGCCCCGACGAGCACCGACTGCACCGTCGAGATGCTGTCGTGCAGGGTACGCGCGTGCGATCATCGTCTGATCCATCGGTTGGTCTTGCCATGCGAAAACTTCTCTGAACTCTGTCTGATTCCAGCTCTTCCTTTCCTCCTGTGTTTGCAGTTTGAGGGTTCAGAATCAATTGAGCGGCAGAACGAACTCTTTTCAGGTATGTTCAGGCTTGCTTTGTTCAACATTTCTTCCTAGGTTCCTTGTCTCTGCGCAACAATGCCGTCGATTAGCCACTCTGCAGAATCTATGATATGCTTGTTGTTCTGCCATCGTTCGAATTTCTGAATCTACTGAATCCTGGCAGCATTTATGAGTAACCGTATAACGTGGAGCGACGATGGCGAGGAGCCCCGCTTAGACATCGATGTCACTTTGGAGGTCACTCTGGAGGTGTGCTTGTTGCATTCAGTACTCGGCGCTACATTGTATTATGTGGCATAGCATCTGAATGAGCAAATTCGTTGGATTCTGGCTGTGAAGTTTCATCCTTTTTTTTGGTCAAGTTAAGAGAATAGTTGAAGCTGATTGATATGTTGATTGCAATTTACAGGTCTACACTAAGCCGTTCAGCATGCTTCCATTGTCAGCAGTGGAGACACCAGGCAACCTGTATGTAGGCCTTTTTACTGCATTGTTCAGATTCCCAAAAGTTCACAAAGAGCAATCTCTGAAAGAGAACACCCTGCCTAGACGCTTTACCGAGTACACAACATAACACATCTCAAATTATGCCGGCTTACTTCGCTCTGACACTTGCACTGAATTTTATTTCAGATTGATGCAAGGCCTGCTGGACAGGCTTGTTCCTGTGCTGGGGGAGCAGCTGCTGAGGGACTACCATTCCTGGGTTCAGCAGCAGCCTGAAGCTTCTTCATGAGGTAGAGGGAGCCGGCGCACGATACTCCGATGCCTTGAGCATTTCATGCTAGGATGGCGTTGCAAATTCAGAGCTCTGGGAACCCATGTGGGGATGGTTCGTAGGGTTATACGTTGCTGATTTATGCAGTACAATTGTTGAAGGATTAGACAAATTCATATACATGAAAGTTTCCGAGTCAAGATCCTTTGATTCGTGTATCAAGTGCTCATCAAGTGCAGTTACTTCTATAACCATAACCAAAAAAAAAGGCGACAGAAGCACAAGTGAACTGATCTAAGAGTCGACAGCACGAGAAAACCTTTCCCGTTGTCGGGACTCGAACCCGGATCTCTCGGGTGAGAGCCGAGCATCCTAACCAGCTAGACTACAACGGAGTTTCTGCCCACATGAAATCTGTAATCTATATAACCATTATGAAAAAGTACAGAAGTGTTAACTTGGAAATTCCACTCTCCACCCTTGGATCGTGTACCGACGCGTAAGATCTCGGGTTCACTCTTCGACATGTTCCATCACGCGCACGTTCGCAACTCGCGAGAAGACGCACGCAGCCCACTATAGAGACGTGTGGTTAGTTGGCAGGCGTTGATAAATTTCACATACACAAAAAAGGTTCAAATAAAACCGAATACCTCACCACGTCTCTAACATTTAATTTGTATAGGATCCTCTGGCCCGTGTCTCAAACAGTAACGGCGAGCTGGTGGTTGTTACGGCCGTCTGTTTTGAAGAAGTATATATGCAGAAGAACCTTGTTGCAAGAATCGCAAGAGAATCCTTTCTAAAAGAAAAGAAAGAATCGCAAAAGAATGAAAACCTTTTTTTGGAACTCTAAAGAACTTAATTTCACTTATCATCAGTAAGAGCAAGTTTCTCTTTTATCAGAGTACTATGTTATGCAAGACAAATAGACATGTGAGGATATAGATGGGACAAAAAATCTACATATCTTGTCTATTCTTTGGAGCAAAACAAACAAGAGAGAAAAGGAGATGGTATGCAAGAGAGCACACGACAGAGAGGATAAAAAGGAAAGCTAGTTGTGAAAGTGAAAGACTTAATCAAAACAAATTCCGAGCATGAAGAAAGATCAATGGGTCCATCATATCATATATGTAGTATCAATTCTTAAAGCTCAAATCAAATTTCAAACGGTCGGTTTTCACGCCTTTTCTTTTTTTTCTTCATTTGCTACTTTCATGTCGCCCCCTACAAAATCACCTTCAAATGGCAAAGAACACCCGCTGCAAGTGATGCATAAAACAGTTCCCAATGATCTTAGAACTTCTTGTTACATCTTACATACCGACACGCACTAGAAACTTGTAGTGGCATGATTTGCTGCATACAACATACATGTATAGTTAATTCACCAGACGATCTAGATCTTATTAAGACCCACATAGACGACGCAGCCATGGGTATGGCTCGGCAGTTCGCACAGGCACAGCTTGCCATGAGGTCAGGTCAGTACTCGGTACTCGCCGGGCACAAGGTCCATCAAACCGGCGATCACGTCGGCGTCAAAGGAGAATTGGCCGTCATCAGCAGCACTTGCCACGGGGTTGTTATCAGCCATGGCGATCGGGGCGTCATGGTAAGTAGTAGTAGTGCCGGCAGAAGGACCAGCCTCCGTCGCCGTCGCCGCCGCCGCCAGAGCTGCGGGAGGACGGCGTCGACGGAGCGGGCGTGATGCTCGGCGATCGCCTTCACGCTGGCGACGCTGAGATGGCCGCGCAGGATCTTGGGGACGTCGGGGCGCGGCGCGACGGGGAAGTTGAACCTGCGCGTCTTGGGAAGGTCCTCGCCGTAGAAGCAGAAGACGGCGGCGTCGTAGGCGAGCGCCGCCAGCCGGTCGCTCTCGAACGTGCCGATCCACAGCTTCTCGCAGGTCGTGGGCACGCGGATCTCCGCCGCCCACCGGCCCGACTTCCGGGGCCGCACGCCCGTCCACTCCGACTGCTTCTGCCTCCCGAACGCCACACCCGGCTGCCCGCCGCCGCTCCAGGCCGTCCCCCTCCTCGCCGCCCCGCTGCCGTTCGTCGCCAGCGCCGCCATGGCAATGGAGGCACCTCACCTGCAAGCTGCAAGAACTAAGAAACACGCAAGCGCGAGGTAGAAGAAGAGCCCGGCGCGGTGTGGGGCGAGTGAGAACGGGGCGGAGGATTTATAGGCGGAACTTGCTCACTGACGAGTGTGGTGAGGGAGCCGAGTGTCATGCATGATGCATCCCGCTAGGAGGTTAACTTTGCAAAGATTTTTTTTTGTTTCATCTGATTTTTTATTTTGACGCCTTTTCCACCGAATAAAAACGGTCGCTGCTGCTGATGCAATTCTATCTCTAAGATCTTAGAGTCTAGCGCCTGCATTGATGCATACGCGTGTAGGTCGAGATGGAGATGCGGCTTGTTGGTAGAGATACAGTGGCATTTTGTAAGTTCAATTTTTCTTTTAATTCTAAGCACAGCCTTCAAAGATAAAAGTGCAAGTTTAAAACAAATAAAGTGAATATCCTCACTATTTTTCAAGACCAAATAGATAACTCTAGTGCTTGCAGTCCTGGTCAACCTGACATGAGGAAATCAGATATGCCAGTTTCCATATTTCAGGGCTAAAAGGCCATGTGTATTATTCTAATGCTTTTATGTTTTAGCAACATCGAAGATAAACAATTTAGTCTTGTGATGCAAGCAAAAAAAACTCAAAAGCTGGTATTATTCATAGTTTTGGATATTTTGTTACTTGAGAGCATCAATGTTTTGATATTTGCACTACCAAGATCACCTATATAACAGCAAGTAATTTTCATGATAATATTTCACAGTGGTGCACCATATAAACCACAAGTTAAACCTTATTAGTTAAGATGGTAGCATGTGATCACTGCAACTTTAATAGAGCTGTTATTGATATGTAAGCAATCGCAAAGAACCTACTTAAGTTTAGCGCATATGGCTCCCATATCATTAGAATATCTTGCCATTTCCTGAGATAAGGGTACACACATGACTCTGGTACTTATCATTTCTCGAAGAATAGCATGTTGCTTCTATGTTAGATGCACGCGGCTCCTTGCTACTTTGTTTTTCTTTTTGTAAGAAAGACAAGACTAACATGCAGGCAATCGCAAAAAGCCCACATACATCTAGTACATCATCATTCATACCTTGGCTGAGCACGACTCCCGTTACTTATCATTTCTCAAAGAACAATGTATTTTCCTTCTACATGGTAGCTATGTGTAACCCTCGTTACTTGTCGTTTCTCGAAAAAATAGTATGTTCCTTTTATGGTAGGTGCTCGTAGATCCTTGCTACTTGTCTTTTGATGAAAAGACCAATTCCGTTATTAAATGTCATGCAATCAATCAAAAGAAGCTCACATACGGCTCCTATGTCATCGGTCATGCCTTGACTGTGGGCATAACTCTTGTTACTTATCATTTCTTGAAAAAATAATATATTTCTTTTATATGGTTGTGAGGTGTGAATCCTTCCGTTACTTGTCGATTCTTGAAAGAATAATATGTTCCTTTTATGGTAGGTGCACATTGCTCCTTGCTATTTCTGTACTTTGATGGAAAGACCTATGCTCTTAGCAAGTGCAATGGTAAAAGAGTCCACATATGGACACGCTTTCTTTGAGCACATAAATTCCATTACGTATCATTTCTCGAAAGAACAAGTATCTATGTGTAACTCTCATTACTTTTTGTTTCTCGAAAAAATGTGTTACTTATATGGTAGGTGCACATGACTTCTCGAAAAAAACAATATCATTTTTAAATACCGCACAAGCAATATAAAGGTCCTACATATACCTTCCACTGTTCCACGTCATTGGTCATGGCTTCGCTGAGTGCATGGCTTTGTTCCTTATCGTTTCTCAAAAGAACAATCTATTCCTTCTATATACGTGGTAGCTACGTGCGACTCCATTACTTATTGTTTCGTGGAAGAATAGTACATTTCTTCTATGATATATGCATGTGACTTCTTACTAGGAGTACCTATCTTTTAGTGAAAATACCAATATCATTATTAGAGGACATGTAAGCAATCACATAGAAAATACCCTAGTTCATGATGACAAAAACCATCAAGAAAGTCATAATAACCGTGAAGAGTAGAATTCCTGATAGCTAACCATGAGGAGTTAGCTGACACAGAAAAGACATGTTTTGCTACTAATGAGGAGTTAGCTGGCTGACACAGGAAAGACATGTTTTGCTCTTGAGTAGCCGGGTGGTCTAAGGTTGATTGGTCAAGTATTGTTCATGCCACTACAACTGTTAGGAAAAGCGATCAGACAGGAATGGTCTTTCACTCTCATAACATAGACCGACCCCCCCCCCCCCCCCCACCCCCAAATGAACAATCGGGCCATCAGAAACAGAATTACATTAATTACATAAGTAATCCATCAAGATCATACATGTAATCCATAATAAATTCAAATGTCATCTCAATCCAAATAACAGAGTCAAACTATACGATGAGTTTTGAATAGCATGTCGACCATACAGAAGAAGAAACAAGCCAAGTATTTGCAGTTTACATCACCGTACAGATGAGCCAAATCATTTTTCAGTGACCAGATTATATGATATACCAACTCGGCCATGATTTTTTTTCATGACTAGTGCAGTGTCGTTTACTGCTTTGAATTTCAACCCAAGTAGGAGGCTGAAATTCTGTACACACCGATTCTGAGATTTCAAATCAAATTTTGCATGAACGGTCGGTTTTCGCGGTTTCTCTCTCTCTCTCTCTAATTTAATCCTTTCACATTCTACCCTACCAGATCATTTCCAAATATCAAAAAATACCTGCTGCAAGTGACCATTGTGTACGGTAACATGGCCATTCGCATCAATTTCGGACAAGTAAAACAATTTCCATTTCTAGAACTTGTTACATCTTACACACTGAAACACACAACAAATTTTCTGTAGTGATTTAATTTGTTGCACAGACTACAAATGTATAACCAGACAGTCCAGAAATGTTATTGAGACCCCGGAGACATGTATGCTTCAGTGATCGCAGGACACAACACAAGCACAAGGGCTATCACAGGCACAGCCGCAAGGTAGTTTCTACCTCGGCGTTTGGGTTGCGCCCATGGTAACCAGCAGCAAGCGCAGCAGGTGCACCCGCGCCGGCAGAAGGACCAGCCGCCACAGCCGCCTGCTGCAGGGGTTCGGCTGCGGCGCACGCCGGCGGCGGAAGAACGAGGCCCAGCTGGAGGCCCGCGAGCGTGCCTGTTGGCGATGTCCTTGACGGCGGCGACGCTGAGCCGGGCGCGCACGACCTCGCCGATGTCGGGGCGCGGCGCGGCGGGGAAGTTGAACCTGCGGTTCCTCGGCAGGTCCTCGCCGTAGAAGCAGAACATGGCGGCCTCGTAGGCGAGCGCCGCCTGCCTGTCGGTCTCGAACGCGCCGACCCAGAGCCTCTGGCGGGAGAGCGGCACGCGGATCTCCACCGCCCACCCGCCCCACTGCCGGGCCCGCACGCCGGTCCACGCCGAGCGCTTCAGCTGCCTCGCCGCCGCAGCCGGCTGCTGCCCGCCAACGCTGTAGGCCTGCGCCGCCTTCCTCGCCATAGCACGTCACTTGCAAGCTGCAAAGAAATTGCACACGAGAGCGAGAGGTAGAAGAGACTGCGGTGGTGTGATCGAGGACGGGGCAAGGCGGAGGGGGAACTGGGGAAGGGTTCGGTTTTATAGGCGCCATGAGATGACATGGTGCTGCAAGTGTTCACTGACGAGGATACATGAGGGAGCTTAACCCTCCGAGTGTCATGATGCATCCTGATGGAAGGTTAACTTTGCAAAGATTTTTTTCCTCATCTGATTGATTAATGACGATGATGAAGCCTTTGCCACCGAATACGGATGCGAATCTATCTCTAAGAGTTAAGAGTAGTGCCTACATTGATGCATACACGTGTTGGTTGAGAAGAAGTCGAGACGAGGGACATGGTTTTGTTGGTATAGATATAGTGGCATTTACTACGTTGGATGTTGTTGATAGAGAGATTGGGTGGTGGTAGGATGTGATTTTCACTTCTTCTTCTTTTTTAATCCAAAGCAAGGCCTGCAAAACTAATCGTGCACGGTATTAACAAAGAAAAATGTTTGTAATTTGAACTTCAAGTTTTCTCCTCTTTTAATATATATAAAGATACGCGGCTCTCCTGCATGTTCGAGGAAAAAATTAACAAAGAAAAAAGTGCACATCCGATCCTTCCTCTTTTTTAAGCCTAGATGGAGGTATCCTATATACGATTTGTAGGGCAATTTATGAGAGATTGGAAATGTCGTCTGCACCACTCACTAAAGCAGACTGTCCAGAATTTAATTATAGAGGAAAATTACATACATGCTAAGAGTTTGTAGTAGTGTTAACTATTGCAATTTTTCAGTTACTAATCCAACTTATCAAGATAATTAACCTCCCACATCATCGGTCATCGCTGGGCGCATATGACTTCAATTACTTGTCAATTCTCGAAATAATTGTATGTTCCTTCTATATGATAGATGTGTGTGACTCCAGTTACTTGTCGCTTAAAGAATAGTATATTCCTTTTATGATATTGTGATGAAATAATTGAGACAAAATAACTCATGTATGGCTCCCACATCACCGATTATGCTCTAGCTAAGTGCATGACTCCCATTACTTATTGTTTTTCAAAAGAACTGAATAGTATATATGCCTTCTACATGATAGCTGCGTGTGACTCATGTTACTTGTCATTTCTCGAATAAATAGTAGTTTATATGTGCTAGGTGTATGTGACTTGTTGCTACTTAGACCAACTCCGTTATTAGATGACGTAGAAATAACTACAAAGAGCTCATGTATTGCTTCCACATAATAGGTCGTGCATTCGCCAACCGCATACTTGTCGTTTCTCGAAATAATAGTACGTTCCTCCTACGATAGATGCATGTGACCCTTCGCTACTTGTCTTTTGGTGGAAAGACCAATGCTGTTACTAAATGACACGCAAGCAATGTCAAAAAACCCATATGTCTCCCATATCATCGATCACGTTTCGATCCGCTAAGCGCATGACTCCCGTTACTTGTTGTTTCTTGAAAGGATAAAATATTCCTTTTGTATATTTGTCGTTTGTCATAGAACAATACATTCCTTTTAAGGTAGGTGCACGTCACTTCTTGCCACTTGTCGTTTGATGGAAAGGTCGGTGCCGTTATTAAATGACCCGCGCAAGCAATCACGAATAGCCCATTTATATGGATCCACATCATAAGTCATGCATCGTGTCCTGTTTTCAAGCTGAGCGATCCGTTTAAGAATTCGGCGCAAGTTTAATGATGTACCATGCATTCTGCTCCTCACATTTTCAATCACTAAACTTGTTTATAATAAATCAAAGCGTGCAAACCATGGGAAGAGAAAGAGGGATTTCCACTATATATCGAGTAGAACATTTCCATCAGGATTTCCACTGTATACCGAGTAGAACATTTCCATCACAGAAATTGAGCTAGTGGGCAGATATCGTCACCACGATGTTTTTTCCTTGTTGCCCATGTTCAGTCGGTTGCAATTGGGTGGTAAGAATTTTTTTTCTTGGACGACCGAAAACTGAAAAAAAAAAAAAGAAGGCCTCTGACTTGGGCACGAGACCAAGCCGAAGCACAGCGTCCGCGCCACCGCCACGCACTCGAGGACTCAACTGTCTCCGAATGCAGATGAGAAATTACTGGTACTAGCAAAAAAAAAATGCACTGAAAAGTATCAAAAAGTTTCCGTTGCCGGGACTCGAACCCGGGTCTCTCGGGTGAGAGCCGAGTATCCTAACCAGCTAGACTACAACGGAGTTGAGAGAGGATGAAAGAAAATCCTTCAAGACTTTACATGGCAAAAAGGATACACGAGCCGAGGCATTAAGGTTTGGTACGTGTGGAAAATTTGTTGAGGCCCGCAAATCGGATGTTCAAGGCATCTTCGGGGATGTCACTGCATTATTATATCTCTATCTCCAATTAGTAATAGCAACTACAATCCATGTCAATAGTTGTTGCCTTGTTGGAGTATATGCCATACAAGAAGTAATAACAGTAGATAGATGGTCTGGGAGGCCTCCTTTTTCTTCCGGCACAAGAGGTTACATATATGTACCATGGGTAACACCGCAGTATTTCTTTGCAGAAAAAACTAACATTTTACGTGTCATCATATTTTACAATTATTCCTCAAATTAAACCATATTACGAAGGCCATGATTCGGTTACAGAGCTCTATTAATCATGCTTTAGCTGGTGGCTTGGGAGGAGAAGATGTTAATTCCTTCATATACTTGCATGAGATGAGCATCAATGGTAACTAGAATTCAAGCACGCTCCAAGTCTTTTTCAAGAATTCTATAATCCTCCTCCTACAGTTGCTCCACTTCTTCAAATTTTAATTCTAGGAAATTATACAATGAACTACTAATAGTTAAACTACTCCCACGTCTCAAATATCAAATTCCGCACCATGGGTCGGTTTTCGCGCCTTAGATTTCACAAATCAAATTTAGCGCCATCGATCAGCTTTCGCGCCTTTTCCTTTCTTCTACCTTTGCTTCCTCCTTTCACGTTTTCCCTAAACAAATTGCATCCAGGATCTAGCCAAAAAGAATAGCTGCTGCAATTGAGCATCTGTATGCCATAACACTGACGACACATAAAACAGGTCCCATCAAGAACTTATTACAAACACCGGCACCAGATACTATAAAGTTGTGCTGAATTATTGTATATACATATGTAGTAGCAGACGACGATATATAGTGCGGCGTCTTCTTCACACACATGGTTAGCTATAGCTTGCCACGGTGACACAGCAGGTAGCTATTGCAAGATCGATCAGATCTCGCTAAAGATCAGGTCCATGTCCACGTCCAACAACCCGATGAAATCATCGTCTGGGTTGCAGGGGAGCTGGCAGTCAGCAGCGGTCAAGATCTCAGCATCTATGTAGACCTCGTCGTCGCCATGCCTATCAGCGGCGGCGGCGGTCGCTCCTGCGCCGGCGGGGGTAGCATCAACAGCAACCCCTCCTGCGCCGGCAGCCTCCGCCACCTGCAGGGGTGCAGCAAGCACTGCGCCGGCAGCCAGCGGCACCTGCAGGGGTGCAGCATGAGCAACCCCTGCGCCGGCAGCCAGCGGCACCTGCAGCGCCACCAGCCTCCGCCATCTGCGGCGGTGCCGCAGCTGGTGGTGCGGCAGGGATCATGGGCGGTGGAAGCGGAAGGAAGCGGCCGAAGCTCCGGCCGTGCTTCTCCGCGATCGCCTTGACGTTGGCGACGGTGAGACCTTTGCGCACGACCTCGGGGACGTTTGGGCGCGGCGTCTCCGGGAAGTTGTACCTGCGCAGCTTGGGCAGCTTCTGGCCGTAGAACAGGAACATGGCGGCGGCGTAGGCGAGCGCCACCTGCAGGGCGTGGTCGAACCTGCCGATCCACACCCTGGAGCGGCTGCTCGGGATGCGGATCTCCGCTGCGAACCCGCCCCACAGCCGCTCCCGCACGCCCACCCACCCCAGGTCCCTGTGCAACCCGCCGCCAGCCCTCGGCGCCGGCGCCGGACGCACGACGGCGGGGCGCCTGCTGCCGCCCCGCCGTGACCCCTTCCTCGCCGCCCCGCTGCTCCCGCTCGTCGGCGCCGAGGATGCCATGGCCGCACGTCACCTGCACGCTACAAGATACCACACGTATACGAGCGAGGGCAAGACGACGACGAGACGAGGGCGTTGCGCTCGCGGAGTGCGGGGAAACAGGGGGTGCCGGTGCGGGGGGTTTTAAAGGCCGCGGCGGGTGGATACGTGGCCGCACGCGGTGGCTGAGGAGGATACCTGGGAGGCAGTGAGACTGTCAGAGACCACTGTCAACCTGGCCACTGGGAGGTTAGTATGGGGATATCCTTCTAGAAAAAGCGTTGCTGAGATCTCTCTAGTTGACTTTTTGTGGATGCCTCACACCTAATCGTATCTCTAACATCTGAGTACGTATACGTGTACGTATACGGGGAGATGAGCGCACACAGAGAGATGAAGAGGCTGCATGTGGTTTAGTACTTAGTTAGCAAGGATGTGGTGCATTTATTTTGGGTATGGATTTTTTTTGACTCGATTTTGGGTATGGATTGGGTGTGAACAGATTAGGCAGAGGATATGGGTTTTTTTCACTTAATATTTTCCTTTAGCTAGGGATCTTTCGAGAAAAAGAATATTTTTTTTAGGGAAGCGTGCCAAGAGCTTTGTTTAATTTAATTTAATACAAGAATATTTGTGGGTGCAAAAGAAATAGCTACATTGTGTGAGGAAAATATTTATAGATACGAGGGAAATAGTTGTTTATATGTATATGGTGTTATTGGTAAGAGATATGCCTAGCCGAAGGTAGAGCTTTTATTTGGATATAGCAAGGATATTGTGCATTTACGAGGCTTGCATTTGATATAGAGATTAGATGGAGAAATATACGAGGGAAATATTTGACTCTTAATATCTCCCTAATATAATGTTTATAGCAATAAAATTGTATTATGGCCATATGAAAGTACTTTTAAACACAAATCCAATAATACTGTTTTTGTAAGATGAAATTTTCATTTTACGAGATCAATTGTACGTCACAAATTTCGAAGCTTGAATCTTAAATTACGTGCAGACTAGTTGGTTAATTTGTTCCGGTTTCCTTCTGTTTTCTGGGATAGAACTGCGCTCTCTCTGCTGCTCGGTTTTGTTCACCGAATTGAACTGTGTTACATTTCTCAACTATGCCACGTGTCGCGTACTACATTGGAGTATATCTAAGAATTTTTACGGAAGAAGAGCAAGTTTTTTCTGACCTTCCGGAAGAAAAAACAATGGGGTATCTAATGAAGCTTTCGAACGTACTTGTGCCGCTACTAATAACTTTGCATTCATCTGTTTGCATTTCAGCAAGTAGTAGAACACGATAGGAGAGGGAAATGTCTTGGCTTCGGCACGAAATTAGATACCCATCTGGGCCGTATCTCTTGTCGACATGGAGACCGATCCACGAGCCCACCCCGCCGCCGTAGTGCCGTAGTGCGCCTGGCCCCCGAACGGCAGCTCCCAGCCGCCGTGGCGCGTCCACGTACTCGTCGCGCTCCGTGTCGTAGGGGAAGGTACCCCGGCCGCGGTGGTCGCAGAGATCCAGCAGCGCACCAGCACGAAGAAGGGCACGCCCCCGCGGATGCAGCGCGTGGGCCCTGACACTGCTCGGGGACAAGGGAAGCCAGTGGTGGCGGCGCCGCCGCTCCAGAGCCACCGCGGCAAGTCGGACTCGGCCGGTCCACCACTCCACCAGCAGTCCCAGCTGCTGCCCGGCCGATCCGCATCATATCCCTCTTGCAGCTCAAGGCAGTGCAAGCCCCGCCGTCGCAGAACTCGTCCCCGTCGTAGTGCGTCTCCGTAGACGAGCAGCTGACCGTCATGTACAGCCTGTTAATTGGCCGGCGATCTCCGGGTACACGTCGTAGGGAAGGGCACGCATGACGGCCAGTGTCGAAGGCTAGGGTGACACCGTCGGTGCGGCTGCTGAATCTGGACGGCGCGCTCGCGGAGCCCCATGGCGATGATTTGCTGCCGATCGAGGACGGCGGAGCTCGGGTAGTCGCCCAGCGTAGGATACTCTAGCGCAACAGCGGGGGATCGGGGAGGCGCTCATCAAGAGTTCCGGTGACGTCGCCGGGCTCGTCGTCGTCTACCTTGTGGATGCCGAAACCCGTTCTTGGCATCGTCTAAGGGACTGTACAAATGCTGCTGCCTTCTTGTGATCTCCGTTGGCGTGGCCGGGCCGATCGCCTCCTCGTCCTCGTTTTGGTAGTTGCGTTGGTACAACCCGGACAGATGCCGCCGCCGCGGCGGACGGCGTGGAGGTGGGAGATGAGGGCGCGAGGTCGGCTCATCAGGAACGCCGGCCGGCACGACCACATCGTGTGGTGCCCGGTGAATCGGTGCGCCGCGCGCCGGGATCGGAACAGGGTGCTGCTGCACTTTCTCCTGGTTTGTTCAGGTTTCTGTTGAAACTAGCTTAATTTCTCGCACCTCATCCAACCAAAAAAAATTGTCGAATGATCGTCCAAATTCCGTCCCCCTTTTGTACTGGTACCGTCTGAACCTCACAGGACCTTGGACGGTAAGCTGCCGCCTGTGCATGTCGGACACACACACAAAGGGATTGTAGGTATGTACTACACACATAAATGGCACGGCACTAAAAAAAAAAAGAGTTTCATCTTTTTGCAAGGAGTTTTAGGAGTTAGGACTAAACATCATAGCTTTACGAATGCTTTGATTTCAAAAACCTAGTTGTTTTGACATGTGGGCAAATCAACACAGCTCCTTGACTGATCTTGAAGAAGTGGAAATCGAACGCTTGGATGTAACAGATCATGATCTTGATTTCTTGAAGCTTCTATCCATATCTGCACCGGAAGGTAGTGCAAATTGAAACTTTGCCGATGTTTCTCAAAGTGATCAGGAATTCAGAGAATTCCGCCGCATAACTCGGCAAATGCTTCCGTGAAATGCTATATCAATGGAAGACTTGAGGACCCTGAAGAAAAATGCTTCCGTGGTCTCAACCGCCTACCCTTGCGTAGCTCGCTCCGACTTGGTATTGTTCAACTTCGAGCTCGCCTAGTAATTCAATACAACCTGCATACAACCTGGCCGTGTGTACAACACATTAAGCTCAGACAATCTGGCCACATTAACATTCAGTCGGGTACCGAACCGGTATGGAACGCAAACAGCTCTCGCAACTCAGTTTAGCACGTACTCTTTTGTTTAATGTAAATTTAGAGGGCATTAAACTCTCAGTTTTCAGAAAAATACAGGTAATATTATTCTATTTAATTATTTATTTTGAAAATATTATCGCATTTAATTCCGCAGTAGTATTTGTGCCGTCTCTTCCCTGTTCTTTGCTGTTTTTTCTAAGTAGTCGTGGCTAACAGCAAAAGTTCGGGATGAAAGGTGGAAGAGAAGAATGGGTATAATCCTAACAATTCTTGGCCCCTTGAATGTCCATACCGCGCTCATCAAATGTTACATTAATCCTCAACCTGTAAAAACAGTTCACGCCCTTTGTCCGCCACGTTTTCTTTTGATAATGAGTCTGCCACTTTAAAGTTCTCCTTCGCATGTGTGCATCAAACAACTTTTTTGGTGGAAACATTCGGTAGCAGATGGCATGGGGGAATTATCTCCGGTAAAATTTAGAAAAGTGAAAAACTTACATTAGGAGTACGGAACAATAGTAGCGTGCTCCAGCTTAGGCATAAGGAACAAATAAAGGAAAGGATAAGAGGAAACAAGACACTCCAAACAGATACTGAAATGGTTACATCAAGATACTGGCCCATGACCATCACAATGCTTACCATATCAACTTTCCTCTAGCGCTGCCAGGCGCTCATTACAGAAGCATATCCATGTGGCGCAAATTTCTCACCTTTGTTTTCCAATATGAAACGGTAGCAGATCAGTTTGTAAGACTGTTCCGCAACTCACTGAGTGCTGCCATCCGCAACGCGTGAGAACTCATTGGTGCTCCAGCCACATCACCAGGAAGATCTGTCTGTCTGCTCACTGTTGTCTTGAGATTCATGCAGAAGTCGCAGCTTTGATAAAAGCTTCGTAATGTTACATGACAAAAACTAGTTCCAATGGCACTATGTCAGTGAAGTAGTCACAATCGAGACAAGCATGCAAGGTGATGGTCTACCACTGCACAATGTGATGATGCACATCACTTTCACCAAGGAGCACCTCTTCTAACCAAGCACATGAGAATGGTGAAACTTGAACGCGGTAATCCCCGGAGGACATGGAAGATGATAAAACATATGCAGTCATGCAACTGAAATGTCCACTGTTGACTTGTTTCGGACCTAACAGTTACTACAAGCAAAAGTAACTACCAGGGGAAGTGCTCTCCTAAGTATCTTAATAGATCACATTGCTAAGTTGCTAACATCCCTAAGAACATTATTTTGGAAGGTAAAAAAGGTTGCCATCGCCAACCATTCAGAAAAAACACCTGTAAAATACCAAACCATGAATCGAAAAGAAAAACAACCAGAAACACAGCATTAACAAAACAAAAAAAATGATGAACAGTAGTGATACTTCATAGCAGAGGAGTGACAATCTATGACACAGACAACTAGAGAAATTTCATATAAAGATGGCAATTTACCCAGAGTATCAGTAACAAAGACAAGTAACCAAGTTCAGCCAGGAAAGGCAAGATGACCAATTCACATGACAAATAGATGTTTGTGACCAAAATCTGTAGTGATTATAAAAGGCGAGACTCCATTGCCAACTCCAAAGTGTTTACCATTAGGACCCCGACTCAACTAAGGTCTCAAGGGGAAGAAACTTGTAACGACAGCAGCGACTACTGACACAGATGGACCCCACATTCAGACTGAACCTTGACGATGACGCTGGACCTTCTTGACCCTCATTACTGTTCTAGGACTCACTGTAACAGTAAGGACACGTATATCAAGCTATGCGCAAGCAAACATGAGGCAAGAAAATGATTACAAAAACTTTAATATGCAACTTAATGTTCAAAATAAAGGTGTGGCAAATGTCCTGATCATACTGGAGGTCATGAAACACAGACCTGATTGTCCTGATCTGTTGCTGAATCATTTGTATTGTTTGTCTGCAGTGGCTTCTCTGCTCCACATTGAGGACGATTGCATTTTGTTCTGAATGGATAGTTTATGTTATTGCACTGCTCGCACTTCCAACTGCCCTCTGGCATCTTTGGTTCTATCAATGAGAGGTTGGGTGTGAAATTAAATAGAGTTGATTGAATAAATTACATAAACCTATGATAAACTAGTTCATAGGTTATGTGTAAAACTCCAAAGAAAACAAACTAATTGCCTGTGAAGAAACATCTAGTGATAATAAAGTTTTCTAAATTGACTAAATTAAAGGCATTTTAAATACAAAAAAAATCTGGCGATAAAGGCAGCAGAAAGCATTTATCGTATGGAAACTTACTTGAGCCTCTTGAACCATCAGGCTTAGATCCCTGCAGAAAGAGTAGATATGCAAGCAATCAGTAAAGTATACTTGGCTCTATAAACGACATACAGAAGCCCAAGCATTAGAAATGTAGACCCAAGTTTAGATGAAAGAGAACTACTTTATATAAAAAAATAGTCAAAACTTGTTTGCTAAAAGTTCACAAAAGTGTTTTGGTTTAGCTTATCACATACCACACCTGAACATCAAACAGTTGCAATGGCATGAGTCATGTAGCAACAAATTGTCAGTTAAATGAGCGATTTCTTTGATAAGGCTCATGAACACTCAACAAGAGAAAGTTGTATTGACTTTTTTGTACCACAGAAAAGGTGATCAAAAGTACTGAGATTCTGATGTCCAATAAATGAACAAGCATACAAATGCAATGATGAGTTACTGCATACCAGAGACATCCAGGCATACTGAAATGATTTTAGTTCCAAATACATGAAACTGAAAGTAGTTATATCGAATCGCTCATCTGTCTCAGACCTGGTTTTCAGGTCTTGGTGTGTTGCACTTTCTCATATTACAGACTGTGCGAAAGGCGAAGTTGATGTTGTGGCAATTTGGACACTCCCAATCATTATCACGCCCAGCTCCTGCAGTGATAGTTCAGGAGAATAGGCAGAGATTAACCAAGTGGTAACAATTTAAAATCAGCAAAAACTACAAATTCAATAATTTATACCTGCAGGCTTCTTCTGGGAACCTTCATCAGAATATGAGCCAGCCCTTGTGCCCTTTCAAGTTCAAGAAGCAATGAACACATTGAGAAATGGAGTAGACACAAATTATAACTATCACATATTGAGAAATGGAGTAGACACAAATTATAATTATCATAAAAGAGGGAATGCAAAGTAACAGCAACCAATGTGTAGATAATTCTTCATTTAAGATAGCAGTAGTGAACTCAAATTAGCATGAGTAGCATGTACAGAAGGGTAATCTGAAGAGCATACCATTGCACTAGGACTAGGAGGAATTAAGCCATATCTGTCCATGGGCATTCCATAGATTCCACCTATTCATGGGACAGTAAATGAGATAAGTCTTGTCACTTGTGAGTGAACACATGGAGAACTTTGGATTGGGAAACATGCATCGTGACCCCCAATCAAGGAAGTGTCATTGAGGAGACGTGGCAGAACGCAAAAGCAAATAGTCCCCAAAGAGGCAGTGCTGGTCTGCTGGACAAGCTAAGTATCTATGATAAATGACTAAATGACGATCAAGTGAAAAGAAATGGTGTTCTTATGTTCTGTAAAAGCCAATTGTTTACACACTATGGTTTGCATAAAAGGAAGGATTGAAAACATAGGATTTTTCCTACTTAATCTGATAGGTAGATTAAGTAATGCAAGGCAATATCAAAATATGGCATGCATATCATAACCGAAGACCTTGTTACCTGCTCCCATCATAGATCCACCAGAATATGGAGGTGGCCCTGCCATTTGCATTGGCCCGTAGGGGCTCCCCATTGGTACGCGACCACCATATCCATATGGATACGCCGAACTCCCAGGGAACTGAGGAATGCCATAGCGCGGCGGCATTGCAGGTCCATTAAACATGGACGTGCCATACGGGGGAGCACCCCCACCAAGGTACATCGACGGAGGCGTCCCTGGGCCCATGTAACCCCCTGATGTGGTGTAGTGGGGCGGAGTTTGCATAGGCTTTTGCATGGCCTTCTGAATGGCAAGCAACAGCAACATGCGGTAAATGCAAAAGCGCTAGCGACAAGCGGAAGTACTTGCAGGTACACTCTACTCAGTCGACAACATGAATAAAGCGAGGGAAAAGCCGTTATGTACCGTGTGATCTGCTGGCCTGGACTGGTTGCAGTTGCGCATGTTGCAAGTGGTGCGGAAGGCAAAGTTGACATTCTTGCAGCTGGGGCAAACCCAGTCGTCCTCACGTCGGCTGCCTGAGACACGTACATTTGTCCCCCAGGAAGGGGGAAACCCACTCAGATGCAGCTTTGGTATCAGAAGTGACAAAAAACAAGGAAGCGGCGGGGTAAACTACCGTCGGTGCGCGCGCGCTTCCCTGCGGATTGGCTGCGGCTGTCGACCTGCAAACCACACACGAATATCGTTAGACCCGGCGGATGTCTGGGATCCAGAGGGAGATCGACGAGCACAGTACAGAGTCCAAATCCAACAACGCTAGCAAGCTTCCAGCCGCGAGTAATGGAGTAATGGAGCGCGACACCTGCTCGAACCCTAATCAACCGGCGGAATCGAGGAGGGCGGCGCGAGGAGGAAGAGGAAGTAGCGGGGCGGTACCTGAGAAGACATGGCTGGCGGCGACCCGGCGGTGGCGGTCAGCGGACGGCGCGGCGGGAGGCCTTGCGCTCCTCGGAGCGGAGAGGGAGAGCCGCGGATACGGGCGGCGAGCGAGGGAGGAGGAGGAGGGGAATCCGGCGGAGCAGCGGGCTAGGGTTTTGCGCTCGCGTGCTCCCTCCCCTTCCTGTCGCGATTTCGGCTTGGGAAATTTCCGGGGTGCAGATTGGCTTTTGCCTCCGCCGCGTCGGCCTGCGGTGTACTTGCACGGACTGGGCAGGGGACTCCACTGGGAACTCGTGGTTGGTTTGCTCCGCCGTGCGGGCTAGATGAGGGTGACATTTAGGCCCAGCTCGGGTTGGTGGGCCCTTTGATCGATCTCACGTGGCAGTATGCTCCGGCCCATGTCTATATTTTCCTCTTCTCCTCAACAAAAATATGTACATTTTCTTCTGTTTTTTAGATTTACAAATTACAATGCTGTAAGAATTTATACTTTTGTGGTAGAGAATGAAATTTAAAATGTGTTTATTAAACTAAGTGTGAAAGTTTTAGCGACAAATAAGCATGCCTTTGTCACTGTGTACTCTTTGAAAAATAGAATTTGACAGTACGGTAGTAACCAGAGGCTCAAACACAAGAGTATGCGTGCGAGTGTCCATCGGATGGTTAGTTCTGAGCTATCATCTCAGTTCATTTCCATCGTATTCTGTAAGACCAAAATAGTTCAATAATTGAGTTGACAACCTCTGATGAAAGGCAAAACAAGTGCATGAGCAAGGTATGCATCGAAGACCTGCAGCAAAGGCAACCAAGAAGATCAGCTCCTGCTCTGTCCTTTTCTTGCTTTCAGCTACTGCACCCCCCGCGCCTATGCGTGCCTGGTAGTCCCCGTCTTGGCTCGCTTTTGTTGCATCACACACATACACGACCGAGCTGCTGCGAGCCTTCGACCTCGCTCGCCGCCCTTGTGAACGGTCACGGGCCTCCCCTCTCGCGCCTCTCCTTTCCCCTCCCGTCTCCTCAGTCCTCACGCACACTTGCGCGCCATGGATGGCACCTCACCGCTCATCGATCGCCACATGTTTGGCTATAAATCCTACTCCGATCCTGCGACTCGACGGCTTCATTCTCAACTGCGTCGAAGCGTCTACGAGCTAGCTAGCTAGCGCAATGGAGTACTCTGACGAGGAGGAGCAGGGCTCGTCGCCGGCGTCGGCGTCGGAGTCGGAGTCGGAGTGCCCGCCGCTGATGGCGCCGCCGTCGCAGCGGCCGCTGCTGCTGAACCCGGCGTACGCACGGTGCAAGTCGGTGATCCACGACGAGCTGCGCAGCTTCCGGGTGTTCCTGCAGTGGTGCGCGCTCGACCACTCCACCCGCGCCGGGCGCGCCGCCTCGTACGCGGCGTTCCTGGCGCTGGCGCTCCTGGTGCCGGCCGCCGTCTCGGTCTCGCTCCGCGCCGACGCCGCGCTGTCCCCGGCCTCCGCGTCCGCCATCACCTTCAACCGCGTCGCCCAGGTGCCCGCCACGGGGCTCGCCGCCATCTCCTTCGCCACGCTGGCCGTCTTCTTCCGCCGCTTCGGCGGCCTGCGCCAGCTCCTGTTCCTGGACGGCGCGCTCCGCGACGACACCACCTACGTCCGCCGCGGCTACGCGCGGGAGCTGGACCGCGCGTTCCGCCTCCTGGCGGCGCTCCTCCTCCCGTCCCTCTGCGTCGAGGCCGCGCACAAGGCCGTCTTCTTCTTCTGCACCGTCCGGGTGGATCCCCCCGCGGCGCTGGGCGTGGTGCTCCCGCCGCTCCTCCCGCCGTGGCGGGTCCCCTGGCGCGCGGTGGCGCTGGTCGCTACGGTGGCGTCGTGGGTGTACCGCACGGGGGTGTTCCTGCTGGTGTGCGTGCTGTTCCGCCTCACCTGCGAGCTCCAGATCCTGCGCTTCGAGGGCATCCACCACATGTTCGACGTCGAGGCGCGCGCCGCCGCCGCCGAGATCTTCGCCGAGCACCGCCGCATCCGGACGCAGCTGCTGGCCACCAGCCACCGGTACCGGGTGTTCATCATCTGCTGCCTCGTCACCATCACCATCAGCCAGCTCGGCGCGCTCCTCCTCGTCCTCTCCTCCGGGGAAGCCAAGAGCTTCTCCTACACCGGCGACCTCCTGGTCGGCTCGGCGGTGCAGCTAAGCGGCTTCTTCATGTGCCTGTTCGGCGCGGCGAGGATCACGCACAGGGCGCAGAGGATGGTGTCCATCGCCAGCCAGTGGCACATGAGCATGGTGGCCGCCATGCACCACGGCAAGTCCTCGCCGGACAGCACGTCGGCGAGCGACGTCGACGCGTCCCGCGTCTCCGGCTCGTCGGCGGCCGTATCCCAGGCGGAGCCCGGCGGGGCGTTCTCGTACAAGAGCAGACAAGCACTCGGTAATTCACCAATGCAATCGAATTTGTGAATTTGACCATTGATTTGCTGCCATCAAGTGATGCTAATTTTTTGTTGCTGTGCTCTGCAGTGACGTACCTTCGCCACAACGGCGGAGGGATCACCCTGTTCGGCTTCACGCTCGACAGGGGTCTCCTCCACACCATCTTCGTCTTCGAGATGACTCTGGTGCTATGGATCCTCAGCAAAGTTGTGGTCCTCCAGTAGGACCCCGTGTACACGTGTCAAGATAGTCTTATACATAGTTGTGCTACTATTTTTTGCTCGCCAGTGTACGTATTCGTCTCAAAAGAAATGTGGGATGAATGATCCTTGTATTACAACAGTAGATAGTAGTATCTGTATTCATATAAACGTATGACGTATTGTACATTGATACGATCCTCCGGTTTAACATGCTACTTTGACATGTGCGGACGTGCCTTTTGTACTAAAAAAGAAATTAAAGAAATGGAAACTTATTCTAGCCCAAATCAAAAGCCCTTCTTGGTGGAACGTTTTTATTTTTCTCCATAATAATTTTAATGGCTCGACGACGGGACAATTCTGCTGCATTGTTGAAACATTTTTCTTATTGTTTTGTGTTTTTCCTTTTTTCATCAGAATATTTTGTTTTCTCCAAAGTAATTTCGTATTGTCTTACCAATAGAAATTGTTATATTCTTAGAACCTTTTTTCTTACTTTTGAAAACTTTACGCGTAGAATAGTTTTTAGTTTTATTGAGAATATTCTTTTTTATTGGTTTGTGATGGTCTTATTGGTGTAAGATGAGGCCCACAAGACGAGAAGAGATGGCAAAAACAATCACAGATATGTCTAAAATTATTTTAAAGTGTTGGTGGTATAAATGAGCCATAGTTAAAAATAGGTAGAAAATAGTTATGCCCTTTTAGGCTTGGAGAAACTTGCTCTCACAAAGGTAGCACCCCCGCTTGATCTAGTTTTTTTTATAATGGCTTGATCCAGTTGAAATGGCCTGATTGAGGTGAGTCATGGCAAATTGGCAAGGCTAGGTTTGTTCCCATCTTGTTGGGAAAGACACCTCCACAGCCGTACGTTCAACTGATCTTTTTTACTGATATTCGTCCAACCATCTATTCTCTCACCAATATTTCATTTTTCTGCCTATCTTTCGTAGCACAAATCTCAATACAAAATGAATGGCCAAATAAGCCTGATGGCCTCATGTGCAAGCCGAAAATTCACGTTCTCGCTGATGCCTTGCCGCGTTTATTACTACTCCCTCCGTTCTAGTATACAAGACGCAATCATTTTTTACTCTCAAATCCTATAATATAAGGTATGTTCTCTCTGTACGTACGTACATCGATGCGGTAATAGTAAATTGATAGAGAGAATTAAATATATTTTTGATTTTAACCAGAAGTGGATACATTATATACGGAGATGGAGGGAGTAGCTCAGAGAGCACAGACTACAACGACTTGACAACCTCATCGGAGCGCGCCCCACGGCCGGTGGCAGCAAGGCACATTGCTATTCTTGGCCACGCACCGGCAGCCGCATGCCATGCGCGCGCCTCATCTCTCTCGCCACCATCCTCGCCACGCGCGCGTGCGCGGGCGGGTGGCTCCTGAATCCACTCTCCTCCCCCTTCTCCGCCTCCCTTCGCGTCGACCTCCCGCTTCCCCCCTCCCTGGAAAGCTGCGGCCGGCCTCCCACTCGCGCGCGCCCGACGAGACAGGGCCGCAGCGTTGCCGCCGGCCGCATCACCCGCCGTCGTCAAGCGCTGGCGCCGGCGGGCTGGCTCCCCGTCCCCGCCGCCCCGGACATGGCCGCGGCGCCGCCGTCGCTAGCGCGCCACCTCCTGCTGCCGGCCGGGTGCCTCCTCCTCCTCCTGCTGACCGCTGACGCCGCGCGCCTCCCGCTGGCCCTCGCGCCCGACGACGCCGACGCGCTCCTCCAGCTCAAGTCCGGGATCAAGGACGGCGGCGGCGCGCTCAGCAGCTGGGCCCCCGGCACGAGCCCCTGCAACGGCGACGAATCCAAATGGGCCGGCGTCATGTGCAACAAGAACGGCGTGCACGGCCTGCAGCTCGAGGGGATGAGCCTCTCCGGCAAGCTCGACCTAGGCGCCCTCAAGAGCCTGCCCGGCCTCCGCACGCTGAGCTTCATGGACAACGAGTTCGCCGGCCCGATGCCCGACGTCAGGGGGCTCAGTGGCCTCCGTGCTATCTTCCTGTCTGGCAACGAGTTCTCCGGGACGATCCCCGCCGACGCGTTCGCCGGGATGGGCTGGCTCAAGAAGATCGTCCTCTCCAACAATAACTTCTCCGGCCCCATCCCGGCGTCGCTCGCCGACTTGCCCAGGCTCCTCGACCTGCAGCTCAACGACAACAAGTTCCAGGGCAAGATCCCTGATCTGAAACAGAAGGAATTGAAGGATGTCAATCTCGCAAACAATGAGCTCGAGGGGGAGATCCCGGCGAGCCTCAAGAACATCAAATCCGACATGTTCGCCGGTGAGCAACGCCATGGATTTCTAGACCATGCTGTTCCTTCAACGTCTACGTGTACAGCATGTGATTTGTTGTTGTAAGATGCAGGCAACAAGAAGCTTTGCGGTGCGCCGCTCGGTGCCAAATGCGAGGCCACTCCGCCGCCGGCAGTAAAGGCGCCAGTGCCGACCTCCGACAAAGCAGGGGCCACACCGGACGCCGCGGCGTCCACGGGCGCGTCCGCTGATGACGCGAAGCAAGAAGTTCAGAAGCCCGCCGAGGGCTTCACGTCCTACGGCATCCTCGCAGCGGTCCTTGGCACGCTGGCGATCGCCGGCGTGGCGTTCGTCGCGCTGCACAAGCGGCGGGACACGACCAAGAACTTCGGCCCGGCCGCTTCGACGAAGCCCTCGGGGCCGAGGGTCGAGCCGCAGCCTGCGGCGAAAGCCGAAGCCAGCAGCCGCGCGGGCGGCAGCACGGCGCGGAAGGTGGAGCAGGGGCGGCTGACCTTCGTGCGCGACGACCGCGGCCGGTTCTTCGAGCTGCAGGACCTGCTCAAGGCGACGGCGGAGGTGCTCGGCACCGCCAACCTCGGCGTGTGCTACCGCGCCACGCTGACGAGCGGGCACTCCGTCGTCGTCAAGCGGTTCAAGGAGATGAACCGGGTGGGCCGGGAGGACTTTGAGGAGCACATGCGGCGGCTCGGCCGGCTCAGCCACCCCAACCTCCTCCCGCTCGTCGCCTACTACTACCGCAAGGAGGAGAAGCTCCTCATCCACGACTACGTCCCCAACAGGAGCTTGGCCAACCTCCTCCATGGTGACTAGCCATCATCTCCTGATCAGCTAAAAAAAAATCATTCTCCATTTTTTTTCGAGGCTCATTGCTTGGTGCTCGCACGAACGCAGGCGAGGGCCGCGGGTTGAAGAAGGCGGTGCTGCACTGGAGCGCGCGGCTGAAGATCGTCAAGGGCGTGGCGCGGGCGCTGAGCTACCTGTACGACGAGCTGTGCATGCTCACGGTGCCGCACGGCCACCTCAAGTTGTCCAACATCCTGCTCAACGGCCAGTACGAGCCGCTGCTCACCGACTACGCGCTGGTGCCGGTGATGAACCAGTCGCACGCCGCGCAGCTCATGGTGGCCTTCAAGTCCCCCGAGCGGAAGCAGTTCGGCCGCTCCTCCAAGAAGAGCGACGTCTGGTGCCTCGGCCTGCTCATCCTCGAGATCCTCGCCGGGAGGCCGGCGAGCTACGACCTGCCCAAGGCGGGCGCGGCGGCCGAGCCGTCGTCGGCGTCGTCGTCCCAGCAGAAGCCGACGGCGGCGGGCAGCAGCAGCGATCTGGTGACCGTCGTGGGCTCGACGCCGGAGGGCGAGTGGCTGCGCGCCGTGGTGGACCCGGACCTGAAGGTCGAGGACGACGAGGACAGGGCGGAGATGGTGAAGCTGATCAGGATCGGCATGGCGTGCTGCGAGACCAACGTGGACAGCCGGTGGGAGCTCAAGACTGCCGTCGACAGGATCGAGGAGCTCAAGGCGACGGACCGCGCCAGCGAGGACCGGTCCTTCTACTCGTCGGTGAACGACGAGGAGGACCTCAATGATGCCGCCATCAACTGATGGATCGACATGAACCGGCATGGGGATCAATTTGGGATCGCGTCGTGTGTGCATCGTACTGGGCTCGATGCGACATGCATGCCGACACGATAAAACGTGAACTAGTAATGTGTACGCTTATCTTTGTTGCCGGTGGTAGAAAAGATGTATCTTCTTATATATATAACACGGATCTTAGTTTCGTTTTCTCAGGGCAGTGGTCGTTTGGGATTTCAAACTTCGTCCAACACCTCTTCGTTGAATGTCATTATGCAAACTTCATCCCTCTCAGATAAATTCTCAGCAAATTCAACAGAAGTTCGTTTTGTGCAAATTGTCAAGAGTAGTACGTAATTGGACTTGAAACCAGGGTTAACTTTACCGGTAAGAGGAAAAAACCGGAGGTCGATACATGCGTTTATCGGATTTTTAGGAAATTTATCGGACAAAATTTAGAAAAAAAAGATCCCTCAAGCTGTACACAAAATAATCTAGATTATCTCCAAAAAATCTAATATGAAAAATAAGACATCACAATGCATAAAAATGAGAAAATATATGGGCTAGGAGGAAAGAGGTGGGCACGGTACCGAATTTTTTGACAAAACGGTCACTAGCAATAAATGCGATTATCGATTTTCTTTTTTTTTGCCGAGAAATTTTTCCCTGCTTGAAACTCATTATGCCCTCAAACTCACTATGTAGCCCCTTGAATTGTCAAGAGTGATGCTAGCGAAAGACAACTTAGTTAGAAAGAATTGGAATGGGAATAAAGTTTGCTGCTTTTTATAAGCAGGAAATTATCCGACACCTCTTTGTTGAATGTCATTATGCAAAATTTTTATGACGTGCAATTCATTTTGTGTTACATATACCACCAGTAAATATAGAATATTTGTTTAATAACTAGTCTAAATAGGGAGGGCACTAGCACAATATAATGTTATTGACAAGAGCCATGATACTGTGTTTAACAATTGTAGACCATTTTTTTTGCAAGTGCTTTTTAGGGGGGACATATTGCCTCTGGTTGTGGGTTCTGTTGCAGCACATTGATGATCGAAGGGAGCGGCTAGTCGAAGCGTGCCAGCTTCTAGAGTCTTCAGCTATGCAGTTCTTCATGTTCCACGGATGACCGCCCTTTATTTTGCGAATTATTGGATATTAATTTTAAACACAGTACGGTCTAAACTCTGAGTTTGTATTTGTAATAGTTGCGGACTGATACCCTCTCTGAAGGGGTTTGAAGTCGGAATTTTTTTCATTATCTAAAATAATTAGCCCTGAATCAAGAAGGAAACGCCTTCTTGTGACGTGGAACGGCGCACTACCAATTGACTGAATCAATTGAGCAGCGTGGTGCACTTGAGAACTAAAGCATTACTGCATTGTCGTGTCAATATGCCATGAATTTTCCTTACAAATACAATAAAGAAAATAACCAACCCAACCCACTAGCCAGTTGCTAGAGCACAAACTAGTTAGTTGCCAGTGAAAAGGAAGCCTAGCTTGCACAGATGCATCCCAACAAATTACACCATGCTACAGCTGAATGGGCACCAATGTAGAGCATATTCCATGCTGATGCTTCTTGCTTGAATTTCTGCCTGTCTGAACTTGCAATCATCAGCTCATCAGACTTCAGTGCTCTGATCACTCTCGGTATCCACCATGTCCACTTTGGCCTCGCCATTGCTGCTCCCTTTCTGGACGTACTCTACCATGTCGATGTTGTAGAGTATCGGGAGCATGGCCATGGAGCAGAGGCACGGCAGGACGGGCCCGAAGATCCAGAGCAGGAGCGGCGCGCCGGCGAAGAAGAACCGGTTGCCGGCGAGGTTGAGCAGGAACCCCCTCTCCATGACGTCGGCGACGTAGTCCCTGGTGAGCGGGAGGTGGAGCCCCGGCGACGGGGAGAGCGCGTTGACGAGGAAGGAGGCCTGGTTGAGCGTGCAGATGGCGAGGCTGTGGCTGAGGAAGGCGAGGAGGAAGACGAGGAGGAGGACGACGTACTTGAGCGCCATCATGTACTCGCCGTGCGCGCCGAAGACGGCGTCGCTGAGCGGCTTCTTCACGGCGTAGGTGCTGCTGAGCACGGCGGCGACGCCGGTGCAGAAGAGGATGGACGTCGTGGCCACCAGCGTGGAGCCCATCAGCACGTTCCGCACCGACTGCACCACCAGGATCGCCTGCTTCTCGTTGTTCTGCATGCATCCACGATCGATCGAGCAGCAGGCAAGATCAGCTCACTTCTTGCGGCCATGCCCATGAGTGACATCAAGGTGGCGTGGGTCCGTGCGCGCACGGCGCGACAGCTAGAGCTAGTACCTTCATCATGGAGAAGACCCAGAGGCGGCGCGCGGCGGCGCTGATGCCGACGGTGGAGCTGAGCGGGCTGCGGCGGACGGCGCGCCAGAGCCAGAGGTGGTACACCGCGGGGAAGAGGACGGCGAGCGGGATCAGCACCACGTCCAAGTAGCTCTCCCTCCACGCCATGGCCGGCGACGATCGAGACACCGATCGATCTGCCTGCTACAATACAATCCCTCTCGCTCGACGCTCGACTCGACCCCCCCTCGATCTGCCTCTCGACCGGAATGCGCTCGTAGACGATCGACGATGCCGCACCACCGTGACGAGGCCTCCGGTGGTGTCCGCTCCGGCGCGGAGATATATATATATATAGGCAGGCGGGGAGCCGGCCGGTCGGGTCGAGCTGACCACCACTTTCTCGTGGGAGCGCGAAGAGACGAGGAGACCTCATCGCCGCGAGTGTGAAGCACATGCACGTACGCCGGCCGCTGATCTCGCTCTCTCCCATGGTGGACACTTACTCGAAGGCCACGACGCGCATAGAACAACCCTGTGACCTAAAAGTGGTAAAACCAAAGGAGAGCATTAGCCGCGACCAAACCTCACCCTGTCTCGCCCAGCATGACGAGGCAGACTGGAGCTCCTCCTTTTCTGCCCTTTTTGTTCGCTTTTCGTGGACATTTTTTAGAGGGTAAAAAAGTAGCCAGGTCTGCATATATTGATGTTGTTGTTTTTTTAACAAGGTGCTAGCTAGTGCTCTTGTTCTTTAAATAATCCCACTTATGGTATATGCTAAGTAAAGCTGGAGAGAGCTAGTCCATTCGTCGGTTTGCTTGTGATTTGAAGGATTCTAAAAGTTGCCTTTTTTTCAAAAAAGGCTGTCTATCATTTATTATTAGTTGATGCATGAAAATGATTTTGGTAGTTTTTCTATAAGAGGCAATCATCTAGAATTGTTCTATTTGTAGTTGAAAAGGCCTGTATAGTTAGATTTACAGCTCCAATTAAATCTAACTTTGTACTAGCAAAATAAAACAAGTGTTTACGCCATCATTACTAAAAAAAATTACACTCAAAAAGTGATGCCATCATTACTAGCATTAACTGAAGTACAAACAAGATTTCAGATGTTATTAGGAAGCTGTAAAATATTTAAATTATTCTCATCTTATATGCCTATAATGCTAGAGCACAAACCTACTCCAAAGTTCATTGTTAGGGCCCTCTAAAACACCCGGTCATGGTTTACCTTTTTCTTTTAGAAAACCATGGTATTCAGAAACTATATTTTATAAATGAGGGAGTGTGCAAAAGTAAATATGGTAAGAATATGTTGCGAGCGAAATTTGTTGCGTCCAAAACCTCAAAATTTTCCAAACCCATACAAAGAGAGGAGTACGATCTTTGCTCGTGCGTACAACCTAATTGCACAAAACCAACTAGGTGGCATTCAACTCCATGGCTGAAGATCAAAGTTCGCCTTTTCAATCAGTGACTAGCCGTGCGAGTTATTATTAGGATTATCGCTGTAATTATTAAAAAATACGATTTAATGACTGTTTGCATGATATGCTGAGCCCGAAAGTGATACTTCATTCATTAAAGTAAATCTTTAGGATTTTCGCGATGATTTGTAACCCCCAATATATTGGACATATATAGTTATGTCACCCAACTGATGTCCTCGCCTGTCATGAGATACACGCCCTCCAACAAATGTAAAGTGCAGGAAACCTGCGTATTCATAGAAAAATTTAAGATTCTTTGGTTTTCTTTTGACGCAGAAGATTCTCAGTTGAAAAGTACTTAACAAGGAAGCATGCGTTCGTCTAAACACGCTTCCAAAACCAATTAAACTAATAAGGAAAGCACAGCGTGCAACCGGCGGCAAGTTAAAATTAAGTACGGTCCGGACCCTCATCTTCCTTTTTCTTCGTCTTGAAAGAAAGAAAACAGCTTTGGAAGGTGCAGAGTGCGCGCGGACCTATCGGTCGAGGTCGGCGCCGCGTGCTGATTTTTGATTAATTAATTTGAGCGAGGCGCGTAATCACCGTTCACTGGTATGATGATGAACGTGGATCCGGATTGCGTGTATATTTACAGAGGTGCCTGTAAATGCGTGTGCTGTGCGTGTACATTTACTATGTTTTAAAAAAACAAATTCATCTCCAAGCTAGGGCTAAGTGTGAATTGTCCTCTTTTTTTTCCATGGACAAAAAAGGCGAGAGGTGAGTAAGAGTTGCGAATTCTGGGCGTGTATCTCTCTATTTTTAACAAAAGCTGGCCGACTTAAGTCAATCAGAAAAAAAAACAAAAAACAAAAACCATATAGTTGGCAGACAATAATTCAGAAAGCAAGGGTGCTGGCATGACTGAGACTGTTTCTTTTTGAAAAACTTGCAGGAGCACTGCTATGTCATTTAAGCGAGGAGAAAAAAGTCCAGTCTTACGGATTCGATATTACATAAAAAATAGAGTATTCAAACACATAAACAAACTGAGGTAGATTAAACATTAATAAAAGGTAACTCAAGCCCTCCACAAGCCAGCTTCCTTGTTGTTACTTCAGCTTTTATTTCTTGCAGTATTTCTGCCGGCGACATTTGCTTGTGCTAAAAAATTCGTCTGTTCCTTTCCTTCCAAATATTCCAAGCGCCATGTATCATCTTTGCCGCCTTTAGTCTCCGTTGCTTCTTGGGCAAATGTGCGAGCTCTTTTTGCCACCAAACCATGATCTCCAAACCATCTGCCAGCTGTTGTATTAAATTTTGGGTCCAATCTGCCATCTTGAGCCAGACACTTCGTGCAAAACTGCAATGCAGAATTAGATGCTCTGCTGTCTCCTGCTCCTGATTGCAAAGGCTGCACACCGGATTACATGGGCCACTGTCTTGCCATGAGTTTGTCTGCTGTTGTGGCGCCTTATGCTGGACTGATCGAGCGGCCTGCTTCCGGCTTCCCGCACCATGAGCGTGCACTAGCTAGCCACTGATTTGGTTCAGACTTCAGCCAGGACGCGCATGTACATTGATCTGAATAATGGAAGCCTCTTATCTGAACATGGGTCTGGTCTGACTGAAGGTTCCTTGGTTTGAGGCTCGAGTCAGAATAGCCACCTACTGCGCTCCCGTGTCTTGGAGAAAGGGAGTATTGTATCTCCATGCCTCCATCCATGACCAAGCATGCGGGTTGTCCTCGTGCCCTCGTGGGAAATTGGGTTGTTGGCTTGCTGCAGACCAGCCGCTCGCCGAGATGCTGCGCGATTACCAGTTTAGATTAGTGCTCCTCTGCTGAGGCCACTACAATGGCAAATGCAAAATAGCATATCCAAGCACAATCAGGTTAGATTAGTGTCGTTTTTTTTTCTGGCAAAGAAAAAGTAGATGAATTAGGCAGCGTATCTTGCTCATATAATTCCGGGGCTAAACTAAAATAATAAGAGGCCAGGCGCACGAACTAATAAAAAAGCATGAACGAGCAAAATCGGTGCATTACCATTGCATGCATTACAAAACCAGTACTACGACAGTATGAACCTGCTTAGTAGTTTGTAGTCCACATGCAGCAAGTAACAATAAAGGAAAACTCACCTTTGTGTGAACAAAGCATATAAGGGACTTCGGAAAAAAAAAGGAAAAGAAAAGCGAACTTGTTAGCTCAGTGATGAGGAGTCTAGTAGGCAGGCAGCATCCATTTGGTGATCCCAAATGGGGTGCTCTGGAAACGGCAAAAAAAAAATGATGCTTGGCACTTGTGGCTAGTGTAAACATCAGTGCATCCCATTTGCAGCTAAGCCTGCCTTGGCTCCAACATTCCCAAATCTCTTGAAAACGATGCATATATGCGTTGGATGCTTACACGTTTGCACATTAGTAGGAGTTTTTCAGGTCGGTTCCCCACTAAATATGGCGATTTGCCTATGACGATTGACGACCACACGGGATAATGCTATAATATCGCAAGTGGTTTTCTTACTTGTACATTTTTTTTCCTTTGCAGGCATTACGGTATACATCGTTTATGCTGCAAATTTCGGATCCATCACCTGAAGAAGCCTGCGCACGGCTCAATAATCAATCAGCCCAATGAATATCTGAAAGCCTGCTGCATTGATTTGTCGCACGCTAGTAGACTGTATGAGTCCCTGACTCCCTAGGCTAGCGCTGTCATCATGCTAAGAACGTAGACCTAATTGCACATGGCCACATGCAAAGCAGTTTGAGCAGGCACCTGCATGCACAGGCATGCAAAGTGGCCGCACCATCATTTCTTTTTCTTTGTTACCTTTTCTTTAGTTTTTTTCCTTTTGTATTCATTTCCCTCCTATCCACCTTTTACTGTTTATTTCCAATGCTCGGTAGATATTTCTTTTTTCATTTCATTTTCTGTGTTGTTTATTTTTTATTTCTTTTAATATTTTCCTCCATTATTCTCTATTTTCTTTGTTTCTATGGAGTCTATGAATGCTATAAATACAATAGTACTTAATGTTTCTTTTCTTATGTTTTTTATGGTTTGCCCCTTATTTCCCTATCTGATATTTTTTATTTCATTCATTTATTCCTAATTTCACTTTTTATTTAGTTAATGTTTCTTATCTTTTTTATTTAGTTTTCTTTGACTGAGTTTGCTGATAGACTTCTTACTCCTTCCTTTTTTTTCTTTTTGAGCCCTCGTAATTTTTTTCTTATTTTTCCTATATTCTCTTTTTCATGATCATGTAGATATTTTTATTTTTTCTATTATATTTGTTTCCTTCTAATTTTAATGTTTATTTTTCTACGTGTGATTTAAAAATTCTCCTGAAGCATATGCTCTATATGTTTGTGCCGTGGTGAAAAGAGCTGAAAATAAGAAGGGGAAAAGAAAAGAAGAAAATGTAGCCAGACAGCTATTATAGGTCCCGCCATGTGCTCCACGCAGCGCGTCGAACGCTGTGAGCGTTCCGCGCGGTTGACCGCAAAACTAGTTTCTCGGTGTGTATCATTGCTTGTTGTGCTTGGTAATATGAAATACTTAGCTGGAAAGTGGATGCATTTGCTTGCATGCAACTACAAAATAGACCCTAGTGATAAGATAAAATGTTGTTGGACGGACCGTTTAGTTCTCTTTTATTTTAATAATTTATATTATTTATTTACCGTACTGACTTATTTGGTACGCATATATGCTTATAATTCTTATGTAAAATTATTTATCCGCGTATAACTAATTTTTTCATAATGTCAAAGTATTTGTTGCTGTTGTAGACTAAATTGTTCGATGATGTTGACTTATTTGTTCGCGATATTTATTTTTTATTATTTATCGTATACAATCAAATGTTGATGATGTTTAATATTTTGTTCGTAGTTTCGTCGTGTTTAATTTTTTGTTCGTAGAAAATAACTATTTGTTTGTGTTGTTAAAATATTTGTTCCCTGTAGCCGAAAAAATTATTTAGTATTGAAAAAGATATTTTTCTAAAATATCGTGAAACATAGGCAAGTGTGGTCTTATTTTGAAGTTATCACAAGAAAGATAACGGTACATCCTAAATTTAATTTGGATGCTCAGTTTAACATTTATTACTTTTCAAGTTTCAATTTTGCATGCATGCATGCAAGTAACGTCACGTCTTTATTAGCGCTGATTTGCAGAAACAGTTCATCTGAGCAACGGACCTAATTACAGCACACGACACCGTCCGCACCTGCGCCCCGTCCGCTTCTTCAGGTGATGATTTGCACGTGAAGTGATGTATAACCATGCCCCGGTGGTGAACTGGCGCGAGGTTGAAGACCTCGTGCGTGCGTGGGCCGTAACTAGGCTGCTCCGGGCGCCCTCTCGCCTCGCGTGACGAGGCCCATATCAGAGATAGTGGCCCATTCTGGCTGGTCCAAACGACGATCAGGCCAATTTTACGCTCCCAGTCTCTATCTCGGCGGCCGCGGCAGGCCAGAGTTTCCTGACACTAGCGTCCGAAGAATTGTAAAGCAAAATCATGTACCTGAAAGTGTTAAATGGATAATTGGATAGTATAATGTTTCATTCATAATCCCAGAATAGTACACTAGGCAGATCGACGCGCTACGCTGCACCCGTTCTGAAGCAGCAATTTTATTTATTGTCTGGAAAATTATTGCAACAACTGCTATATAAAGGTCGGAGTAGGAAATTAGTACACAGTATCAAATTTGACCACAGAAAGTAGAAAACTCACAAACCAGTTCATGAGGTCATATTCATATTGGAGGCAACTTAACATTATGGCATTTAACTTATTGAATAATGTGGACTTTTCCCAAAAAAAATATAAGTTTGATCTGGTCTGGTGCTAAAGCCAGTAGAAATCAGCAATCTTCAAGGCTTGCATGTCCATCAAAAATTCAGAATCCTAAACCCTCATTTGTGATGATGACCTGGTTTCAAGGAGCACGTATTCTTAAACATCAGCCGGCTATTTTGTTTGCTTGAGTTATTTTGGAGAGGATATTTACGAATCAACATAAAATTAGGGCAACAGAATACTTTTTACACAAAACAATTCTAATTTAATCAACATAATATTATCTTATAACACAGCTCATCGGTGTGATTGGATCATCCCAAAACCAATATGAACATGGTCAGCTAGACAAATCAACATATGTCTAAGAAAGAATATGTATAAAAAGAGTTTGTTCAAGTCTGAAAACTGAGAAGAGTTTAAGAAAATAATGTAATCATTTTTAAGGAACTCTAAGCTCACCTGAAAAACCTGTTGAATTGACATGTGTGTATTGAGGGCTTAAGGAAACTAATGAATCCGAAATGGAAGCAAGTTATGAAACATATAACATATTTGTTTATTCTGAGAAATGGGATGCACACATGGAGCCCTCACTACAGCTGTGGATGGAGATCTTACTGTACATGTGGATCAGGGTAACAGTGATCTATCTTTAGTGGACACGGCCGATTGGGAACATAGTGAAAATACAAAATGTTCAAAACTTAAAACACATACTTCATTGCTTAATGAGAAGGAATTGGAGGATACTTGGTTTAGTGTCTCCTGATTCAGTGAACTGGCAATCAGTCAGGTTAGCTAGAAAAGAAAAAAAGGCCGACTCACATACAATGGAAAATTAGATAAAATCACAGATGCTTTTACAAAATATTGCAGTCAAAATATGGAATAAGCTGAAGTGTCATATTTAGCTTGTTGCTATATCGGTATCATGATAAATTTTGTTGAAACTTTCTGAATATATACTATAGCGATAAACCAATGGTTAATAAAATATTTACAAAACCTTGCTGGATCAGTCTTCTGCTACTGATAAAGATTGATGAAGGGCTGGACGTCGTTAATGCAGATCCTGATTTCTGGAAATATACAACTGTTGAGGATTCAGAGATGGACTAAACAAATGCTATTCTAACCATGCAACGCTGAATTCGGAGAGGGACTGTGCAATCAGGGAAAAAGATTACCACATGTAAATTGAATCAGATACAGCAGATGGGGCAAGGGTGGCACTCACTCACCATCGCTGTTCTTCGGCAGCGTCCCTCGTCTTGCTGCCGGTAGAGGTTTCAAGGTTGGGGTTTACGTGATCTCATTGATGTTGGTCAAACTGAGAACAACAGGCAGTGAGAGAGGGCTGAGCGCTTGAGCGAGGAACGACGCCAGCGGCGAGATGGCGGCAGGGACCCGTCGGAGCCGGCGAGGAAGGGGAACGGATGACCTGCACGGAGGAACAGCGCTCTGGCGGCTGGCCCGGGATTTTTCTTCCGCGAGGAGGATAGCCGAAATGTTGCCGGCACAACGACGACGCACACGACGGCCCAAGCCCAACCATCTGATGGGCCAACACAGGCTGCAACAGTAGAGAATGCTATGCGCTGGAGACGGTAAAAAAGATATGGGCCCACAACAGGACACGCGTGATACGGTTAAAACAGTGAGTTACTCCCGTTGCTCCTTTTTTCTTTGGGTTACTTATGCCGTTGTTTTGTTCAACTTTTTTTCTCTTGTGCCAGCCTGAAACTCTGGAATGTTTTCATCCATTGCGTGGCATTCTTGCATGAATATATAGAAGTAGAGATGATAAAGACCTCAAATTTTAGACTAGATAATCTAAGTGTCGGACCCTTATCTTATAATTTTTTGAGCTAAATATATATAAGAGCTAAATTGAATTATGAAAAGAGCACCAGGGTCATAATCCGTTACCACATGCAAGACGTTTCCTTTGGTGTTTTTGCTGAATGGACAGGGCATGTCGAGACTTATATTGTTTCTGATGATCTTCTCAGAGAAGTATCTTAAAGGAAGGCTGTCCTACCGTACGAGATTCACGATAATCTGAGTGTAAGGCAACACAGGAATTCTGCAAGAAAAGGTGCTCGATTCCTGCGCTATGTGACCCGTCGTTCCACTTCCATTCAGATCCTGCACGGCCGCGCTGCAAGCATGCCTCGTTTCAGATTTGCAGCTGGGTCGCAGTGACATCAATCTGGACGAGCCGATAGATCTGAACTTGGAATACTGAACCTGAATCCTTGACTCCTTGTTAGCTTGTCACATTGTAGTTTGCAGATGGACAATGGTGGCGGCCGCCGGCGACGACGAGCCGGAAGGGAAGGGCCTCCGCCATTGCGACCCAGGTCATGCTGGCATGGCGCGTAGCTACAGGTGGATCAAGGGAGTCCATGACTGCCGCCGGCCCGCCGCCGTAGCCGTAATGCTTTATTCCGGTTTGGGGACGGCGAGACGACGAGCGGCTCGGTGCCCGCCATGGTGAGGTCATGGTCGGAGGGGAAGGGGGTGCCGACGAGAGGTGGTCCCTGCGCGTGGTGCGGCGTACTGGCGGTGTAGGAGAGGACGTCCCGTCATCCCTGGCTGCAAATACCGGCGGCCGGAGCGATCGCCGCCGTCGCCGATTCCGGCCAAAGCATTTTACAAAAGAGATCCAATTCAGGGGGTTATCTGCAAAAACGTGGATGCGTATTTTATAAAAGAACCCCTAATTCCGTAATTCAGATCGCGATTAAGGATCGCGATCCATTTCAGGGGGTTATATGAAAACTCCGGGATAAGTAATTTTCATAAAAACCCCTAACTTGGATATTCTTTTACATACAAACCCCCTGTTCCGCTGTTCGGTTCCATGAGAATTCTTCCATGGCGGACTTGAAGGAGAGGCGGCTGGCACGCGGCGACGGCGGAGGGCGGAGGCGAAAGGGGAACCGGGGAAGGCCGGAGCATCTGAAGACTCGGAGGTGAAGCTGATGGACGATGAGATGGCCGCCGCTCCCTCCGGATCTCGCGGGTGCTCCGCTCGCGCGTGACGCCATGATCCACGGCGCCTTCCTGCTCGGGGCGTCCGAGGATTGCGAGACCTGGTGGGTTGGTTTTGGTTTCTGCTAGGAAATGGCCGACGGGTTGCTGGGAAGGGGATTGCTGCCGCACTTGCCGGATCAATTGGTTTTCGCCTTCCTTGTTGCTGTATCCGTCGAGTTCCTCTGCCATGTTGGTTTTTAGTGCCAAGTGCAGGCTGGGATCTTGCTGCTGCCTGACAGAGAACACAAAGGGATGGCATGCTGCATAAGGAGTCATTCCCCGATCCTTTCCAACATGGATGGATAGAAAAATTCCTTCTTTAGAGAACGATGCAGTGGAATCGTAGACATTGCCAATTCAGAAGAAGGATGCACCTTTGATGATTCAGGGATAACAATGATTTCAAATGATACATCCTGGAAACGATAGTCGGTGGTTGTTGAACTGGCTGCATCTGATTTATTTATTTATTTGAGGAAAACTATGGCATCTGATAGCCTGAACTTTATTGCAATTGAGAAGACAGAAATTTACAAAGATTACAAAGAGCTCTTATCAAAATCAAGGAAGAGCATCTGATTTATGATTTAAGAGTGTGTTCTGATCTGGAGATAGGAACTGTTTCAGGTTACCACATTGCATAATGGACCATTGATTAGTTTGGGAACAGGAATGGCCGAATAAGAGAGCTTTTATTCCTTTAGTGGAGGTGGACTATACTTGTTGATCCATTTCTTTGACTGAACTGCAAATGGCCTGAAGTTCAGAAGCTGAAACCTTTGTGTGTTCCTCTCATCTAGTACTAATTGAAATAGTAGGGAGGCAAACTGTTTTTTTTTTGTTCAGCATTCTTCTAGGACGATGTTGTTATTTCTTTTGGTAGCTGCATGGACCTGAAAAACTACTGAAATATTTGCTAACTTTTTTGACATTCTATCTGTAAATTAGCTATCAGATTGACTACGAGTATCCATACAGGCTGAGTGTTGGCTTTTGTATGGACAGACTACTTCAAGGCGCCTTACTGATAGAGGTAGTACAGGGGAGCCGGAATTGGGATCCTGTCCAATTGAGATGTGCACCCACAACTTCACCACCACGCCAAAGGTTGCACCTTGCGCACGATGAGAATGAAAAATAAAGTACCCAGGTTAGTCTATGCGAATAAATTTGATTATCACATTACCATATTATTTTTTAAAAATAAAGTAAAAACATCCGGCCGCTACACTGACAAGAGTGTATATAACCAAACTACAAGTTTAATTTCCTAGCAGTAAACAAAGTTCATGCCTTGACCATCTTTTGTAAACAAGATGGCATGCTTCTGCCCTTCTTTTTCTTTTACATTTTGTTGTTATTCTACCATTATAAACTAGCAGCTGTTTGGATGTCGATATTGAAGTGCTTGGCATTGAATTGGATCCAATACCAAATCAGCCTTGCATTAAAATGGATTCAATACCAAAATTATTGTTTGGATGCAGATGAAATTGCTAGATGGAACAGGCGAATACCAATTCATGTTTGGACGTGCATACTGTGAATTTGGAAATCGACCCATCTTCGTCTCCTCAACACTGCTCGGTCGGAGGAAGCGCGCACGGGGTCTTGGAGGCGCGGCAGAGGCGGACAGAGCACCGGGGGGGGCTTCCAGGCACGGCGGAGGGAGCGACGACGCGGGATCCTCGAGGAGGCAGGGCGCGGCGGCGGAGGGAGCGTCGCGGGGGACTTCGAGGCGCGGGGTGCGGCGGCGGACGGACCGGCGCGGGGGGCTTCGAGGCGCGGCGGAGGGAGCGCCGCGGGGTCCTCGAGGCGGCGGGGGCGTGCCGGCGGACGGAGCGTCGCGGGGGGCTTCGACCAGCGCGGGGGGCTTCGAGGCGCGGCAGAGGGAGCAGCACGGGGTCTTCGAGGCGCGGCAGAGGGAGGAGCGCGGGGGCTTCGAAACGCGGCGGAGGGAGGGGAGCGGCGCGGTGAGCAGCAGGAGGTAGAACAGCACGCTCAATACCGCTTGGTACCGAATTGAAGGAAGTTTCGAATAACAATTTCACGAACATCCAAACAGTTAATACTAAGTGCAGTTAATATTACTAATTTCAAATTCTAGTCTTCAATGTCTACATCCAAACGCTACCTTAGAGAAACTGCTCCTTCCTAAGGGCACTACAATGGCAAAAGCAAAATAACATATCTAATCCCAATCAAATTAGATTGCTATCGTTTTTCTGGCAAAGCAAAAGTAGATAAACTAGACAACATATCTTGCTAAATCCGGTGCCAAATTAGAATAATAGGAGGCCGGACGCACAAACTACTAGAAGGTAGAAATAGAACACATGACAGATAAAGCCATAACCAGTGCGTGCGACAGTATGAATGTGGTTAGATTAGAGTCCACATGCAGTTGCAGATAAAGCTATGAAGAAAAAATCTTTATAAGCGACCATTGTGTGAAAGCATAATAAGGGACTTGAGGAAAAAAAACTTAAAGAAAAGAAACAGAGCTTTTCAGTTCAGTGTGTGTGGAGTCCAGTAGTAGGCAGGAGGCAAGCCATCTGTTGATCCGAAAGGGGCCAAAAAGAAAAAAAGTCTGGGCATGCATTTGTGCCTAGTGTAAACATCACTGCATCCCATTTGCAACCTTGGTCAGACATTCCTAAATCTCCTGATCGCAGCGTGCATGCCTACACGTTTGCAGATGATGAGAAGGTTTCCGATCGGTTCCCCACTAAATTGGCGAATTGGCTACTGACGACTGATGGCGAGCACGCAGGAGGATAACCCTATAATATCGGAAGTGGTTTCTTACTCGTACGTGTTCCTTTGCAGGGATTGCATACTAGAAAATCTGGTATTTTTAGATGGAAGTGGCTACCCATCATCCGGGTGATTTCTTTGTTCGTAATCAGTCACTTTTTAGCCCAATAGCATAATGACATGTCATAGGTAAAGATAAAAGGAAAACTGAATGATACGGATACTATTTTCAACCAAAAAAGCAATAAACATCCACTAGAATAAAATTGAGTGATATCAACTACAAATATCACCTAAAAGGTCTGATTTGCTGTTAGGGCCGGCTCTAAGGGGGAGGGCAGGCAGTGCGACCGCCGGGGGTCCATGGAGCTGGGGCCCCAAGACCATACAGGTGATTAGTACATATAATTTTCTATTAGCATAATAAGTCTTTAAAAGCCCATGACAAATCAGCCCATGACTCCATAAGGTCATGACGTACAGCCGTAGGGAAGTCTTCCAGCATGTAACTTATCCATCAATGTTTCGCATTTCGTTTTCGTTTGATCGTTTCTTGCCGCCGCCGCGACCCTGGCACCCTACCATAATCATAATAGTTATTGTTTTTAGTTTTTTTTATTCATACTATATATTGTAATGTTGGTATTAAAAATTAGTTCAACGGGCCCTTATCTTCTTGCTTGTCCAGGGACCTTAAAATTATAGAGCCGGCCTGTTTGCTGTGCTATTTAGATCCAACGTAGAAAAGGAGACATCTCTTCTCCCATGTCTCTACCTCTTGCTCTAGCTAAATAAAATAGAAACAGTTACATGACGTAGTGGCGAAGAATGAATATAAAATCACACGGGAATGCACCCTGTGTCTAATCTGAGACCATGGGAAACGAGACGATGAAGATGAAAAGGAAAGTAAGGGTCAAACATGATGCAAACTGAATAAAAGAGAACATAGAATAGTAACAATACTCAAAGACTGAAATACAAAATAAATATCTGAATTGGCTAATGTCTTTGCAGTGCAGTGCTCTAAAGTACATTCTCCCATTTGTGTTTCCAGAGCAATCCATGTGTTATGCACAACATTCTTGTTTCCGTAATGTAATTGATGAAAAAAGCACTAAATGGAATAGGAAAATTAAATGATAAGAGATACTGAAAACCTAAATTTAATTCAAAATCTACAAATCAAGATCAGGTTTGCAAAAATTTTGTAAACCTGCAAAAGTTGAATTAATGAGAAATGAATTCACAAATCTGAGTAGGAAAGAATAAGAGGCTGTATAGCTAATGACTAAACAAGTAACAGAACATAACACACGAGGTAAAGTCTTTAATTGAGAAATGACTGCAGAATCAAAATGAAATCAAGCTACGAACACAACTGAGAAATGAAGAGGGCGAGGAGAGCGATTAAGATGCTCCGGGAGGTAGACCGCTGGACACGTGGATCCGCCATGAAGCACATGGGATGACAGGCCGCCCTCGCCGGCATCGACCACGCCGTCGTCTCTTGTCTCTCTGCCACTGGCCATGGGAGCGTGGCGGCCTCTTCAGAGAAAAGAACAGTTGTCTGTCATCTATCACTATCGAAAAGAAACTGAGTGAGCTAAAGGACTGGTCAAACGAACGGGTCAAATTACAAAACAAACATCAACCTGACAGGAGAAAAACGCCAGCTGCTTTACTAATCTTGAAGAAATCTAAGCCGTAGGAATCCGAGTGATAACCACATAGATAAACACCCGAGAGACAGAGAAATTTCGTTTTAGATTGGCATCTGCTGCAAAGAACAGACTACGCGATGAATTGAAGTTCAGGTTTTCGGACGAGGCCCAGATCGAAGGGCAAACCGATCTCGGCCCATTATGTCTGGTCCGAAGAACGATTAGGCCCATTTAAGCATCCGGCGTCGCGCGCGTCGTCCGGCAGGCGTCGCCCATGCTCGCGCTCACCGTCCAATTCGTGGCTGGTGGGCGGTGGCCTCGCGCGCGCCCTTCGCCGCCGGTGCGGCCGGCAACGGCGAGGAGCTAGCTAGCGTGCACCACCCCGTTGCTGCCGTCACCGAAAGCTGGCGTGCCCGCCGTGCTCTCGCGCTGCCGGCTCGTCGGACCTGTAGTAATAATAGTGGAAACAAAGTCCGGCCGGCCTCGCTCTGATGCACAGCGTGTTGGACCTTTGTCCTATCCATCGCCCTCTGCTTTCGGTGGACGTACGTACTCACCGCCCGCGCTACGTACATTTGCATCTCGTCATCAGGCCTTTTTTTTGTTCTTCTTTCTGGAGCTTTGCTGCACCAGACGCAGCAGCATGACGTGCCTTCGTGTTACGCTAGATTCCAACGGTACTTACTGACTTGCACGCCATCAACAAAAAGAAAAGGTTAAAGGAGCTTTTAGATCATCCGCCCATGTACTATCATGCCCGTGCAACAAACTTGTGCTATTGTCTCCGATGCTCCTTTTTTTTGGGGGGAAAACACCATTTTATTATCTTCATTGCTTCTCGTGCTTGTGTTTATCTCCACTGCTCATTCCTTTAACACAAAAAAGAGAGGCTTTTAGCCTACACAACCATATACATACTACCATGCCCGTGCAACAAAATTTATGTTATTATCTGCATTGCTACCTTTTTTTAGAAAAACAAATCACCATTTTGTGTAGTTATATATAAAGGTTTGTGTACACTGTGTTACAGTAAAATAGATTTTTCTTCCGCAGAAAAGGATTATTCTTCCGGTTTTCTCTTTTCTAAAAAAATAGTTTTTTGAGGAATTTTAAAAAACAGATAAAACACGTGAAAAGCGCCAAATATCTTGTTTGCCAGGAAGCGGCCCCACGAAAAGCCCATGTACGCGGGGGCCCACCTTCACCGCAGGACGACACGCGCGGCGCGGGTCGGGTGCGGACGGGGAGAGAGCCGGGCCAGACGGAGACGGAGACGCCTCCGGCTGCAAAGTGCAAGTCAATCTGGGCACAAAAAACCGAAAACTGAGAACCGAACTGAATTAACCGAGAACCGAACCGAATTAACCGAACCGATCGGTTTGGGTTCCAATTTCGGTTCCAGGATCCTAGGAACCGCAATTAATACGGTCATTTCGGTTCCAGGACTCGGTTAACCGAAATGATCCTTAATAACCGAAATCCATTAAGGCCCATAGGAATATACAGCCCAATAGCTCAGCCCAACAGCAGAGTCTCACCTGCTCCCCGTCACCCCGCCGCCGAACAGGCGACCGTGGAAGCGGACACCGCCGCTGACCCGCCGCGCCTCGAGCCTTGCCGATCCACCTCCACCATCCCCCACTCGACCCTGCCTCCCCTCCGCCGCTCCATGGCTCCGCCGTGCGCCTGCGCGCGACGCTCCGCCCCTCTCTAGCTCTCCATCGGACTGTCACCACCGGCCGCCGAATCCCTGACACGGCGCAGCGCAGGCGCCAGCGCTAGGCGGGACGCAGGCAGCCCGACACCAGCCGCGAACCGCCTAGCCCCCACCCCCGGCCGGCCAAGGCGCAGCGCAGGAGGAGAGGCAGGACACACGGCTAGAGCGGCAGAGCTTGAGAGCCAGACTCCACAACGGCTACATCAATTGCGTCTTGCAATGTAAGTGTTCAAGATCTGACTGAATATGTGATTTTGTGAATGGTTTGTTGTGACGATTTGTAGTTGATAACTTCACTGCATCTATTCAGATGTCTGACGACGACATGGACCAACAAACGAGGGATTGGGAAGCGACCTATGGCGGAAGTGATGGGAATTTGAAAGAGAATAGCGATGCGGAGAAGGAAGGTCCTGCTGCTACTGGGCCTAATGTTGATGCAGAGAAGGATGGTGCTACTGCTACTGGGGCTGACGGTGTTGCAGAGAAGGCTAAGGAGGTCATTGATGTAGAAGCTGAGGAGGAGGAGAAGAGAAAGCCGATGGCACCAAGATCTAACATGTGGGATCACTTCACCAAAATTTACGGTAAAGGTCAGTTGGTCAAGGGAAAATGCAACTATTGCGGCAATGAAATTGCAGCTCACCCTGCTCTCAATGGTACATCTGCTATGCGTAAACATTTTAACATTTGCAAAAATAATCCTCATAGAGTTAGTGATGATGCAAAGCAAGGTGTTTTGTCAGTAACTCGAGGCACTAGTGTAGGTACTTGGAAGTTTGATCCTGAATTGCTTAGGTCTGCATTTGCTGAATTTGTCATAGAAGATGAGGAGCCTTTTGGATTTGGTGAGAAGCCTGGTTTTAGAAAGTTTATATCTCTTGCTTGCCCTAGGATCATTATCCCTTCTAGAAGGATATGTACTAGGGATACAGTGCAGTTATACTTTGAGCAGAAAGTAAAACTTAAAATGTTCTTTCAAGAACACTGCAATAGAGTTTGTCTAACTGATGGTTGGACATCCCAGCAACAAGATAGTTACATGACTGTTACAACACACTTTATAGACAAAGATCGGTGCCTGCATAAAAAGATAATTAGTTTTTTCATGGTTAAAGGTAAAAAGGGAGATGACATTGGAAAACACTTGCATAAAGTCTTGCTTGATTGGGGGTTGGAGAAAGTAATGACAGTAACGGTAGATAATGCTAGTGCAAATGATAGTGGTGTCAGTTATTTGAGAAGGCAAATGAATAGTGTGAAAATTAGCATAGCAGGGGGCAAATACCTTCACATGAGATGTGCTGCACATATACTTAATTTGATTGTCCAAGATGGTTTGAAAGAAGTAGACCAGTCTATCAAGCGTGTACAGGCTGCAATTAGATTTGTTAGGAATGGTTCATCAAGATTGGCCAAATTTAAAGAGATTGCAAAATGGGAGAAAGTGGACAGCAAGGCATTCTTGAACCTTGATGTGTGCACTAGGTGGAACTCAACATATGAGATGCTAAAAGCAGCTTGCACATATGAAAAGGTGTTTGCAAGGTATCCAGATGAAGATCCATACTATACAATTGAGTTGCTCAGTGACATTAAGTCTGGTGTTCCCGGTTCAGGAGTTCCTGATGAGCATGACTGGGATAATGCAAGAAAACTAGCTGAGTTTTTAGGTCATTTCGCTGAAATAACAAAACGTGTTTCAGCATCATTAAGTGTGACTGCTCACAATTATTTTCATGAGATTGGAGAGGTCAATGAACTGGTGAATGAATGGATGTGTAGTTCTGATTTTGTTCAGCAAGAAATGGGGAGAAGAATGAAAGACAAGTATGACAAGTATTGGGGGAAGTGGCATGAAAATTTAGAATTGCAAAATGGAAAGGGAAAGGAGAAGGAGAAGGAAAAATATTAACTTGTTGATTTTTGTTGCTGCTGTACTTGATCCTAGATACAAGCTTAAAAAGTACACAGAATTGCTAATCCAAGAGATGTATGGTGCCGGTGTTGGACAGAAAGTTTGGGCTGCAATTACCAAATGCTTGCAAGAACTCTTTGAAGAATACATGAACAATATACTTCCTAGTGATGTGCAGCCCCAACCAAGTGAATCACCCCCATCTAAGGAAGTTGGAGAGGGTGCTAGAAAGATGAAGGCTAAGTTGACAAAGAAGATTAGGCTGAACAAGCAGTTGCAGCAGGCCCACCAGGACTGAACTGGATAGGTATTTAGCTGAAGAATGTGAAGAAGATATAAAAAGTTTGATATTCTTGCTTGGTGGAAGAGGCAGTCCAGTAGGTTTCCCATATTGTCTGAAATGGCCCGTGATGTGCTCGCTATTCCAATATCCACAGTTGCTAGTGAGTCGGCCTTACAGGTGGCCGTATTCTAGAGTTCACTCACTCCATTTATAATTGAAGCTCTTGTTTGCACTCAAGATTGGCTTAGAGAACAACTCCCATCAATTTACTAGAGAATACTGAAGAATTGACCAACCTACAAGAAGGTGACCATTTATTGTACCATTTCTTTCATGTTTAACATTGAGAAAATATTGAATATTTTCTTTGTTTGCTGTTTTCTATTTTTCAGATTTAATTCAAGAATTCAAGGACAAAGCTATTGTTGATGGCCATGCTGCCAAGTCTCAAATTCACGGCAGCAAAAGGAAGATGGTTACATCCACTAACATCAGCTCACAGCCAAGCAAGTCCTCCAATCCAAGCAAGTCTTCAAAGGAAAGCAAGAACAAGAATACGCACTTTGTGAGTGGAGAGTGGACTGGTTCCTGTGATCTGTGAAGGTGGAGCCATACACGGGACTTCTTGTTTCACTTGTGGCTTGTGTTATTGTGTTATTGCCTTGTTGGACCTCTTGTTTGTGTGTGCTGTGTGGTGCTGGACCCTGGAGCCTGGACGCCATATTTATTCATTGCTCAGTTATGAGTTATCTATACTGTTGTCTTTGGACGTCTTATTTTTTTACTGCAGTCTTGGATATTGCTCTATGCTTGAATATTTGAGAGAACAATAATATATATGTGATGTACTGTTGTTTTTTTATGTTGTATTGATGTTTAAATTGTCCATATTAAATGCATGAAAAACTAGGTAAAATGTTGCCGAAATTTGCAGTTGAATGGGCTGTTTTCTGGGTTCCTGGAAGTTCGGTTCCTTCGGTTAGGAACCGAACCGAACCGAATTACCCGAAACCGAATTTTCTCGGTTCCACTTTTACAAAGGAACCGATCGGTGCTTGCTTGCCAGGAAACCGAATTATGTGAAGAACCGAATAACCGAACCGTTCGGTTTCCGTTAACGGAACGCCCAGATTGAAGTGCAAGCGCACCAAGGCCAGCCCCACCTGTCAGCGAGCGCGCGCGCGACGTGACCCCTCCGCCCACACCCCACCGCGCACGCACGGCACGGCGCCTCACGCGGCCCCCGCACGGGAGCCGAGGACGAGCGCGGGCCCCTCCCCTCCCTCCCTTACAAATCACTCCGCCCAGTCACTCACTCCTCCCATTCCGACTTGATCGGCGAGGAGCAATTCGGAGCTCGGTATGGCGCAGCTCCCCTTCGTCTCCGCCGCGCGCCCGCTGCTCGCCGCGCCCGCGGGGCGGGAGCCGTGGCAGCGGCAGTGGCGCGGGGGGGCGCCGGGGCGGGCCAATGCGGCGGGGGGCGCGGGAGCGCGGGTCCGTGCCGCCGCCGCGCGGCGCGCGGCTCCCGCGGCGGTGGAGGCGGTGGCCGACGAGGAGGACGAGGAGGAGGTGGTGGAGGAGGAGAGGTACGCGCTGGGCGGCGCGTGCAGGGTGCTCGCGGGAATGCCCGCGCCGCTGGGGGCCACCGCGCTCGACGGCGGGGTCAACTTCGCCGTCTACTCCGGCGGCGCCTCCGCTGCGTCGCTGTGCCTCTTCACCCCCGGCGATCTCGAGGCGGTGAGCTTGCCACTCCGCGCCGAGTAGAATTTTGCGATGCGTGGCTACGATCCTTCTGTGTCAGTTCGTGCGTTGTGAAGCTGTGTGGAAATTTATTCCGCTGCATCACTCGCTCGGATGTTGAAATCGAGTTTTGCGTCGCTGGAATGATGCAGGATACGGTGACTGAGGAGGTCCCCCTTGATCCCCTGTTCAATCGGACGGGGAACGTGTGGCACGTGTTCATTGAAGGGAAGCAGGTGCACGACATGCTCTACGGCTACAGGTTTGATGGCGTGTTTGCCCCTGAGCGCGGACAGTACTATGATGTTTCCAATGTCGTGGTGGATCCGTATGCTAAGGTGACGAGTTAGCTTAGCTTTGGTATGCATGTGAGTTGCGATACACTCATGAATTGATTGGTAGGTGCTTGCTCACTTTTTTTTTCTCCAGGCCGTGGTAAGCCGAGGTAAATATGGTGTACCAGCTCCTGATGGTGATTGCTGGCCTCAAATGGCTGGCATGGTCCCTCTTCCATATAGTACGGTATGCTGGAATTACTGTATGTTGGGATCTTTCCACATTAGTTTCCTTGTCTCCCGTTTTTACTCCCATCACAATCATAATTAATACATAGGAATATACTTGGTTGTTGATTGTGAAAAGCCCGACTAACTGACTGCAAGCACTATAACTGTCTATTATAGGTTAGGATTATTGATTGTATTATTTTGTTTCATGTTGCAAGTAGAAATGAGCTGAAATTACATTTACTGCATCTTAATGTTGTCTTTTTTTGTTTCATTTCACAAGATAAATGTTTGCATTTGCAGTTTGATTGGCAAGGCGACCTACCCCTGAAGTATCATCAAAAGGATGTTGTTATCTATGAAATGCATTTGCGTGGATTCACAAAGCATGATTCAAGCAAGACAAAACACCCAGGAACTTACATTGGTGCTGTGTCGAAGCTTGACTATCTAAAGGTAGGGTTGCTAACAGACTAGCTTGTATGCTTGATAAAGTGTTTGCATAATATTTGTTTAGATTTTGCATTTTAGTCAAGTAACGCCACTCTATGCCTATTTGTTCACCATAGGCATAACCATGTATTTTCATTTTCAAAGACCAATACTGTTTACTGTGACAATCTTTACATTTGCTGTATATACAATTATAGATTACTGAACTGATATAGTATCTGTATTACATAAACATTTTGCTCAGTAAATTGTTGAACTCGGTATTGGCCATTTTAGACCTTTTGCCCCTTTTGGTATGTGTTTATGACTTAGCTCTTACTTTGACCTTGGAAAAATCGTCTGCAGGAACTTGGGGTCAACTGTGTAGAGTTAATGCCCTGTCACGAGTTCAACGAGCTGGAGTACTTCAGCTCCTCTTCCAAGTATGTGGACTTGAATCCAGTCTATAGATGCTATAAGTTTTATTGGACTTGATACAAATTTTGTGCTTGCAGAATTGATAGCCTTCTTAGTTCCATCCCGCATGCCATCTCTTCCCCACCCCCCACCCCACCCCCTCCTAATTGTGCCTTACTCTTCTACTTTTAGCATTGTCACAGATGGCTTATATTCTCATTCAGAAACATAAACAAGTTTGTCACCTTATTTCGTAGTAACTGCTCATCATTGTGCCAGGATGAACTTCTGGGGATATTCTACAATAAATTTTTTCTCACCAATGGCAAGATATTTGTCCGGTGGCACAAGCAACTATGGACGTGATGCCATAAATGAGTTTAAATTTTTTGTAAGAGAGGCCCACAAACGGGGAATTGAGGTAACCAAGCTGATTTGAGTTAGGCTTAATGCTTACCTAGTAGAAGCTTCCTTTGTTCATATCATTTTTGACACAAAGATATGTCGCTTTTAGGTGATCATGGATGTTGTCTTCAATCATACAGCTGAGGGTAATGAGAAAGGCCCAATATTATCCTTTAGGGGGATAGATAATAGTACGTACTACATGCTTGCACCTAAGGTGAGATACATTGCTCATCATGCACTTGTTCTTTCCTGGTTCATACAGTATAATTTTATCATGTAATTCGTTCATAGATTCATGTCCGTACAACTAACAATTTTAAGGGCACTTATTTGTGCAGGGGGAGTTTTATAACTATTCTGGCTGTGGAAATACCTTCAATTGTAATCATCCAGTAGTCCGTGAATTTATCGTGGATTGCTTGAGGTACAAATATGTATATAACTTTAATTGTTCTGCTTGTCATTCTATTGGAAGATGCATGTTTTTGAGGGATAATTAGCAATGCTGATGCTTTTGTGCCTGAATATATAAGTATTTTGAATTTCTTAATATTCTGATAAAATATGAAACATATTGTATCATTTCACTGTTTTTTTTGTATATGAATAAATAAATAGTCACTTTGAAGAGATACGTGGTCACTGCATGTCGGTGTTTAAGTTCAATACTTGTTAATTTATGCACTATGAGTTTGATGTTGCAGATACTGGGTAACAGAAATGCATGTTGATGGTTTTCGTTTTGACCTTGCGTCTATAATGACCAGAGCATGCAGGTAAAATGCTCTTCAGATTTTGATTGTATTTTTCCTTTCGAGAAATTTATTAGAATTAAACTTCTCTTTTACCAGCCTATGGGATCCAGTTAATGTGTATGGAGGTCCAATGGAAGGTAACATGATTACAACAGGGACACCTCTTGCTACCCCACCACTTGTTGACATGATTAGCAATGACCCGATTCTTGGAGGTGTCAAGGTAGCTGTTATATTTTAATGTGTTATCTATCTACACTCACTACAATTGGAATCCATTTCGCCGTTTTAAAGATGGGTACATTATTATGTAACAAAATGAAGTTAGCTTCCGCTTGAAACTGACTGGCTGATAAATATACAGAGTAGTATATAATAGTTGACAACCTTGACATATTATTGTTTCTTTGGGTGTTCGGTGTTCCCCTCACTACTTCCTCAATTGTAATTATAGCTCATTGCTGAAGCATGGGATGCAGGAGGCCTCTATCAAGTAGGTCAATTTCCTCACTGGAACATTTGGTCAGAGTGGAATGGGAAGGTAAGAACTGTAATACTTTCAGCGGCTTAAAAGTATCTTTGTTACTTGCTAAACAAGAAATGGTGTCTTGTCAAATACTGAATATAGGTTTAAACTGAGACATTTAAATAAAGAAACTGAGACATTTAAATAAAGAAGTGCTTCTATGCTGCCCCACCAAACATTGCAGGGATCTAAAAGCACATAAGTGTTAGTTTCTTTAGAGGGAAATTTGTAGTTTAGGATGATAATTAACCAAAACCCACGTTCAGCCCCAAGTAGTAAAACATACTTTAAGGGCCTGCCGAGCTCCAGCTTCAGTTTTTAAGCTCCTGAAGAAGCCCTAAACCCATAGTTGATTATACTCTAGAGAAGCTGGCTCCTAAGAGGCTGAGCCTTAAACACTTAGGAATTCAGAGCCCAAAGTGTTAGACCATTTTTACCTGGCTCTGCATGAGAAGTCCAGCTGACCAAAAAAAAAAAAAAGAACCATTCAACATTTGTTTGACAAAAAATTCGTAGGAAAAGAGTGTTAAATGTAAAGAAAGATAACACTAAATGATTACTGAAATGCATGTTACAGACAAAAGCCTTACTGACAATATTATTAAGTGTGCATTTGTTTTTCATCAGGGCATGATGCTGATGAAATTTTGAGAATGTTCATGTGATCTTTTGGCTTTTGCATTCATCTTCAGCTAATCCAACATCTGCCGAATTTCTCACTCTTTCTCTATAGTTATTTCACCAAAGTACTGACTTGTGTTGTTATTTTCTCAGTATCGTGATACCGTGCGTCAGTTCATCAAAGGCACAGATGGATTTGCTGGTGCTTTTGCTGAATGTCTATGTGGAAGTCCACAATTATACCAGGTATGTAGCATGAGTACCCATCAGTGAGAACAGTGCTACATGGCCTGAACAGAATCTTTTGAAAATTCTGGGTGGTGAAACAGGTATACATAAGTAACAAAATACGACAATAGTATATATTTCAGCCTTGAAGCATTACAGAAGTTCCACATTCCTTGCATTAGTATATCCTTTAAGATCCAACCTGCAAGTGATGATGCCGTGCCTTTCTTTGGGTGACTATTGGACCTTTGCAAGCCAAGCCATATATTTATTTTTTCCTGGATGAGAAGAAGTCACATTGAATGATGTAATACTACTTCATGTATACTTGATGGAAAACATTAATTGTAAAGTGCTGAATACTTTGCTCCGTTACAAGAAATAGGTGGCACAGAGTTTGTGTACAAGTAATAGTGAAATTCACAAGAGCTTGCTTTTTATTATCAGGCTGGCGGGAGGAAGCCTTGGCACAGTGTCAACTTTGTATGTGCCCATGATGGGTTTACACTGGCTGATTTGGTGACATACAATAACAAGTACAACTTGTCAAATGGTGAGGACAACAGAGATGGGGAAAATCATAATCTTAGCTGGAACTGTGGGGAGGTAATTCTGAAATCTCATGCTTCTGTGTCTCTTGTAACTTGTTGTCTAGTCAAATTTCTGGCAAATGACCTTGCGATGGTTTTCTCCATGGCTAAGCTATCAGTATCATAATGGTTTCCTACCAAATGTTATGGTTTGTAGAGACAATTCACCTTGTATACTGCATAAGCAGTAAATATGTTCAAGCTAGGCTGCTCATAAAATCATTAGAATTTGATGAACTATCCTCTACCTTAGTGCATAGTTAGAGACCTATGCTATGCAAATTATTTCAAACAATGTATTTCACTTCCAGCTAAATTCATGTGGCAAGTGTATACGGAATCGTCTCTTTATAGTGCATCACACATTTACAATTTCATCATTTGAACAACGCAGGAAGGAGAATTTGCAAGCCTGTCAGTCAGGAGACTGAGGAAGAGGCAAATGCGCAATTTCTTTGTTTGCCTTATGGTTTCTCAAGTAAGAATTATTGTCTGATCTTTAAGCGCTCTATGGCTTGTGTTTGCGAGTGCCTATTATTCAGTGTAAAACTTGAGATTGCATTTGCAATCAGTGGTTTACCAGAAAGTGTGGCAACGGTTCAATCCTTGTGGTGCTTAGCCAACTAATAAGGGTTACTAAGTTATGTGACTGATTACCATAAAAGTTGTGTCTTTCAGAAGAATATGCCCTTCTGTATCGAGCATCCAATCAGATATCTTCATACATAGGAAAATTAAGTTAAACATAAAGATATGATAATGTTGGATCAGTAAATAATTGGTCATCATCTACATCATTTGTCTGACCGAGTTTCAGTTTTTATTTGTACATGCTAATCTAGGAGTAAAGTTGAAGTGGTGACATTTTTGAATCCTCCTTTTGGCTTCCTTCTAAATTGTTTTCATTTTTCAAATTTTTAGGGAGTTCCAATGTTCTACATGGGCGATGAATATGGTCATACGAAGGGAGGGAACAACAATACATACTGCCATGACCATTATGTTAGTGCAATGAGATCATATATTATTCTACTCAATTTCCTTGACATTCTTGCAATTCTCCATCTTGTTATTGTTGTTATGTAGGTCAATTATTTCCGTTGGGATAAGAAGGAAGAACAATCCTCTGACTTGTACAGATTCTGCCGCCTCATGACCAAATTCCGCAGGTAAATACTTTCCACTGAATGGTCTGTGTGGAAATAATGATAATGCCTCTGTTTGATAAATTTTTTGAGATTCTTTATGCAACTCGTATTGCCTATGCATTTCTCTTGATGTGCACTACAGGGAATGTGAATCTCTTGGACTCGAGGACTTCCCAACTTCAGAACAATTGCATTGGCACGGTCATCAGCCTGGAAAGCCTGACTGGTCGGAGGGGAGCCGATTCGTTGCCTTCTCCATGGTACGGATATAACGCACCATGCATCACCACATTTATTTCAAAAATTATTTCTACCATCAAGTAGATCAAATAGATGTTTTCAAAATGCAACGGATGATCTCCTCATGTATCTCTCACCGCAGAAGGATGAAACCAAAGGTGAGATCTACGTGGCCTTCAACACCAGCCACCTGCCGGTGGTCGTGGGACTTCCGCCACGCCCAGGCTTCCGATGGGAACCGGTGGTGGACACAGGCAAGGCGGCACCGTATGACTTCCTCACCGATGACCTGCCAGACCGCGCTCTCACCGTCAACCAGTTCTCCCATTTCCTCAACTCCAACCTCTACCCTATGCTCAGCTACTCATCCATCATCCTTGTCTTGCGCCCAGATGTTTGAGAGAAGCTTGGTGCAGTAAAGAGTATATAGGGTATAGTTCTCTAGAATGCCATGGTACATGGTAAATGTTGGGTTTTGCTGTTGGTGGTAGTTTATTATGCGTATGTAAAGCTGGTGGTTCTCAGATATGTTCGTCAGACTTGAGCAAGGAAAGCAGTGCCCGGTAATTAAATAATGGTGAATGTACAGGGTATGCTGCCCCGAGGAAACGACTCCTCTGGCTCTTGCTCTTTTTACACCCGATCTCATAGCACCTTGTGCCAGCACGGCTAGGGAGTCTCCAAGCCTCACGCGGGGCGGAAAAATCTATGTTCGTGCCATAGTGTTGATTATGATTTCGATGCATACCATTACTTTTTGTGTATCACTACTGTACATATAAAATTTGTTTTGGCCGTGCCACATTAGTCAGCGGTAAAAGAAGCCACCATATTCGCCGATAGAGTTTAGAAATTCCCACGTTAATCTAAAACATAGAAGGATTTACACCGTTGGATTAAAGCTAAAGCTATAACACAAATACAGAATCCGCATGATATAAGAACCTATATTTCCATCTATATCTTGGCTTACAACATGTATTGAAATATTTCATATTCCATGACCCATACATAATTTGGAAAGAACCATCCGTCTGCTTTGCAATATGGTACTCCTAAGTCTTAACCATCACTCGATTGTTTTTATTATCTCATCATCAGTCGAACTTTCGTACGTCGATAGCTTGCCCTTAGGCACCTATTAGCAGAAGGTTGATAGTTTTGGCATGTTAGCGCGACGATTGCGGCTGCCATGGAGACGAGCGTGACGAGCTCCTCAGCACGGTGCTTCAGGAAGATCAGGGGTTGGTTGGGCTCTTGGAGCCAGGTAGTCGATAAGACACGTAGGTAAATGCAATGACTCTATGCGCATGAGTGGATAGGATGAGATGACGTAGGTTTTTCGACTGTTTTAGCTATGTAGTTTTCACTCGATTTGTTTTGATGACTCTTGCTCTTAAAATCGAGTGAGTTTAGTGTTCCCTTCACTCAATATTCCATCGCTCAACGCTGCTACATGCAATAATTTTAATTGGTAAGAAATTTGATTGAGACAAAAAAAAAAAACAAAAGCACTCGATTGTTGTGTAGTAAGTCCCTTGCAATGACCAACAATCAGAGTAAGTCTCCTGACAGTCTCTTAACAAGGTCCGAATATATTTGTCTAAACAGGTGTTCTGCCATGGCCAGTTGTATGTGGGATTATCAAGGGTGATAATCGCAATGGGATTGAAGGTGCTAATCGATGACCCAGAATGTCCAGAAGAAAATAAGGCTAAAAACATTGTCTACAAAAAGATCTTCTAATCAGTAATAGATACATGCTCTGCATATTTAGATAACTGCACGGCATAGTTCTCCTGTGAAATATCATCTCAAACATAATCATCTTCGTCAACGAGAATATATAATCAGATATTGCTACAAAAATATATCAGCAAGGTTATCAAAATAGTGGATATATACTATGAAACAAATAAAGCTTATGTATCAGACTTAACACAGTAGTACATTAAAATATACAATGGAAACTTAAGACATATGGCTCACGTTAAGTAATCATTAAAAAATGCTCTACGGCAAACCGACAAAAATTTTGCCTACAATCATAATAAATATGCTGCTCCTCCCTAAGATATTTTACAAATAATATTAACCCTACTCAAAGATGCCAAAAACAGAAGCAGCTTGTGGCAGTCTCAGGATGGCGCTTGCGCGATTTTGCGTCCTGGCTTGGGCACAAGCTAGGGGCAGCGGCGGCGGGCATTAGCAGAAGCGCCTCGCCTGGGACCACCAGATCTTGGTGCAGCTGGGGGATGGGGGGGGGGGGGGGCGGGCCGCAGGGCAAGGGCCGCATCTAGGCAGGCGTGGATCAGCGTAGGGAAAGGATAAAAAAGGAGTAAGGTTGAATGGATAAGGAAGGTAGAAAAAGGGAGAAGAGAAAAGGAAGGTAGAAAAAGGGAGAAGAGAAAAGGAAGGTAGAAAAAATGAGAAAACGAGAGGAAAAAGAAAAGGAGAAAATAAAAATTATTAATTTAATCTATAAGTATATTCATTATTATGTTATTTTATATAAAATCATATTATCATGAAATCACATTATAAGTCGTAGGAAAATATAAAATTCATCTGTATAATGAGTCATATAGCTAGGGGCACATTGGACATTTGACATCTTTCATGTATTAAAAAAAATAGGAGAAGCCGTTCTACTAAATATTTTTGAAAATGACTCTAGCTCTATTAGAGAAGCCACTCCATAAAAAAAAACCACAGTCGAAACTGTGCCACAGCTGGAACCCTGTCAAACTAATCCTAAGTCAATAGCCTATGATACATTAAATGATTCCAACGACCTAGTCGAAACTGTTCAAGCCACAGCTGGAACCCTGTCAAACTAATCCTAAGTCAATAGCCTATGATACATTAAATGATTCCAACGACCGATACCACAGCTCATCTTCGCTTAAAGAAAAAAATAGCAAGCTCCGAGGTGCAATCTAAACTCAGCAACTAAGTCGAACTAATCAGAGAACTTCTCCATTACATGCATCGTACGCGAAACACACTATATATGTAATTTTTGCATCAATAGGTGAAAATAAGTAAACATAATATAATATTTTTTGACCGAAATCAGCATGAGGCCCTAACCCATTTTTAAATATAACTTTTAGTTTAATCTATAATCTTTTTAATTCGTTCCCATAATTACTCAGATCTAAGATCTGCTGAATGTTACTCAAGTGCTCTAACAACTAGACTAGATATTCTTTCGCTAAATAATAATCAAAATATTGCAAGGCACAAATCAAAGTGCAACATCTAAGTTAAAAGTTTTTGGCTTTGACAACATCACTAACACATACATATAAATATATTTAATAACTACATATGAAAACTTTGTAAAAATACAAACCTGTATTCAAGTTGATCCCATATTACAATTAACCATCAAACTTAGATATTACGTGCTACAATATGCATCCATATTCAAGGTGACCCAATATTAAATTAAATCATCATATTTGGATTTTGCAAGTTAAAAGTATTAAAATATGAAAATATGATATGGAATGAAACAACTTAAAACTCGATGATTGATATGAACCCTGCACATAGAAAGCTGTAGGTAATATTTAATGAGAGCGAACGAGAGGTAAATAAAATATCAAATACATCTCTTTTGTTTAGATAAATAAATAAAAAAGAACTAGCTACCCGCGCTATTAGCGCGGGCCACCTTGCTAGTATGATAGAAGCAATGGTAAATATTGACAGTTGAAACTGCCAACCTAATTTGTCCAATCTTCTTGTTGGAAAGAATGCACATGCTGACATGCATATGGATCAATATGTTTAACAATAACTCATCAGGTGGTCGCAAACGTTGCTGCAATTGCCAATGCCATGGTTTAAATCCTGATGTGAAACGAAATTAGGAGGTCGAGGCAATCCCAGCAGCCGTCGTTGTGTGGTGCGAGGAGCTGGTATCCTTGTAACCTCCTTCGAAATGGAATTCTTTGTCTGGACGATGGAGAAGCAAAATGAATTTTCTACTCCTCTCTTGGATCCTCGGTCTTCTTTTACGAGCGTGCCTCGGCACATTTTTCGCGAAGACCTTGTTCGATTAATTCCACCACAAGAGGATTGGAGGGATTTTCCCAACCCTCTCTAATCCCCTTCGATTCCTTTGCAACCGAACAAGGTCTAAGGAGTGGATTATCCTCAGTCCTCACCAACGAGAACACAAACAAGAAGGGGTGAGGACGAATTCTTAAGATGGTGGGGGCGGTGGAACACCCGATCTTTAATAGATTGAATGTGTACAAAAGGCTGAGAAACTACATATCTGAATTACATGAATGATTTTGACATTTACCACAGTCGATAAGGATTTGGAACAAAACGAATCAGAAGAGTCAAACAAAAAAAAACTAGTTTGGCTGTCTCCTCTCTACTGGCACATGTATCTACTGAAATTATGGTGCTAATTAAAAGGCATGCCCTTGTACATTATCCCCGATAGGCGAGGCATGTATCTATCCTTTTTTATTGGTTTTGTTGATTTAATTGATCGATGCGGAATAGAAGCGACCAAGTCAAGATACTCCCCACCTTGTCCGCAACGTTTCTGCAGGTCGGGGCAGCCCCCTATTGTCAGGGTCTTCAGAGTTGGGACCCGCTGGAGCAGACCCTCCGGGAATTTCTGAATCTTTGGGCATTCTCTGATCGTCAGTGCCTCAAGGGATGTGAGGCCATCCATCCCATCAGGCAGCGCTCGTAGCTGATGGCAGCCCAGCACATAGAGCTCCTTCAGCTTCGCAAGATTTCCAAGGTCTGGAGGCAGCGCCACCATACTTGTGCAGCGCGAAATGTCTAGCTGCTCGAGGGATGCGGGCAACATGGGGATCCTCGTCAAGCTGTCACAAGACTGTATCGATAGCCTTTCGAGCTGGAGCAGGGGAAGGGTTTCCTCGGATGATGAGCCCTCCAAGACCTCCTGCCCTAGGTTGGTGCAGTGCGAAATGTGCATAGATCGAAGGCGAGCGAAGCACCGGAGCTCCACCAGTGGCCAGCGGACAATGTTGGAGCAGTTTGAGATAACCAATTCTTCTACAGCAGTAAAACAGTCGAGATGTGCTGGCAAACTCAATGTTGATATGAAGCCATAGTCACCTTTCACCTCCAAACTTCGAAGGGCCTGCAAAGGTCTTGGGCTTTGGCTTTGCTGGTCCTGATCTGGAGGGAACACCACCATGTTTGCCAGCAAACCAACTTTCAAGCTAGCAAGCGATGGCCAAGAGTACAAAGGCATGCTCATAGAAACTAGCTGATCTTCAGTGTAACTGATGCATACTAGATGTGTGAGAACTGGGCTCTCCGGGAGAGTTGAAAGCTTATAGCAGTCGTAGATTATGAGCTCTTCAAGCTGGGGAAAAACAATGGAGCCATTCAGCTCCCCTGAACTGTTTCCTGCCCATCTCTCTAGCTCTGGTAAATACGATAACTCCATCCTCTTTAACTTCGGAAAAATGAGCAAAGAGTTACTGCATCCTTCAGCTTCGACATCGATGCCATGGCATATCGTGGTCAGGCTGACCATGTTGGATAAAGACAAATGTTCAAGGGAAGATGACAACCATACTATCGGTAGATCCTTGCATCTTGGGCAGTTGGAAACAATAAGTTCGCTCAAGTACTGAAACATTTGAGGGTCTCTCATCCACTGTGATATTTCATGGCCACCATAGCCATAAATTTCTAAAATTTTGAGACCGCCATAAGGTACAAGAGATTCTAGTACTTCTACCTCACTGTTGACCTCACCTATTTTAGGAATATCACTTACTTTGCGGCCCCAATACAACGAGAGTTCACTTAGATTCTGTTTCTCATGGAGGTTGGCCTTCGACCCACTCTTCACTTTACTCAGATTGGACAGTTCCAACCTGTTGCTAAGCTGTCGCATGTCTTGGAGCTCCTCAATCCCACAACCATCTTCAGTGTCCACAACAAAGGTTGTCAGTGTGCGAAGGTTGTGCAGTAAGCTAAGTTTCGAAGGCATTCGTACCAGACTACCACATTCCAGAAGATTAATATGTCTGAGCTTCTTCATACTTGTCATACCTTCAGGTAAATACCGTAGCATCGAGCAGTTATTTAGCTTCAGTGATTCCAAGTGATAGAGCGTGCATACTGAACTTGGCAGTCTAACAATGCTGGACCAAGAAAGATCAAGATACCGTAAACGTACTGTATTAGTGAAGTTGGTAGGGATAATTGAAGGATCATAGCAGTAACAACACAGCGCTCTTAACGACCCCAGCTTTGACTCCATCAAGTCCTGGTATGACATTGATGGCATCAACAGAGTTCTGCAAGGTATTGCGCCTTTGATGAATAATAATCCCCTGGTTTCTCTCGAGTACTGAAAGATGTTGCTGCTCTCGTTTGCAACATCTTTTGCTAGGTCATGCATCAGGTCATGCATTTTACACCCATCTGACTCTTGTTTCGAGCCATGCAAATAACGGGACGCCTTCACTATTTTCACATGCTGAAGAAAGGACCTCCAGACCAGATAATCGAAGATGAATTCACCTTTCTGCTCCAAATCATCCGTCCCATCCTCCTGAATGAATCCGTTTGCTGTCCACAGTTGGATCAATGTTTCCTTATCCATCTCATGGTCCTTGGGGAACACCGCACAGAAAGCGAAGCACTGCTTCATTTCAGAGGTCAGCTGCTTGTAGCTCAACTTGAGTATGGATATGATTTCATCTTTGCCACTATTGGTATGGCCCAAGTTGGTGTCCGCAATGGTCTCCCAGTCTCGAGTCTGCTGCTTTGAGCTCATCAAGCCACCCATTATCTTCAGAGCAAGAGGAAGTCCCTTGCATTTGTCGACGATACGTCTACCAGCTGCGGCTAACTCGGCTTGTTCTTGCACGCCCTTGCCGAAAGCTTTCATTGAGAATAGTTCCCACGAATCGTCCTCGCTCAGACATGACAGCTCGTAGGGTGGAAGGGTGCCCATTATGGAGGCCACCTTTTGGCTTCTGCTGGTGACAAGTATGATGCTTCCCGACCCACCGATCGAAAAACACAGCAGTGGCTTCAGGTCTTCCTCCCACTTCGGCTGCACTTCGTTCCACACATCATCAAGGATCAGCAGGTACCTCCTCCGGCCAATGACTTGCTGCAGACGCCCCTGCAACAGCTCGACGGTGTCGGGCAGGTCGCACCTCCCTTCCGTGGCCAACTCGATGATGGATTTCACGATGGGGCAGGCGTCAAGGTTCGCCTGCGACACGCAGTGCCACATCCTCAGCTCAAAGTGCTTCTGAACCCTGAGGTCGTTGTACACCATCTTGGCGAGCGTCGTCTTCCCCAGACCCCCCATCCCGACGATGGGCAGCACCTGCACCGCGTGCTCGCCCCGTTGGCGGAGCAGCATCTCGACCACCACCTCCCTGTCGCTCTCCCTCCCGACGATCTCGGCCGAGTCGTCCAGCGCTGAGTGCGTCTGCCGGAACGCAACCTGCTGGGGCTCCTTGCGCTCCACCAACCCGAACGTGTTCATCTCCTTGACAAGACCGTTGATCCTGCCCAGCACGCCCCTGAGCTCCATGCTCGCTCTGAGGCGGAACCGGAGAGGGCTGCCCAGGACGTTGAGGTAGCCGATTACCTTGCGGGAGGTGGAGTTGCTGCCGGCGCCGGCCTGGGCCTCCCGGCGCAGCGCCTCGTACTCGAAGCCGTCGAGGACGTCCTCCGCCTTGCAGGCGGCGGCCCGGAGGTCCTCCATCAACCTCTTGATGGCGGGCCTGGTCTCGCTCTGCGCCTCCGCGTCGACCAGCAGCGACTGCACCGCCAGCAGCTGGCGCTCCAGCTTGCCGCGCTCGCCGTCGACGCCCCACATGCGCGTGACGCCCTCGACGACGGCGTCGGCGGCCTTGCCGGCCACCCTGCCCACCAGGGGCAGGAGCAGCGACCCGGCCATGCTAGCCAGCTTGCTCCAACTCCTGTCTTGCTCGCAGACAGTCCTGCAGTGCGCGTGCACAAGAGCGACGAGGAATTACTCGAGTCCTGTCTTATATGCGCGTTTTATTTGCAGCACATATCGTTCGAGTATCAGCCATTCTCGACCTCTAAACCGAGGCAACTGACAGTGTAGCTCGTGTACATTGCTCTTCGGATTCTCCGACGCTAGCTTCCGGTACAATCTCATTGGATAGACCATCGGTGTTCACCACTGCCTTCGGTTTCATACAACATCTACCACCATCTGCGATACCCAATTCGTTGTTCTATATTTGTCTCGGCTTGACCTAAATTATGAATAAAGAAACTGTTTCGTGCCAGACAGAGGATTGAAAACCAGATGCTGGATGGTGGAAGAACATCGATAACACACACAAAGCTCCATAGAATGTTAATCTTTATGGGGGTAATTTCGTGGGAAACAGTCATTGACTCCAACACTATCCTGCAAATCATGTTCGAGTATTTTGGACGGAACAACAAATGTTAAGAGAATTTGTGGTGTCATGGTAAGTTATAAGTTAGAACATCTTCAATGTGTGTTGAACCTGGTCTGGCAGCGTGTGCTGCGTTTGGTGTCGGTGTCTTTGTCGTTTGTTAAGTGTGTGTTGGCAGCTTAAATGCTGGGTTTGTAAGACTTGAGCTGTAGGCATTCATCCTTGAATGTTCAAGGCCGGAACTTTTCCTCAGTCTAATAAAAATAAGTTAGAACATCTGGAGAATTTAGCACTAGGCTGCAGTACACATGTATGACCCTAACAAAGCGAGCCTGTAAAATGGACTAAGAAAGATGGACATGAATCATTCGGCTCCCGAAGACCATAGCATGTTCTGCATTCTGATAGTTTCAAAAGACCACGCTAGGCGAACAGCACTTGCCTGACATTCGGATTCAGAGCATGTAACTGTACAGACTACAGAGTGTGCTGTACACCCTGTTGACAGATGATCCACAACGCAGTCATCAGAAGGAAAGAAAACGTAATGCAGAAGAATTGTTCGGTGATCAAATATTCAGATAGTCAGGGCCCGTCATGACTCGTTGCTCTCCGGGTAGGTGACGCACTTGTACACCCTGCATCTCGGGCACAGGATGAAACCCGCCTGCGACGACGACGCAGATGCGTTCATCAGAATTCAGAAAGAAGAAAAAAAGATGCAGGAAGTGGTTGGAATGAACAAGAATGCAGAAAAAAATAACAGTCACGCACGGCTTTGCAGGTCGGGCAGCGGCGGTACACGCGGCTGCCCTCGGACTTGACGTTGTTCTTCTTCCCCTTGCAGAAGTCGCAGAGCAGCCACCCCGCGCCGCTGCACGCTTCGCACGCTACACCTTCTTCCTTGGAACAAGATGCACGGGGAAAACATGAGCTGGGAGGCACGAGCGCGGCGGTACGGCACCATGCCGTGCAGCGCGAACAGCAGCTAGGAATGCGCGAGATTACTGACCTCAGTGTCGTAGGCGACCACCGGCGGCGCGGCCTGCTCCGCCTCCGCGGCCGCGGCGAGCTCCCTTGGCACGGACGCGCAGCCGATCCTGCCCTTCCTCCTCGCCCGCCGCCGCGGCTGCACGGCCGGCGCCGGCGCCCGGCACGGTGGCGGCAGCGGTGAGCTGCGGCGCCAGGGTCCAGTCCACCGGTCCAGCCTCGCCGCGGTGCTCCATTGCGCCGCCATCCGAGCAGGAGCCCCGAGCTCGCGCCTCCCCCACCCACCGCTCCTTCTCGTGTGGATAAAATTTGCGAGGGAAAGGATCTCCCGGTCTGACGTCCGGGACCCACAGAAATCCACCTCGGATTTCTACGGCCGGGCCCACCTCCAGCCCTGCATGGTCAACTAGTCAACTTCCAGGCAATGCGGGGCCCGGGCCCATACAGGATCTGCTCCGCGTGTCACTTGGGGTCGGTCAACTCGTCTGAGCTGAAGCTTCCAGCGCCAGCCGCCAGCAGATCTCGCCGCCGCGTCGCCGTCCATGCCGCCGCGCTCGCGCCACCTCCTCCGTGTCCTCTTCTTCCTCCTCGTTGCGCTTGCAGTCGCGGCCGTAGCCCACGGTGGCGTGGTGGAGGATGCCGCCTGCGCCGCGGCGAACCTCACCGACGCGGCCTCGCTCCGCCCGGACCGCCTCACGGTGCTCCTGAGCGGCTACTCGGAGCGGCGCCTCCCGCTGCTCCGAGCCATCGCGGGGGCCTACGCCGCGCACCCGCTGGTCCTCGCCGTGTTCGTGCTCTGGTGCAACCTCTCCACGCCGGACCGCGTCCTCCTCCGCGGCGGCGGCGGGTTCCCGCCCCGCGTCACGGTCCACCGCGCCGCCTCGGCGTCCCTCAACTCCCGCTTCCTCCCCCGCCCCTCAGACATCCGCACCTCCGCCGTGGCCGTGGCCGACGACGACTTGCTCCCCGACGCCGCGGCCCTCTCCTTCGCGTTCGCCACCTGGCAGCAGCAGCAGCCGGCGGCGGCGACGGGCCCCCTCGTCGGCTTCTTCCCGCGGTCGCACCACCTCGACCTCGCCCGCGGGAGGTGGGCGTACACGGCGGCGCAGCCGGGGCGATACTCCATGGTGCTCACCAGGTTCATGGTCCTCGGGACCGGCGTCCTCTACAGGTACTCGTGCTCGCCGGAGCTCGCGGCCGCGCGCGCCGTGGTGGACCGCGAGCGCAACTGCGAGGACATCCTCATGAACTTCGTCGCCGCCGAGGAGTCCGGCGCGGGGCCCGTGCTCGTGGAGGCCGGCAGCATTAGGGACTGGGGCGACCCGAGGAACGACGTGAACGTCGGCGGCGCGGGCGAGGAGGGTGGCGCGATGAAGGATGTCGGGCTGAGCGCCACAGGCGGGTTGGGGCACTGGGAGAAGAGAGGGGCGTGCATCACCGAGTTCCACCGCGTGCTGGGGAGAATGCCGCTGCGCTACAGCTACGGGAAGGTGGTGGAGGCGGCCGTCGGTGAGCAGGGGCTCTGCAGCAAAGGCGGACGCCTCGTCCGGTGCGACCAGGAGTAGCTGAAGGTCTGCGATTTTCTTCGCGGTGGTGTCAAATCCCTGTTACCGTTGAATCGGATTGCTGAAAGGGGATTGAAGCGTTGAAGAACCGTAGCTATGACAGACTGGAAATCAGCTTCATCATTAGGGCCTCAGGGGGGCAAAAAAACTGGCCCTGCTGCTGCTGCTGCAGGAGTCCTGCGGTAATGCAACATCAATCCATGAAGGAGGATAGCGCTTCTAATCCCTGCTGACATAATCGATAGCTTGTTAACAAGATTGCTCATTGTCAGTGCTTCTTGTTAACTCCTCTGCAGGATTGCAAACAAAGTTCTGGTAGTGCAATGCTATTTGCGATATCGCCTGTATGTACTGAATGTTTGCTGCAAACTTGGTGAACTGAAAGTTGGAAGCATGCTTTCCCATCAATTCAGTAGGTGTTCAGCAACTTCAACTGGATATCATATCGCACTCCGCCCATCAAATTTAGGCATCTGAAGAAAACGCAGAGCAGCAGCACTCTGTCCATGGCGACAGAATTAGCAGGTCTCGGTCGGTTCCATGGCCGGTGACCAATAACGTCACTACGGAGGACGCTACCACCATGGCCGATGCCCTTGCGGACGGGGGCGAAGCAGCGCGGAGTCAGGAGCGCGTAGACGCACACGACGCCGACTCGCCGAGGACGAGTCCTTTACCTGCAACTCGCCGTCGGTCAGGCTCGTATTCTCTTAACTGCGGTTGATGAGGAGATGAAGTGGCGATGGGATGCGGTTGGATAAGTGGAGGAGGGCCATGCCAAGGGCTTCCGTAAGCGACGGCGGGCCTCTCCGCCGGCCGGCGGCGGGCGGGAGCGCAGAGCCGCGACGATTTTGCCGGCGGGGGTGAGTTTGCAAATTACAGGGCTGTGTTCGCAAAATATTGGATCGCGATTTACACAGAACCCCCTAGTTTGGATCGCGATTAATAATCGCGATCCGAATTAGGGGGTTTTGTATACATTTTTGGATCGGTATTTACATAAACCTCCCTAGTTAATCGCGATCCAAAGTTAGGCGGTTTTGTGTAAATTATTGCGTCAAAGTGAGGGGGTTGGATGAAAAAAGAACTCCCGGCGGCCGCCGGCCTCTCAGTTTCTTCTCATGCTCCGGCGGCCTCTCAGCTTCTTCCCCAGTGCGTCGCCTGCCTCCGGCGGCGCCACCGCCGCGACCCGGCGCTACACCAGAATGGATGGCACAGGTCACCTCGAAAGATCCTACCGGCTACCGCACGCACGCGCTAGCCGGCCGGACATCGTCGGCGGCGGTGTCACCACCTGGACCTCGCCCGCGGCCGCGGGAGGTGGTCGTACACGGCGGCGCAGCCAGTTCGGCACTCCATGGTGCTCACCAAGTCCATGGGGCACTGGGCGAAGAGAGGGGAGTGCATCACGGAGTTCCACCGCCGGCTGGGGAGAATGCCCCTGCGGTACAGCCACGGGAAGGCGGTGGAGGCGGCCGTCGGCGAGCCGAGGATCTGCAGCAAAGTCGCGGCTCCACGCTTCGTCCGTGTGCGACCAGGAGTAGCTGAAGTTCAGATTGAATCAGATTGTTGAGAGGTGATTGATGCGTTGAAGAACCGTGGCTATCACAGATTGGGAATCAGCTTCTTCATCAGGGTCAGGGGAGCAAACGAACTGGCTAGGAGAAATGCTCATTCAGATTTATGGTTGGAGAAAGCAATGATGCCAGCAGGGCTTCAATACCGCAGTTCTGCTTGTCTGAATTGTGAATTGGCACACATCAAAGATGTGGATGGTGGTAAAGCAGAAAGCAATGTCTTCACGATCCAGTTTTTGTTTTCCCAGATCCCTGTAGCTTTTCATTTCAAGCACACATAAAAAACTGTAAGGAGCTTTTTTTTTCTGAAGGGAAGTTCGTTCTGCGGAGTCTTGGTTTATATTGTAGCGCCAGGAAAGATGTTTATTTTGTATTGCGGATTTTCGACTGATTTCCACCTCCATGGTGTCTTCGCCCTCGCCGGTTCATGTCAATCACAGGCGCACGACGCCGCAGCCGTGCGCTGCCCAAGCACAACCCGGTTCTCCCACAACTGTCAGCCAATGAATCGTGAATGAATGTGGCAAGTGAGGACCTCGATCGTCAGGCAGGAGCACACTGAAATTTGGCACGCTGAGACTAGAATCGGACAGCAATGCCAGTCATCAGCAGTTTTTTTTTTGGACCAGCATCAACAGATTTTAATCCTGAATAGAATAGCAACGATTCAATTTGGCAAACCTGAGCACTTGAGGCCTCGGTGAGGCAGATGAGCTGGAGAAGAGTGAAGACGTCGGCCCATCGAGAAAAAACAAGCGGGCCCGGTGAAGCCCATAGACCAAAAACTATTCCAACAAAATTCAGTTGGAAGAAATTCATCAAAAATCTTCCTGAATCTCTTCGAAATGAATTTCGTTTGAAAACCCTCTGTCGGGTGAGTGAGTAGTGTCTGGGTCGTGAGGGGGGTCGGACCAGCGGTTACAGTGTCCCGTTGGGCGCGCTAGGACAGAGAGGAGAGGAACGGAACGGCCATTCTCAAGTCCGAAATGGCCCTCTGATCACGATCCGACGGCCGGCAACAGCACCAGCCTCCGGGTCCACGCGGGAAATCTTCCCCCCACTACTCCCTAAATCGTCGGGCGAGTGGGCGTTCGTGGCCACCGGCCTTGTCCCGAGCCTTGCCTTCGTGTTCATTCGAACACGGCAAGGAGCGGGAGAGAAGTGTGCACGGCGAGGAAGGAGAGCGAGAGCCCCCACCACTGGGCACTGGTATGGTCGTTGCGGCCGGCGGTGGCGAGCGAGGATGAAGCCGCGCGGTGGCCGTGGTGGCGGCGGCGAGCAGCCGGCGGCGAGGAAGGGGCCGTGGACGGCGGAGGAGGACGAGGTGCTGCTGCGGCACGTCCGGGAGCACGGCCCCCGGGAGTGGAGCTCCATTCGATCCAAAGGCCTCCTGCCGCGCACCGGCAAGTCCTGCCGCCTCCGCTGGGTCAACAAGCTCCGACCGGACCTCAAGACGTACGTAGTGCTCGTCCTGCTCATTCTCCGCTCCATCCGTCCTCTTCCCTGAGAACCTTGTTGGTGGTTGCTCTTCTTCGCTCTTGCATCTCTGTGTGAGCTCTTCCATTACGTGGTTCTGTTTTCGCTGAAGTGGTTTATCATATCGATTGCTTTCTGGTGCACCAACTGTTGTGTTCTCCCAATCATAAATTTCTCTACACGAATCCACCACAGAACAGTGTGAGAAATTTTTCTTTTTTCTGAAGCAATGTGATGCTGCACAGTTGAGGTTTCATTTGTGGTCTCAACAGAAGCAATAGTGATCCTTGTCAGAGACAAACTTTTCGCAGTTAGTATGATAGTGCGTGCTAATCTCGTGATCTTTTTTTGAAATAAATAATCTCGTGATCTGGAACTCTACTTTTGTTCCATAGGTTCGATGGCATGCATTACTTGATGCGTTGTCAGTAAACACCTCTTCATTTCTGATGGCACACACGACGCTGAATGGCCAAGAACTACTTGTGATCCATGCATTGGCCGTGCCAGCCTACTTTACTCCACAGGGAATTGCGGAGGCCCACATGATCTAACACTGAAGAATGCTGTTCAATTTCTTTTGCAGGGGTTGCAAGTTCTCCGCGGAGGAGGAGCGCGTGGTGATCGACCTGCAGGCGCAGTTCGGGAACAAATGGGCCAGGATCGCGACGTACCTGCCCGGCCGGACGGACAACGACGTCAAGAACTTCTGGAGCACGCGGCAGAAGCGGCTGGCCAGGCTCCTGCGGTCGGCCGTGTCCCGCCGGAGGCCCGGCAAGCAGAGCGGCAGCGCTTCTTCTTCGCACGCCCATGAGCTGCCCACTCAGAAGGTGACTCACCGTTGCCTGAATCTCATCAGTCTGTTTTTTTTCCTGACTGAGTAGTAGTTTCAGTTTACTAATGATTTTGCACCACTGCATTTCTGAAGCAACAACGCCCTCTGAACTTGCCAAGAAATTAGTGATCTGAACAATGATCTGCTGCAGTTTCGATTTGTATCATATCTTGAAAAGAATTAGCTGAAATTTACCCTGCTTTCAAACATGATGTATTGTTGCCACTCTTCAGTCTCAACCATGCTGCACTTAATTGAAACTCTGAACATTCCGGTCTCTCTATCTAGTTGTCAATTTGCAGTACTACGTTTCTGAAGCAACAACTCGCTTCTTCTGAACTTGCCAAGAAGTTAGTGGTCTGGACAAAATTTGCTGCAGTTCCAATTTAGTATCATATCTTGAGAAAAAAAAAACTGAATTTTTCATTTGAAACATGCTGTCATTCTTCAGTCAACTACTCCGTATTCCGTATCTGAAACTGAAACTCTCTAACATTCCGTTCTCTCTGCCAGGACCCGTGCTTGGACATGATCCCCTTCCAGGGGACGACGACGCCGGCGCACCACACCGGCGAGAGCAGCAGCCACGAGCCACGCGCGGCGAACCAGCACCGAGCCGCCGACGCGCCGTCCCTCGGAGCGCACAGCCTGCCGCCACCTCCCGTCCCGCTACTCACGCACGCCGGCGCCGGAGCCGGGCACGGCCCGTCCAGCGCCGCTCCGACGTCGACGGCCCTCCTACCCTTCGATGGAGACTACTACGCCAGGGACGCGGTCGCCGGCGTTGACCCCCTGGTGTTCGTCGACCCCGCCGCCTGCCCGGAGCCGCTGGCCGTGGTGCCGCCAGGCACGTTCTTCGGCCTGGACGACGACTACGTGCACGCCGGCCGCGTGCTGCACCCGGACGCGTCCGGAGTGCGGTTCGACGACCTCCCGCCGGAGACGTTCGACTTCTTCGAGCTCCCGCACCTGCCGCCGTCGCCGTCACCAACTGTAGGGTCACTCAGCTGAGCTGACCAATGACAAAAACCATGTGGATGATAAGTATGAACAGCCCCGTGAATATCACTCTATGTTCATCATGTAATCTAATTAGGCATTCTGAGCCAGCTTCCGAATTCTTAGAACAAAATCTTGCTTTTGTCGAAATTGAACAAAATCTACCTTATTACGAAGTGATTTATTTTGAATTGTTGGGAGCCTCCTCAAAGAGAAGGCACCCTCCAAAAATTAGTGTATGCTGCTTATTGTGGCGTGCACACGGTATTCTTTAGTAAAAGGAGAAAGAATAGTTCGCTTTGTGCTCACCACGCAGCTGCGTGCCTTCAACCGTCGGACCTCGCCCTCCTTATGTAGCCAGCCTCTCCCCCGCGTCCTCCTCCAGCTAGCGGTGTGGTATTATTCTCCCCGCACCAGCAGCGCCGCGACCACTCCCCACACGTCTATTCGGCCACGAGACCTACCCACACTTGCTAGTCTGAGGGCCACGCTCTCATTCGCCCAGCACCAAGCGTTGGGCCGAACCGCACATGCATAGACAGCGTGGGCCGCTTGTCAACTTCCGTGGCCCACTAGCTGCGGCGCGTTGGGGAAGACTCGCGAGCCAGCGTGTGGTGTCCCGTGTCCGTGTGCGACACTGCGACCGAATTATGTGGAATGACGGTATAGCCGTTTGTGACGTGCGCAGCGCTAGGGGTATTTTAGTACTTTGTCCGGATGGTGGACATCTGTCCTTGTCCCGTCTCCGCGAGTGGAAATGTGCGGGCTTCCAGACTCTTCCAGAGCTGGAACCGAAGCTTCTCCACGCTTCCTTTTGCTCCCCACTTGCCCGCTCGACTCCCCGAGCAGAGCTCGTATATCTCCAGTCCCCTCCCGCCGCTGCGCACCCCTCCACGACAAGGTGAGCTCGAGCACGCGAGAAAACACGAGAGAGGAAGAAAGCGACGGCGACGAGCCGGGGCAGTTTGACTGAGGCGACGATGGTGGTGCTCATGGAGGAGTTAAACGGGCTGTCGCTGAAGCGGAAGGGCGCCGATGAGCCGGAGCTGTTCGAAGCCGGCGCCGACGACCGCTCGGGGTTCCCGCTTTCCTGCCGCGCGACCAAGATGCGCCGCCTCGCGTGCCCCGCCGGCGGCCCTCAACACCAGGGTGCGCCGGCGGAGGGCGTGGCGGCGGCGGGGCAGGATGACGTGCCCATGTACTGCGACGACGATCCGGCGCCGGCCAGCGGCGGGGGCGAGGAGGAGGGCGCGCTGGTGTTGTACGGTGGCGGCGGCCGGTCCGACGCCGCGAGCGCTCGGGGCGCGCCTCGCCTCGCCGTGCGCGGCGGGGCGGACTGGGTCCGCGCCATGCTCCGCGAGGCCGACAGCAGGACGGTGCGGGAGCTGCTCGCCGGCGCCGCCCAGGAACAGGGCTGCGACGACCTCGCTCTGGCCGTGGTGCCGTGGGTGCCACCGTCGCCGGCGGGAGAAGAGGCGGAGCCGTCAACGGCCGCGGAGGAGGCGGACGACGACGGCGACGAGGGCGCGGCGGCGATGGAGGTCGAGGAAGGCGAGGCGCCGGGCCTTCGCTGGACCGGCCAGGCGTGCGGCAACGGCGCCGCCGAGGGGCTCGTGTACCGGTGGCCGCAGCACTGCATGGCCCCGCCGCAGATGCCGGCGGTGGCCCAGCCGAGCCCGGTGATGTGGTCGTGGTGAACGCCATGTGTGGTAGCAGTAGACAGTACAAGTGTAGTAGAGGACAATCCACGAGTGCATCGATTCCAGTTGGAATCGACGCCATTGGCGTCTTGGCGATGGCATGGGGTTAGCTTTCGCCATGCCGGGTTCTTGCAGAGATAGATCAGGATCAGCCTAGTTGCTGCGACTGCGACATTACCTTACCGTAGTCGCATGGTCTGTATATTTTCCGTCCATGTGTAAGAAAGACAGAGCGAAGAGTTTTCCATTCACATCGTGTTCCTTCGCCGATTCCTTGCTCTGCTGCCGATCCTGATTTGTGCGTGATGGATGAGGATGCTTGATTTCTGCTCACAAATCCTTGCCCTCCTCTGCTCGGTCGGGGGCTTGATTCAGCGGCGGATTCGGGGACAGGGCCCAGAAAGAAAAAGGACAGGCACGGACGGCTTTCTGCTTGCACCACTGACTGGGTGTCTGTCCAGTCCAACGCCGGCGTCGGAAGGTAAAGAGGGGGCCACGGCCCACGGACATGGGAAAGTGTACAAGACATCTGAAACCAGGGTTAATTTGAAGACGGTCGCCTAGCCTTCCCACAAATCTTTGTATGCAACCAGTGGCGGAGCTCGCCTCAGATTTTAGGTGGGGTAGAATTACGTTCCAGATTGAATCGAGAGTTCGGAGTATCTCCTGTCAAGAACACCAAATCGAGCTCTTCCCTAATCGCCCAGAAACCAGCTGGCGCTGCACGGAATTAGCCGCTGCCGGCGCAAGGCGCGCTGCTTCACGTCTGCAGCCGTCGTCGTCGCCACGACTCCCCTCCAAGAAACCGCCACGGCTCCCTTCCAAGCAGCCGTTGAGGCATCAGCCGGCTGCTCCGATCTCCAGCTCCAGCCACCTAAACGCCATGGAGGGATGATGATCTCTGCTCCGCCAGTAGCTGGGGCAGCTGCCCTACCGTGCGGTGTGAGGAGCTCCGCCTATGTATGCAACAACCTCGCATCAATATAATTGTTCAGGCTGTTCTCTGACCCGCTGTAGTTTTCACGAAAGAAGAGAGGATTGAAGCACCGCTCTCCATGCTGTGGCCGAAAAGTGGCATCTGGGTTTCTGATTGGTTCTTATATCAGAGTAGCTAGCGTGCGTATCATAGATAGAGTTTCTTTATTTCATTCGTGGGATCCGTGAGTGATGTTTATACACTGCAAGATATGATGCTAATTTCCAACCAATCTACGCGGACCTGAAAAGAAAAGATTTAAAGTACGGAGGGCCTTACGTATTCATGAACGGGGAGAAATTTTATGTAAATATTTGGATCGTGGAAAATAATCGGAATATGAAATAAAATAGGTTACGTAAATATTTAGATCGTGGAGAATAGTTGTGACCCGGAATATTTTAATTCAGACTCATGTACTACTCTCCCTAAAGATTTTCTTTCTTTGGAGGTGTCCAGAAACTTCCGAGTTGTAGGTCTGAAACCATAACTCTATTCTCTATATAAAATTTGACTAGAAATTTTTCAATTTCTCAATTTTTCAGTCATCACCACTCGGCTCGTAAACCAAAGAGATGGCCACCAGGCAGGCCGGTCGGTACCCTCCTCTTTACTGCACGGCGCGCGCGTAGGCGCGGGCGCCGAGGTCACTCACCGAGGCGGACGCGGCGGTGCCCGCGAGCAAGCCGGAGTACGCTGAGGCGCGCCCGCGCGCGCTCGGCCCCCGCCGGACACCACGGCTCGACGCGACCCCCGCCGGGCCGAGCTCTTCCGGCGGCTCGACGCCGCCTGCGACGCACGCCGCGGCGAACCGCCGTCATCCTTGCATTTCGGCCCGTCTCCTTCGCCGCCGCCGGAGGCTCCCGTGGAGGACGACCAGCCCATCTGGCCGCCCCGCAGCCGCTACTGGGAGCGCTACAAGTATACGCTCCGCTCCCTCCTCCTCGTCTCTGCTGTTGATCATTGTGGTTTTGTTTGCGGTACTCACACACACAGCATTTCGCTTCGTTATTTTTGGGTTGTAGATTTCTGCTGGTGGATTTTCGTGTTAGCATCGTATTGTATCGAATGTTAGATGGAGTTTGTGCTGATGGATGCGTTATTATGCGCCTGTGTTGTTTCTAGTTTCTACCTTCCAGACGAAGGAATCAGAGAGTTGCTTCTCCTGCTAACAAGAAGGCCAAATAATTGTGCTTGGCGTGTTCACACGCCTAAATCCTGATGGATTTTGGTTTAGGATATTAGGGATAGAGAACATAGGATTCATGTTTTGAAAGCCTGAAAGAAGTGAAAATATAAAATAGAAGTGTGTGTGAAGGGTGGGGGGATCATGATTTGTGCTGTTGGTTTGATTAGCACTCTACTATTTGAATACCAGGGGCATGTGTTATTGGTATTGAAATGCTGGTTTTATTTCCCGACCAAGGTAAACTCACATGTGTCACCTGTTACAGAAAAGGGTGCACAAAAGGTCTGTGGTAGAAACATTTATAGTTCGCCCTTCCATTTTGCACATAGCTAATGGACAGGTGTAAATGCGTTTTGTGTCTGAAAATTCTGAAACACATTCAGACAAGTTCAAGTCTGAAGAAAGTGGCTCACAGGCTTGCAAGAAACTTAAGGCTGTGTTTTGTGTTTAGCTTCCTAACATTTCTCTTTAACTTACTGTTATTGGGATGCTGACATAACTTTGGCAACTTAATGCTGTGTTTCTATTGCTAATGATGGATTATTGATATGTGCTGCATTAGCTCTACTTAGTGTAATTGTTAAATGTTAGGGAATTAGGCTGGACCTTATGGTAACTGGATCAGATTGGTAATTTCCTAAGCTTACTAATGAGGAACCATCTTCATAAATATTTAATTGCTAGTGGTATCTTGGAGTCGGAGGAATCTTTGTAATTATGTTGTGCTAGTTATTTCAGTTGTTAAATGCTCGGAATTTATGTCATACCATAGTGAACCTGATGTACAAATTTCCATTTTGATTTGAGAGATACCTTGTTTGGAGAAAAGGAACTTGGTAAACCTGACTGGTTAGGCCCTGCCGTTACTAAGGAGGCATCAGCTTCTAATGAATCCTGGTATCTAGCCTACAGATCTTAGGATGTTACGCTGACTCTAGTTAGTTGTAAATGTTGGATATTTATACAGTACATTATACTGCAAAAATGAGAAGGATGTGAAAATACTAGTTAATCATGTGTTTATGCAGATGCTTCCTTTATCACATCATAGAGAGTTTATTAGCAGTGGCCTCCTGTAAAATGCTCTCTAGAACTCTGTTGCCAACTTGGAATGGTTGTTCTTTTTTTGACTGTTTGATTGTAAAATATAGTTTTCATATTGGTGAACATGGATTCCAGTATCCTAGAATCTAGATACATTAAGTCTAAGATTTTCAAAGAATAGGGTTTTTTAGGTGCTTTGTATGTCAGTTATGTTGCTTTGTTGCCCTTTTGTATTTTTCATCTGCACTACTGGGTTCTACTACAGGATATATTTGGTCACTTTTCCACTTGCATCAAATATATGTTCCTTAGGGATCTTTTAGACTTGCAGGCTTGTCAAACCCAGTTTGAAAGTATACCTTCTATAAATTCTGTTTTCTCTGGAGTCTTTCTCCAAATTACAAAGCCAAATGCTTTATATTGCTGTAATTGCAATGTCAGGCTATAGCATCATACTGATATTTCCACCGACTTAAGAGGCTCAGACATTATACTGTGGTTACAATATGTTAGATCTTGGCTAAAGCTATAGTTGAACTGTGTATTATATTATTCATATCTACTCATTGTCTTTTCAGTTTAGATTTTAGCTTCTAACATTAATTTTTTACTGTCACTTTCAATAGGTCCTTAAGAAATATGGAGTCAAACCCGGAAAATTTCGTCATCAGTCCTACTGAGAACTCTGTGTCTCCACCATCTAGGAAGAGACAAAAGGCATTTGATAAAGATGGTGACCAGTGTGATGATGCATCACATCAAATAGTCATTTATAAGAATGACAAAAGTGATAGGGGACAAGATGAACAGAGTGGAAGCCATCTCTCACTTGAACCATTGAAGCCATCAAAGACATCAAAGCGTGCATCGGTGAAGATTGGAGCCTTTGCTGCTCAATGTGCTAAATGCCAGAAATGGAGACTTATTTCAACAAAAGAGAAGTATGAAGAAATTCGAGAGCGAATTCGAGAAGATCCTTTTGTCTGTGAAAAAGCCCGTGAGTGGAAGCCTGATGTGACATGCAATGATCCATCAGATGTATCTCAGGACGGCAGCAAGCTTTGGGCAATTGATAAACCTGACATCGCACAGGCCCCTCAAGGATGGGAAAGGTTAATTAAGATAAGAGGAGAAGGAAGCACCAAATTTGCTGATGTGTGAGTAATTTTTTCTCTGCGAACCTAGTTAAATGCTTTCTAGTTTGACACCTTATTTCTGAACAAACGGTGTCTTAGTTATTACTTACTTCCCAGGATCTTGTGAACTCATATGCATACTTGTGCTGTCTGTTGTATTTCCCCTGGCTGACATATAATCTATGATCTAAGTTCCTAGTCCATGGCAACAAACAAATAAACAAAAAACTAAGTTTTAATTGCTTAAAGGAATGTGAATAATTTGTATTGTAGTTTAATATTACACAAAACAGTTCTCCTTCAATCAATATATTTATACCTGCAGCCGATGTTGTTTACTGCAGTCAAATCCTCACCCAGATTCATGTTATTATCATGTTTATGATGTTCTAGCATTGTCATTTTTGTACACCATTTTTCTTCCCCATCACTTATGTTGAAGATTTATGTTGGGTATGGAAATACTGGAAAGAGGTAACTTATGTACCCTGCTGCATAATTTGTTTTGTTATGATCTGTAACCCATATATGTGACATTTTGGATACATATGGTAGAGTGCTTATTGATGTTTTGTTCATGACTTCAGGTACTATAGGTCCCCTACTGGAGTTCAACTGAGATCAACGAATGAAGTTGAGAAGTATGTCAAGTCGTTTTGGTCAACTCTCATTGTAACCTGTTCCCTTAAGCATATTAGTGCTCATATCCAGTTTTAGATGCATGTAGATTGTGGACTACATGCAATTAATGTCTATCTACCAATCTACAATTATTCCAAAAATTGTTGATCAATGATAGCAATTTTATATTAGTTCTCTAATTCTTTGAATTCCATGCTTGGATAGGTACCTCGCAGAGCATCCAGAATACATTGCACAAGGTGTGGAGTTATCTCATTTTTCATTCAAGTCACCTGCACCACTAAAAAAGGACTATGTTAGAAAGCGTTCCCAGACAAGCCAAAGTGGTGTCACACATACAGGATCAAGTAAACTTCTCCAACTGGAAGAAGGTAATGTGCTAATGTACATTACATAAATTGGACACCCTACATTTAATGTTTTCTAGTTTGCCTTTTTGGTTGGGGCATGGGTATACCTTTGAAACTATCTGTTGAATTCATGACCTCAAAATTTGCCAAAAGTAGAAGTAAACGAGCGCTTTGACGGATGGCTTGTTACTGTGCTGTTGGCTCATGTGTCATAGCCAATTGGTTTTTCATTTACAGTTGTGCCTAGGACATTTGTGTCCTCGCTCTCTCCAACCATATGGCTTTCTGACATGGACTAGTATTTCGACATCCAACTGATTGCATGCTCGATGTTCTCATCCATCTGATCCCCTGTTCTGTTTCTTGGTTCAGTGCAACCCATCTCCTGGGCAGCTCCACCGGAGAACAAGCAGATGGTGATCTACAATGAAGATCAGCCTGAAGTGGTACCATCTGAACTGCGGGAGCCGACGAGGCCTGGGAGCCCGCCTCCCGCGCCGGCCGTCTAGCCCAACAACCCTGCATCCGGGATGCCCAGTGTCTGACTTTTGGACGGTGTTCGAGTTCAGTGATGCAAAACTACAGATGGTGCTTTTACTAGTAGGACTGAAAAATTAAAAACTTAGGTCCCCGTAGGCCGTAGCATAGCTAAGGTAGCGCCGTGCTCATGCTGCTGTTACTGGTTGGTTGTTTTGGACGGGCACCAGGATCGGACAGGCGTGGTGTTGCTTTCGACCGACCGGCTGCTGCCTGAACGCTGGCCTGGCGATCGGTGCTGGTCTCGGTCTGATGATGATGAAACTGTGGAGAGATTTTGGGACGGCAAGAACGCGTCGTCTAGCTTATAGTGGGAAGGCTTGAGACCTGGGTTGGATTAATTGCTGGCAGTCTGGCACCCCATGTCTCTGGACTCTGGAGTTGACGATGTTGTGTAGTGCTGTTTGCTTGATGAGCATCTCTTGTCATTTTGCGTGCGCGAGAGGGCCTCGCTCACCATGCGCGCCGGCGGACAAGAAACAAGCACGCATGCTCTGTTGGTGCCGCCGCGTCCGTGCATCCTCTGCACCCACGGCTTGGCACCCACCTACCCACCGATGTGGGTTCAGTTCGTTTGTACGAGTGGGGGAGCCACCCACCGATGCGGGTCCATGTTCGTTTCGTAGCTGCAAGATGCCTCGATCACTCCAACCGTTGCTTTTCAAAGGTTTGGCTGGTCTACCCGACCAACCAAGGCTCCACTGTATACCATATATAATTTCGCGTCTTTAGGTGTAATTTCGCGTCTTTAGGTGTTGTGTCGTACATTAACTTTAGATGAGTCGCGGTAGGAGTGTCATCGTACGGTTATCAAAATTGAAAAATTGGTAATTGTGCTGGAGGAGCCGCATGTTGATGATATTCCTCTCTTGTTCTACGAGACTCCTCATGCTCCCTTCTTATTATCATATCAGCAAATTTATTGATGTGCCATAATATTTAATTCTTATCAGTCATGACACTCTTATAATACTCCCATTGAAAACGTATTACGAGCGTAACCGTTTGAGTCCGTTTTATATACATGTGCGAGTTTTAGGTATAGATTCTCAAGACACACAATCAATATGGTGACACAATTAAGTTTCAACTAATTAAATTGTAATGACATGTAAATCTGCAAATACTGAGATGGGGAAAATTGATTAATCTTTTTTTTCTATCGAAAATACTATTTAGTCCTCTATCAATATGACACCATAATTAAATTTGGACTTGATTAAACTGTAATAACAAACAATACAAGTCTGCCAATACTGAGATGAAGAAAAGCCAAAATTAATTTTTCTTCTCTTTCTTTTGAAATACTATTAAGTTCTTAATTAGAATTTAACATATTTATTTAAGATTTAAAATACGTGCGGCACGTACTAGTTCTCAAAATAAATGATAACATATTAACGTAGATCCCGGTTTTGATTAGGCGGATATAAAATCTTCGTAGTTATTGTACTCCCTAGTATGTGCCACCGGATAAACCCCTTCTCTTTTTTTTTTGGCGAAAAACCCACAAGATAAACCCCTTCGGCACCCCCACTCGTCGTCCGCGCCGTCTCCTCGTCCGCAGCCCGTTCGGCGACATGCCGCCGCCGGCGCCGCTCTTCCTCTCGCTCCCCTCGCCTCCCCCACCGCTCCTGCCTGTCCACCACCCAAAGGCCCCGCAAGCCCTAACCCTAAATCGGCCCCTCACCTCATGCAGGAAACCCGCCCTCCCCACGCGCCCCGTCGCCTCCCTCGCGCCAGCTGTGGCCACACGCCAGTATGACTGGACGCGCAAGCAGGTACGCTCCAAGTGGTTCAGGGTTCGTTTCGAGTTATCTTCTTTACTTAACAAATCACCAGAATTTTGGCTTGTTTTCTGCTGCTGGCGATAAATTTTATGGGAATTTAGAAGCTCAGTTTTGGAGCTGGCTGGATACTTGCTGGTTTGTAAGGTGACCCATGGAAGCATGCATTGGTTTATTGAAGAATCATATAGTTACTCTGTGACCTTTTACGGTTCCTATTGCTTATGTGCTGTAAGTTCTAAAACTCTAAAAATGTACTGTACGATTTTGTAAATGCCCGTGTCAGTGTGTCAGGATTAAATTGAGCTGGACTACTTCTTATTTGATACGGTTTAGTACGAAAGATAATTTCAATTTATTGTGTCTTTTGGGCAGCATTCCTTTGCTTTGGAAAAATCAGATATTGCATTGTACTGCTCTTGACTCACTGTTGCCTATAATGGGCACAGAACGCGAAACATTGATTGCTGGTTTAGTTTAAGACTCATTGCAGCTGGACATGCTAGATACTGAGGTTATGTTTGTGCATGACGTTTATTGCAGAGAATATGGAGGCAGGGTGGTCTATCTCGTAGATATTCAAAAATTGTGTCCTATTACGGGCTCACAACTCCGCCATATAAACTGGTATGTACTGTGAGCTTTCTAAACATATTTGGGTGCTGTCGTTACGGGAGTGCCAAAATTTTAACATTTAGGTTGCTTTTGTGGTTTGATGTTCAGGATGCTCTGGAACCTTATATGAGCAGGAGAACAGTTGAACTTCACTGGGGTAAACACCAACAGGATTATGTGGAGGGCTTAAATAAGCAGCTTGCTAGCAGCCCGCTGTATGGATACACTCTGGAGGAGCTGATAAAAGAAGCATACAACAATGGCAATCCACTACCAGAATATAATAATGCAGCACAGGCAATTTTGTTGATGATTGTTTTCTTTAGGGGGGGGGGGGGGGGGGGGGGCAAAAAAACTGCATGTTGTGCTTTCACCAATAGATGATAGTTTTTAGAGCTTCAACCTTCTGTCTTCTGATTCGCAGGTCTGGAACCATCACTTCTTCTGGGAATCAATGCAACCAGAAGGTGGTGGCTTACCTGAGGGAGGTGTTTTGCAGCAGATTGAAAAGGATTTTGGCTCGTTTACTAATTTCAGGGAAGAGTTTATTTCCTCAGCCTTACAACTATTGGGGTCTGGTTGGGTTTGGCTTGTCTGTGAGTTTCCTTCCATTATCTTTTCATGTACAGGCAGTATTGATGAACTTGCTGATTTTCTGGTGTGCTATTTCTAAAGCTAATTTCTAAGTTTAGGTTATATTCTGCTGAATGTTTGTTGCAGTGAAGAGAAATGAGAGAAAGCTTTCAGTGGTTCATACAAGAAATGCCATCTCCCCACTTGCTTTTGGTGATATTGTATGTTTACTAGACTGCTTTTTTCCCTTGATGTATACGTTGAAATATTTAGAGTAACATTTTTAGTATATACTTCGCAATGACATCCCATATTCTCTTCTTGCAGCCAATTGCCAGCCTAGACTTATGGGAGGTAAGGACATTGACTCCAAGTTTTTAAATCCTACTTTGTGCGGCACACATTGACATTTCTCCTTTTTTTTTTGTTCAGCATGCTTATTACTTAGACTACAAGGTACGCTCCACCTCTTTTTTTTTGTGTACTTAAAAGTTAGTTCTAATTTTGATGTTCGGCAAGTTAGTTCTAATTTATCAGAAAACATCTGTGGTGCTTCCTTTTCAACTTTGCAGGATGATAGGCGAACATATATTACAAACTTTATGGACCATCTCATCTCTTGGGACACTGTCACTCTGCGCATGATGCGTGCTGAGTCTTTTGTGAATCTTGGTGAGCCAAATATCCCAGTGGCATGAGATACAGATACACCCTGGTAATCAGGTAAGGATTCAGGACTTTGAAGCAGCCTGGTAAATGTGAAGCTTAATCATGTGACTAGACACATGAAATGAGGGTGTCATTAGTTTCTGCAGTAACGTAAACACTCAATCCAGAACATCCATAGATTATGTAATTCTCTTTTTTATGGAACAGCAAGGCTTCATTCAAACATTTGTCTTTTTTTCTTAGTTAGGGTTGGGTGGTGAGTTGTCACGGGGCCTAACCTGCAACTGAACTGAGAACTTGGCAGTCTGAGGCTGTCTTTCTCACATGAGAAACACCAGATTGATATTTATTAACAAGGAACACTTCTATAAAGCACCCCGCTTCATCATATATTAGAATAGAACAATAAAACATCCTACCTAAGCTAGTTAATGTGATGTTCTTGCGTCCACTGTATGTCACCATAAATTATTCAGGCTACAGCCTACTGAGGATTGCAGATAGTCCAGTTGTTTTCCCTTTTTTCACCTCATATAAAAGCAACTACTGTATTTAATATCTCCTATCAAGTTGTTTGGTGTTCAGCTGTTTAAAAATTTGATCCCCTGTTTTCATCCACTGAACAGGTATCCTGCGAAGATGTCAGGTCAAATACTGCAGGAGGAAGCAGAGAGTTGGAAAAGCTGCATAAGCTTCTGGATTTTCACCATTGCTCTTGGGCCTTGGCTATTCCTACAAGGAAGTCAGCATCCAATTTCAGGACATGCAACAAAGCAGTTTTAGACACTTGGGAGCATGTAGATTATGGTGCTGGGCTATGTCCAACTTGGGCTTTGAAGCCATGGCACTTTCTCTAGGCGGCTATTCTTCAGAACGAGTGCCCAGACTGCTGTTATAATAGATTCAGCTCTAAGTTTGCAGGACTTAGTTGTGCCAGCGTTTTGTTGCAGCGGAATGGAACCATGTTCTTGTTTTACTGTAGGAATGTGTGGTGGTGCGTGCGTGCGTTTAGTAGAAAGAAGATGACTTTGAGGATAGGAATATTTAAATAAACAGCGGAAACCTACAGAATCTTTAAATAAAATTCAGTTGAAAATTCCTAACAAATGGGAGCCCAGTAAGAAAAGTATTAGAACCATTGGATCTTGAGCAGACATTCTCGATGAATTCGGTACAAATAAACTGTAATTGAGATCATCCAGCTGAGGAAAAGCACCTATACTCTTTCCCAGTTGCTCTGTTTCCCTGATGTTAACGTCCATATTGCTCGTCCGGTACAGAACCAATTGGTGGATGTTGTGCTCTCACATTGATCATAATAAAAGGCGAGGTCCATTCATCAGGCTTAGTAGCCTTTTCCCAGATTCTCGAATGATGCCTTTGTTAAGTTGCGATTTGCGAAGCTACTTTTGACACCTGAAAGCAGATACGAGTGTGGGCTCGCAGACATGACAGACAGTGCTAATGAGAAATTCACGCGAACGAATGAGTTGGGTTCAGAATCTGAATTGGAATCGGATGCTAACAATATGATGCGGCAGTTCAAACCATGGTTGGTTAGGTTAAAAAAAAAATCCATGGTTGGTTATTACAGAACTATAGTAGAATCTTGTTCAGGAAACACGAATGCTCATACTGACAGAACAAGCTCTCTTCATCTACTACGGCATGCTCCATTACGTTCTTCACAACCAGACTAAAGGAAGCAGGCTGCCGAATCTTCTGCGGCCTAGTTGCAGCAGCAGCAGCAGCAGCAGCAGAGGCAGTCGAGGCAGCACTCGCAGGTCTCGTAGCAGCAGAAGCAGCACAGCGCCGTGAAGATGCTTCGAGTGATAGGCAGTTGAGCAGACACGTGAGAGGGAGCAGAGTTAGCTCAGCACAAAGAAAACTTTCAGAGCAAGATGCTTATCGATGATCAACGATTTCACGTACAAATAAACAAAGTCAAATGATACCGTGAGTGAATAACGGTAGTAAATGTTGGATGGTGAAACAAAGTGGACAGATAAAGAGTGAACGATCTGCCAGCTGAAGCTTCAGGCCGTGTAACTGAAACTGAACTGAATATCTGAAACTGAATCGGATTCCACCATGCGTAGAGGCATCCCTTGATTCCCTTCTCCTCATGACCCTTCTGCACATGGCCGCTAAAGTCTCGTGTGTGCCGGACTGAAGCCTTCTGGTCTTTGGTTTCGGTCCCTTTGGGTTATGCACACGAAAGTTTTTATTGAAAAAAGTAGCATAAAACCGCCCAACGCCCTGAACCATCAAAAAAGTGGCATATCTTCTTTGGGCTGAAGATATGCCTGATCAGGGCTGTATTTGTTGTGTGCAGTCTCCACCTTTCAGTTCACATTCTGTTTTCAACTAACCTTGTATGCTCATCAAGTCATGATGTCACTGCTATACCTCTGTCCTTGTCAAGATCATGGGAGATTCTGTGAAGGTTGAGTGTGGATTCTATGCCAGGGTATCTTGGATGACAGGATGAGCTTTCAGTGGGCTGCTGAAGATATGCCTGCAGTAGGTGGGAGCGTGAGCATTTATCGGATACTATCTTGCGCAGGCAATCTTCTACCAGATTTCAGGTACCTTGGAAATCGAGGTGGCCCTAATCCCCACTAAGCTGAGGATCTACACTTATAACACACCAACTCACTCTAGAGTCGATCAGCCTCTTTAATTTTCTAGAGTCGATCAGCCTCTTTAATTTCTAGTCACTAGTTACTTAGTGTATCAGGTTCTTTTGACGGCAGAGCCGCTTTTTCACTTCCGGATGGCAGAGCCTACCAAAAGATGAAACTGGCTTCCGGGTGACAGAGTCCTCGGTGGCCGCCCGACGACTCCGACTGACAGAGCTGACGACCCCGACCGGCGGGGCTAGAAACTCTCTCTCTCTACCTCTCTTTTCCTACCCTTAGTTCCCCTGCAAAGGAGACCCCCCTTGGACTATAAAAGGAAGGGAGGGTTAGCCGCTTAGGAAAGGGGACCGAACCAGACCAAAATCTAAGAGATTCATCCTCCACTCGAAAGCTTGTAACTCCTCAACTCTCACGAGTATCTGGGCTCAAGCAATACATTCGACCGACCTCTGACTGGACGTAGGGCACATTTGCCTGAACCAATATAAATCTTGAGTTACTGTGTGCTAGGCCACCTCCGATCATGACACATGATACACACTTCGAGTAGGTTTAGCTGCCGGCCATTTCCGGAACCGACAGTATATTTAGCTTCGGGGACGTTGGATCCTGCTATTTACGGTCAACCATAGGGAGGGGCTCTCTACTATCGATCTTCCGACCATTTTTTTTCTTTTTTAATAACTTTTTTGTCTATTTCTAACAAAAATTTTCTTAAGAAACTTTTTAAAGGAAAAATTTGGAGAGCGCGGAAAAACTTTGATGAGAAAAAATCTGAAAGAGAAAGTTTTGAGAGAAAAAATTTAAAAAATTTTGAAGAAAAAACTTTTGCATACAAAACCAAATAAAAGTTTGACAAAAAATATTTTGTGAAAACTTTTGCATCGAAAAAAAGTTTGGGAAAAAATTGTAAAAAACTTTGAAAAAAGAAAAAAACCGCCGCTGCCTACCTCGGGGAGCTCGCCGCCGCCACCGGCCCGCCGTGCCGCGCCTCCCCGCCGCTGGCCCGCCGCGCCGCCTCCACTCTCGCCTGGGGAGGTAGCCGCCGCCTCCGCCCCACCGCGAGCTCGCCCGTGGGAGGTCGTTGCCGCTCCCCCGGGAGCTCGCCGCCGCTGTACGCCATCTCCAGAGGAAGGAGAAGACGAGAGGGAAGGGGAAGGAGAAAAAAGAGGGAGACGGAGTGTTAGGGAGATGGGGCGACCAAACTTTAGAACTTACCATTGAGTGTATATTTAGCATCCTGACGTTCTCCGCGAATTTTTTCCCCGTCCGAAACACGTTCGATCCCACTGCACGTAGTTTGTATGGGACACGCCACTAGAGAGGATGCGGCCACTTGACCGAGCAGCCAGATACACCCAGACATGAGACATGGCATGCTTAGCACTTAGCAGCAGCAGCGGTGAAGTTCACGGTGAGGAGGCAGCCAGCGGTGATGGTGCCGCCGGCGGCCCCGACGCCGCGGGAGCTGAAGCGGCTCTCGAACATCGACGACCAGGACGGCCTACGGTTCCACGTGCCAATCATCCAGTTCTACCAGCGCAGCGCCTCCATGGATAATAATGGCCGGGACCCCTCCGCGAGTGATCAAGGACGCCGTCGCCAGGGCGCTCGTGCACTACCCCTTCGCTGGGCGGCTCAGGGAGCTCGAGGGCCGCAAGCTCGCCGCCGACTGCACCGGGGAGGGCGTGCTGTTCGTCGAGGCCAACGCCAACGACGTCCGCCTCGAGCAGTTCGGCGACGCCGTGCGCCCGCCATTCCCGTGCGTCGAGGAGCTCCTCTTCGACGTCCCTGGCTCATCTGCCCTACTCTCCTCTCTTCTCCTCCTCTTCCAGGTACGCAGTCGTTGCTACTGATCGAACATGTACACCAAGCGACGACACGACACTACAATGCCACATTGCCACTGGCACATACAGGGGCGGAGCTAGAGAAAAATAGAAGGGGTGTGGCACTTCACAGTACATGTATGAAACTGAAGAAAACATGGTAAAAATCTAGCAATTGTAAGTGATTATGGAAATTTTACGGGTGCAGCCGCACCCACAGCCTTCAACGTAGCTCCGCTCCTGGGCACATACGTGTGCAGGTGACGCGACTGGCATGCGGGGGGTTCACCCTGGCGGTGCGGGTACAGCACGCCATGGCGGACGGGCAGGGGATGCTGCAGTTCCTCGGAGCCGTGGCGGAGCTGGCGCGCGGCGCGGCGGCGCCGACGGTGTGGGGGCGCGAGCTTCTGACGGCGCGCGAGCCGCCGCGCCCGAGCTTCGTCGCGCACCGGGAGTACGACGAGGTGCCGGACACCAAGGGCACCATCCTGCCGCCCGGCGACGTCTAGCACCGCTGCTTCTTCTTCGATCGGGCCCGGAGAGCTCGCCGCGATCCGTGCCCACCTGACACCGAGTCCGGAGAGGCACTACCACACCACGTTCGAAGTCCTCTCAGGGTTCGTGTGGAAGCTCCGCACCATGGCGCTGGCCCCGGACGCCGACGAGAAGATGCGGCTCATCTGCGTCGTCGGCGCCCGCGGCGGCGGCAAGACACCCGGGCTCCGCATCCCCCGGGGCTATTACGGCAACTCGGTGGTGTTTCCCGCCGCCGTCTCCATGGCCGGCGACCTCTGCTCGAACCCTGTGGGATACGCCGTGGAGCTGGTGAGGGAGGCGAAGGGGATGGTAGACGCGGAGTACGTCCGGTCGGTGGCCGACCTCATGGTGCTTCGCGGCCGGCCGCACTTCACGGCGGTGCGCTCGTTCCTACTGAGCGAGCTGACCAAGGCCGGGTTTGGCGACCTTGACTTGGGGTGGGGCCGGCCGGTGTACGGCGGGCCGGCGAAGGTGGGTCCCGGTGTCTTCCCCGGGGTGATGAGCTTCCTCATCAAGTACACCAACGCCGGAGGTGAGGACGGCATCATCGCGCCGTTGAGCCTTCCTCGCCCCGCCATGGATAGGTTCGTGGAGGAGATGGGCAAGCTGCTGCACGCGCCCGTGGACCACATCGCCGCAGCAGCACGGCAACGTGCCGCACTCTGAATGTTGGCTCCCGGATCATCGTGCGACGGTGGAGCTGTCCACGAGACGGGTTGCACTGAAGCAAGAAGCAGAACGAGGGATCAGATCACAAATTCACAAGTGTGTAATGAGCATGCATTTCAGTTGGTGTCATACTAGAAGATAGACCCAAGCAAAGTGCAGCAAATGTGTTTTGTGTATGAAACACATACAAAAAAAAGTTCAAGTCTAGATAACTCAGGATATCTTGCATGTCTACTCATTTGTTGCCAAGCCACTTTTACGAACAACTAGATGCACTTTTGAAGGAAAAAAACAAATGGAATAACTAGGTTGCAAGAGAATATGTTACACATAGCACATTGGGTGCTTCCTTCAGTTCTTAACAAATCTTTCCCGTCCTAGAGGGGCCTGCTTGTGGAATGTTAGATTTATCGATTGCCCAAAGCTTTATACTCTGCTACCCTAAGATATATATATGATGGCGTCATCATCGCAGGTCACATCAGGCTTCCGCTCGGGGGCTTTTTCACAAAAAAGAAAGGTCTTCTCGAATTCACTCTCTAGTTTCTTTGTACCTCTTTTTTGTTGAAATGGGTCTCCATTTCTAGCATTTAACACACTGAGCAGCAAAAGTTTGAATATTCTTTACCGGTGCTTGCTTCGATGACTTTGATGGTTCAAGTGACAAATGGCTTTTCGACTTGAAACGCGCTTAGACTTCAACTTTTCTGAATGTGTTTCAGACACAAAACACATTTACACACGCACCTGTCCATTAGCTAAGCGCAAAATGGCTGGACGGACTGTAAATGTTTCCAATTCCACCACATACTTTTTTGTGGATCTTTTAACCTTGTTCCCTTTCTCATCCTCGCGTGGGTATAGGAGTCTCCTGCCATCCTGGCAGCATCCTGCGCAGCTAGCACAACATGCATCAGGTTGACCGGTGGCCCAGTACTCCCAACGCCGTCGATCGCCGTCCATCGAGTTGGAGACGGCGGCCCAAGAGCTCCTCTGATCGGTACTCTGCAGGGCACGCTCAAGGCCGCTACGGACATGAATCCGTTCGACAACGACTGGATCAGGTTCGAGTCGGTGACGGGGCTCACCGTCGCCGGCGGCGTCATCGACGGCCAGGGCGCCGCGTCCTGGCCCTTCAGCAACAGCAAGTGCCCAGTCCTCAAACACTGCAATGTACCGCGCACTGTAAGCAGCTAGCTAGCTTATCCCTCTTCCTCTTCTTCTCCGTCGGCCGCTGCCAGCGTAGCCCATCGGTCTTGGGACGTACGCAGAGCCTGTTTTTCGTGAACCGCCAGAACATCTCGCCGCCCGACAGCCCCAACACGGACGGCATCCATCATCGAGCGCAGCGCTGGCACGGACGCGCGGATCGGCACGGGCGACGACTGCATCTCCATCGGGCAGGGAAGCGACATCGCCGTGGACGTGTCCCGCGTGCGGCCGGCCCCGGCCACCACGCGAGCGTCGGCAGCCTGGACTGGTACGCCGGCAAGGGCGACGACGCGCGGGTGCGCGCCCGCGGCGTGACCTTCGCGGACACCGCGAGCGGCGTCCGCATCAAGACACGGGAGAGATCCCCCGGAAGGAGCAGCGCCGCGCACATGGTGCTCGTGGAGGTGGTGGAGGAGGCAGGCGGCACACCGGGGAAGAAGCGGATAGGCCGGCGGCGCGTTAGAGAAGAAGATGAGAAGCCGGGAGGTTTTTCACAACCCCTCACTTGGATCCAATATTTACATTAAACCCCCTAATGTGGATCGCGGTTATTAATCGCGATCCAAAATAGGGGTTTTTATGTAAATTACATATCCAATCATTTACACAAAACACCCTAATTTGGATCGCGGTTATTAATCGCGATCCAAAATAGGGGGTTTAATGTAAATTACGATCCAATATTTTGCGATAAAACCCCTGCAATTTACAAATCAGCCCCGCCGCCAAAATCTTCACCGGCTCTGAGCTCCCGTCCGCCGGCGCCCCATCCGCTTACGGAAGCCCATGGCATGGCCCTCTTCCACTAACCCAACCGCATCCTATCGCCACTTCATCTCCTCCTCAACTGCAATCATAAATACGAGCCTGGCCGACGGCGAGTCGCAGGCAAAGACCCTCGTCCTCACCAAGTCGGCGTCGTTTGCACCTGCGCGCTCTTGAGTCCGCTCTGCTTCGCCACCGTCAAGGTCATCGGCCATGGCCCATGGGCATTGTAGTAGCTTCCTCTGCAGTGACGGTTTGGTCGTCGGCCATGGAACTGACCGGGACCTGCTAATTCGATCGCTTGGACAGAGTGCTGTTGCTCTGAGTTTTCTTCAGATGCCTAAACTTGATGGGTTGGGTGCAGTGCAATTGAATACCTACTGAATTGTTGGGAAAGCATGCTTCCAATTTTCAGTTCACCAAGTTTGCAGGCGATATCGCATTATAGCACCACCCCGCCAGCGGCTCCGGTCAGGCGGCAGGGTCGGCGAACACCAGAGGGTCGTCGCCGGCGACCGCGTCCCTGGCGTCGTAGTTCCCGTCGAAGGGCAGAGCCGTCGACGTCGGAGCGGCGCTGGACGAAGACCCGCGTCCGGCTCCAGCGTTCGTGAGTAGCGGGACGGGAGGTGGCAGCAGGCCGTGCGCTCCGAGGAACGGCGCGTCGCCGGTGTCAGCGAAGTGTTCTGCAACAGCATCGCTCGGCCTCCGGCAAGACCGCGTCTCCGCAAGCCGCCGCCGCACTCTACGCGCATGCGCACGCCATGCAGTGCGCGATCACCGCACCCGCGCATCTCGCCACGACGGGTGCAGCTCCGCGCGTAGCGGCCGGCTCAACGGCCTGGAGATAGCATTAGCTGATAGGCTTAAACTCGAGTTGTACATGTATAAATCATACTGAGATCAATACACTTTTCTGCGGTTGATCAACTCTCGTTTCTACAGCCGGCTCGGTGCTGGTCGCCGTGCGCGGCTCGTGGCTGCTGCTCTCGCCGATGTGGTGCGCCGTCGTCGTCGTTTCATGGAAGGGGATCATGTCCAAGCACGGGTTCTGACAGAAAGAACGGACTGTTCAAAGAGTTTCAGTTTCAGAAACGGAATAGTTGACTGAAGAATGGACAGCATTGTTTCAAAGGAAATTTTCAGAGATTTTTTTTCAAGATGTATGATTCTAAATCGAAACTGCAGCAAATTGTTGTCCAGACCGTAACTTCTTGGCAAGTTCAAAAGTAGCAAGTTGTTGCTTCAGAAATGCAGTACTGCAAATTGACAACTAGATAGAGAGACCGGGATGTTCAGAGTTCCAGTTTCAAGTGCGGCATGGTTAAGACTGAAGAGTGACACTATGTTAGAAAGGAGGGTGGATTTCAGCTAATTATTTTCAAGATATGATACTAAATCGAAATTGAAGCCATCAGATGATTGTTCAGACCACTAATTTCTTAGCAAGTTCAGAGGGAGTAGTTGCTTCAGAAATGCAGTGGTGCAAGTTCAGCAGCAAGTTCAGGAAGATTTTTTATGAATTTCATTGAACTGAATTTTGTTCCAATCATCTTTGGTCTATGGGCTTCACTGGGCCCTCTTTTTTTTCTCGATGGGCCGATATCTTCACTATTCAGCCCATCTTCCTCACCCAGGCGGGCGGCCTCAAGTGCTCAGTCTTTGCCAAATTGAATTGCTGCTATTCTATTCAGGATTAAAATCTGTTGATGCTACTCAAAAAAAAAAACTGTTGACGCCTGGCATTGCTGGCCGATTCTAGTCTCAGCGTGCCAAATTTTTGTGTTCTTCTGCTTGACCATCGAGGTCCTCACTTTGCACATTCATTGGCTGACAGTTGTGGAAGAACCGGGTTGGGCAGCGCAAGGACTACGGGGCCACGGGCAACGGCGTTGGTGTCAGGCTGCAGGCAAGTCAGCTGCGTTCGATCGGTAGTTGCCAATTGCCCACCACCGAAGCACCAACTGTGCAGGGGACGCTCAAGGCTGCCACGGACCCCGAGTCGGAGCGTCATCCGGCACATCCCCTCGTTGTGCATCAGCTGCTAGCGCAAACATGGCCGTCTTGGCGGCAGCCGCGTTGAAGTTCGCGGTGCGCCGGCGCCGGCCGGCAGTGCTGGCGCCGACGCCGCTTGAGTCGAAGATGCTCTCGGAAAATCGAGGACCAGGGCACGCTGAGGTTCCACGTGGCCGCCATCCAGTTCCACCGGAGCAACGGCGGACGCGTCGATGTGCGGCGACCCCGCGCCGGTCGTCCGGGACGCCGTCGCCAGGGCGCTCGTGCACTGGTGGTACCCCCGCTCGCAGCTCGGTGGGCGGCTCAGGTGCATGCATGCGGTTCTGCATCGGAGCTGAATGAAATGAAGGGGGTCAGAGGTCGGTAGCATTCATGCCACCCACTGGTACAAATTTGACGGTTTTCTTTAATAATCAAATGAATTTGACGGGGTTTTGGAATGTTTTATTTTTACATGAAGGGGTTTTGGAATGATTGTCTCAAGTGCAAGTAGGACTGCAAGGTGAAAATTTTGACGCCCCCCCCCCCCCCCCCCCCCCCCCCCCCCCCCATGTTATTCTTTTTTTTTTCCGGGGAAAAGGATAGTACATGCAGAAAAATTCAAAGGAATTTGCTATGGTTTAAAAAGGATTCAGTTTCAAGTATGGATCCCATCGCCCGGTCTCGTCACTCACGACACATCCAATATACTGTATCATGCAAAAACATAAACAAATCTGCAAACACATAGTCTGCAACACTAGCTGTCGATGAGACTCGAGTGGAGATATGCTCTGACACGTCGACGACGCAAGGCTCCTGAACTGAGATGCAGAAATAGATAATAATGCCTGCAGGATGAGCAGGACCATGCTCACCAATCAAGGAATACCTTGGTACCATCTCGCATTGTCACTGAATGTGCAGAAAGCAATGCAGATTATATTGGCACATAGTACGTCTATGCACTTCCTTTATACCACGGAAAAGAAATGAAGATACAGAAGCCTCGAGATTTGGAAAGCAGGAAATCCCCAACTGAAACCATCCATTCTTTGATCCATTGGTGAGTGGACGCGGTACGGTAGCAGGAAGAGTGTCCGTCACTGTCAGCTAGCGAGGCACGCAAATAATTCAGCAGGGAGCTAGCTAGCTAGCAAGAACATGCATGGCCTCTAGCAGCTAGTAGCTTGGTGCAGCGTCACTCGCCGCGAACAGTAGAGCATGGCCGCGGCACCGTACTGGGAACTGATCCATCGTTAATTGGTTGGTTGAAACCGATGCTTGTGTACGTGTATCTGCATCCTCTGAACGTTCATTGTGAAGCTGGCTTGCCAACAATGGTGTGTAGGGCTAACAGAGATCGGGCACCCACTCATTGCTTTACCCTTTTTTTCTTTTTGCAGAATTAGTTTTAGCAGTGCACTTAAATTTGCTCTAAAAATATTAGTTTTAGCAGTGCATCGAGATAACAAAGATTATTAATTTTGTGTTCAATTGACCGCACAATACCTTTTTGAAAAATTAAGTACATACGGGCATTTAAAAATATCAACTTTTCTTGCTAAAATTTAAACGGCTAATTTTAAACAATATTTCTAGAGACACGAAAATGTATAAGTCGATCACTTTCAGATATGGAGCCCATCTCGGCATCTCGCTATATATCTATAAAAGAAAGTTGAGCAGACATGATGCATGCATCCATGTGCCAAACAAAACCAGAAGAAGATCTACAGGAGCTTTATCCTTCGACAGAGAATGTATCATCAAATTATGATGCACATAGCACTTCTCTACTGATACACATTCTGCATTGATGCTCTGAATATCAGACACGTCGACGCGAATGATTCATGAGCTGAAGCAGGAGTGTAGTACATAAATAGATCATGGCCGGAGTCTTATATATGCTCACCAATCGAGGAACAGCTTCGACCCATCATGCCGCTGATGAACGTGCCGAAAAAACAGAGCAATGCAGAGTAAAGCCTTGGAAATTGGAAACAGATCGTAGCCAAAATCATCGATCCATTGGTGATGACTGATAGATGAGTGTGATGAGCTAGTGAGCAGCAAGAGGTAGCGGCGTCTCTGTCAGCTGCTAGGGATGCAGATAAATGACTGAGCTGCGAAGCTAAGCCACATGCTCAAGAACATGCAATGGCTCTCTGGCCCCTCTCTACTAAGCTTGCTGCAGCGAGATGGCGAGAACGTCAATAAAAGAAGAAGAAATTGGGGATTATTGGGATAAACTCCGTCAAATTTTTGGAAACCAAACCACTACGCCCAAAGTTTTTTGCCGAAGAAAAACTACACCTCCTCGATCAGATCACCTTTTCGTTTCTGAACTCGTGGTGTCAAGAACTCCATTCCGCACATGCAGCTGCTCTTGCATTTTGGGCCCCCGTTTGGCCGTATGTCTATTGCGGTCGTGTGGACAAAGAAAGCTGCTTTCCCCGTCCAAAAATGTTGAGCTTTTGGATTGATATGACACTGCCTCCGGTACGCATATCTTTGACCGTAATGACAGTGCTGGCTTGCAGGGAAGTGCTTCTAAATCCGTATCATTTGGATTCTTCAGAACGGAAGATCGAGAGCACATTTACAGTTTCAGAAAGCACCAAATTTGCAGACTTTTCTTTGCCTACTACACCTCCCCCCACATGCTACCTTCGGCCACAAAGAAATTGTTTAGGTCTGGAGTGCATGCCGTCAACACGTTTAGACTTTTGACCATCAAAAGTCGGTTCAAATGTTATAAATTATGTTAAATATGTTTTATACTGGTGTTTTTTTCCACTAAAGGGACCTTTTTTTATTTTGTATGCTTTTCTATACTAGTATTAATTTAGTGGTAAAAATAGAAATATTATCTTGATGATGTGCACTGATAAAATTGTACCTTATTTGTGAATGGAGAGTGGTACTCCCACTAGCTAAGTAGGATGGATATTTTTAGGTGACTATATACAGGGTGATCAATGGTTTCAAAATATCATATGTTTGTGTATATAAATATATAAACATTATGTTGGGTCACCTCCGCTCACTAATTATCACCATCAGTTCTGTACGCTGACAAGTCAAGCTATTGGGTAGTCAAGAAGGCATTTTTTTTTTAAAAAAAAGTTAAGGACTGGTGCTTATTCTTGACTCGTCATCAACAGATGTGCTATGTTTTCCTTCCTGCTGTCTCTATTGCAAAAGTTATTCTGCTAAAGAGACACCACTATTAATGTGGTTGCATATATGGTAGTGGTTAAGGGCTTGCTTTGCAGCCTTAATTTGGTTTGGTCTCGCCTAACAGTAGTTAAGCTCTCTGATCCTGCGTAGTTGACGTGTTCCATCAGCAACTCCGAACCAGCACATAAAAGCACATGCAAATATATGATCGGCAGCCTCGTTAGTTTCTTCAAACGAGCACATACTACACGCATTTTTATTAATAAAGGAGTTACAAGCGAAAGATCACGGAAAACCCCCTAAAAAGCAGGGAGAACGAAAAAGCGGCAGCCTCTTTAATTACCAGTCTTATTACTCGAACGACACGTCCAAAGCGTCGTGTGCTTCATGGAACGGAACTCATGTTCGCACTTGTAGAAAATAGTACATGCACTATCACTAAACCATGAACGAGCAGGAAAGTTTGCTGTAATCGTCTCTTGCCAACTTTTTTTCTCTCCAAAACCAAAAGCCATGAAACTAGAAAAAGTGGTAGATCAGAAGAAAAGGAGGGAGAGAAAAAAAAAGACAATGGGATGGAGCCGACATTGGTTCGAGGTGTCACAAATGCTATAAAGTACAATTAATGCTGCGAGCCATCTTCTTGATTACCCAATGATTAAACATCGAACTGCAAAAAGCAAACATTTCCACATGGAAATAGGATCAGATTGCCATCATAAAAATATCTTAAGTAAATAGAAATGTTTCTTAGTAGTGGAGTATGTATTTTTTTCTCAAAATAAAAATGTTTAGTGATTTACTTCAAAATAAAAGGCTGTTTGCTGAGAAATTCTTGTCACTTCAGGTTTTCTTTTCAGTCAGTCAGGGGAAAAAAGGGGGAATGCGCAAAAGTTCACACGCGCAGAGGCGCACGCTTTGTCCGTGCGAATCGTGCATACAAAATTCTCGTCCACTCGTGCTGCGTCCAGATGTGCTGATTAATCAATGAACTAATCAGCATAGGCCAGCAAGTAACCGGCAATTAACAAGTGGATTAGCAGTACGGTAGCCAGTAGTAGGCAGCTCGGCCAAGCATCAGCAAAGCGACGCTGCGTCGCTAGTGCCAATTTTTTTTGGCTCCTCTCTTTGCGAGCGACTGCCGGGTCTTTGCTTTCTCTTCTTGGGAGCTGCTCCTCATCAAACCCGCCCACCCTCCTCGCCGGCGTGCATCCGGCGATGCCTCCCGGGCAGCGGCGGCGGCGGCGGCGGCGGGGCAGGAGGAGGTAGTTCGAGGCCGGTGTGGTTGGCCGGGTGGCGGGGGAGGTGGGGATGGCGGCGCCGGGGACGAGCTCCGGCGGGGCCGGAGGCGAGGGGGGCGGCGGGGGCACGAAGGTGAACCAGGAGCTGTGGTACGCGTGCGCGGGGCCGCTCGTCGCGCTGCCGCCGGCGGGGAGCCTCGTCGTTTACTTCCCCCAGGGACACAGCGAGCAGGTTTCTTCCCCCCTCCCTCCCGGCGATTCTTGATCAAAGCTGCTGATTTTACCCCACTCCCAATGAGCAAAATTGCTCCTTGTATTCCTTCGTTTCGTTCTTGCGCTTTTTGTGGACTTCTTTCGCTTGTTTCTTTCTTGTCGTGGCCTCGTGTTCTCCGGGGAGATGTGGGTGTGCCGTTTCATGGTTGGTCCGCCGCCTGGCGGCAATTGGTTCAATTGGTTCTTGAGCTTCGCCGCCAAATGCTTAGTTTCCGTTTGTCTCCTGAGTAGAGAAAAACGGTTTCTTTTCTCTTTCGGTGGCCTTTTATGCATCGGCGGAGAAAAAAAATTGGGGCTCGGATCTTTTTCCCTGTGTAGCCACAATTAAGACTTAATTTTGCGATCGCTATAGTAATGTTGTACTTCATATAATTCTTGCTTTTCTGGGGCGACGTATCTGAGCACAAAAGTATAATGCTTTTTTGATGCCTCTTTACATGATTTTCGATGGTTGGTCCTTTCTTCTCTCTCCTTGCAGCTGAACAAAGTGTGGCCTTAATTTGTTTCAGATTTCTAATAGGAAGGAATGAATTTCTTTAATTTTCGTCGGTTGGGTTTGTCTACTTGACGCTTAATCATTTGTTTTGTGAGCAATTCTCACTCCTTGATACTCATTTTCAGGTAGCAGCATCTATGCGAAAGGACGCAGATGCCAAAATTCCAGGCTATCCAAATCTTCCGTCTAAGCTTATATGCATCCTCAGTAGTGTTACCATGCATGTAAGCGTTGATTCTAGTACGAAGTGGAAAATAACTGTGACTAAACTACTGCCGTGTTAGCAATGATATCTGAACATACTTTGACAGGCTGATCCTGACACAGATGAGGTTTATGCTCGAATGACTCTCCAACCAGTTAGCAATGTAGGTCATACTTCCCTATCTTCAATTATGTCATTTATATTATAGGATGTACCTGTACCACCTTAATTTTGGAATTGGGACTGTTAGGTGACACAGTGTGACAAGGAAACATTGCTGGCATCAGAGCTTGCACTGAAACAAACCAGACCACAGACAGAATTCTTCTGTAAAACACTGACTGCAAGTGATACAAGCACTCATGGAGGTTTCTCTGTGCCACGCCGTGCTGCCGAGCGAATTTTCCCCCATCTTGTAAGGACACTTTACATCTTATGATTGGCAACAATTGAATTGATGGCTGCTTAATCCCTTATAATTTGTTTTCATTGCGCTGTATAGGACCTCTCAATGCAGCCTCCTGCTCAGGAACTGCAGGCCAGGGATTTGCATGATTCAATTTGGACATTCCGTCATATATATAGAGGCAAGTCATAAAAATTATTATAACAAAGTTCCCTTCTAGGCATGAAGTAAAGCTAATGAAAGTTAGTTTAGTTCACGTTCAAATATCACTTATCTTCTTTTGCTTTATAATTTTCAGAATATGTCTTAATAATTAACCGACCTTGCTATTTCATCAACACATCTTTCCAAATTATAAGAATAGTTCTATTCCTCTTCACAGGGCAGCCTAAAAGGCATTTGCTGACTACCGGCTGGAGCCTATTTGTCAGTGGAAAGAGACTTCTTGCTGGTGATTCAGTCTTATTTATTAGGTAAAGTGTTGGAGGTGAAGACCTTATCTTTCCATGGATGTTCAGCTAATTCCTGTCTTGATATCCCTGGAGAGTAGTATAGAAAATTAACCTATACAGAGTGTAACTAATGCCACTGAACTTCCTGCCTTTTTTATTGTAGGGATGCAAGGCAGCAACTCCTATTGGGGATAAGGCGAGCAAATAGGCAACCTGTTAACCTCTCATCATCTGTTTTGTCTAGTGACAGTATGCATATTGGTATTCTTGCTGCTGCAGCCCATGCAGCAGCTAACAACAGCCAATTCACGGTTTTCTATAACCCAAGGTAAATAGCATCTTCTGCAAGGCTTAGTATATAAAGTAGTGATGTACTGCAAGTTTCAGTTGGACTGCTTTCCCCACCTGCAGGGCGAGTCCTTCAGAATTTGTGATTCCTTTCGCTAAGTACCAGAAGGCTGTCTATAGCAACCAATTATCTCTTGGCATGCGGTTTAGAATGATGTTTGAAACAGAAGAATCTGGGACAAGAAGGTATAAATTTCCAGCTTCAGCTAACATGTGGAATGCATGACCTATCCTCATTGACATTCAAGTTACTTTAGAAAAATGATTTGTGGATCTTCTGGTGCACAATTGGTTGTCTGGAATTCACCAGTGTGGTATCTGGACTTTTGGTGTATCATGTTTTGAACTGCAGCGAACGGGTGCCTAGCTGGATTGGTTATGTGGCTTCAGTAGCACTCCTTAGGTCTTGGGTTCGACTCCCAGTGGGAGCGAATTTCAGGCTGGGGTTAAAAGAATCCCCTCGCCTGCCTACACGCCAAAGCACATGGAAAATAGGTCCCGGCCCGCTCCGGCCCGCTCTCACACATGTTTACGGGCAATGGCACCCCTGTGTAAGGGTGGGGTAGGGGTTCGGGGGTTTTCTTGGCCTGCGTGAGAAGGTCTTCTCCTTAGTCAATGCCCGGGGGCCATCATACCCCCCGCAAGTCAAGGGTTTTTTTTTTTATGTTTTGAACTGCATGCAGTTTTCTCTACCCAGCTTCAAATTCTTTCTAAAAAAAGTAGGAATCTCTGTCAACTGTCTGCAGGTACATGGGAACAATAACAGGTATAAGTGATATGGATCCTGTAAGGTGGAAAAACTCCCAATGGCGCAATATTCAGGTCTGGTCTAATCAGTCAAACCAAATACGCAAACCTTTCCACATTCCCCTTTGTGTTTTTATGAAAGAAGTATTTGGTGCAGGTTGCATGGGATGAAGCTGCACCAAGTGAGAGGCGCACCAGGGTTTCCCTCTGGGAGATTGAACCTGTCATTGCTCCATTCTTCATCTATCCCTCACCATTGTTCACTGCAAAACGTCCAAGACAACCAGGGATAACAGGTACCCTGATCATAAATATAAGTCCATCTAGGTTTTAGTCAAACTTTCCGTAACTTTACCATCTATTCTAAATTTTATATAGATTGACAACACAGGATTAACATTACTAGATTTGTTATGAAAACTACTTTCTATAGATAATATATTTCTATAGATATTGTAGGCAAAGTTCGAAAAGAAAGACTTGGGACAACCTTAAATGGACTTACATTTGCGACTGGAGGAATAGATACAGAACCTCAATTATTTGGCCTAACAACATTCCACTCTATTAATGAATCTATTGGTAGATGCGCCATTGAAGTTTTTAACTGCATATCCTTTCAAATAAATAACTAAGATTTCCTTTCCTGTATACTTGATTGTTTCTTCTAATAGCCTAATCATATCTGTAGATGATGAGACCTCTGAGATGGAAAATCGTTTTAAGCGGACCATGCCTTGGTTTGGTGAGGAGATTTACAAGAAAGATCTGAATACTCAGAATAACATAGTTCCTGGATTAAGTTTAGTTCAGTGGATGCAACAGAACCCCTCGCTCACTAGCACAGTTGGGCAACCGGAATTGTTAAACTCATTAGCTGGCAAACCTGTACAAACTCTGGCTGCAGCTGATCTGTCAAGGCAAATCAGCTTCCAGCCCCAGTTCCTGCAACAAAACAACATCCAGTTCAACACTTCGCTGCTACCTCCACAAAACCAGCAGACTGAACAGTTAGCAAAAGTGATAGCAACACCAAACGAATCGGGAAGTGTTATAGTATCTCAGAAGGTAGTTCAAGATTGCAATCCTGAACAGAAGCAGCATGCGACAACTCAACCAGCGCAAGGCAACCAACCAATGAAAAGTGTTGCACAGCCTCAATTTGTTGTCCAGAACCAACTCCTGCAACCTCAAGTCATTCTCCAGGCCCAGCCTCAGCAACCTGAAGTCATTGTCCAGGCCCAAATCCAGCAACAACAACCTTTGGTTCAAAATCACACAATTCTTCAAAGTGGTATCCAACAAATCCACCTTCTGCAGCAACAGCAACCACATTTGCAGCAGCAGCCACAGCAGGTTCAGCAGTCAGTGCAGGAACAGCAGCAAATAAAGATACAACCTGTTCAGGTACCCAATGATACGAACTTGATCGCACAGCTATCTGATCATCAAATGAAAATTCAACTATTGAAGGCTCTACAGCCTCAGCAGCCTTTGATAATGGAGCAGCAGAAAATGATCTTGGACTTGCAGCATCAAACTGTAAATTCCAATTCCCAGTCAACTGCTCAGCAATGTGCACAAGTAGCTACCCAAGTGGGTGGTCTGCATAACAGTAACAATATTCAGTACCCAACACAGCAAAAGACTCAACCTCACCAACCAATTCAAGATTTTCCTGGGAATGCTGTGTCTGTTGCAAACCCAGAAATTTCTACCTCCATGGATGCTCACTCTTTGCATGTGCCAGGTGGACTGCAGTCGTTGAAGACAGAAGATGTTCCCTCTTCGTCAACATCACCACCCACAAACAATAATCCTGTTCTTTTGCAATCAGTTCCATGTAGCTCCAAGAACCAAAGTTTACTTGCTGTAGCCAAGACACCTCAATCATCTGCTATAGTGGGCCCTACACTTGAACAAGGCATGAAGCTTTATGAGAGTACACAGCAAATGGTGATGATTCCCAAGATGGCTGAACAAAAGCCAGGTACTAGGCAAGACTACGTGAACAACACTCAGATGGATTATCTGGACACGTCCTCTTCAGCTACTTCAGTTTGCCTTTCTCAGGCTGATGGATCATTGCATCAAAACTTTCCACCTTCTTCCTTCAATCAGCATCAGCTGTTAAGAGAAACAGTTCCAGATAGCGAGTTTGAGGTTACAGATCCAGGAAATAACTTTCTATTTGGGGCAAACATTGATGGACATCTGGAGTCTCTTAATGCGGATGCTTTGCTCGCAAATAACTTTGAAACCGAGAAGTACATGGATCAAATTCCAGGACGTGGCATCTCTAATTACATTTCATCAAAGGATTCTCAGCAAGAGTTATCATCTTCAATGATTTCGCATTCATTTGGTGTTGCTGAAATCGCATTCAATTCTATAGATTCATCAATCAATGATACCCCATTCTTAAATAGAAATTCCCGGCCTCCACCTCCTGCACATCAACGAATACGAACCTACACAAAGGTCTGTTATTTGGCTTAGCTCCAGCTTGTCATTTCACAACAATATGGAATGTCAACCAAGTTGCATTGTACTTTACATTATCCCACCAGAATTAGTATGATGTTCTATTTAACCAAATAGAACGTTACTTATTCTAAATTGCCCAAATATATAATCTACTGTGGAGTTCCAATATTCTAGGCCCGACTTCGACACCAAATGATGCTCAAACTAACTTTGGTATCTTGTTGATTAAATCAGTTTGCGCAGGTAAACTTAGGTTATAGCAAAATAAAATTGTGTGCTGTTTGATTTCCACGTTATTTAGAAGAGTGATGTGATCAAGCAATGTTCATGAAATAATTTGGGGCCATAGGCTCACTTTCACATAAAGCACTGTACTGACCATGGGATTTATTTTATCTACAGGTACACAAGCGTGGTGCTGTTGGAAGATCTATCGACATCAATCGATATTCCGGATATGATGAACTGAAACATGATGTTGCTCGGATGTTTGGTATCGAGGGGCAACTCAGTGACCAAAATAGAGGTGGCTGGAAGCTAGTTTATGAAGATCACGAGAAGGATGTTCTATTAGTTGGAGATGACCCATGGGAGTAAGTCATTTAAGCCTCTTTTCTTGGCATTTGCCTGTACATGCAAAGCTAACTAGCGTGTGAAGAGAGAAGGGGGGGGGGGGGGGGGGGGGGGGGGGCTGTTCAGATCCTCTGCAGTCGACTGCAGTGACCGACACGCGGGCCCGATGGGCACCAGGGCCCACATGCAGTGACCGAGTCACTCTGCAGGCGACTGCAGAGGAGCTTCTCCCGCGCGCGCGCAGGTGGGGTGGGGGGGGGGGGAGTGCCGGCTTTTAAGCAAGTTTGGTATTTTCATTGATGCTTCAATCTTCCTTTTTACTGCTGTTTAACTGGAAAATTTTCTGCTGTTGTCGCATCTGATTGAAGTAACTGCAGAATTTTCTGCTGTTGTCGCATCTGATTGAGAAGTAACTGCAAAATTTTCTGCTGTTGTCTCATCGGATTGAAGAAACTGCAAAATTTTCTACCGTGGTCTTGTCTGATCGAGAAAAATAGACCAAATTGTCATGAAGCCTGTCATTTAGTTTCCAATCTAACTTTTCTTTCCACTCTGGTTACTAAAGATTGGCGGGTTTGCATTTGTAGGGACTTTGTGAACTGCGTACGGTGCATCAGAATTCTTTCTCCACAGGAAGAAATGCAAATGAGATTGGCTAGTGACTTTGGAGACAGCTTCCTACCCAACCAAGCATGCAGCAGCTCAGATGGGGTTCACCCATGGAGGGTTAGCGGTGACTAGAAAGTCAGAAACTCACCAACTTAGATTCACTGGTTTGCATGGCCGATAAATACATCTGATGGCGCCACGAGATGGACATTTTTATCTGCCAGCCCCACAATGACTCGAAGGATGATACGTGATGCTAATTTAGGCTCCAGATTTGTTTGTGCAAACAGTGAACATTAGAACGAGTTACAATGCAGTGAAGTTCCTCCAGGAAATGTACTTCATGTCCTGTCCCTGTTGTAGTCCTGTAGATGCTGTTGTAGTCCTGTAGATGGTGTACTTACATTCCATATATAGCCTTGTATATGCTTCTGTTGAAACCAAGAGGTTGTCAGGTTCCACAATTCATAATTTGCTGCAAGATACAGATCTGATTGGAGAAATAAATTCAGTTTACAACTTTACATACGTTTCATTGTTCATGAACTCTCTGAGCCTTCCTCGCTTCCCTTTGCTCTCTTCCTCCCGAAAACCGAGGAAATCGAAGCCCCCGTATGCAAATTTGGATGGTTAAGAAGTTTGTAGTTCGAGATATTTGAATTTGTATAGAATGTGTTCCAGTTGACAGCAATATTCTACTGTTCTTATCATTCACTCGCTGATTGGTGGGCCCCACAACACAGTCGCGGAGCAGGCAGCTGGAGGGAGTAATTTGGGTCGGCATCACCCGCCCCTGCCCGAGCGCGCCGCCGCAAGCGCCATCGGCTCGACGGCTCGACGCCGGCGGCTTGACGGAGCGTCGTCTTGCGCCTCACGCTCTATTTCGTCAGGTCACGACCTCTCTCCCCGCCATTAGAGATCACCTCATCACCTCGCGAACTCAGAGGAGAAACCCTCGGGAAGGGATCGCTCTTGGCTGTGCAGCGCCGCCACCGCCTGGGACCAGCGCTCGATGGCGGTGAGCCCGGAGCTGGAGGGCCTGCGGCGCATCGCGCCTTCCCGCTTCGTCTCCTTCTCCTTCCCCAACCCTTTCCTCGGCCACGCCTCCGATCCTTACGGGGACGGGGGCGGCGGCGGCGGCGCGGGGGAGTGCCTCCGGGTTGCCGTTCTCGATTCGCCCCTCCCCTCCCCGCCCGTCCCGGGGACCGCGGCGATGCTTGTCCCGGCCGGCCGGCACCGCGACTGGATCTTCTCCACCCGCGCCGGACACCTCCACCTCCTCCTCTCCATCCAGTTCTCCCGTCTCATACTCGTCGGCCCGGAGCTCTCCGTGCCTTCTCCTCGGGTCATTCCTTGCATCGCTCGCCCGGACCCGGACCCCGCTCACGCCCGGCTCCGCCCCCTCCTCCTTGCTCTCTGCCCCGTGGCCGCGTTTCGGGACAATGCCGTCCCTGACGTCCCGTTGCTCACCTTCCAGGATGACCTCCTCCTGCTTTCTCCCGTCAAGTTTGTCGCTGGCCCGGTCGTCGGCGAGATGGTCGTCGAGGATGTGGCCATTGACAATGCTCCCGGGCCAGCCGAATTGCACCGCAGGCTGCGGTTCAAGCGCATGCCCTGCCTCGTGCAGACCCAGGTTCGCCTATGTCGGTCGCCTGCTGCTGCTGCTGCTTCGTCGTCCTTGGTGGAAACACTAAAGGGGTCAGGTGGTTTCTTACAGCCGGAGGTTGGTGGTTCGTTGGTCCAGCCTTACCTCCAAGCCATGGTTGCTGGTCTTGCAGTGATCGCGCCTTCCATTGAGGAGAGTATTCAGTCAGGTGTTAGGCCTAGATGCCTCTGTGCTGGTGTTGGAGGTGGATCACTCCCCATGTCAATCAGAGTGGGACTTCAGTTCAATGTGCTTGGTGTAGAGGCCGACAGTGTTGTCCTGGATGTCGCAAGGAACCATTTTGGTCTGCTGGAGGATGAGTTTCTTCATGTCCATGTCGGTGATGCTATACAAATGATAGAGGATTTTTCTCGGCAACAGGAGCCTGATATGAAATTCAGTGCAGTTATGGTGGATCTTGACTCCTCTGATGCTATGTGTGGTGTCAGCGCGCCACCATTGGAGGTGATTCATGGAAGCATCCTTCTCGCTGCTCGCACAATCCTGGACCAGCATGGAGTGTTGATACTGAATGTGATCCCACCTCCTGCAGATGGATCCGTCTACAAGGGGCTGATTGATGTTCTTCGTCAAGTTTTCTCAGAACTGTATGAGATAGATGTTGGTAATGGCGAGAATTTCGTTCTTACTGCCACAGTCTCACCAATTGAGACTGCACTTGCTGATAATTCAGGACACTTTCTTACAGAACTGAGGAAATTAGCTGGGGATTTCCTGGAACATATAAGGAAAATTTGACATTTCTAGTGATTATGTGGTGTTCTTTCTATTATCCTCCACAAAGGCTGGTCCATATCCTCGCTGCTAACTGTTGGAACTTGAGATGACTATATTAGCATTTAAGCACTACCAATGGATTTTGCTGTTGTATACACCTCAGCTTAACAAAAAAAAATGAGGTGTTTGTTCTGTGTTGTTTATCAAAACATGAGACAGGAATTGACCTTTTGAGGTATCAGTGCAAAGTCACTTGTTTTCCAATGAATATTTTCTGTGGTGTACAACAAGACGATCTAGTACCTTATGTGTTCAACAAAATTTTGATGGAAGGATGCAGCTATACATACCAAGGGCCAAAGGGCAGGCACTGCCAAATACATGATTTCTATAATCTCATTGCCAATGCAATGCAAATGGCACTTTTTTTTTGAAAGATGCAAATGGAGCTGATTGCCTTGAACTGACCTGGTTTCCTCCAAATCTTCGTCAGGATACAATACTAAAAAAAAACTAGAAAATAGGGTGTCTTCCCAGCAAAAATTCTAGCTATTCTACCAAAAACTCATCTCAATCCAAATCACTAGGGGTCTTCCGATCAGGCGGATGTCTGGTGCCTCATTAGCACTGGTTCAGGGGTTGACGAATATAAAGCAATCGATCAAGTGACAAATGCTGAGTACGTAGAGTAACAAATACTTACTCCCTCAGCTATAATTTAAGCAAGCAATGCAACATTGGTGTTCTAGACTCCAAGACAATCGTAAGAGTTATGTTAGGCAAATGAAGGTTTAATGAAACACAAAGGGCGTGTTTGGTTTTTGGACAGATAGGATGAGAGATGGCCGTCTATGTTTTAGGATGCAGTTGGACGTGAAATGGGCAAGTTGGACATGTTCACCTTTTGGTAAATATTGGTTAGCGTAACGATCCTTTGAAGTTGTAAAACCGTACTGCTCGCTCTACTTATAATTATAAGCATTTCTAACTATGCGTTTGAACAAATAATTGTCCGGATACATAGCCAGAATTACCTGGCTTTGCTACGATAAAGATTAAGAAGGAAATCATTGTTCAGTGAAAAAACCAACTATGGACCATTTGAAATTCAGTGTGAAAATAGCCGCTCTTCATTTGTCAGTGGCATGTGGAGCTGTTGATTTAAAATGTATGATGATTTAAAAGGATCCGGACCAAACAGACACAAAAATGAGCAAAATGCTTATCCAAACTCTGAGCGAGCAGGTGCAGGCAGGGATGACACGGGCCCACCTGCCAGTGAGCCAGGGCAGCCACACGGAAAGCTCCACGTCACCTTACCCCGCGTTGCAAAATCCCCATCCTGCCCCTTCCCCTCTAATCTCGATAGGGAGCGCGACGACGAGGAGAAAACAGAGGAAAAACCAAGAAAAAATATCGCGCTCCTCTTCGTCCGTTCCCCTGCTCGATTCCCCGCGAGGAATTCGCCCCCAAATCTATCGATCTGCTCTGCCCAGTCCACCAATCCGTGGATCGATCCGCGCGCGTGTCCGGTTTGCCCCGGGGTTCCGATCTGGTCTTCGCCTCGTCAGGGGAGGAGCCGGAGGAGGAGATGAACGGCGCCGGGGGCAGCCACCAGCAACAGCAGCAGAGGCTCCGGCAGCAGCAGCAGCAGCAGGCGCTCCTGATGCAGCAGGCACTGCAGCAGCAGCAGCAGTACCAGTCCGGCGTCCTCGCGGCAGCGGCAGCGGCCGCCATGACCCAGGTCGTCCCCCCGGATCCTCGCTTCTTGATCTGTTGCTTTGTGTGCGCATTGGGCGGCATTACTGCACGCCGATCTGCTTATTAGCCCGGGAGATTGTTTTTCGCTTTGCGCATTTTTCTTAGGTTGCCTCCTTGGTTTACTGTACATTCTTGGTGGCTAGCGGTAGCAGAAGTTATGTCTGCATAGATTGGGTTGCTTCAAGTTCGTTGTTCGGTGGAATTGGAGCAAGCTCTGTTGATGCATAAACTTTGCTGATTGCATGCTAGCTTGTGATGCATTTCTTGTCGTGCACAAGATGCTTTGATGCCACTGCCTCTGTTGTTGCTCCGGCTTCAAAGAAAGTTCCTTTTCTTAAAGTAAGGCGTTTGAATGAGATTGCACAAAAGGCATGAGTTCAGTAACTATTAATAGGTGAAAACATGGCTAGGCAGGATTGGGGTCTCGCTCCGTTTACATTTTGAACTAAAGGGATCTCATTCACTTGTCACCCTTCCTTGTTTTTGTTTGCTCGTACTACTACATTATCCAGACTTTTTTTCCCATCTATCATTTATATGCGGCTATGTGTGGGCGGCAGTAACATACTCTCATCTGGTTATGAACTTATAATGTTGTCAACGTTGGATTTGAGCATTCTGTTTAGGTTGTACTGTTTCTCTTGTGTATGCATATGGTTTTAGTGTCTTGCTTCTTTCTTTTAGAGCAATATAATGCATTGGGCATTACTACTTTTAGTCTCTAGAGCTTGTGCTATTGTTGTCCGCAGACCAGTTTTATAAATCTTGTTAATTGCATTCTATATCTAATATTTTTTATAAAGTTTTATTCTTTAGTTAAACTAAGGGTCAAAAGCAATATCATTGCTGCAAAGGCACATAGTTCTAGCTAGGAGTAGATGTTTGGTAGTAATTGCTTTCAATCACAGATTCTGTGGGCAATGGGATGCAATATGGCTAGAACAACTTGGTTTATACTCCCTCTACATTTTACTACACATCTAATTTTCTTCCGCTTTGCTTGTCCATAGCTTGTTTTGCGATCAATATCTTCTTTTTTATTTTCTCTATATTTGTATTTTGCAGATGGAACCTATTTCCAATGGCAATCTTCCACCTGGGTTTGATCCTTCCACTTGTCGCAGTGTGTGAGTGCTTTCAGTGTTCTTTTCTGTTTTTAACTTCATACGTGATTGACAGCTTACCTTTCTTTTTTTCCCTTTTATCTGTGCGATTGTTGCTTATTTTTTTATTGAAAAACAATGTGGATTTTTACAAAGCGTCAAAAAACCAAATTTAGGTGATGTACAGTTTCACACTAATGCTGGTGCTAAAATTACAGTTATTCACATAATCTTAGTACAGTTTTTGTTTCTACCTTGAAGTTTTATTATTTAGTTATTTCCATTTCCAAAGTATGATTTTAAGTCATGATTATTTGCTGAGTAGGTATGTGGGAAATGTGAACCCAAACGTCACCGAGAGCCTTCTGATTGAAGTTTTCCAGAGTGCTGGCCTTGTGGAAAGATGCAAGCTCATCAGGAAAGAGAAGGTGCACTTCTGCAGCTGATGTTTGAGTTTTAGAGTATTAGTTATATTGCATCACAATTCACAAATGTTTTGAATACTTCTTTTAATATTTTTTAAGGTTTAATATTGCGGCATTTCTTATTTCCCAGTGATTTAGCACATAGGTCCCCTAGTACCACCGGTCAATAGTTGTAACTTTATTTGTTTCTGGTATGCATTATGCTACTGGCTAAAAATATCACGAGCTTTCGTTTGGTTGCTAATTTCATGGTATATCTACTGCTGCATTTAGTATATTTTGTTTATCTGATGACAATTAACTTTTTTCTTTCAGTCTTCCTTTGGGTTTGTGGATTACTATGATCGAAGATCTGCTGCTCTAGCAATAATGACCCTTCATGGTCGTCACATGTAAGTTCCACTAGTAGACTAACTTTGAACGGCAAGTTTCAGTGTCTTTTAGTATTCTTCATTATGGAACTTCGTACACAGATATGGACAAGCAATCAAGGTGAACTGGGCGTACGCCAGTACACAGAGGGAGGACACATCTGGTGAGATTTTCTCAAAAGTATTCCTGTTGGTTCATTCTTTTTGTATTATAATACTGGTTTGGTTAACCGTGCCCATTGAATTATTTCCAGGGCATTTCCATATTTTTGTTGGTGATTTAAGTTCTGAAGTGAATGATGCAACTCTTTATGCCTGTTTCTCAGCATATCCTTCTTGTTCGTAAGTCCTTAGTTCTTTGTAACATGGTAGCATCTATGATATATTTGTATCTATGGCCAGTGCTTTGCCATTGCTGACTTGTTAATCATCTCTTGCATCTATATTAAATCTCCCTCCCTCCCTCCCTCCCTCATGTTATTAGAATTTAGAACAAGATATTTCAGGCATTATGACTTCTCTTCAACCCTTTTTGTTTGTCTTCAGCATTTCAGTTTTTAATTGTTTAATTTATGTGCAGTGATGCTCGAGTCATGTGGGACAACAAAACTGGGCGCTCCAGAGGTTATGGTTTTGTCTCCTTCCGTAATCAACAGGCAAGAACATCTCAGACTTCACCTCTTTGGATTTTGCAGAGCTTCTACCATTTTTGTTGCGTGGATCGAACACCACCCAGTTCATTTTTTACCCATTATTTTGTTGGCCCAAATGGATTTTCATTAACTCTCAACCCAATTGGCCCAAGGGGCATTGGGTTACATATATAGGGTTGGGAGACTTGGCCGTTAAGATTCCCTAGCAAGTCACCTCTTTAACCCCGGTTTCTACCTAGGCAGCCACAGGAGGCCAGTAAAACCGCCTTGTGATCCCATCGACGGTCGAGATCACCCCGGGGGAGCTATACCTAGCCCTATCTAGTAATACAGATAGATACATGGACGCACAAATGTGAGACTTATCTAACATATTTCGGTATTTAAACTGTTTGGTACTGGTGGATTTCACAGTACCTGAGTTCTGTTGAAGGCATTGTTATAAGTCTAAATTAGTGAATCGTTCGTAAAGTACAGCTAGTAAAACAAAATGTAATGTTACTTTCTTATTTGTTTAGTTTATATTTTGTATAACATGGTCTGTAAACATAAGTTCTCGAGTACGAACTGGATTTCCATCTGTCCCACACTTGCTGACTCGTACTATTTTCCTTCTTGGTGCAGGAAGCTGAAACTGCTATAACTGAAATGACTGGTATATCTCTTTAATTTTTCATCCCCATAGCCCTGGGTAGCTACAGCTTCTGATTTTTTGGGAACTGCTGTATTCCAACAGGAAAATGGCTTGGAAGCAGACAAATAAGGTGCAACTGGGCAACAAAGAACAATTCAGAAGAGAAACCAGAAACTGACAATCATAATGCAGTTGTACTAACAAATGGTGGCTCGAGTAATTCAGGTTAGCTTTTTGAAAGATTGCATGACTAAAGCAACATTATTTTCCTTTTATGGCTGTCAATGGTACCATGTTTTGTTGAAAACACGCATGGGATGGAGAACATGCCCATAATTAGTTATCATGATTCGACCCAATAAGGTATGGATTCCTCAGTGCTGATTTTGCCAATTGGCCAACTATATTCTGCAGCAACAGATGCAAGCCAGGATGGAGGAAGTAAAGAGAACCCAGAGAACAACCCTGATTGTACTACTGTATATGTTGGCAACCTTGGACATGAGGTAGAAACAAAGTGCTGCATAGCCAGTTTGTGCTCCCCATTTCTTCTAGTTTTACTGAACTTACCTTTTACTAGTGCCAAATGGAAATGAGAATGAATTTATTTCTCATTCCTTTTCCTAGCTCTGTAGAGAGTCAGACATCTAAGATTCATCTTTCACTTACTGGCCAGGTTAACCGAGATGAGCTTCACCGCCACTTCTATAACTTAGGGGTTGGGGCAATCGAGGAAATTCGCGTTCAACAGGAGAAAGGGTTTGGATTTGTGAGATATAGCACCCACGGTGAAGCAGCATTAGCTATTCAGATGGCCAATGGATTGGTGGTCCGTGGGAAACCTCTTAAGGTAATTTCCAAACCATAAAAATGTTCTCCTTTGTTTACTTGATCCTTTATGTTATTGCTTTCATGGTGTTTTAACTGTCATGTTCTCTTGTAGTGCTCATGGGGCAACAAACCAACTCCACCCGGGACTGCATCCAAGCCCCTACCCCCTCCAGTTGCTCCATACCAGCCTGCTGTTGCAATGCCAGGCGTCCCGCAAGGCTTCACAGCAGCTGAGCTTCTGGCTTATCAGAGGCAGCTTGCTTTAAGCCAGGCTGCAGCAGGGCAGATTGCAGGGCAGCACGGTCTCGCGGGTCAGGTATCTGCGGGGCTTCTTGCTGGTTCCCAGGCCCTCTATGATGGCTACCCAAACCAGTCATCTGCCCAGCAGCTTATGTACTACAACTAGGGTTCGAGAGGAAGGCATTTGTAGTGTTCAGCTTGTTTGGTGCAAGCCTAGCCATCCTCTTCCTGTTTTATTTTCTGGTACATGTACTATTTGTGTGAGAGTTTTTCTCGTTCTCTTGTTGCGGGATTGTGTCACTATCCTCTTACTGTACCATTGACCATTTTCCTTGTCTAATTCCGTTGAGTAGTCCACATTAACAGAGTAAGAGATGTATTCTATGTGAATTTGTGATTGATTAATGTAATGCTCCCGAGGATCGGCTTCGGTCTCTGGTCTGGTTCATGATCTGTTGTTCTGGTCCTGTTGGATATTGAAAGGTTAGACTGTCGTGTGGTTTGCTGTTTATGTTTGCATTCCTCTGTCCACCTGTGCTCTTGGGTCATTGTTGTGAGTCCATCCAACCTGATGAATTGGTTTTTGCAATCTGAGGAGCCGTGAGCGCCTTTCTGTAACGTAGGGCTGCCAATTTGTCATCGAAATTGTTCGCTGTCAGCCATCACTGGATGCCTCCCCGAAATTTAGAGTTCCAGATTTGCCTGTGAAAGTTCTATTACCTTACAATTGAAGTTTCTGGAGTGATACTGCAGATATGCCTAAGAACGTTGACTGTTGATTTGGGATTCTGTCAAAACATAATTATCTTCATTGCATCTCTCGAAACATAATTTCAAGATGTAAATTTCTAGTTGATTCCATCTCTGAAATTATAATTATCGTCATTTCTAGTGGACAGCGAGGTTTGATGGCTTTCTACCTGAGGCGATGGGATGTTCCAGCTTGACACGGTGAGATGTGCTCGCTCCTGCTTCCACCATGGCGGCCGCTTCCTCTTGCAGCCTCTCCTCCCCTCCCCTTCACTCATCGTCTCCCTCCTTCCTCATCCTCAGCAGGCCAGGCGTCGACGCACGCGCAGACTCTACCTCGGCGTGCCGCTGCCGTGCGCCGCCTAAGAGCCGCCGCACCTGATCGCACGACGCGGCGGCCCTCATGGTCGCGCGCGCCGAGGCCGGGGACTTCGCGGAGGCGCGCTCCATCTGGGCGCAGCTCCTCCATAGCTCCGCCGCGCCGTGCCTCCCCGCCGCGGCGCCGCGCCTCCTCCCGGCGTACGCGCGCCTCGGCCGCTTCGACGAGATCCTCCTCGCCGTGCGCGAGCTCTCCGCGCGGGACCCCGCCGCGGCGCGCGCGCTCTATCCGCTCGCCGTTTCCTGCCTCGGCGCCGCGGGCGAGCTCGCGCGCATGGAGGACGCCGTGCTAGAAATGGGCCGCCTTGGCCTCCGCGTGGACTCCGCCACCGGGGACGCCTTCGTCCGCGCCTACGCGGCCGCCGGCACCGTCCCGCAGATGGAGGCAGCCTACCGCCGGCACAAGAGGACCGGGCTGCTCATCTCCCGGGGCGCCATCCGCGCCGTGGCGTCCGCGTACATCTCCCAGCAGAAGTACTACAAGCTCGGCGCGCTCGTGACCGACGTCGGCCTCGGCCGGCGCGACGCCGGCAACCTGCTCTGGAACCTGTACCTCCTCTCCTTCGCGGCCAACTTCAAGATGAAGTCCCTGCAGCGCGCGTTCCTGGAGATGGTCGCCGCCGGCTTCCGGCCGGACCACACCACCTTCAACATCCGCGCCGCGGCCTTCTCCAAGATGTGCATGTTCTGGGACCTCCACCTCAGCGCCGAGCACATGCGCCGCGACGGCGTCGCGCCGGACCTCGTCACGCACGGCTGCTTCGTCGACGCGTACCTGGAGCGCCGGCTCGCGCGGAACCTCACGTTCGCTTTCGACCGGCTTGACGGCAACGCGGAGGCCGTCGTGGCCACGGACGGCATCATCTTCGAGGCGTTCGGCAAGGGCGGCTTCCACGCCAGCTCCGAGGCGTGCTGGAGGCCACCGGCGAGAAGCGGCGGTGGACGTACTACTAGCTGCTCGGCGTCAACCTCAGGAAGCAGCACAGGAGAAACCAAGTCTTCTGGAACTACTGAAGCTGATCAGTTCAGTAATAGGACACTAGCAGTAGTCTGTGTTGGAATCAACATTGTACATACAGTTATTAAAATGTGCTTGGAATCAAATTCAAAATGTGAAAAGAGTTTTGGTCGGATCATTCCGAGACTGAGATCTACTCTCAAAAATATGGATTTATATTCACATTGATAGTTTTGTGCATTGACTCTGAAATGGCGACTACAATCTCAGAGCAATCTAAGCAACTACAATCACACACTACGTGGCTTGGGATTGACAGAAGGGGGTTAAGAAAGAAAGCAAAGGTACATGATGAATTGATGACACCAGGTGTTTTCCTGTTGGCAGAGATCACACCAGATATGAAGACATGACATTCCAACTAATTTTCATATGTGGAGGCATCGGCGCGATGAATCTTAGGAGACTGGGCTTTTCCTTGGCCCATGGTGCGCCATGGTCATGCCATTCTCCAGTGCTGCTTAGGAACTTTGCTATGTTGGGGATGACCATCTCCCGAAAATGCAAGTGTAGCAAAGGCACTTTGGATAAAACACTGCCCTTCTGAACCTCCAGTCCTTCTGGCCGCCTCAGCTTGTATGGCTCTCCAGTGAACGGTTCAAAGTCAGGATGGGGATTCTGCTTCCACCTTCGGTGCACAAACCACCTGTATCTGTAATCCCCAACGATAGGAGTGCCTAGAGCTTCCGCACAATGCACTCGAAGCTGCAATGGAGAGCAAACAGAACATATTGATACTCGAAGTTGAAAATGCACATTTCATAAGCAAGACAAATGAAGACATTTTCAATATTTGTGAAACAACAAGACCAGTTAAGAACAAGTTAAAAGACTTGATAGGATATGCTAAATTGTGGAGCATCTTCACACATCTTACAAAAATCTAAGTGTCACAAGAATCTGAGTATTAAGATGGTACCTGGTGCTTCTGCCCTGTCAATGGGCGTAGCTCAATCCATGAGCACCCATTAATGGTTGGTCCCATCACCCGATACTCTGTTATTGCTTCTTGTGCACCATCTATGCCAGAAGGATGTGCCAGTATGACTCTCTCAGCTTTACCATCATCAAGAAGTACCTGAATAAGGAAATCCGATTTGATTTAAGTTAAAAAGATTGGAACCTAAGAAGTTAACCTACAGGGGAACCATTTATCAGTTGATGTTATATATTTATATCTGTAAGTATTAACTAACAAATGAATCGGAGAATACCTTTGAAATAGGAGCAGATATAACTCCTTCCCTTTCTTTAGGAGTTCCAATGACTAGTGCCCAGTATTTCTGCATGTACGCTTCACATGCCTTATTCCATGTCTGCATATGCCAACAATGCAAGGTATTAGTATGCAGCTATTAAGACTAGATTTTAGTCTTGAACGTTAGATGGAACATGGTATGCTAAGTCAAAGGCTCGGTAATCAATGAATTGATGATTACCTGTGAAGTTGTTCTAGCTAAATTTATGCTTGTGAAAAGCCAGTGCAGTCGAGTAAAGCTTTCTTTTGTTCTACCCATCAAAATCAAACCGCTACTTTCTCTATCCAGTCGATGAACCTGTGCGCACAAGCCATAGGATCAAATATCCTCAGAGAGACTAAGATAATACACCCTGACCAAATTTCGAAGAGAAACAACACAATGATCTCACCAATTTTGGACCCTCTTCATTTCCGTAGGACAGTGCTGCTGCTGCAAGCACATCCATGCTATTATGTACTGGCAGATGTCCTTTCATGGGCACTTTGGGGGGCTTGTTAAGCACCAGTATAGCAGAGTCCTGAAAACCCAAAGCTTTAGCTTACTGTGTTGAACCTGAATCATGTAAAATGAAAGCAATAAAATTTGAAACACTGAAATGATGACAAAATGGCTCCATAACATCATTATGTTTAATCTGCAACAAACTGATGAGCATATTTACTTTATTCACAAAGTACAAGAACATCATACGAAAAGGATTACAAAGAAAATCCCTCATTGCTTACCTTTTTCAGATGATGCTTCTGAGTTCGAATGCTTTCATCTGAAACCTCGTGCTCGGAGCACTCAGAAAAAACCTGAATAACAGCTAATTTTATCTCAGATACTGAGACCAAAGGCGGCTACAAGCAGTGCAAAGTGCAAACCACTATTACATTAAATCAGTAAAAGTACATATGTTCAACTGATCTTATGATACTATCAACCTTGCAAAGGCATATCAAAGAAGCTCCATCGTAGGCAAGTACTACACTAAAGAAACAGCTCTGAGCACTAGAGTCCATAACTGGAACAAGCAATTCGCGTTTGATAATACCAGAACTCGGAATCTTCTTGCAATTTTCTTAATTAACACTAACTGGCCAAAGCATGCCACCTTAGAAACAAGGCAACGGGCAGGGATGCCAGTACAGAAAGTTACCATTCTCCTGTTGAAGTGCGCCTGCACAGCCTCCTGCGGCACGTCCGCGAAATAGTGCTTCACCCAGCTGACCGCCGTCACCCGCCGCGGCGCCACCTTCCTCCCTGGGAGAGGGTCCGCCCCCGCGGGGAACGGCGGCAGCGAGAGCAGCTGCCGCGGCCTCAGCCCGGGCTTGGGCGCCCCCAGGCGCGCGACGTTGCTGCTGTCCACCCGGACCACGACAGGTTCGGCGGGCGCGGGCGCCGGCGGCGCCAGCCGCGACAGCCACCGCAGCGCCGCAGGCCCCGGACGGCCGCGGCCGCCGCTGCGCAGCATCATCCCTCACTCGTCGTCTGTTTGTTTGGGCCATTCTAGTACGCTGATGGCAGCCAAACCATGCCGATGGGCCGACCGAAGCCTAGGCCTATCCGAAGCCCAAATTTAACCCATGTACATTAAGCGGGCCAGCCCAACAAGACTGCTTGGCCCATGGTACTAAACGACTCGCCAAATGTTTTTAATTTTTGTTCCTTCGGCTAGGGTAACCTAAATCACTTCCGGATTACGCGCAGCACGATCGGTAGAGAGCCGGCATGTCATCGTCGACGCCTCACGATCGCCCGGCGGCGGCCTCGGTCGCCGGCCAGCACCCGCCACGCGATCAGGTCCACGAGGATGCGTCCCGAGTGGCGGCGGCATCGGCGACCGTCCGCCGCCGGTGGGGGCGCTTGCTATGCTGCTGCCGCACGCAATCGAGGCCGCCGGGCCATCCTGGTACATCGACGGTGGCACGCGATCTGGTCGACAAGGGTCACAAGGAATGGATTGAAGCGAGATCGATTTTGACCTTGATGAAGGAACAGAGGTAAAATGAAGCTTTTTTTGGCTTATATTCCGGCGGCTGTAGAAGTAAAACTTCCTGCTCAACAAAATCTCGTTGATACGATTGGGATTTTTTTTCTTGTTTGGCTGCTGGAATAAACACCTCAAGCTCCCGACGGGTGCTTTCCTCACCATCCTGGTGACGCAGGACGGCCGCCACGACGCCACCTCGTCGCCTCACGGGCTGGCCGCCCTCAGGCCTCAGCTCACCGCCGGCCGGGGCTGTGGAGGAGGGGGCGGCGCCGGGAGGAAGAAGACGAGGAGGAGGGGACGGCGTCGGGAGGAAGAAGATGTGGAGTGACCGCACGGGCCGGCCTTCTGCGATGGATAAAGCCCCCGGGGAGCCTGACGGTGAGGAGGCAGCCAGGCACGTTGAGCACAGAAGCATGGCCCACATAGCAAAATCCCAAGTAAAGCCCAGATACTGAGTTGGCTATGGGCTGTCTGGCCCGTCCATGATGGGTGGTTCTCCTAAACTAGGCCTATATGGGTGCTCGCCGTACGCGTTTTACCCTCTTTTTACATGGGCCTCCGTATTTGATCCTACTACTACCACCTGCAGGATATATTAGTGGACCCAAAAGATCATCTGTGGGGAAAAGCCGAAAAGGTCACCTTCTTTCCCATTTCTCATGTCTCGACGATAGACAAAGATGATAAAACCGCATCCAGTCCCCCTCAAGAAAAAGGCCAGGAAGAATCCTAGTGGAAAAAACACGACGACTCACATGGGTTTTCAAACGTGCCAAACACACCCGGAAACTCCCAAAATCCAGGAAAATATTGTGCATTCATCAGTCTCACTCTCATCTCCCTGAGCAGCACACCAACAGCACGTGAAAAAGCAGCGCCAAGAACACAACAAGATGGGTAGGCGCGTAAATTCTCCCCGCGTTGACAAAAACAATTTTGTGAATTTCAGATAATGAAAATAGGAAGAATACGAGATAAATACGCCACCATTCGAGCCTCTATACCCATGTACCCTACGCCCGTGAAGCCTAGACGTCTCGGGCTCTCGGCGCTTCTTTGCTCGGAGATTCCCTCTTCGGCGCCACCACCCTTTTCTTTCTCCTCCTCCCTCCCTCCCTCCCTCCCTTCCCTACAAAAGCCGCGAGAAGCGGCGGAGACGAGGAGGAGGACCACCCTTTTGCGCCCGGACCCCTCCCGTTCCGCGCATTCGCGTCCCCCACCCGCTCGAGGAGGAGCCATGGGCGTGGAGGAGGCGGGGCGCGCCGGCGGCCGCGGCAAGAAGCTGGCGCTGGCGAGCATCGGCTTCGCGGACGTCCGCGTGGGCGCCGCCGGGGGTGCGGGCTACAGGGAAGACCTGCTCGAGGTGGGTCTGCCCCTGCCCGGGCCCAAGAACGACGGGGACCTGGCCGTCAGGCTGCCCGGACGTAGGCGCCGCCGTCAGGGTGAGTAACTGCAAATCTCAATGTCCCTGCTTGATGCCTGTTAGCCTACTGTAATTATAGTATGTGTAATTATAGTAGGCAGCCCTTGATTTATGGCTTGTACCACGCCTGTGCGGTTGGCTTATTAGCCACCCCGGCCTCCATATGTACTCAGCTCAGGGCATATTCAGTGAATTGAATCATTCCAAATACACTTTCATGGTATCATTCGTTACGATCCGCTACTCTTCCGCAATTCTAGTCAGCCGCTGATCCGATCGCTGCGCCCGCCGCTGACCCCGTCGTCGGGAGCATTGCCGATCCCATCGCCTGTGCCTACTCCCCACCGACCCGATCGCCGGCCCGTCGTGACTCCGTCACCGGGTGCCGTCGCTGGTCCGATCGTGCCGCAGCTGCCAGTTAGCTGCACTGCCGCTTCCTGATGGCAGCTGCTGATGCCGCTGCCACAGCCGCCGCCGCCCAGGCAGCCGAGGACCAGCGCCTCGCTGCTGAAACCGACGCCCGCGCCGAGGCCGCGCGCCGCGCCGAGGAGGCTCGCCTCCGCGCCGCCGCCCTGGACGAATATGAGCGCGTCCACGAGGCTCTCTGGGCGCAGGCCATCGCCATCGTCAACGTCAAGGCCCTCATCCCCGTTGTCTTCGATCAGGCAACGAACACCTACACCAAGTGGCGCGGCATGTTCCTCACCGTCCTCGGCAAGTATGCCCTCACCCGCCACGTTCTCGAGGATGAGGCCTCCCCCTCGCGCCCGGCATGGGTGCAAGCGGACTGCTGCGTCCTGACGTGGATTTACGGCACCGTCTCCGGCGATCTGCAGCAATCCCTGATGATGCGGCAGGGTCCCGCTCGTGGGAAATGGTGCTACCTCGAGGATGAGTTCCTCGGCCAGAAGGAGTCCCGGGCTCTACTTCTCGAGACGAAATTTCGTAACTTCCGACAGGAGTCCCTGAGCATCACCGACTACTGCCGCCAGCTCGAGTCGATGGCAGCTTCTCTTGCTGAATTCGACGACCCCATCGGGGATCGGCAGATGGTGCTCACGCTCCTCCGCGGCCTCAGCGGCAAGTTCCGCCACATGGTGTCCATCCTCAAGATGCACAGGCCGTTCCCGACGTTCACAGAGGCCCGGACACACCTTCTGCTGGAGGAGATGGAGATCGACGCCCGTCCACCGTCCCCACCGTCCGCCCTCGTCGCTGCGACACCGTTCCCTGCGGCCCCTGCACCTCCACGCCCGGGGGTGCCTGCTCCAACACGCCCTCCTGCGCCCGCCAGTGGCCACGCACTGGCCGCCGCCGCGGCCGTGGCGGACGCGGAGGCTAATAGGCTCCTCCTGGCGGCCGCGGTGGCACACCCCCCGGCGTCCGTCCATCCTTCGCGTACCCGTGGGCTGGTACCGTACGGATGTGGCCCTACGACCAGTCCGGGCGCCCTCCACCTCCGCCTGCGTTCAGTGCTGTCCCCCAGTATGGCGGCTTTGGTGGTGCATCCAATGCCTATGGCGGCACCTATGGCGCTCCACCTCCTCAGTATGGTGCGTTCTATGGGGGAGCTGCACCTCCAGGCTTCCCGGCGCCTTCACCGGGCTACCAGGTCTCCCCTCCCCTACAGCACCCTGGAACCCTACACAAGGCGGGTCATGGCATCAGGACTCCCTGGCGCACTCCTTCAACACCATGACGCTGAACCCGCCGACCCCTTCCTCAGAGTGGTACGCCGATTCGGGTGCTGGTTCCCACATGACCGCGGACGCTGGTAAACTCTCCACAATCTCCCCACCATCTCAATTTACTCCTTCATCTATCATTGTGGGCAATGGTGCTTTGCTTCCTGTCACTGCCACTGGATCACAGATTTTTTCTTTACCACATCGCAATCTTGTTCTCAAAAATGTTTTGGTGTCGCCCAACATTATTAAGAATTTGATTTCCATTCGTCGTTTTACCACCGATAACAATTGCTCCATTGAGTTTGATCCTTTTGGCCTTTCTGTGAAGGATTTGCACACCCGGAACGTGATCGCCAGGTGCAATAGCTCTGGTGACCTCTACCCGTTCTATGCACCTTCCAACAGTTCTACCAGCACCTCCGCGTTCATCGCTGCACCCACCTCCCTTTGGCATCGTCGTCTCGGACACCTTGGGCGTGACGCTATGTCCAAGCTCATTAGTTCCAGTGTCATTTCTTGTAATAAAGATGATACCGACCGCATATGTCATGCATGCCAACTTGGTCGCCATGCACGTTTGCCTTTCAGTTCATCTAGCTCTCGTGCTGCTCATAAATTTGATTTAATACATTGTGATCTATGGACATCTCCTATTGTTAGTGTGTCGGGATACAAATATTATCTAGTCATTCTTGATGATTGTTCACACTACCTTTGGACTTTTCCGCTCCGCCTCAAATCCGAGACATCTTCCACTCTCTCCAATTTTTTTGTTTATATTCGCACACAATTTGACACCACCATCAAGAGCGTCCAGTGCGACAATGGTCGTGAATTTGATAATTCTCAGGCCCGCACGTTCTTCCTCTCCCACGGTGTTGCACTCCGCATGTCGTGTCCATATACTTCCCAACAAAATGGAAAGGCAGAACACTCCCTTCGCACTATTAATAACATTTTGCGTTCCCTTTTGTTTCAGGCGAGTCTCCCTCCGGCCTATTGGGTTGAGGCCCTTCACACCGCGACATATCTTGTGAATCGCCTCCCCACTAAAACCCTCGCCTTCTCCACACCATATAGCGCCCTTTATTCCACCCAGCCCTCCTACGACCACCTCAAAGTGTTTGGGTGTGCTTGTTATCCCAACATATCCTCCACAGCACCTCACAAACTCGCCCCTCGTTCATCCTTATGCGTCTTTCTCGGCTGCTCCTCGAAACACAAAGGATATCGGTGCCTTGAGCTCCAGTCAAACCGCATTATTATTTCTCGACATGTCATTTTTGATGAATCCTTCTTTCTGTTCTCCAACATGTCTACCACACCCATGGCGCCCTCTGCCCTGGACTTCTTGACTGATGATGATGATCATGATCTTACTGCTTCAGTCCCTGGAGCTCGTTTTGTGCATGCAGGTCCCTCCATTCCTTCGGCGACACACACTGTGCATGGTGCTCTGCCACCTGAGGCTGCACCTGTACCGCCGAGCCTTGGACCATGGTCACCAGGCCCTGGCGCTGCTGCCCCTGTGCACCCCGCACAGGCTGTTGCCAGCAGCGCCCCCTCTACGTCGTCGCCCGTGCCGACCGGCGCTGCTGCCCCTGTGCACCCCGCACAGGCTGTTGCCAGCAGCGCCCCCTCTACGTCGTCGCCCGTGCCGACCGGTGCTGCTGCCCTTGTGCATTCCGCACAGGTCACTGCCAGCGGTACCACCCCCACGGCGCCCCCGAGTACTACCGGTCCTGCTGCCCCTGATGCTAGCGACAGGTTGTTGCTAGCGGAACCGGCCGTACAGCTGCCACTCGGCCGATTGCCATCCCTTCGGTCACCAATGCGCACTCCATGCGCACACGCGGCAAGGTAGGCATCGCACAGCCCATGGATCGTCTCAATCTCCACGCTGTGCCCATGTCACCTCTCCTACGCTCTGTGCGTGATGCTCTGTCAGACCCCAATTGGCTCTCTGTTATGCAATCCGAGTATGATGCCCTTCTGGCCAATGACACATGGAGTCTTGTTCCTCGACCTTCTGGAGTTAATCTTGTGACCGGCAAGTGGATTTACCGTCACAAGCTGCTAGTAGATGGCTCCCTTGATCATTACAAGGCTCGCTGGGTTCTCCGGGGTTTCACACAGCGTGCAGGTATTGATTATGATGAGACTTTCAGTCTAGTTGTCAAGCCTGCGACAGTTCGGGTGGTACTCTCTCTGGCTTTATCTCAGAACTGGACTATTCATCAGCTGGATGTGAAGAATGCATTCTTACATGGCACTCTCACTGAGACGGTGTACTGTGTGCAGCCTTCTGGTTTTGTTGACTCCTCCCGTCCAGATTTTGTCTGTCGGCTCAACAAGTCCCTATATGGTTTGAAGCAAGCTCCTCGTGCTTGGCATCATAGATTCGCCTCTCACCTCGTATCCCTTGGCTTTCTTGAGACCAAGTCTGATACTTCCCTGTTCATATATCGCAAAGGAACCAATACAGCCTACTTGCTGCTATATGTGGATGATATTGTTCTCACCGCTTCGTCTGCCGGATTTCTCCAACATATTATTGCAGCTCTCCAGTGTGAATTTGCTATGACAGACATGGGCCAGCTTCATCACTTTCTGGGCATATCAGTGACACGTTCTGCAGATGGGTTGTTCCTCTCTCAGCGGCAGTACACTCAGGACATTTTGGAGCGCGCTGGGATGAGTGCTTGCAAGCCTTGCAGCACCCCTGTCGACCTGCACTCCAAATTGTCTGTAGATGGTCCTCCAGTTGCTGACTCCACACAGTACCGCAGCCTAGCTGGTGCACTTCAGTATCTGACTTTCACCCGTCCTGACATTGCCTTTGTTGTCCAGCAGATTTGCCTTTATATGCATGATCCACGGGAACCCCACCTGGCTGCCCTTAAGCGGATTCTGCGCTACCTACAGGGCACTCTCTCCCTCGGCTTGACCATGCGTTGTTCATCACCTACTGAGCTCGTTGTCTATACGGATGCCGACTAGGCTGGTTGTCCCGACACTCGCCGGTCAACTTCTGGCTACGCAGTGTTCCTCGGAGATAACTTGGTGTCTTGGTCCTCCAAGCGTCAGCATACGGTCTCCCGGTCCAGTGCCGAGGCCGAATATCGAGCTGTGGCTAATGGTGTTGCTGAAGCTACTTGGCTGCGCCAGCTGCTCCATGAGCTTCGCCACCCACCTCATCGTGCCACCCTGGTCTACTGTGACTATCAGTGCTGTGTATCTCTCCAGCCACCCGGTGCAACATCAGCGGACGAAGCATGTTGAGATTGATCTCCACTTTATTCGGGAAAGGGTCGCCCTCGGTCATGTTCGGGTCCTTCATGTCCCTACGACATCCCAGTACGCCGACATCTTTACCAAAGGCCTACCGACTTCTTTGTTTCAGGAGTTTCGGTCCAGCCTGCATGTTCGTTGTGCTCCCGGTCAGACTGCGGGGGAGTGTTAGCCTATTGTAATTATAGTATGTGTAATTATAGTAGGCAGCCCTTGATTTGTGGCTTGTACCACGCCTGTGCGGTTGGCTTATTAGCCACCCCGGCCTCCATATGTACTCAGGGCATATTCAGTGAATTGAATCATTCCAAATACACTTTCAATGCCCGTTATGCTTCGGATGTATGACGGTATGAGCGGGAAATGGTAGCTTTGGTTGAGCATGTGGTTGATGAGATTGGAACGACTTTGGGATTGGATCGGGGACAAAGGCGGGAGCTTGGCTTTCTTATCGAAAGCGTGGTGCCTGTTTGGTCTTAGAACAGGATTTGCGAGCGGTTTTAATTTTTAGAATCAGTTTTCTGGCAAAAGCAACAACTTCTTTTATTATTCGAGGACTTTTTTTCTGTTGTATATTCTGGGAGTGATTGAAATGGGAAACGGTTTCTCGTGCTTGAAGGTTCAAGCTGCGATTCAGCTTTTATGCCGTCTATTTTGCTATACAGGTTTCAAACACCTTGTCTAGTCTAATATTTAATTTGTTCAAATATTGTGCCCAAGCTGTCAGTAGCTTGCTATGAATCTTTGCCGTAGGATCTTCCGATAAAGATATTATAGTCACTTCACTATCCATTGCGATAGTTGATTAGCTGACGTTTAACAGTTGCTAATTGTAGGATGTTTAATACTTGCTCGTTATCTACCAGGCATCACAAATTGGTATTGGTGGCCCCAGTTATAAAGTGTACTCTTAATCCGGTGGCGTAGTAAGCATGCTAGTATTTTCTATTTTTCTCCAATAAAGGGACTGCATTGGGTCCCATCGCCATGTGTCTCATGTCCCATGTTTGCTGAATTCTTTTTGTACTTATCTTAGGAAGATATTCCTTCAAAAGCAGACGTGGAGCTGATCACTTGAAAGCTATAGATGTACTGTAGCCTGTTCTGATAACTATGAGATATCCGTTGAGCCAAACTTTGCTCTCCATTTACAATTCCTTCGCATTTACATTTTTCTTTGGACATGAAAATTTGAAAGCTAGATAAGCTTTCAACAGGCTGTTGTTTATATAGTTTGCTAAATTTTAATTTGATTAGAGCAAATTGCGACATACTTGCTTATATGCCTTGGTGAATAAATTTGATTGTTTACATAATATTCCTATGGGCATCTTTGTGTGAATCATGATATGTTCATTTCAAAAATGACCCTAGATTTTTTTTTGAGTAAAATGCACCAGAGGTCCACCAACTTGTAAGGGTGTGTCATTTAGGTCCACGAACTCCAAAAATGTATTTTCAGATCCATCAATTTGTAATTTGTGTCACTTAGATCTGTAAACTTTGAAAACATAGGTCCATAAACTCTGAAAGTGCATTTTTGGGTCCATAAACTTGTAATTTGTGTCACTTAGGTCCATAAACTTGTAATTTGTGTCACTTAGGTCCATAAACTCCAAAAGTGCATTTTTAGGTCCATGAGCCGTCGTGTGGCTACATACGCGCCCACAAATGTCGCCCCGATATTGCTGTCCATGAATATCCACTCCTAGACTAGCTAGTACCGGGCATATGGCGCGTTTAGTGCCGGTCGGGCTGACCGGTACCGCCTGGCCGGTACTAAATGGAGGACCGTTTAGTCCGGTTGCAGCAACCGGTACTAAACGCGCCACCCAGAAAAAACGAAAAAAATGTAACGAACCCTCGGGAAGCCCGCACACGTGCAGTCACAAGTCACACGAATTATTCTCGCGTAAATGCGCGTGTGCGGCCATGAGGATTCGAACCCACGACCTCCGGCCTCGCGCGTAGCTTGCTTACCATCCCACTTATGCATCATATGTGATTGGGTGGGAGATGCTTTCCTTTTGAAGTAACCTGTGGAGGACCATTTACTACCGGACCAAGACACCACCCGGTACTACATTTAGTACCGGGTGGTGTCATTGACCGGTACTAAATGGTCGCGCCATTTTAGTACCGGGTCAAAACACCACTCGGTACTAAATGGTGATATTTAGTACTGGGTGGTGTTTTGACCCGGTACTAAAATGGCTCCGAGGGCTTTCAAATTTGGACCCGGTATTAAAATGGCTCCGTGGTAGCTTTAGTACCGGACCAAATTATGTCTGGTACTAACGTGCGCGACGAAAGGTCGTTTTTCTTGTAGTGATCTTTCGACCCCTCACCGAGAACCACTCTGGGTTGACCCAAGTCTGACGTCGTCATGAGATTTTTCTTCGCCACAACACCTGGCGCCGCCACCATATACGGCCACCCCCGCCACAGAGGACATAATATCCCCTACCACGGTACACATGTTATCGAGTCCCTCTGTGACCTACTCCACCTTTCCCAAGCCATCACCCCCTCCTCTCCACCCATATTACGAGGTCATATCTAGATCTAAGCTCCAGAACTCACCAATGGCAGTCCGTAAGCCTCCCTTTGAATCCTAATACATATCAATAACCTCCAAGATAAGTCTTTCATCCCTGCTCTCTCCTCTCCCTATGCACTTGATTCGAAAACGAGGCTCAAATTTGACCCTTCTGGCGAAACTCCAGCAGCATCGGGCACCGTGTAGATTCATGTTGGTGCGATATCAGTGCATGAAGGCTAGGTGGAGGGGTATGGACCTAGGTGACACAAATTACAAGTTTATGGATCTAGGAATGGACTTTCAGAGTTTGTGGACCTAAGTGACACAAATTACAAGTTTATGGACCCAGAAATGCAATTTCGAAGTTGATGGACCTAAGTGACACCCTCTTACAAGTTGATGGACCTCTGGTGCATTTTACTCTTTTTTTTCGGGGGGGGGGGGGGGGGGGGGGGGGGACTATGCATCTATTGGGGTAGAAAATAATTGTCTTTTAGTTGTGTTCCCTTGGCATGCTTTTCCCTGTCCACTTCCAACTTCCAAGTTGGTCTGAGTATTGTTAAACGACTACGGTACAACCTTCCCAGCTGTTTGTGATGTTACTTCTTCCTAGGAACTTTCATGACAACAGCTAGGGAAATGTAACCCCTTTGAACTGTTGTATAGAAATTCACAGCTTTGGTCAAGGTTACAGACTAATTATGTTTTCGGAAGAAAAGGAAAATGCTGCAGTCTGGATTAGGTTTTGAGAAAATGCATGACAGGCTAATAATACCTTTGGACAAGTTACCTGAATATGCAGGTGCCTATCTAGACTAACAAATGCCACAACTGATGGTGAATATATGCAAACTATACATACCACTATGTTAGCTTCTGTCTTTCAAAAGGCTTAAAGAAGTAGCAATAAATGTACATTAGATTTTCCCCAGCACCTCCATTGCAATTTTAAGTTAAACACTTGTAAGTGGGAACTTTCTGAAAGAGTTTCTTTGCTTATGAGCCTACAGGGTATTTTAAGCCTTCCAAAGTGCTGATGGACTTTATGAGTCATTGATCTCAGACTTGTATCTAAATGCAGAATTTTCTGAGGAATAGAGAAGTTGCAGAATTCGTCAGTGGAGCAATGGCCGGTGCAATGACCAAGGCTGTTCTAGCTCCTCTAGAAACTATCAGGTATTTGCCATACTTTGCTTTATACATTTATGTATTCACACTACTAAGTTTGATATCTTGCTAATTGACAAGTCTTAACATATTAGTTTGGTGGGCTGAGTAAATTTGGCTCTTGACACACTAGGCATGCTGCTTATTTCTTGCTTGTTTTTATTTGGAATGTGCAGGATTTCTTGCTTGTTTTTCTTTGTCAGAATGATGCACGTCAGGGTATTATGAGTGTTTAAAATGTTTTAACAATCTGCTGGTTATTGTATGGTGACTGTATATATCTTAGGGTGATATAATATCAGTTGTTCTTTCAAAGTAATTTACTACACAAAGCCTATTCACTTTTTTTTTAAGGAAACACCATTGACTTAAATGACAATTGTCATTAATTTGGAGAAACATCCAAAGTGCTCTTTTTCGATCCTAAACAGAGTATATGCAAGTAAGCTGATATTGTTTGGTTGATTTCAGGACAAGAATGGTTGTTGGGGTAGGATCAAAACATATTTTTGGTAGTTTTGTGGAGATCATTGAACAAAATGGCTGGCAAGGACTCTGGGCAGGTAATATTATAAATATGCTCCGGATTATCCCAACTCAAGCAATTGAGCTCGGGACATTTGAGTGTGTCAAAAGGAATATGGCATCTGCACAAGAGAAATGGAAAGAAGAAGGGTGCCCAAAGATACAACTTGGCAATTTGAAAATCGAGCTGCCATTTCACTTATTATCACCTATTGCCATCGGAGTTGCAGCTGCTGGAATAGCTAGCACTTTAGCATGCCATCCTCTTGAGGTTCTTAAGGTACTTCAGAGCTGAATCTGCATGTTGAATTTTTGTGGATGCTATTCATGAAATATACATATATATTGAGGCAGAACTGTCTGGTTTGTAGTTCTACTATCTATTCAAATTAGTTGCAAGCAATGCCTTGCCTCTGATCTTAATGATTATTTAGATCCTCATCACTTACAAACTATCTGTAATTTTACCAATTTTCTGCCACAGGACCGTATGACCGTCAATCGTGAGGCTTATCCTAGTATTGCCATTGCCTTCAACAAGATCTACCGCACTGATGGCATTGGTGGTCTTTATGCTGGCCAATGCCCAACATTAGTTGGCATGCTTCCTTATAGTACATGTTACTATTTCATGTATGAGACAATCAAGACTTCTTACTGCCGCACACAGAAAAAGAAATCTTTAAGCCGCCCTGAGCTACTTGTTATTGGGGCTCTTTCAGGTCAGGACTCAATCCCACCTAACGTGTTACTTTGTTTCATTTTGATAGCCAACATACAATTCCTCAAAATTCTTGAACTATATCTAGGAAATGTGATATTCCATTTGCATTAAAGTTGGCATTTGAGTAAATCGCACTTGCTGTTGAATTTTGTAGGCCTAACTGCAAGCACAATCAACTTCCCTCTGGAAGTAGCAAGAAAGCGGCTTATGGTGGGAGCCATACAAGGGAAGTGCCCACCCCACATGATTGCGGCATTAGCCGAGGTGGTTCAAGAGAAGGGCCTCAAGGGGCTTTTCCGAGGGTGGGCAGCAAGCTCCCTGAAGGTCATGCCGACGTCCGGCGTCACCTGGATGTTTTATGAGGCATGGAAGGATATCCTTTTGGCTCCACGGCTCCATGTCTAGAAAGAGCACGCAACTCAACAAGGGCATTAGCGCTGCTAAAGAATAAATTTGTTCTACCGTGTGGCCTTGTGGGATTTCCAATCTTTTTTCTCTTTTCAAATCCCACATGTTCCAATGATGTAGCAAAAGAAGGCCATCTTGTGCGGTTTGGCCGATGATTAGAAGCATCAGCTGTTTGTCCTCTGCTAACCTGGATTGTCTAATTAGTAGCAACTGTTAACAGACAGTCTCTGGGCTGGGAATGCATTGGCCCCAATCATTTTTATTGTGAAACTCTCACTAATGAATAAATAAGTTACCTCTTATGAGATGTGCCTTGCAAGTATCGCAGAAATGTTCCAGTGCTTCATGAGTCAATGCTATACTACACTACATCTAGTCCTATACTTTAAAATGAATGCGCTTCCAAGAAAAAAGAAAAAGGAAATGCCTCATAGAATCCCAATCCTACAATTTTGTTAAGCAAATGCGAATCCAAGTAATTTGATTAATAACTGAATCACCATCCTAACTACGTTAAACTGGTGGTTGATGCATTGTTTGTTTCTCCAAATCACTATTGGACACTTGTAAAATGCACTGTCTTTCTCATAGGTAATGGCGAAATGAGATGCAATCCCCAAGGATAGCCATTTGTCCTCAGCTGCTAACCTCCAATGGCAACTTCGTCCTCTTCCCATTGCAGTATCCACCGTCCATCCCTCATCGCACGGTGGCCAACTTCTCCTAGTCCCCGTGCTATGCGTTAAACAAGCAAAGGCGCCAATTGGGGGAGACATCCTACACGGCGAAGGCTCAAACAGCAGCCGGCCGCCGGCCATGTGCCCCAACGCGTCAACCACGGCGGCTGCCGATGCAGACACGGAGCTTGCAAAGCTTCAGGCCTCACGAGCCGCCATAGTCTCGGTCCTTTCCGCCGCCGCCGAGGCCGAGATCGACATCGACGCCGTCGGCGACCACCTAGCTGAGCTGCTGTCCAGCGCCTCGCCGTCCTCCTCCCACCTCCAGTCCCAGGCCGTGGCGGCACGCGCGCTGCGCGCGCGCATCGACCGCGCCGTCGCCCCGGCCGAGCCCCTCCTCGCGGCGTTCCGCCGCGTGTCCGCGCTCGCCGAGGAGGCCGCGCCGCCCGCGGACCCGGCCGACGCCGAGAGCGCGGTCGCGTTCGTCGACCGCGTGGACCAGCTGCGCGACGCCATCGAGGAGGTGGTGGCGCGCGGGGACGAGGCCGTCCGAAGGGTGGAGGAGGCGGTCGGGTTCCTTGGCCGGACCAAGGCCGCAGGCCGCGGCCGCGTGCGCAGGCTCACGGAGGCCGCCGCGGCGCTGCGCGCGGTGTACGAGACGGAGGCGGAGCAGATGCGCTTCGAGGGGCCGCTCGATGAGGCGCTCCTCGGCCTCCAAGACCTCTTCGAGGCGCTGCTCCTCAGGCTCAAGCACCCGGCGGCGGTCGCGGACGACGTCGTCGCCAACGCCGACGGAGACACGGCGCCGTACGAGCTGGGCACTGACGACGAGGTGGAGGCCGCCACAAGGATGGCCAGAACGCTCGCCGGCAACGACTGCTTGGACATCTGCCTCGACATCTACGTCAAGGTGATTCATTTTCTTGGCCTTGTTGTTTCTAGCTGCGACAGTTGCGATGTGAGTAACCGAAATAACGGTGGGTGACGTCACTCAGACGAGGTACAGGAGAGCGGCCAAGGCGATGATGCGGCTCAACCCGGCGTACCTCAAGTCGTACACGCCGGAGGCCATCGACGACATGGAGTGGGAGTCGCTGGAGTCGGCCATGGCGCTGTGGAGCCCGCACTTCCACGTGGCCATCGCCTCCGTGCTCGCGTCGGAGCGCCGGCTCTGCGCGCGCGTGCTCGAGCCCCTGCCGCCGGCGGTCTGGCCCGAGTGCTTCGCCAAGATCGCCGCCCGCATCGTCGCGGCGTTCTTCCGCTTCGCGGACGGCGTAGCCGCCGCGGCGCGCGAGCCGCAGAGGCTGTTCAAGCTGCTCGACATGCTCGACGCCGTGGTCCGGGAGCGGGAGCGCCTCGACGAACTCTTCTCCAGCGAGTCCGCCACGCTGGTCGCCATCCGCGAGCGCACGCGCGAGGTGGAGCGCGCCCTGGCGCGGGCCGCGGCCGGCGTGTTCTTCGAGTTCGGCCTCCGCATCGAGACGCACTACGTCACCGGCGCCGGCGCCGGCGCCGACGTCGGGCACGTGCCCAAGATCGTGCGGTACGCCGTGAACTACCTCAAGTGCCTCGCGTCCGACGACTACCGCGCGCTCATGGACACCGCGCTGCGGGCGGAGCGGGAGCGCGGCGGCGACGAGGACGAGGACAGGAGCGAGGGCGGCGGCCGCTCGCCGCTCGCCGAGGCGGCGTCGAACGTCCTGGAGGCTCTGCACCGGCACGTCGAGGCGGCGCGCCGGGTGTGCGCCGATACGGTGGCGTCGCACGTCATGGCCATGAACGCGTACTGGTATATCTACATGCGCGCCCGGGGCTCGGAGCTGGCGAAGCTGGTCGGCGAGGACACCATGCGTCGCCGGTACAAGGCGGCGGCCGAGGAGGCCGCGTGGGAGTACCAGGACGCGGCGTGGACACCGCTCGTCCGGGTCGTCAGCGGCGGCAGCTCCGGGGCGCCCAAGACCTGGCCGCCCGACGACGCGCGGGGGAAGGCGGCGGCGTTCGCCGACATGCTCGAGGACCGGGTGAGGCGGCACGGCGCCGAGTACAAGATCCCGGACAGTGACCTCCGGGGACAGATCAAGGCCGCGGCGGCCAAGGCGGTGCGCGGCGCGTACGCCGGGTTCTTGAAGGCCAACGACAAGGCCTTGGCCGGCGGCCGGAGGGAGATGCTGCCGCTGGACGTCACCGAGGGAATGGTCGGGCGGGTGTTCGACGAAATGGGCGATGGAGTCGCCGGCAGCGTCGGCCAGGCGAGGAGCAGCCGGAGCCGGCGAGAGTCGAGGGACAGCAGCAATCTGGAGGGCTTTGGCGTCTAAAGAGGCTAACATGGCGCATTGGCGCCAATGCTGGCCATGTACTTGCTGCTTGTGTTAGAACCAACAGAGAATGTGGTGTTGATCCCTCGAGCCTTCAAAGAATGTTATGTAATCTATTAAAATCTACTTTACTATGTTCATGAAAACTAATAAATTAAAATGGAAACATTTCTTAAATTTGTGGTACTACTTTTCTATAACCAATCAAATAGTGCGTATGACATTGTTAATTTAGTTTTTATTGAAATTGTAAGCCTCAATGTATCTCCAAGTAGTATTTATTTCAGCTGATTGAGCTGAACCCTTTGGAGTGCAGGAATTTGAAAGAGAACATCTTTCTAGAAAGCAAACAGTTCAATTCCAGCACAAACTTTTTCAAAAAATTTACCGACCTGTACAGGCCTAGCTAGATTGTGAAAAAAAAAATTCACCAAAACACATAAAAAGAATTTGACGGCGGCTGATAGCCATGCAGAAAACGCAGCTGGAAGATCATGTCACCAGCACGCAATCAAGACACAGATAAACAGGCTTTTATCCCACAACTGCGATGCAAGCAAGCAAATACATTACCGGGCACAGCTGATATGTATCGCATACAAACCATAACGCTAAACTCCTTTTGCACACAGCTAGCCAACCACTATTATTCTGTAAATAGGCACACCCTAACATAGATACAGTGATGCACACCACTAAGCTGCTGTTCTAGAACCTCAAAAGACTACCCTGGAGAAAGTCACACCTATACAATCTTCGACGACAGTTTTGTTAGCCCGTCTGAAGATACCGGAGTTCAACTTGTTTTGCTTTCTTCACAGCTGATGCATAGCAAAGATCAAGTCACCTCTCCTATGATGAATTTGTGGGTTCATTTCAAGAATCCGAGTCAGCAGGCCCTGAAACATCACAGAATCGAACATATTACTTATGATAATAACACATCCAAAATAATCACCGAGAAGCTTAGTCTCAGTACTAAGGGAAGATACTTACCTTCACCACAGAGCTGCTCAACTCGGCTTACAATGTGCTTGCCATAGGTGTACTTCCTCAACGCTTGCAGATGACCCTTTACACGGCTGAGGAGAAGTTCCCGCTGACTCTCGTTGCATGTTTCGAGTATCTTCTGAACCACATAATTAGCATACTGGTCCTTCATCATTGCCTAATTGAACATAACAAATGGTTAGCAAATATAACCTAGGATCCAGTCAAGGGAAGACAAAGTTACAGAAGAAAAGAGGCTCATTCAGTTCATTCATGATCATAAGATTCACAGCTCCAAGAAGCTGGAAGCATGGAACTGAAAGGCAGACACTCATGGCATTATCTGATTTGGATGCTAGCACATGATGTCATCTTCCTACCTCAGACCAGTTCATTGTAGCATTAGTTTCATAACCTCTCTGGGTCTGGAAAGAAGGAAATGGATGATGGAAAAATCATGGGATTGCAGCTATCATACATACCAGCAAATTGTCATTGCCCTCTGTCTGCTCCACAATCTGCCTGATCAGAAGATCCCGCTCCGCAATATCACCATGCTGAAAACACTTCTCTATCACATTTGATGCAAATTTATTTTGGCTCATGGTAACAACCTGTCCAGCCAATTTAGTAATAATTTGGCTCCTCTCATGAGATTTTCCTCTTTCTAGAACATGCTGCAAAAGAACCAGAGAGAACAAATAAGCTGCCAAGCAAGACTCGTATCAAACATTGGTAGGGTCGTAGCCTCGTAGTAGAAAAAGGTGTTGAGTATCCACTATATCAAACTACAAACAGATTTTACCTGTGTAACATAGTTGCCATACTGATCTTGAGCAAGGATGCACGCTGACTGCAAAATCTCATCTATTATGCACTGGCCTTGTGAATTACCACCACAATGCTCCAAAACTCTCTGCCCAGTATGATAAACATTAAAGAGAGCACCAGAATCTCTCACCAAATTTTAATATAATATCACTGTATATTACCTGAATTACACGGCAACCATATGGGTGCATTGAAAGGCTAGCAACTTGTCCCTGAAAAGCAGATACTATGAAACCAATATGTTCTGTAGGGACACATTCAATGCACTTCTGGATAACATGATTTCCATTTTGATCACGAACACATCGCATAACATGTCCATCAAGCTCACGAACTAGATCTATTTTCTGGTCAAGTTCCATAACTTCAAGAGCCTACATGTTTTCAGATAGAAGTTAGCGGAAGCAAGAATCAACAATGATAGCTGTTAGTTGCTTACACTAAGTTAGATGATAGCCAGAATCACATGGGAAGCTAAGCTGTAAGGTGCTTACACTGAATCACCAGCCCCATTTACATTAGCAGATTAAACAGTAATTTCTAGGTGTACAGAAAGAAACCATTTAGAATAGTATAGGTAAGTTCCCCTCAGAACACCGTACTGATTACAAAAGATACCCCCTGTAACAATTGCATGCAGTGGATATGGATGTTGTGATAGAACCCTTGTATTTTTGCAATAAGGAAAGGAAAAACAAAAGAAAGAAAGAAAGAAAGAAAGAAAGAAAGACTTTATGTATAGAGACAAATACCAGTAAGGAAAAACACTGATTGGTAGAACATAAACTAAAAAGAATTGATCCCACACATACTTGTGGTAGTATATTAGATACCACATGTTTCAAATATATTAAGACGCCGCATGTTTCAAATGCTCACTCCACTACTGCTGCTATGCTCATATAAACCTTAGTAGAAATTTTGATATGAATGTGTTTAAGAAAAGTTTTCATAAGAACTAAAGTAACTAACAATGCATTCTGGATCATGCAGTTTTACCAAGACTGAAGCCATCTATCACTGGCACATGTAACTAGTATCACCCAGGATATCACTTTACTCAGCAGCTAATGTCAAAACCAAGCAGAAGTGGTTTGAGACTTACAAGTATCACAAGTTGATGAAAGAAATGCTATATACGAAGAGAATTGAAACATGGACTTGGATAAACATTGTCTGTATTCCTATTATTATTACAAAATATTCACATTTAACATTAAACGTATTAGGCAAAGGTTAAAGAGTACCTTCTGAATTACTCTGCAGCCATACATCTGAAGACTCAAAGGTAAAACATGACCAACAAGCTTAGTGGCAAGATCCCTCCTTTGCTCACGAGTTCCATGTTCAAAGAACTGCAGTGATTACATGTTATTTCTTCTAATACAACTCAAGTTTACTGGTTACTTGTTACAAGGCATGAATATGTGAGACGAAGTGACCATACGTGGCATTCAATAGACAAAAAAATTACCAAGAACTAGGAGATTCATCCTTAACAACAGCATACCTTTTGGATCACATAGTTCCCAAAAACGTCAGTCATTAATGATGCAGCATGAGGAAGAACTTCTGCAAAAACAGATGCCTTCTCTTCGGCAGTGCAGTTTTCCAACTTCTGCTGGATGAATCGGCTACCATGTTGGTCAGCGCTGAGATCAAGAATACATCCAGAATTAGCATACAAACCTTTGTTTCTTGGAATGAATCCTAAGACAGGATATGGGCTAAATAAATAATCAATCCCGGACAGCTAACCTGTATTCCACAATACGGCCTGTGATATCAGATAGCTCGACCCTACGTGCTCTGTTGGACTTTAACTCCTCTAGGAAAGAGCAGGCCTTCGGTTCATCAAACTTCTGCCTTTCTCGCTGCTCTTGAGTCCCTGAATTAGCAGTAATATTTCTGGTGGGGGACTGGAATCCAACAGAATCGTTTCTCCTACCAGGAGGCAATGCTCCAGGCAATGTTTGTCCCTGAAACACCGGACTTGTAGGGTAACTCATCGGTACTCCAATGTAGGGTGACATGGCTTGATAATTCGGAACAGCCCCTCCTCTTCTGGATGTGGGAGAATTAGGAAAACCAGTTCTTGGAAGCTGAAGCCTCTGATCAGATGGGTATGCAGTTTGAGGCATCATCTTTTGTGGATCAAAGCTCTCAGCTGGATTCCCGGCAACAGTAAATCTTGGACCCATTGTATTGTATTGATTTCCACCAGTATACTGAAGTAAAGAGGGCTGCTGAAAGAAATGAATGAAGTTTGGGTCGGGAATGGATGGCTGCATACCAACCCCAAGTTGCCCGTACATTTTATATGACTGCATAAAATCTGTTCCCCCAATAGGATTTCCAATTGAAGGAAAACCAGATGGCCTGCCACTAAAGCTTGGAGTCATAGGACTGTCAAGAGGTGTAGCAAGAGAACCTTGGGGAGCATAACTAGCCATAAAAGGTGGCAAAACTGAACCAGTTACAGGGTACCCTCCAGTTCCAATTGAAGTTGGAAATGCATTAGCAGGGTGCAAATTCTGATAATAAGGGCTTCCAAAAGAATTTGGTGTGAAGAAAGGTGTTGTCATTCCAAGTTGCGGTAAAAATTGCTGCATGTCACCAGGTAACTTGAGCTGAGTATGAGACAAGTTATCAGCAAAGGGAACATGGGAAAGATGTGGTCCTTGAGGGGTCATTTGAATAGGATCGCCTTGGGCTGGTAGCAATGGGCCATACTGCTGCAAGACATTGTCCTGCCACTTCTGGTTAACAGATGAGGATGAATGTCCATCCAAACTTAACTTCAAATTCTTCATATTGGAGTCCACATTATCAAGCTCAGTAACAGCTGTGCCACTGCCAAGCACAACATTTCCAAGTTTGGTGTCTACGGCCGACTTTTCTTGCTGAGAAATTTGCACACCAGTTTTACCAGAATATGATGAGCTGGAAAGGAGCGATGATGAAATATCATTGCTAATAGTACTTTTCAGTGGGCTTTTTGGTGTCCAAGAGTTCAAATCCGATTGCTTGACAGCATCAACTGACAAACTCCTTGACAAATTTATGTCAGAACGTACAGTCATAGTATCACCAGTGTTGCTAGGATTAGAAGATGAACTATCAGACAAAGAAGCCACACTCTGCTGAAAGCTTTCCTGAAGAAAATATAAGCAGATGATGATAAGGTCATTTGTCAGAGTCAACAGAAAATCAAAGCATTAATTCAAACATCATTTGTAAATAGAAAAGGAAAAGAGTAAAGTAAGAATTGGGAAGGAACAAGTAAATACAGAAGACTTAATTCCATAAAACACAAAAATTGCACCACACTAGATTTCTTTTAAAACTTGTTAATAGCTTATGAGCAGTAGCAATGGATTTTGAAAGCAAGTATATTTTACTGTTTTCACATAAGTTTACCAATTAATAACTGTTATCCTAGAACATAAAACCAGCGAAATCTTTTCCACATTTGGTTAACTTTATAAAACTCTAAAGTGATCTAGACAGACTTAAGTGCTGACATTTCGTTTGTCACATGGTAAGATATTGGGGAACATTGGAGCAATCACTTTTTTAAGTGTTCAAAGGGACCTTACCTTTTATACGTATTCAAAAGGAACCTTACTTTTCAGCTTTTATATATACAAAGATCATTAAATATCTGCTAAATGGGGCTGAAATGTTGGACTGTGACATAAGAGCAATAATGTTTATTTCTACCTTCTTAATACAACAAATTCAGTGGCCTCATAACATAAGATAATCATTGTGCAAGTATGATGAAAAGTTAATATCTTATTTTCAGTTCAAGCAAGTAAAAAGACCACGCCATCCTTGTTCACTCATACCCCCCCTAAAGCAAATCATAAGTTGGATAAGATATAATATTACAATCAAAACCCAATCCAGCTTTCCATGTCACTACACTAACTAGCATATTTCAGAAAAATAATAGACTATTTTTATTTGGTACATATAACTACAGATTGAATGCATGCAAAAGCCTAAACCAAAAAAATGGCACATATAGTTAAAGGTAGAATTAATGCAACAGCCCTGACAGAAAAGGAGTCTTTAATCCATGTCAAGCACTTACCAGCATAAAATCCTGGCTCTCAAAGTTGGATGCACTGGAGATAATCTGGGCATCCTCCACTGAACTTGAATCCAATCTTGGAGATTTATCATCCTCTGGCTCTTCTTTGTGAGTTGATAGAGTAGATCTAGGAACATATATGGAGCTTTTGTTGCTGCTATCTTGGGAGACCACCCTCCATTCTTTAGCCTTGCCAACCCGGTTCATTAATCGACGGCTCTCCCTCGAAATAAGTGGTGGAGGGAGCCTTGGGTTCAGATTCACCTTGGACCCATAATACTCAAAATATGCTGGATCAGCACACAGTTGCTCCTCGGACTTGGAATTGTCAGTCACGTTATCCAAGTTTGCCAAACTGGCTTCAAAGCTCCCACTTTGCTGGCCAATGAGATGACCAAGAGCAGCAAGAGATCCTTCCATGCTAGGCGGTGCACTTCCACTGCGATTTGGGACAGATTCCCTCCAGCCCCCATAAACCCCAGTGCCATTATCCACAAATCCCAAATCTTCCCCTGAAAGGCCACCCACTGAAGAGTCAAATGCACCAAAGCCCTTACTCCAGTCCCTAGCCCCTGTCCCACCAATTAATCGGACAGCACTCTCAGTAGCCATTAGACTGCAGAGAGAAATTAGTCGTTTAGTGCTAATCAATTGATAAAATATGCAAGGAGCTCAACCTTTATTACTTTGTAAACCAGATTATTGAAGCCTAAATGTTTGGTAGTGCAACAAGTAGCAAGAATGGGCGTGTCAAGCAAATTCATTCTAGATTTCATTTCTAGGGGGTCCATATTGGATAATGGATAAAGAGACGACCTAACAGAAAAAATATAGATGAAGGGTAACTAAATATGCTGCTTTAGCCAGATAATACCATACTTGCACAACTTTGATAGCTCGGGACCTAAGTTTAAATAAATACAGAAACACAGCAGGGAACCACAATTGATCTAAATGACAAATCACAAATGGAAAAGTTGCCAAGGTGAGCCAGTTATTCGGTCACACACATCTAGCGCCCCAACTGCAGTGGCACACCAATGGCTCTTAATCGTGCACATATCCATCATGTTTCACACAAACCTAGGCCACTTCCACCTCAGCAATCGTCTCCCAGTCAATCTAGTGGGGAAAAATAAAATTTCCATACGAGATCAGACAATGTAGCCGCTGGACTAATTCCCCAAGAGAAAGCACTCTTTTCTCACAAACAAGCGCACAAGGCACTCCAAAACCAGTCAAAACACTGGAAGAGTGGCCAAATTCAGGAACACCCACAAACCCTTGTTGATAGTCGTAACACATTCCTGCAATTCAAACCCTTGACTCTGATCCCAAAATCACAGAAACGCACACATTCCCCTCACTCAAAGGTGACTAGCCAACACTCAAGCAGTCAAGCTCCAACCACAGCCCGAAATTACCCCCAAAAATCCAGCAAACACAAGCATGCTTAGGATCACACTGCCACACCAGTCAAAAGGAGAGAGAACAAAATATGGAGACGGAAAGGAACGACCTTGTGGCCCCCGATCCAGCCGGCCGGCAGCCGGAAACCCTAGGCCTCAAGCACCAGCGCCGCCACCAGTGGTCCTCCTCCTGAAGCTCGCCGTAACAAGCTTCTCCCTTGTTCCGGAGGAACAAACCACCTCAGCCTTATCCACCCCTTCGAGAACAACCTCTCAGGCAGAAGCTTTCCTTTCCTCCTCCACCTCCACCTCCTCCGCTTTACCCTATTTATTTTGTGAATCAGTGGAGAAAACGATGGACAACAAGGGGGATTGAAAGGGTGCGGCCGTACTGATTGGTCGCTTCTAAAACCCGCAAACCACCTGTGTCTGTGCGGCTAGGCTGGGTGCCACCGCAGTGGCGTGCTTTGGGAGGCGGTGTGCAGCGGGGATGGGACTGATGGGGTCACAAGGCATCGTTTGCGTAAGGGGAACTAGGGCGGCAGGATTATGCGGTAGCAGCACTACGCATACACGGAGATTGGGGACACGCTTTATGCTTTTCTCCGGAAATAAAGAGGGGTCAGATGTTTTTTGAGGACGGAATGGACCTTTGAAATGGCAAGTGTCTTGCTAAAGTTAAACCTAATCAATAGGTATGATACTAGGAGGTAAGTAAATAGATTTCATTTTTATCCTTCCGTCTAGGCATGTTTGTTTAGCATTGCGCGTGATAATTTTTGTTAGGAGGCAAAATGAAATATGCAATTAAAACACCCTTTATTACTTTCTCAGGCACTACTTATCGAAGCCTAAGTATTTGGTAGCGCAGCAAGTAACAATAAGTTTGTCGAGCAAATGCGTTATAGATTTCATTTCTAGCCGTTTATATCAGATAAAAGATAAGCATACGGGAAAAAAAACATACACAAAGGGTAATGTTACTTTAGCCTGGTAAGTAATACCAAAATAACCAAACTTTGATGGCTCACAGCATCAGAACAAATGAAAGACAGAAACATAGCACACAGCAGTAGAGTCTCAATTGATGTAAATGACAACCGGACAAGTTGCCAAAGTGAGCCAGCCATTTGGTCACACGTTTTCTAACATCTAGCGCCCCAGCAGCAGTTACAATTCATATACAACGACATAGCCTTTTGTCCCAAGCAAGTTGGGGTAGGCTAGAGATGAAACCCATAAAAAAACAAAGATCACGGATCTTCAGGTACGTGGATGGCGAGTCTCCAAGCGCTCCTATCCAAAGCTACCTCTTTGGAGATATTCCACTCCTTAAGGTCTCTCTTCACAGACTCGTCCCAAGTCAGTTTAGGTCTACCTCTACCTCGCTTTACATTTTCGGCCTGCTTTAGAACCCCACTACGCACCGGCGCCTCAGGCGATCTCCGTTGGACATGTCCAAACCATCTCAATCGATGTTGGGTAAGTTTCTCCTCAATTGGTGCCACCCCGACTCTATCCCAAATAACTTCGTTCCGGACTCTATCCCTTCGTGTGTGCCCGCAAAACCACCGCAACATCCGCATCTCTACTATTCATATAAGGCGCAAAAAAGACGAGGCCTTTGGAGTGTAATCAAGCAGGTATCCATCGCATGCACACCAACCTCGTCCCCTGCCTACCTCAGCAATCTGACACCTACCATTCCCCCCACAGAATAGTGTGGAAGAAACAAACTTTTCATACGAGATGAAACACGAGCAACGCTGGATTAATTCCGCAAGCGAAAGCACACTTTTTTTCCTCATACACAAGCCCACAACGCATTCCGCTACCAGATGGAACACCGGACGAGTAACCAATTTCAGGAAGCCCAGAAACATTCCTGCGATTCCATCAAAGGAAGCCCTTCACCCGCCCGAACCCCAGGATCACAACAACGCACGCATTCCCCCCGCGCAAAGGCGGACTTGCAAACACTCAAGCAGCCAGGCTGAAGCCAGGACCAAAGAAAAAACCCCAAAAATCAAGCAAACCCCAAGCGCGGCAGCGCCCGCCGCGACACCAGTTAACAGTGGAGATGACGAGACACGGGGAGGGAAAAGGCACGACCTTGCGGCCTCCGAGCCGGCCGGACGGCGGGGCCCGAAACCCTAGGCGGCCGAGCGAGCACCACCACCAGCGCCGCCGCCGCCACCAGCAGCAGCAGCCTTCCTCCCGAAGCTCGCCCCGCGACAAGCCTTGCCCCCCTTTTCTCCGGAGCCAGCAACCACCTCGGTGGCCTTATCCACGGCTTCGGGAAACACTCTCTCTCCAGAAGCTTTCCTTTCCTCCTCCTCCACCTCCTCCTCCTACGCTTTTTCCCCCTTTTTCTTTTGCGACTCGGTGGAGACGACGATGAACGGCGAGACGGGACGGAGAGGGGGAGGGGGTTGAATGAATGAACGGGGGGTGCGGCCGTACCGATCGGTCGCTTCTAAAACCCTCGAACCGCCTGCGTGCGCCGCTGCTGGGCCGGGTGCGACCGCGGCGGCGTGCATCGGGGTTCGTGCCGGGGCGCGATGTGCGGCGGCGATGGGACGGACGGGGTCACGAGGCGTCGTTGGCGTACGTGGGGCTGGAACGGCAGCAGGCCAGCAGGGATTCTGCGGCGGCGTCGCTACGCGTACACGGAGATTGGATTTGGGGGACACGATTCTGGCCCCTGGTTTTCCTTTGATGAGAATGCAAAGAGGGGTCTCGTGTTTCTAAGGAATCAAGGAATAATGGGATCTTAAGATAGCAAATCAGCATATATATTTTGATAAAACTAATAAATCTTAATTCATAATTTCACATGCGTGTATTAGGAGGTGACAAATGGTATAGTTGTCTTTTTCATTTGGACAGTTTGTTTAGCGTTGTGCATAAAAGCTTTGTTTGTTGCGAGGTAAGGTAGGATTATTTTCTTGTTAGAGACAGTTCTGAAGTAGTAGTAGTGCATATTTCTTCTCATGAGTGCTTGCATTGTTATGTTTGTTTGTTATAAATGGTATATATTCCATTTGGATATATAGGACAAGCAATTAGGAATCAGTAGGGGCACCGAGCTTTTCCTTTTCTTTTTTTAATGCTTAATATTTTCCTACTGACGTTTTTTTGTTCGGAACTGACATCCTCTCACTCAATGCAAGACTCTTTTGGTATTACCACTCGTTATATAATATGAAACTTGAGAAGTCAGCATATTTTGTTTGAAGATAGTGCTGGGCTAAGTAAGCTGGTATTCTTTGTGGTGCACCGTGTGCCTCCTCCTAGCAACTGCCGTTATTTTAAGTCTTGTTGACTTCTTCCAGTACCAGTACTGCCTGCCGCTAGACGCTACGGTCTTCGGAGGAAACGTCAAGGGAACGTGCTCCACCATTGCTTGGAAAGAGCTTTGGGCTTGACCTGATCCCATCCAGCGCCAGTCTTATTCCATAAGTATTTGCTTCTGTCAGAGACAGTGTACTTCTTTGCAATAACATTTTTCGAGAGCGCATTACGGTGCATGTGCACACATGCTTTCTCCTCGTACAATCGAACAAGAATTTCTAGCAATACATACCACACGGATCATTTCTTCTGCACGTGACAAATGTAAACCAAAATAGCATAAAGGATGAGGTTGTAAAATTGAAAAGCTGTTACGCCTCCGTGCAGAGAGAGGCGGAACCGCAGGGGCATGTTTACTGAACCAATCCGTGCCCCCACATGCTGATTTGCTGAACACGCGGCACCTCGTCCCCGCCGCGCGCGTAGTCGGACGCCGAGGCATAGCTCCGCCCACCGGCCGACCGGCGGCGAGCTCAGGCACGCGCCCTCCATCTCCATGGCTCCACGACGGCGGCCGAGCACGCCGCAGCAGAACATGCGCCCACGCAGGAAGACGGTGTGGCCGGGAAGACACGCGGCAGGCCCGAGTGAGGCCCAGTCTTGCTTGGCTAGGAGGAGTCAGTCCGTTTCGTTTCCTAGCCCACCAATCCTATAAGTAAGTCCGTCGATCGGTGGCCCATTGGGCCGATTGGACCGACCGAGGGACGTCCGACGCGCTGGGACGTCGATCGCCCATCCAACGAACTGCACACATCGTCCGCCTAACAAGCATGAACGGTGAATAAATTCTCTGCATACATAGCCCACAAACGGCCCCCCTCTCAACTCGGATCCTCGCCCCCCTCAAAAAAAAAAAAAAAAAAACTCGGATCCTCGCCGCTACGCATAGCCTGTAGTCCCGCACCGCCGCGCCGCCGCGGAGGAACGACGAGCGCCGTGCTGTCGAGCTTGGCCGCCCCGTCGAGCCTAGCGAACGCTGGCGCGCTCTCGCCCTCGGTGCAATAGGTCCTTCCCTGTTCAGCACCGGCAGGGCGGGGGCGCGGCCTCTCCAGACGAGGTTCTCGCGGCGCCCCCCATCTCATTCTCCTCCATTAATTCCCCACCCCGAGTTCGGATCGATTTCTTGCTGTTGGTGGTAAACTTTTTTGCTCCCAGACTCTCGCCACGCGGGGATCGATCGAGAGCTGGAATGGCCGGCCGCTTCGTCTTCCAGAAGTTGGCCTCCGAGATGTCGAGATCGACAGGCCGCCTCAGCTCTCGCGCGTCTGCTTCTGCTAGGGCCGCCGCTCCGGTCATCCTCATCCCCCGTGCCTCGGTACGTACGAATTCCGCCGGTTGCCCGGCCTACGAATTGGAATTTTTCCTGTCTCCGGTGCTCGTAATTGATGACATTTCTGAATTTTTTTTAGGGGGACCACAACTAAAGTTCTCATCTTTTTTGTTGCTCAGGAAGCTGGCATCGGAACCATCAGCACTGGAGCTGCAGTTCATCCTGGCACCGCGGTTGCCAATAAAAGCGCCATTCATGGCTATGTAAATGGCTACCTTTTCTCCACTCTATTCATCATTACTGGATAAAGTTCTATTCGGCGTCTACATTCATGAAATTTATCAAGTTCATTTATAGGGTTAACCTTAGGGTTTACTTTTGTCACAAAAGGCAAGTTTAAACCTTTTCTAACTCGTTTTTTAACCTTGGTCCTGGGCAAGGAAGAAGCACGGTATGTACACAGTTCGATTGGCATATCATATGCTGAATGATGAAATATGTCGGCTCTTACAGGAGGATGGGCCTGGGTTGTCAAGTGAAGGAGATTGGAAACTGATTTGGAGACTCGAGGTGCCGCCGAAGGTGCGGGTGTTTTGGTGGAGGGTGATGCATGAATTCCTACCGGCTAGACAGATCCTTCACAAAAGACACATTGAGTGCCTTGCCGCGTGTGAGGTTTGTGGTGCGGATCAGGAGACGATCAGGCATGTGTTACTTGAATGCACGATGGCGAAGCTATTCTGGGAAAATACCAAGAAGCTTGCAGGAGTGGAGATACGTCATATGCATCCTGAAACATGGGCGAGGGACCTACTGTTGGCTAAGGTATGTCCTAGGAGGGAGGCTGCAGCGATAATTTGTGGAATGTGGGCTCTGTGGGTGGCGAGGAATCGGAGACACCATGGGGAGCAGCCTATTCAGGTGCAGCAGGCTGTTCTATGGGCCAGGGATACTGCTTTTGATCTCTGGCAGATCATGCATAAGGCGAATGAAGTTCCATTGGAGCGTATCGTTGTGAGATGGAAGCCACCAGAGATTGATTGGATGAAGTGCAACGTTGATGGGGCTTACTACCCAACTGATGGCTCTGGTGCAACCGGGCTAGTCCTACGTGACCATCGAGGGGCATTTGCAGGAGCGCGAGCTAGATGGCAAAAGCATTCGCTGAATGCATTGTCCATGGAAGTGCAGGCCGTCAAAGAAGGAATGGAGTTCGCTCTCGACAAGGGCATCAGGAAATTGGTTGTGGCAACGGATTGTCTAGAAGTTGTCAAGTTGTGGGAGCTGGGGGGCCGCCAGCGTTCGGTGATTTCGCCAACCTTGGCGGACATACGACACCGAAGCCGGAGCTTTGAGGATTTTGTCTTGCTGTTTGAAGGTAGATCATGTAATAGAGTAGCACATCAATGTGCAAAACTTGTATCGAGTAGCTCTTTGGTGGAGGAGTGGCCTTGTTCACCACCAGTGCTCCTTGATCTTCTTGATGCAGATTGGTAATGGCTGTATGATACAGTAATGAAAGCTCCGGTGATTCTCAAAAAAAGAAAAGACAGCAAAAGAGAACGAGGATCTCCTCCATTAATTCCCCACCCCAAGTTCGGATCGATTTCTTGTTGTTGTTGGTAAGCAGCTCATCTTGATCATGATCTGGGAGTTGTATATGTGTATGCATTTGTAGGTTCATTCATTTTGTTTTCTCTTTCATTTTCTGGTCTGTATGAGCCCGATGCCACCAAGATCTTGCCACTTCCGGAGCTGATCCATCAGTTTGTCTCCTTGCGCTCCTCCTCCTGCTCATCATCAGCAAGAAAACGACTCCACCTATTACACAGATCTAGCGAGCTAGACATGAGAGCTAAAGCAGGCTGGCCAACGACTGGGATGCCATCAACTATCGTCAAGAATCCAACCTTGCTGGTTTCTGTTGGAGGAATGACGCGGACTTGTTCCTCTGGTGCACCCAACAAGCTCGGACATTCTTGGGGAGCCAAACTGGCAGCTTTGCGAGACAGAGGTTCAGTTTCGATAGCTAAAAAGACAGGATTGTAAGTACCTCGATTGTTTCCTCTTAACAACTGCTGGGTGAATAAGTCTATTGTGTTTAAACCATGCTTCCTTCTGTATGAATGTCGCTTTCTGCTTACATTGTTTCCTCTATCAAATTTCATTTGAGCTTACTGTCTGTCATGTTAGCTAGAATTTAGATTGGTCAGAATGAAGTACATTATTGGAAAACAGATGCAATAATCTTTAGTAATTGTTATTACTAGCTTGATTAGAACTGGCATGCAAGAACGCATCTCGTGGAGTAAGCAAAGTTAACTGAGACTGATAAGAAGATTTTGGGGGCAAGTATGAAGTCGCATATTACTAGACTAGTTAAAACTGTTTTTTTTCATGAAAAGAAAATGCCGATGGCGATGATGATTGAATTAGATATAGGTTCATCTGTTCCAGATAATTACAATGCGCATTGACTTTTGTTTTTCTGACGTGCAGGGATGACGAGTTCAGTAGAACATAGATTAAATCAAATCAGCGTGCATTTCTACTTTTATTGGCTATTGTTTTATCGATTTGTCTTCACCGAGAGAGGATCCCGTGGCTGCCCTGGCTGCTGCAGTTGCCTAGCCGGCGGTTCAAAATCCTGAAAGAACAGGCGAGATGAAGCCTGAGGACGGAGGGCGTGACTTGTCTTGTTCTTTCAATCTTTCTTCTTCGAGAAAGTACGTACACTGTGCTTCGGACTTGTCGTTGCTACCCTTTCATGTTCATGAATCATGATGCATGCGTGTCACAGAATGGGGATTTCGTGTTCGGAGTTTCTGAATGGCGTCTGGCGAAGCACGTTGTTGCTGCGTGCTTTGGCTGGGCGGCTCGTCATGCATCTCCATCTCCATGTGCCCGGTTAGAAAGCAGGCGATCGCTTGTTCTTGACGACGTGGCATATGGAGTTGAGTTTTGCTGTCGGGATCACCATCATTTCCATGATGGCCTATGGTTTTGCTGCAGCAGTTTCAGATGCAAATAATGCAACGGAGTGTGACTGGTTATGGGTGACAGACTGACAACTAGACATGAGAAAAGCGTTGCCATGGGTTCCGCCTTGAGGTCGACACTCACATGCCCAGCTTGAGGTTCTTGCAGAAGCAAGGTCTCGTAGAACTCGGCGATCTCGGCGATCTCGAACAGCATCCCAATGCATTCCTTCACCCAGCTTCTTGAGGATGGCCTTGAGGTGCGGCAGCGTCTCCCCGGAGGCAAGTCGTCAAGTAGTTGAGACAAGCGTGTAGCTCAGCTCTACCTTCTGCATTTATCTCCAGTTTACCTCCCACTCAGGAATTTGTGTGTGCTCTTGACTTGCTGTCTTGCTCGTGAGTAATGAGTACCGGCACATGAGAACAGCACTGGTTTGCTGGAGAATTTCATATTTTTACTTGCTGATGAGCAATGAACCTACTTGAAACCATCAGTTTCCAAGAATACTTCGCCACACAGCATGTACTTCTAACCAACACACATGAAAAAAGAAAAGGAGCCTCGTCTCTGAAACACAAGCATCAAGAACTCCAACATCAATGGCTTTCTCACTGCTGCTAGTGATGAAGCTATAACCAATCATTGGCAGGAACAGTTAGTCTTGTAATAGCATTATTATCAATTACAAGGCTACACATATCCAATCGGAAGCTTGATTTTCTCTTGTGCTACTCATCATCATTTGCCACCGTCGGCGCGGTATTTCCTAATGTTAAACTGTCTTCCACTCCTAGAGGGTCAATGTCTTTCAACCTAGCCATCCGTCCTCGGCGGTTGTCCCACTCCGTCCTCCCTCGCGCGCTCCGGCGCCGGAGCCGCGGCGATCACGGCCGTGACAGCCGCGTCATAGCTGTCCGCGGACGCCGCGGCGAACTCGGCCATGGCGCCGGTGACCGCGGCCATTCCAGCGCACAGCACGCGCCCGGCCATGCCCTCCATCCCGGTGGCCGCGCCAGAGCACACCGACCCGACGCCGGCCACGAAGAAGTCCAGCCCGTCCATCACCCGTGCCTCCGTCGCCGCGTCTACCGCGCGCCCCCACTCCATGCACACCAGGAACGCCGGCGGCAGCGCGGCAGCAGCATGGGCAGGGCACGCCTCGCCCCTGACGCCGAGGCAGCGGCGCGCCCACGCGGCCAGTGCGCGCGCGTAGGCACGCTGCGCTGATAGCCAGGTCTCCAGGGCTCCTCGCCATGCCTGGATCTCGCTTTCTAGCGCCAAGGCAGCCGGAGGGGGAGTTGCAGCCTCCAACGGGCCAAGGGAGATGGCAGTGGCCGCGGAGGGGTGGTGCTGGAGGAAGAGAAGTTTGGCGTCCTCGATCGTGCGTTTCTGAGCCTTGTGGCGTTCAGCCATGGCACGCCACATCCGCGAGAGCCTGCATAACATGAGGTTAGATCAAAACGGTTCATACATGGGTAAAGAAGTTTGACCATGCATAAAACACAAGACAGTTTGATCAAATACAGCCCTTTAGTTGCCTCTAGTTATGTTTCATTTTGTATGATTTAAGTATGCTGAGCTGAAAAGCTTCAGTTTAGAATTCTTGCAATGTTCTGTTACACAACTGAAGAATTTCATTTTGCAATGCAAGCCTGTCAGCGATGAGTTTACGAGATATTGCCCTGCTTTTGATGTTTGAACCTTATGGTCCGTTTCTGCTTCAACTTATAATCTCAGTCAGGGTTTTCAACCTTCCATGAAAAAATTGTTCATGTAAAATGCTAACGATTAATTGATTATTGCTAGATACATCGCCCCCCAAATTACAGGATTCATTTATAATGAGCCTTAAGATTGTTCTAGCACTTCACCCATTTGTCCAACAAGCAGATGAGCTATTCAATTTTGTCATTCGTTTCTGAAAAGCACACCCCTTCAGATCACAAGCTATTCATCTTTCATTAGCTGAAAATGTAAACAGCATCAATATTAAATTTTAAGAACCTGAAGTTTGTTATCTTTAACTGCTCTCTACTTATGAACACTTTTCAACAGTCAACATTTTATTTTTAACCTATATGACTCCAAGAAAAAGAAAAGATCAAGTGATCACAAGTGGTAGTGGTATACTGAAAGTTTTCATTTGCGGAATCTCTATAGCGAACAGAAGCATACCCGTGGATCAATTCCATAAGCTGAGGATGCAACTCCTCATCCCTCAGAACTTCAATCCTCCTTGATATTGACTGAACTGTGTGTATTGACACCTTCAACCGAGTATGCAAGCTTCTCAATGCTGCACGAGTCTTATCCACGGAGGAAGGTTCTTCACCTTTCACATCCTGGTTTCTCAAATGTGTCAATCTCTTCTCATACTCAATTCTTAACCGCTCACCCGCCTGCAAGTTACAGAAACAGTTATGGCTTTCCCTTTTTGTGTGTCTAATGGTGCAAGTTCCTGAACCCTGACAAAAATTATACCTTTACTTCTTTGTATAATTTCTTCTCCCATGTATACAATCTATCCAAGGTAGAGTGGTGACTTCCAGACATTGTACTACAAGATTCTTCAGAGTAACAGCTGCTTGTCTCATTGTCAAAGAGATCATCTATTGAGCTAGAAGAAGCAAGAAGGAAACGGGAAGATGATGACCGCGATGATGCAGAGCGCAAAAGTGCAACCGGGTTCAGCATCTTCGCTGCAATATACAATTGACAAGTTAAGTTCAGTGAGTATTAAATCTGAATCTTTAAAGTAATTTCAGTATTGGTTCGTAAAAGTGGTACCGGAAAGATCGTTTGAGGTTGAGTACTGAGCTCTACTTGCCTCCAACATCACTGAGACTTCCCGAGCAGCGTCACATATCCCCAAAAACTGACAGTCGATATCCTTCATGGCCTCAACCAAGCTTGCTGGCCTTCGATTCAGATATACTGTGAAACCAGGAGTTTCTTCTGCATTTGCTACTTTGTTCCTCATCAGTTCTTTCTTGTGTGCCTTTATCTCAAGTTCTACTGTCTTGCGAGGTTGAGGTGGTTCAGTACACTGAACACCTTTGGATTCAAATCCCTTTGTTTCTTGCTTGGTATTGACCTCAAAATTCACAAAGCAAGCACCCTCATTAGAAGCCATACACTCATCTGAATGCTCACATTCGTCGTCATCATCTTCCTCATCATCTTCATCTTCATCATCATCCTCAGCAACATCCTGTTCTTTTTCCTCTTTTTTGTGCATTGGTACATGATCTTGACACCCATCATCTTCCTCTTCGAGTTCTGGGATTCCTTCCTCCTCTCGTACCCGCTGTAACCGTGCCAGTTCATCATCATTGACCACATTTTCATAGCTACTCCGAGGGCGAGGATATGCAAAGCTGTCTAGTGACGAGAATGGGTTCCAGAAGAAGTCCCATTGTGATGATTCCTGCTCCTGGGGTGACGGAGGTGGGTAGCTTGGCCTGTCATATGACGCGTGATATGAATTCCTCACTGGCTCCTGGGGTGATGATGGTGGGTAGTTTGCCCTGTCATAAGATGCATAATAAGATGTCCTCATTGGCTCCTGGGGTGATGGAGGTGCATAGCTTGGCCTGTCATAAGGCATGTAATAGGAAGAATTCCTCACTGGTTCCTGGGCCGATGGAGGTGGGTAGCTTGGCCTGTTATTATAAGGTGGCGGGTAGTATGAAGACGATCTCATCGGTGAGGAATGAGTCTGGAAGAACCTATCAGTGCCACTGTAGTTGTCCATGGGGTAATGTGATTCGACACGGACTGTTTCCACCGGTCGTGGATGCTCCTCAACTGACACTGATGGGTTAGGTCCTGACCTCAAGTACCTTGAGACATGAATGGTTCTCTTCTCATATGAACCATAAGGAAGGCTGAGCATCTCTGGCTTTTGTTGCTTGACAGGAGAGATGAACGTATCGAAGATGAGTTCATGGTGATCATCTCCAGCAACAAACTGCTGGAGAGCCATTGAAACGCGCTTCAGGGACTCAATGTAGGCAATGTGAGATGACGCAAAGCGGTTGCGCTGCTCCAGTGCCTGCTTGATGAATTCCCTTCTGTCCCGGCACATCTTGACAGCCTCCTCATCTTCTAACCTGGAAGCAGCACATCCCATCTCTCCAAAGCCTTGTAATGTTCAACCAGTCATGCTTGTATCATGGCTAAAGAGCTTTGAACATAAGAAAAGAAACAAACAAACAGAAGGTTACAGAAAAGTTTCAGCTTCAGGAAACCAGACATGGCCCAGCAAGAGATGAAGGGGCCTACCTTCTGCCACTTGCATAATGGTGGTTACAGTAAACAGACTCCACAACTAAACTAAATTCAGTTCAGGATACTGTAAAGATACAGAGAGAGGACAGCGCCTTGATTTAATTTTTTAAAAAAGGACAGCGCCTTGAAAACTAGCAGTGCTAGTACAATGCAATACCATGCCACATTTTTTTCAGGCCAATTAGTACAAAATAACGCCATCATTAATGTCTTTAAACTATAGACAGGCACAAAAAGGCAATCAAAAGATATCATAGAGGTGATATGAGGGATCAGCCGCTGAAGATTTCAACAGTAAAACGAGAGCACGATTATAGGTCTTGAACATTGTCAAAACTGATGGAGCTGGATGAAGTAATCGTTTCAGGAGTCTAAGCAGTTGGCAAAAGTAAAAAACGCAGAAACATACAAAACTGCAGGTAAAGCCGGAAGTTCTGGTGATGGTTGTAGCTAATAATGACTTTGTCTCTTTGCACTTGCGCGCGCGCGCGCGCACACACACACACTCACAGAGAGAGAGAGAGAGAGAGAGAGAGACAGGTCTTGGGCTCTTGGCAGCACAGAAATTCAGAGAAGCAAAACTGCTTCAGCGAAAGGAACCTGCTACTACATATGAGCGGAAGTCTGGAACCCAATGCTCAGCTTCTCTTTGAACAAATCAAGTGCTCACTGTATATGCCGAGATGCGAAACAAGCAGCGAAACCATGAACCCAACTAAAAATGGCAGGGCACACATGTTCTCACCCTCCAACGTTACACGATCCATCCTGAAACAAGAACTGAAATCCTGGTCCAAACACTAGAAACAGTGATGTGCTGCTTCAAATCGATTCCAGCATCTAGTGTGAAACTACAGCACAATCCTGACGAACTCCAAAGGTAAAGGGGATGCAGGAAAAATCAGAGGAAAAAAACTGAAGAGCAGGAACGCTGCTGCGGCAAGAACAGGGGACAATTCCCCTCTTGCCACATCAAAGATCGAACGGCGACAACGAAAAGGGGGGAAACGAAGACCGGGTGAACAGGAGCACATCATTCTGAAGTGCGAAGGAAGCAAAGGCGAGGAACGGAACATAAACAGAGACGGCGGAGGTCCCGGGGGCGTACCGAGAAACCAGGGCCGCGGCGGCGTACATGTTCTTGAGGCGCTCAAAAGGACGCGCAGAATTCTAAAGATCAAGAGCAGCTAGCTCTACAAACAAGAACCCTCCATTCCTCTCTCTCTCTCTCTCTCTCTCTCTCTCTGCTACCCGCTTTGGCCCCCACAGATTTCTCGCCCGGCCGCATCGATTGCCAACATTAAACAAAACGAAAGCAGCGGCGAGAACAAAAGCGGCGATGCCCGCGGGCTGTGTGTATGCATTCGTATTAGAATAAGAATCAGGGGTATACCTGAGAGAGAAAGAGGGAGACGGCCTTCTCTTTTCCGGGAGGCTGCGTGTGTGTGAACACTGGACAAGAACAAGCAGTGGAAGACGAAGCCGGCTTTGTGCAGCAGTCTGTGTAGAGAGATAGAGAGAGAGAGGAGGGAGGGACCGAGAGAGGCTACAACGGTCAAAAGGCTTAAAAGGAGGAGAAATCACCGGGGATGAGAGAGAGAGGAGAGAGAGAGAGAGAAAAGGAGAGCAGGGGCAGTCAAGTCAGTCAGATGCTATGCGAAACTGAAACGAGGCAATGACCCTACATTTCTTTGTTATTTTCCAATAATACCCCACTCATTTAATTGCTTGCCATATCACGGAAATACGTCTCTGCAGGGTCTGCTCGTGCATTTCAGGCAACCTCTGCAGCTCTGCCTGGGGGTGAAATTTGGAAATTCTTTTGCATTATCATTTATCTATATAGGAGTATTCCATAATTTTTAAATATTATTTTTCTTTTTTTTGCAAAGGAGCAGCCCATAGTGTTTGTTAGAATTAAATCTCTTTTATTTTTGTTGCTACGTGAATGGTGCGACAGGACAATGTTTCTTACGTTAGATATGATAAGAAGATGAGGTATGACCGTAACAGCCAAGCTTGGACCCTTCTGCACAAATTTTTGAATTCAGTAATTCTAAATTCAGAATTTTTTTGTTGGAATCTGTAATTCTTTTTACCTCAATCACTTCTTGCACAAATTTCTGAATTCAGTTTTGGTCATCGGGCAGTAAAGCATGGCCTTCACTCGTTCCGCTCTAGACGCTTCACACAAATCCCATGCCCTCTAGTCGACAATTTCAGTTGGTTGCACCAACAAAACGCTTTGCAAACAGCTGAGAGATAAAAAAAATAAACCCTTTTAAAACAACCCCAAAGCTTTTCCTGCACCCAAAACAAATTTTGTTCTGAACAGACAGGTCTTGGATCAAGAGAAGAATGTGAGAGGCAATCATATGAACCGTCGCTCGCTCACCGTGTGCTCCACCTGGCTGGCTGCCATGCTCAAGGCGTGTCCTGGCCCCACAAGGTTTCTCTTCTTTTATCGCATCAGAGCAAGAAGAATGCAAGGGTCCCAAAAAGGGTTTAGGAGAATAGATGCTCCTCGATCTTTTAAGGCCGTGCTCAAATTCAGATGAAGGTTCGTCAGATGCCTTGTTGCAATATGTGGTGGCTAGGATCGGGTTGGGGAATCCACGTAGCCTTTCCTTCCAACTACCATTCTACCAACCTCTTTTACCTCCTCTTTTTGATGCAAACGTGTCAACAGTCAATGTTTGCAAGTTCTTCTGCAAAGCAGGGTGATGCGATGAGATGATTTGGTGCAGCTGAATTGTATGGCATGTGTAGTCTAGGATTGGTCCTATCTTAATATTGATGTGGATGCTAGTTCAGATTGAGATAAGCATACGTCAGATATTGGTTGGACAGCGAAGACTTGAAGTAGACGCATGGAAGAACTGGAAATTGGTATGAACATTCATCCGGCAAGGACCTTGTTTTGGTGGTCTTCACACAAATTGGGTATCCTTGCATCTTTATCCTACAAAAATAAATAAATGAGAATCGGGTGGCAGTTTGACCGATAAAGCCTCCATCTTGCAAGTTCCATTTGTTTGGATCCTGGATCGAGCCAAAATTTGCCAAAATGGTTGGCATATCGTGAATTAATTTATGAGACAGAAATGAACTAAAATAACATGTCTACCTGCCAGACCCAGGGTCACGGGACTGCGCACATGGCGTACATATTCTAGGATAAGGAATGGACACAGCCCACGCCTTACATCACTTATAACTACTTGTACTGTAGTAGAACTAGTCGGAACAGAAAAAAGTTACCCGAGTAGTATTCGGGTAGGGCTCCTAAGCTCGTATCTGACTATAATTTCTATGTAACCAGGACGTAGGGTATTACGCTCTCGGCGGTCCGAACCTGTCTAAATCTTGTGTTCCTTCACCTTCGAATTCCTAATCTTGGCGACACCCCACCTACAATCTACCACCTCGGGGTATCCCTCGGTGGGTTAGAAGGTTAAACATCGACAGCTGGCGCGCCAAATAGAGGTGTTCATTGAGCATCCACCGGAGAACTCGATGACATCTTTCGACTTCACCAGCACCGTGCTCGACGAGGGCACAACGTTTGCCTTCGGCTCCTGGTTTTGCGTCGCCAACGGCTCAAGTGGTTTCAACAGCCACCTAGCCGACTCCAGCAAGCCGGAGGCCTCTACAGCAAACCGATATAGCGATCTTGACGAGTTCATCGACAATCTTGACGAGTTGCTGCTCCCCGATCTCGCCGGGGAGATCGAGTAGATGTCCGTTTTTCAACGCGACTTCAACTCGTGCTGCACTAGGACTTCTCGGATCGGACTCAAACCGATCTGAGGAGGGGCGTGCTTGATTCTTATTCGGGTTATGCAATGCTGCCTCGGTCAACGAGGAGGCTACGCAGTTTGAGTCCCTCTCCGACTTGGAGGAGGACTTAGATCGTCTGCTCAAGCTCAGAGACGAGGAAGCCAACGCCTGTCGGGGGCCCCTGTCTTTGACAACTACTCGGACTCAGACGACGACCCCGAATCCTTTTCGGGTAGTCACCTGGGTCTAACCATAATATCTACGCCGCAAGGCCGGTTCGTGTACTGGAAGGGCTTGGAGCCCTCTGAGCTACTCGAATACGACTCCCGCCTTGTGGCCTTCACGCAGAAACTGCCTTTTCAGGAAGGCAGACCCCTTTCTCGCATCACTGATGAAGAAGAGGGCAGCACAGAGCTAATCGAGTACTGCCATACAACTGAGAGCTCGCCGGGTCGTCAAGTCTACGTGGCTTCCTTTCTCAATGCGGAGGATGACGAGCCGGGTCCTAAGTACGACGCCGAACTACTCACGGACGTATCTGCCAACGAGTGTACGGAGGACGCCTACCATGACGAGAACGAGAAGCACAAAAGGATCCGGCGGTTGAGGAACGCCAAGCGTGCCAAGCGCAGGCGGAACGTGGAAAACCACGCACGCAACCCGCTGTACCAGAGAAACCTTAACAACGCCTTTGCAGCAGCTGAAGATCAGAAGTACATCACCCTGATCGAGGCCATTGCGCAGGCAGCACTCCTAGTTCAACAACTACCACCAAACCCCCAGGTGCAAAGGCTGCAATAACTAACCCAGCGCGCGCTCGTGCAACTTGATGGTGAAAGGATCTTGGTGATGCCTAGAGGGGGGTGAATAGGCGTAACTGAAAAACCTGATAAATTCTTCGCAGCAAATTAATGTGTCGGAACTTCCGACACTGGACCGAAACTTCTGACAAAACTAAAGTTTTTATACGAAATTCAAATAAACTTGAAACTGCATAACCTGGCTGAAACAAAAGTTGCACAATGATACTAGGAGACTTCTGCAGGTGATCTTTGCAAGTACAAAACAAACTCTAGGTCAATAAGAACTAAATAAATGCAATAAGCACAAGATAAAAGAGATTTATTTTTGAAGTTCACTTCCACTAAGGAAGCTAAGTCTCCATTGAGGAACTCACAGAGAGCCGCGTCTTTTACTAACCCTTTACCTCACTCAATCAACCACAAAGGAGGATTGAGTCACTTACTATGAAATCCACAAAGAATAGGGTAATACAAACTTACAGGGGTGTACACACACGTGAGGACGTTCCGCGGGCGACACCAAACCGTCTAGAAGCAAACTTAAAGAGTGAAAGTGCATCTAGGCATTAATCTAATTTTAGTGATTAGTGACAATTACAATTTGGAGGATATTATGCTTTGAATGAGATATGTGCAGGAATAAAATGAAAATGAAGCAAGAAAGATGAAAGGATGGTCCCCAATTCTTCTATGTATGGTGAAAGAGTTGATGAAGTATTTAAATTCATTTTTGGTTTGAATTTGAGTATAGGAATCACCGTACTATAAAGGGGGATGTCTTTGACTGATCAAGTTTGTCAAAGTGTGCTCATGAGATGAAAACTTAGATGACAAACACAAAAAGTCACGTACACAAACCCCAGAAAATTTCTTTGTCACTGCCTCTGTCGGAAGTTTCGACAGCTCCATCAGAACTTCCTACACCGGTCTCGATTGTCCCCCGGAAGTTTGTATCACCCTTCTCATTGTGAGAACAATAGTAAGTGACTCAATCCTCCTTTGTGGTTGATTGAGGGAGGCAAGGGGTTAGTAAAAAACCCAGCTCTTTGTGAGCTCCTCAACGGAGACGTAGCTCCTTAGTGGAGTGAACTTCGGTAACAAATCCCGTGTCTCATTTACTTATTGTTGTTCATATTGTTCTTGAGCTAGATTTGACCCGATCTATGTGTTTGTAAGTTTTCGCTGCTAAAGATCACTTCTAGAAGTCTCAAGTCACTTGTTGTAAGCTTCCTATTCAAGTGGATTCTTCATAAAATTATCTTAGTTTAAATTTGGTGTTTAAGTTCTTGGGGGGTCGGAAGTTCCTGCCCTCCGTCGGAAGTTCCTACCCGGTATCAGAACTTCCTTCGGAAGTTCCGATATTGCGTCGGAAGTTTCGACAGTTTTAACAGTTTTTCGTGGAGAACTTGCAGATTTTTTAACAGGGCCTATTCACCTTCCCCCCTCTAGGCCTAGTGTCGGTCCTTTCAAAGAGTAACAAACGCGAATCGAAGGAGGAAGATGCTTCAAGTGCTCTTGAGATGAACTTGGCCGCCGTCTCACTTAAATGGTTGAGTCTCACACCTTAATCTTGCTCTCACCCAAGCCCTAGCTCAAATCAACTAAAGGATTAGCTCAATGAGGGACTGGGGAGGAGTAGTAAATGCTCTTGGAGGTGTTTGTCCCGGGTTAGGTCAGCAGTAAGTGAAGGAGGGACTGAGGGGGTATAAATACCCGAGTCCCAAAAACTAGCCGTTAGTGCAATGGTTAAGTGATTGTCGGAACTTCCGACGCAGGGTCGGAACTTACAACCTAGCTAAAACTGGCTGGCCGAGAACCCCCTGTCGGAAGTTTCTCGGAACTTACGACAGGTGTCGGAACTTCCGACACACACTGAAACAGTCAGAAAACTAGGTGCATAAGTGTGTGATTATGTATCTCTCCTTGATGGTTACCATCTCAAATAAGCACTTTGACACCTTTGTGCTATCCATTCGCATCCCTCTTAATAGTACGGTATTTTCTATACTCAAATTCAAAATAGAAAATATTAAAAGACCTTCTTTTAAGCCCAACACCATCCTTTAAACAAATTTGGCATCTTTTCTTGCTCTTTTTCATTTCATTGAAATTTAACCTGTCCATAACTCGATAAACTTATTAGCTCCTTAATTTTGTATGTCATCAATACCAAAACCCACTTAGGGGGCCAAATGCACTTTCAGATGGGCAAAACCCAATATCCTCGACACGGAACACCCTCTCGAGATCCGAGCGTCATGGTGATTCTGCGCAGGTTAGTCGCACCCTTGGAGGAGGTTTCAGACCCTGGGGGAACGACAATCGCTAGCGCAATCAGGACAATCAAGTCGGCCATGGCAATCGCCAGGTCCAGCGGTCCACGCATGGCAACGCCGACCAAAAGGTGCAACAACCTCCGCGTCCAACTCGTAGCCGGCACGATGCAAGGCCTCGAGGCGAAGCTCAGCCCGAGGCCATCCTACAGAACGCTCCTACGGTTGATCCGAGGCAGAAGATCAATGACGGTCGCAACGCACGGCGCATCATTGAGGCAAGGAGAAGGGACCGACCCGACAGATACCACGATGCTGATGATAGTGAATGCTTCCCCGTGTTCACCTCCAACATCACCGATCGGTCCTACCCTAAGGATTTCAAACCAGTCGGCATCCCCAAGTACGACGGCAAGCAAGACCCGCGCCAGTGGATTTGCTGCTACTCCGTCGCCATCGAGGTATCAGACGGATCCAACTCCACCAAGGCACTCTACTTTCCGGTAGCCTTGGAATCCGCGTCCCTCACTTGGCTCGAAAGCCTCAAGTGAAACTCCATCGACTCCTGGGAGGATCTCCTTCATCGACAACTTTCAGGGATCCATGATTCAAGTTGGTACTTGTCATGATTTGTCCCAGGTTAAGCAGGAGTTGAACGAGACCCTGAGGTCCTACTCCCGGCGCTTCTTCGAGATGCGAGCCACCATCGCCAACATCACCGACGAGGACATCATCCGCTGCTTCCAGAACAGCCTCTTCTCAAAGCACAGCTACCACAACTTCGGACGCAACCGCCCGACTACTGCCGTGGAACTACGCGATATGATGGCACGGTGGGCTGACCAGGAGGACGAGGAAAACGAGCGCTTCCCCAAGCGCAACAACGACAAGCAGGCAACAGCAACAAACACTTCGACAAAGGCCAGCGGAACAACTCGGGGAATCCCAAAAAACGCAAGTCAGATCAAGAAGTCACGGCTGTTGAGCGCAATCCGCGGGGTAAGAAGTCGGGGAACAATCAAGCACAGTTTGAGAAAGTCATGCACAAACGATGCCCGATGCACCCAAGTCAACGCATATGCTCTTCGAGTGCGTCAGCCTCCGCAAGTCACTCAACGCTCCACTCCTTCCTCAAGACAGAAAGCGGAAGGATTAGAGGAACGATAACAAGGGTGACAAGTCGGAGGCCAAGACTTCCAAGACCCGAAGAACGTCGTCAACGTCATCTTCAGCGAAGACGGCGGCTTCCCCTCGAAGCGCGCGCAGAAGCTGACCCTGCGCGAGATAGCCACTGTGTTTGCCAATCGTGCGAGTATTCTTATAAAGAGTTTATCGATAAATTTCTGATTTGGCGATAATACACACTTTTATGATTAAAATGGTAGATTATCCTCAGAGTTTTTGACAATGAGGACGACACTCCAAAGCAAGTCTGAAAAGGACCTCTTGTATGGATGGAGAGGGGCATGCATGGGAATTTTCAAAAAGAAAAGGCACGGCTTGTTAACCTGCCTCCTTCTCAGAGATGATAAAAGCAAAAGAGATCGAAAGATTCGGGCATGCTCCTCATTTTTTTTTCTCCAGACACCTTTTGCTCACGCCTTTATCTCGAGCTTAGCTGCTTCGTACTACCTAGTAGCACGCCTATCTGCGGCAAAAAAAACTTATACTCTTGGTTGAGAAACCAGCAAGTCTTTAGGCCCTCTTTATCTGGACAGACAGTGATTTGATTTATTTTCTTTTCCATTTCCTTGGGATTGAACCTGATTTTCTTCTATCAGACAACCCAACCATTCAGTAACTCTCACTTGATAGAGGGAAAAAAACACAAAACTTAAGCACTTGCAAATGATAAAGTTTCCAAACACAATCTTGTCAGTAAAGGCTTATGTTAATAAGTCAGACTTTTGTCTGAATGAAGTTCTGAAACTGGAAATTGCAAAATGGTTAAAAAGGCAAGAATGCAGATTCAAGTGCACATGTTAACACAGGACAAACAAGGTCTTTCCATAAGTCAAGCACTAGCAACGATTTTTATCCTTGTGCCCATCACCTGCTAGAAATCAAACAAATGCAGACTACTATTTTCTTCCTCATCGGATGCCTGCAAGCTGCAGCTGCAAAGGGGATTGACACTCCAAGACATGCCAAATGACAGTCACACCAGGCCCTGTTTTTTCAATGTCCCATCAGTCAGAGCAAGACACTGCATCAAGTTAAAAAAGTCAGAAGAAGACATGAATGATTGGCAAGCATGGTCGTTTTTGTCATAGTTTACTGCTGCCAGTATAGATCCATAGTACAGAGCTAACCTTAATCAACTGCCCAGCTCTTGGGACGCAGCAAGAATCTCAGCTTGCTCTTTTCATCAGTGCCATGTGGGCCACCATCAGGGAAAAAAGGCAATGAGGAAATGGGACTATTGTATTTGAGAATGAGAGCGGCTGCTACACTGAGCTCAGCAGTGAGCATTCAGTCTGGTCAATTGCTCATCCATTGAAGTATTAGACTCATCTTTCCCAACAGCAGTTTCCCTGTTTGTTGTAACCCACTGCAGGTTTTTTTTCAGAATCATTTGTCCTCGTTCATAAGTTAATTCACTTGCAACGCAAACTCTGTAAGAAATCAGAAAAGCTGACATGAAAATTTCATTCAATAAAGAAACTGAGTGCCTCCTCAGGAACCAGGCTTGCATTTGCATGCTGCACCTGCATGGGTTTATGACACTGCTGCATTTTCTATGTCTGCAGGACTGCAACTTGCAAGAGCAAAATGCAGGGAACCAACCAGTAAATGGATGGATCTGCATGCCTCAGCTACTTGTTGTACTGATGTATAGTAGACAGCAACTGCAAAGTGCCAAGTGCAAGATAGGATACGTTTTGGACAGACAGCTCAGCCCACTCACTCACTCACTCACTCGCAATAGAGTCCACAGCTCATGATACGGCTGCAAGAATCAAGATCCCAATTCTAGGCACTGGTACTCATCTGGTAGTATTTATCTACGTTGCTGTTGCATGATCTGCATCTGCACATTTCCAGCCTATGTTTGGCTGACAGTTTTCCCATGGCTGTAGGTACACATGACATGACCTACTTAAACCACCATCTTAAACCAAATGACCTACCTGTTTGTCTGTACTGAGATGAAACTGTTCCTTGTGCAGCTAGTAATCAAGGACTCGGTGCAGATTCCTGCTCTTTCCAGGCTGCATTGAACGAACCATATGCAGCTGTTGCCTTCATCACTTCACATGCTGTGCTGCCTCACAGAGGCATTCACTCCCCTCCTGCTGATCCAACCCGGCGTGGATGGCATGGCAAGGCCTTTTGTTGCTTGAGTGCAAATGGCTAGGGCGCAAGGCTTTTGTTTTGTTTGCAGGAGAGAGAGAGAGAGAGAGAGAGAGAGAGAGAGAGAGAGAGAGAGAGAGAGAGAGAGAGAGAGAGAGAGAGAGAGAGAGGCCACATCAGACATCAGTTACCTTACCCTGCTGAGCTACCCGCACCTGCTGTGAGGAGTGAGAGGACGACGACAACGGATGCAGCAAGCAAGTCTAGCGTTGGACCAAGGAATTGGAATTCCAGTGAGGCCGTTGGCAGATGCTAGCTATCGCCATCGCCGTCAGCATCGTCGTGGATCTCGAGACGTTGGAGGACGATGTGTAGTAAAGTCCACACATAGCTTCTTCCAACTCAGCCATTTTCTGCAGGTGAGCAGCAGTCCTACTGCCCTAGTACAGCTAGAGCATCCGGTACAGAGCAGAATACACCACAGCCCTACAGCCTACAATACGTGTAGCAGTCCAGCCTAAGACTCTGGACATGAGTACATGTGAAGGCTCGAGGACTTTGACTTTGTCATAACTCATATGAGAATGATATCTGAAGATTTGCCACAAAAAATTCTCCTCACTCACTGAAATTCCACTAACATTTTTTGATAAATCATATCAAAACACTACTTTTTTTAATAAAGGAATAGTTCAATACTACTATGATAGATAAAATATGTCGAAGACAATTTTTTTTTAAAAAAATGTCGATGTACTAAAACACGGTAACTAAGTGTGATGAAGGTGGTCCACGGCAAGATGAAGTGGAATCTGCACAGTGCGGAATTGTGGCACATAAATTGCAGGAGCACAGTGAATGATCGATCAGTTTGCCGACACACACGCACACAAAACCGCATTGATGAGGCCCCCCCGCATTCATATGCCCGCAGGCAGCAGCAGCAGCCTCCGTTTCCATTTGCTGCGCTCATGGGCTTCGGCTGACGCTGCCGATCCACGCACGCAGGAGCACGAGATCGAGCTGGTCCCCCCTGCCAGAGACCTTCTACTGATGTGTGGAGGTTTTGGTGAGCCACGGCAACAGAACAGCGTTTCTCTCAACTCTCGAGCTCACCCGTGGTCGATTCTTCATTGAGATGCCGTTCCTTTGCACGAGGAATGTGACACGGATTCACTGAAGCTTTCGCCTTCGTGAACGAAGGTAAAAAGGTCACTGTAATTTTTTTTTTGAAAGAATACTGTAAATTTTTGCAGCCCGCAAAGCTTCTGGATGAGGCACCTTAGAGACTGCACGGGCTCTCACTGACAGCGTGTCGTCAAAGGAAGACTCGACGACATGGCAGCAGCTGCAGCTCAGCTTCTTCTAAAGGCGCATCATGGCCTCTGAGCAGGGCCGGTCGCACGCTCGCACGAGCGTAGCATCCATGGCGCAAGTGGCCTGGATCTGCATGCAGATGCAGTCGTGCAGAGCAATCATCGGAGGAGAAAGGGAGGAGGGTACAGAGTGCCCCACAAAAATTCAGAGATCGCAGGAGAGTAGTGAGCATCAAGCTGCTGCAACCGACGCAGCACGGGATCTTTTGCATGTGTTGACAGAGACGAGTTTATCTGGGAGCTGAGATGCGTCCTCCTTATTTAACATCATGTTAGGCCAAACCAAACATGGTTGACTGTACCACAGGTTCCAGAAACCTGTTCCCGGGTAAAACGAAGCATGTTGCCCATGATGCATTGCATAAGCTCCGAGCTGAACGCACAGCAGCAGATGTTTAAGCCCAACTTTAGTATGGACATTTCAGTTCAACCTAAAGGCATGTACATATATCATCATAAGGTAGCCAGCCGAAGGAAGGAACGGCATGAGCTACAGATGGCATGCCGGTGCCTCGGACGCCGGCGGCTGTCAGCAGGGGAAGAGGATGGGGGATCCGTCACGGCGCAGCCGGTTCTCGGAGAGGTCCAGCTTGCTCATCTTCTCCTCGCACCACAGCAGCTGCTCCTTGCTCAGCTTCCCCATCCGCAGGACACGCGACACCACCTTAATGTCGATCAGGGCGAACAGCAGCTGGACCTCTTCCATTGTGGGCGGCCAGGTCTTGCTCTTCCACCCTTTCTTCTTCTTGAACAGCTCCTTCACCTTCGCCTCCTTCTGCAGATTCAGATACTTGCATTAGCGGGTACTCAAGAAAAGTTATCAGATAATAACATACATAAAGGTCTCTTTGGTGATGCGATAACTATGCGCCCGACATCAGATTCTGGGAAAGATGCATTCTATCGCTACCGAGTTTTGAGAGTACCGCGGAAGACAAAAGATCATATAGAACAAAGGGAGTGAAAGATCATACTGATGTCAACAGAATAAAATTTACCTTATCCAGTGAAGATTGCACATGATGAATCGAGCTTCCAGTGTGGCCATGAGTACTCATATGGGCACTATTCTTTTTCTTGTCTTTTTTCAAGAAAAGGCGGAAAGTTAGGATAGACTCCTCTAACAATTTGATGAGATCAGGTGCGAAAATTGATGGTTCCATTTGGTCTTCAGTGTTATCTTTCTTGTCTGCAACTGAATTGAGAGAACAAAAATGTCAATCAAGATAAATCCGACACAACTGAACTCATCAATCATTCAAGTATGCAATGCAAACAAGTGGCCAAATTTATCTCCTGCTTATTTGAGGGTAAAAGCAAGTGGCCAAATTTATAACCTACAAATAGACATACATTCTGTGAATTTAGAAACATAGTAAAAGAAAGGACGAAATGAAACAAAGAAAGAACAGTATTTACTGTCTACTGCACTCAACACTTATTAGCATACTGTAGAATAGGGTACAACCTGATGCCAGATTTTGGTACAGGATGATGTGTACATGGTATTAAATATGTTACAGCAGTAACTGGAAAGAATTCATCAGTAATGTAGTCAAATGTTATGGATGCACAAAGCCTAGGCAAACAAGCCAGCTAGCTGTACACATGACATTACTTACAAGAACTTCAGAATCTAGATCTGTACCAAGTCTTACTGACAGTACAAGAACTCCATATTAATTGAGAAAGTCCTTGTGCGTGGCATACTCATCCATGCTAAACTTGCAGATAAAAAGCTCTAGCGCTTTAGGCATAGATTTGGTACATGTTATTGGAACTTAATTGTAGGAACAATGAAACATGCAGCTCTTAATCCCAAAAATACATATCCATGTTCCCATCCCTTCAAAATCAGTCGAGTTATAGTACAAAACGAACCACTGTCAACATTTTCTCCAATTTTAGATGGAGGTGAAATAGAAAAGAATATAAAGTACAACATAATAGATCACTGCTCATTATTATTGCCACTGTCCAGCAGATTGAATTGGATTGTACCATGTGAAATGTGTAGACTATTTACCAAAATTTATTTACTGTGGTACTATGCTAGGACAGGGCATAAAGCATGAATAGCCTAAGAAGGTTTAATCCGCGTTACACGTAACTTAATACGACCAAACAAAAATGTCCTCAGCATAAAGATCCTCAACCATTTCTACAACACTTGGAATTGTACAGGGTTTGAAATCAACATTACACCATTATCAAACAGGCCGAACTTCTGGAACCATTTTTTTCATGTATAGAAAGAACATTGACTTAAGTGTCAAGTAAACAGGAATTATCAACATACCTAGAGACAAACAGTATGCGTGTGAGAATCACAATCCATGACATCTCACAATGGAATGATCTTTATTCCACCATACCTTCTATGATATTACTAAGAGAAATAATTCTAAAAGTGAAATGTAGATTGAAATATATTAGGAATTTGCTGAACCACACCAGCTGTCATAGGAATTTTCTGGACACAACAAGATAGGTCTATAAAACCATAACCCTCCATAGATTCAGTGAAAATTCTACGGCGCACAGAAACATGTTTCAGATGCTATTGGCTACATTCATGTTAGAAATACAGAAACTACAACCCAAAGATTCTTACCTTGAAAAGTGGGGACCTGAAGCAACTTTGACAACAAGCTCCGAGACCGTGCATATACCTCAACCCGGGTACCATGCTCAAATGGCTCATTTTCAACGAATCTCTGCAACAGAACCTGGAATTGCTGGAATGCTTGAGCAGCACAGCTGTAGGTTGTAGGGTTATCTGGTTGTGCTGCGACTATAAGGCTCAGGTGTACATATGTACAATGCAGAGCCTCCCAGCTCAACGAAACATGAGCAACATATGCAGTTTCAAGTGTTTGATAAGGATCATCTTCGCTTTGCTGTTGCTGAAGTTGCTCACAATCCTCCTGGAGCTCATCCTTTCTTTTGAATGAGAGACTGCGCAGGGTAGACACCAATTTGGATGCTGATCTTGGAGACTTTTTGGACATGTTCAGTGACTCTGGAAAGTATTTGTTGCCCAACTGTTAGAATGGTGAAAGTATGCGGAAGGGCTATTTAGATATATAAAAAATAAACGGTACACTAGAAAACAGCAGTAAAATGAAGCTGTCGAATTTCTTAAGCAATAGTAAATACCGATTAAGTTGAGACGGAATTCTGAAGGCCATAAATAACATGTGCTAAACAAGAAACATTGGCTGATTCAACGAGACAAGAAAAATTGCATGGATTTCAGCAGGAAAAGGTGAAAATTCCTAAATTGCTACATGTGACAATAGTGTTCCCTGGACACAGGTGTGTGTGTGTCCGAGTCCGACTCGGATTCGGGTATGGGTGTCCGTTTCGCTACAAAAAATTGGACATGCCAAATACCACCTGAATCCAACAGGGTGCATGGGCCTCCAACTCAGACTCAGTTAACCAGGTAACGCTAGACAGAATGCGATAACAGTGGTTGGTTGTGTGTGTTCATCTTGCCCTTTTGAGTGATGTCAGCTGCCTGATGCTACAGTTTCATTTTAATAAAGACGGTTTGAAAAAGAAAAGAAGCGGCGATTGCGGGCATACTAAATGAGGCATGCAACTACTAGAGAAAACTTGTACCCGCCAAGCCTCTTTACAAAAGTAGGGACTGTGCTTTATCATGCTAACAAGGCTCGGAGTTGATCATAATTTATACAACTAGAATAGCAACAACAACTAGAAGCTGAAGTATTCAAGACAAATATAGCTAATTTTATAGCACCAGACCATATATACACATGATCACAAAAAAAAGAGAGAAGAATACTAGATGCATGCATCATGTTACGTATGAGAAAATACAGCCAAGCTTATACTAAGAAACATCCACAATCGTTTACCTGGATCCTTCATGAGCTGCGCGATCATCTTATGAAACACGAGCATCCTCTCGCAGTACTTATCATACAGCGAATCAAACCCGCACAATGGGAACCCATTGACGACATCCGACTCCAACCACTCCCTGGAGCTACTCCCTTCCTCCTCCCCTTCCTCCCCGCCATCCTCCTCACCCTCGCCGCATTCCTCCTCGGGGATGAGCACCATGAAGCTGTTCTTCCTCAGCTCCTTGAGCCTCCGCTTCACCTCATTCGTGATGAAATCATTGTCGTCGTCCTCCTCCTCCTCCTCCGCTCCATCAACCACCCCATTGCCCGCGCCTGCACCCTCTGTCCCCTCAGCGTTCTCCCCTAAAATGCCACCTTTCTGTTGTTGTTCCTCGGAGGCCACATTCCTGGCGGCGTGGGCCTCGTCATCGGACTCCACAGTCTCGCCCCCAACCCCGGCGCTCTTCTTGCCCTTGCCGAACTTCTTTATCTTGAAGAAATCCATGGGCCCCGACCAAGCCTCTAAACCCCAAAGCTCAAACAGCCCCCAAACCCAAAAGACCCCTCCTTTTCTTTTCGCCGATCCTTGATCCCAAAGTCGCTCGCTCCCTTTCGCTTTCCCTGCAAATACCAGAAGAACCACGGAACGGATAAAGCATCGACAGGGGGGCGGACCGGCGGAGGTGATTCAAAGGAACGCCTATAAGAAACCCTAGCAAATCATGAACTCGCGCCGTGCTCGCCGGCCAAAATACCTCAGGGGACGGCCCTCAATCCTGTGCCGCGGCTAGAATGCGGGGGCAATCCGGCAGGAAGCACCAGCGAGACGCACCCCCGGCATCAAGATCCGCCGAATCCGAGCCCCTGCTGGCCTGCTCCTCGACGGGCGGGCCTCCCCCTCCCCCGGGAAGGCCGGCTCACGGGCGCGAGGCGGCGGCGGCGAGCAGCATCTCCGCGGACCGCGAGTGGTCGGCGCTGCTGGTTTCGTGTCGTCCCCTCGGGGCTGCGGGGAGGTTTTAGGGCGGGGGAGTCGGTTTCTGGTCTGCTGACGCTCGCGGCGGCTCGCCGAGGGTCCGCAGGGCTCCTCGCGTCGGGGTGGGCAACTGGGCGCTGCTGCCTGGTGCCAGACCTGGGAGGAATCGAATCCGAATTTTTAACCGCGGGTGCGAGGGGGTTTAAGCGGGCTGTGGTTAGCGGCGGCGGCGATCGCGATTAGCGGAGTGTGGTCAAAGACGGGAGGAGGAGCAGAGCAGGGGGAGTGTGGAGTGGCGTGGAGTGCATGGGAGACCGCGCGGCGCGTACGACGCCTGTCGCCGTCGCTGGTCTCCGGCCAGGGTCGTGGGGCCAGCGTCCTCGGAGACAGCGCGTTGGGCCGGGCCCAAAGAAGTGAGGCCCAGGTGTATAAATAAAAGAAGCTCGGCCCACCAAGGGGCCTGTCCGCTGCGGAGTGGCTGCTCTGGACGGCCGATTCGAGTGCCCTCCCGCGACGCAAATGCGTGGCTGCTGCCTTTCCGTCGAGCGTGTGCACCAAAAATCCAAAATACGAGCTAGCCTTTGGATGAATTGGCTTATACATTCAGCAATTGGTTGATTTTGTTCTCAATCCAAGCAAATCCGATTGAGGTCGAGGAGATCTGCTCGTTGCCGTTGTGTGCTGAGCCACCATCTTCGTTGTGTACAAGCACCCACCTCCGCCGGCGGGCATGCATTTCCGTGCAAATAACCACGGTCTCCGACCACCAAAAGCTCCCGCTCCACCACCTCGTCCTGCGCCCCGGAAGAGGACGGTGTCAGCTTGCTCCACCTGCTTGCAACTTGATTGGATGGGTCCTCTTGTCCCCAATCAGTTTGTGTGATGCGCGGTCCTCTGCTAAACCATGGATTAATTATATTCTTCTCCATCATAGATTCGCAGCTCTAAATCTAAATCGAAAACTGAACTCCGACGAACTAAATTGCACGGAGGCCGGGGAGGGAGACCGAGGCGGAGAGCTTGGCCGAGATGGAGCCGTCGGGGAGACAGTGAAGGATAGCGGCGTGTTGAGTGAGGGCGGGCCGGCGGGGCGCGGGTTCGCTCACCTTGGTCGCCGCACCATGCCACACTAGGCCGCGCTGGCCATGGCTGGCGCCTTGGATTGTGGCTCAGGGAGAGAGAATGGGAAGAGGAAGACGGAGACAGGTACGTGGGCCGTGGGGCCGACCAAACAAGATGCCACGTAGTATGGTGAGGTGGCGCCTGACATGGCGCCAGCTAGGACAAAACCGGGCTGCAATGGGGTTGAGGGGGCCACGTGCCTGGTTTCGATAGTGCAAGGAGCCAAAATAGCCGGTTTTCGACTCTACGGAGAAAATGTGGACTCGGCCTATTGTCCAGGAAGGTAAAAAGGATTTTTTTTCAAAATTAGGGGCTAAACTTTAGCCTCCTATCACATCAGATGTTTAGATATTAATTAGGAGTAATGAATATAGACTAACTATAAAATTAATTGTACAGATGGAGACTAATTCGCGAGACGAATCTATTGAGCCTAATTAGTCTATGATTTTAACAATGTAGTGCTACAATAACATTTTGCTAATGATGAATTAATTAGGATTAATAGATTCGTCTCGCAAATTAGTCCAGAGCTTCTGCAATTAGTTTTATAATTAACTCATGTTTAGTTCTCTTAATTAGCATCCGAATATTTGATATAACCAAGCTAAATTTTTGCCAAGGATCCAAGGATCCAAACACGCCCAAAGCACTCGTGGAAGGGGCTTTGGAGAAGAAAAGCCAGCAAAAGTCGGTGCCAGCCCTGCCTTTCAAGGAGTCCAAGTCCAAAAGCTGCTGAGCACTAGTGGGAGGTCCGTCTCACTCACGTCCTCCACCTTCAGCTAGCCAACTCTTTTCCACTAAACATGTGCTCGGCTGTCTCGTGACCTTCTCTGACTCGGTGCTAAACATGTTACCGACTCTGCGCTCTCATTACCAAGCTGCCTCCTACGGAATTCCAGCTCAATCCACGTTGGTGCAATACAGCAGCCATTCGACCCGGGCGATGAACCAACCGGCCCCGTTCAAATCGTGGATTCCTAAGGTTAGTCCCAATGGGTAGTATCATAACAATTAATTAGGTGCCACGTAGAATTGTTGGGTGATGTGGCAAGAAATTAAATAGGAGAGAGATAAAAGCTGTATCCGATACAGCTTTGACACGGTTTCTTATATTGTGGCACAAAGTCTAATAACATGGGTCTACTCTCATAGACACATCCTCACAACTATTAATTATCTTGGATATTGAAGTATGATACTACTCATTGTTGATGATGCTTATTTTTAGTAGAATTAGATCAAGCCCAATCCGTAGTGTCTATGAGTGGTGTTCATGTTGCTATATCATCAAGACACTACCATAGAAACTATACTCTACAACCTATGATCTCTTGATGTGGGTCCCTAATAAACTCACTCTCTATTCTCTTCACCGATTATATTTGTTTCTCATTTATTATGAAGACACCACACTCTTCCAATGCATAACTTGGTAGTATCTATTGCATAGGTTCTCGTGTAGACCCTAAACCCAGTTTCTTTCTTTTCTCATTCTCTCTCGTTCATTAGAGTAGCACATAAACAAAAAAGTTCTATGTGGCGATCTAGTTAATATTATGAAAACTATCCTACATTGAGAAGTACATTGAGAATTGGGAGTGGCCTCATACTTTCCATGCTATGTGATATTTTTGGATATTGGAGTATGATACTATGGATTGAGATTAGCCTAAATTGCCATCAAATCCGCATCTCTCTCACCAGCTGCCAACCCCCTTGCACGGTTGCACCGAACCACTGCTCTCCAACTACACCGATCCTCTCTGTACTGATTCCGCGGGCCCCACTGCTTGTCCGATTTCCATCAAAAGGTCCTAGTAAAACACAGTACTCCTACGTCGTCATTCATGAGGCTGGGTCTTGGCCTCCGGTGGTTGGTTGGTTCAGTTGGTGATGCATTTGAACCAGTGACCAATTTAAGATGCGAATTTATGGGAGGTTTATTTTCCTCCTTTTTTTCTCCCTTCTCTCTTTTTCTTCCTTCTCTCTTTTTTCTTCTTCTTCCTCCTCCTTTTCTTCCTCCTTCTCTTTTTTCTTCTTCTTCCTCCTCCTTTTCTTCCTCCTTTTCATTCATGGTTGAAAATTGTTGGCCCTGGATCCGCCCTGGATCCGCCCTTGATTTGAACTTTCCATATATGTTTATAAAGTTTTCCTGCTAGCTTTCCTACCTCCACATAGCAACATGATAGCTTAATAAGTTGAATTGTACGATGCGTGTTGTGTGCGAGTAAAATAAAAGTCAAAAAAATTTAACAAAATGTGTGTAACCGTTGGAGTAAGTTTTACTTACCACACACAAAATTTTGAGATGTAAAATTGTTCGGTAATTTCATTAATCTCAAGATCCATCAGTCCTCTCTTTAAGTGTGGGCATAAAAAGGGCATGGTGTTTGCATATATGTTCATCGTAGCGAGCGTCTGTTTCTTAGCAACGAATAACGAAAACGATACAAATTGAAGAGCAAATATTTGCATTCCCTAGGGATTAGAGTGAAATATTTATCCAAACCGACCGGCAAAAGCAACACTTGGGAGACGGAAATCACCCCCGGAGTTTGTGAAGGCTCGGCGGCTCGGCGCGAAAACGATCTCGATGTCGTGGCCGATCCCGGCGAGCCACCTGTCGCGCGCGGCCGAGCCACCTCGACGTCGACGCCGCCTCCCGGGCCCCACGCCACAGTGACCCAGGCCCCCCCTCCTTGCCCCACGTCTCGGACCCAGCTGGCCGCCACGTACGCCCCCGCCCCGCCACCTACCGCGTCACGTGCCCCGCGCGCCATCAAAAACATCTCCGCGGCTGGGCCGACCCTCACCCTCCCCTCCCCCCGAGCCCTGACGACACGGCACGCGAGCGAGCACGAGTCCGCCACCTCGCGGGCCGCGGCGTCGTTCGTTAGAACCGAGGATTGGATTGGCCTCTCTCGCCGAGGAGGAGGGAGTTGGTGGCGAGAGGAGGGGTTTGCGGGGATGGGGATCTCGAGGCCCCTCGCGGCGGCGGCGCTGCTGCTGCTGATTGCCGTCGCCGGGGCGGCCGCCGAGGAGCCGGTGGCGGTGGCGGCGGACTCGGTGGCCGGCGCGGTGGAGGCCGCGGCGCGGGCCGAGGAGGCCAAGGAGGCGGCGGCGCTCAGGGCGGAGCTGGACCAGCTCAGGGCGAAGATCTCCACCTTAGGTCAGTGGCAGGCAAGCCGTTTCAAAATTACGGGGGCGCTTGATTTACTTTCGGCCGGGGTGATTTGGCTGGGGATGATGGGTGTTGGTACAAAACGTCGAACTCATGCTTCGCTGCTAGGTTACTTTGTCCCGTTTCACTGGAATTGGTGCCGCGGTGGTGAGCTGCGAGATTTAGGGGCCGATTCGACATGGTGGTGGGATTTTTGGGGGATGTTTGGTCGAGCTAGCGGGATCTGTTTCATGGGGGTTTAGCCTCTGGGCGCTTTTAGATGCTGTGCTTGATTGATCAAGTAGCTCGGTTCTGCGGAATTTTTCTGATGTTTTCATGCTGATTACGTTCGTGAGATGAATGCCGAATTGGCTCTCTGGTTCAGGAACTGTTCGTTTCAGGGGGGAAAATCCAGCTCGTTCTGTTAGTTTCAGCACATAGATTTGTTTCTAATTGTGGTTAAAGCTTTCTTTTACTACTACTCCGTACTTCGGTTATTTACTACAGTGGGCCACTGTGTAGTAATAATAGCAGTTGCTGTGCTTTTGCCATGGATGGTGAACCCTTGCCATAATTTCTGGGGCCTGCTTGAACGACATGTACTGAAACTTCCACCAATGAGCCAAATACACCTCACCCAGACCATACAGGCCCTTACCTTAACTTGAATTGAATACATTGCTACCAATATTGATCTCAGTAAAACTGTAAATTAATAGCAGTATGAAGAAGATGCTTGAGAGTATAAATTCAAACTGTGTCCCGACTGGAAGTAACATCTTTGATTGTGTTTGCGGTGCTGTTTGTCGCAAAGCAATTTGCTTAGCTCTGCCACTTTGGCATGCTGTATTAGCTTACTCCTACCTGGCTGAAGTTATTCCAATTTTTAGTCATCCAATCGTAATGATCCTTCCAGAACTATTGTTGAAGTAGATGTCTTGTTCTCATCATTCTACAGAGTCAGGCATAGCAGAGCAGTCCCAGGAACTGAAGAACAAGGATGATGGCATTGCAAAGCTAGAGAAAGCCATTGAGGAGAAGTCACAAAAGATTGCTTCTCTGCAGGCCGAGATTGCTTCGCTCCAAGTATGCAATCTAATATGCAGCACTAACTACCATCCAATCTGCTGCACAACTTAGAAATAATCATGCCCTTTCACTTATCTGCATGCGCAGGCGAAGGGATCTATAGCTGCTGAGGAGCAGGCAGGCAAGGCCAATGCCCGGGCTGTAGAGTTTGAGAAGCAGGTATGCAATATAGAAGTTCATGAACACTTAGAATGTGCCAATTATGTGTTTGTGATTTCTCATTTTATTTTCCTCCCTTTCTAGATTGACAAGCTCAAAAAGGATATTGAGGCACAAAGCAGCCAGAGAACAGCACTTGAGGCTAGGGCTAACGATGCAGAGAAGAAGGTAGAAGAGCTGACAGCAAAGCTTAACGCTGTAAGTGCACAATCCTTGTCTATAGTGCAGTTTATGATGATTTTTGTTTGTTTGCTGTATCTGTGGTCAACTTAATTGTTTTCTGCCATGTATTATTGTAACTTAGTGTATCTGTTAGGTGGCTATGTCATCTGTTTTTTCCTTTTTTGTTAACAACAGTTACAAGATCAATTGTCTATTTATTACAAGCCTGCAACACAGTCTTATGACACTAGTAGAGAATCTATCAAGTGATTCATAGATCTTTCTATACCAGAATTTAAAGTCCATGTGAAATTTAAAATCACATTGAAGGCCTCTCTGTGATGAAAAAGGTTCAACGAATAAGTAGTTTGGATGCTGATTACATTGCTCTTGTTTATTGACATTTTCCTCGCTAGATCCAAAAGGAAAGCGACGAGCAAAAACGCAAAATCAAGAAGACAGAATGTGCTCTTAAAGTTGCTGAGGTTTGCGATATGTTTATTTATTATTAATGCACTTGATGTCTTGGTAGTCGTGTGGTACCTGTTACATTTTTTATTCTTTCACATTATAGGAGGAACTGATGAGGCTGCAGCTAGAAGCATCAGCTAAGGCAAAACAGCTGACAGAGGTAAAGTCGTAAAGATTTATACTGTCACTATCACCAGCTGTACTTAATGCAAATTCAGAAATTTCAGCAATGTAAACTTGTAGCATCCTTAGAGCATGGTTGCAAGCATATAAGACAAAAAGTAGAGTGCATGCCTTCAAGGTGACTTTGTGCCCTATGTGTCATGTGGCACACTGTTACTTCACTAATGAGTTGAAACTTCTAACAGTACCTGACACTGGGCTAAGTAGAGTGCACTTATTGTGGTTCTAATGCCTTGAATGGCATATGCCTGTATTTTATGGCTTTTCCTTGATTATTCCCATCTACAAATATAAGATCCTGTGTGCACTCTCATTTCCTTTGGCAGGTTCATGGAGCATGGTTGCCACCTTGGTTAGCTGCGCAATACGCTCACTACATGGTAAGATTGGGACCGCGAAATACGTAATGCTGCATTTTTCATTCTTATGCTCTCTCACCACTATCCTCATCATCATTTTTAGGAGGTGGTCTCAGGCCACTGGAGTCAACACGGGAAACCTGCCATGCAGAATTTTTTGCAGAAGGTGCCTCCTCATACTACTTGCTTTTATTGTAATTTCAATATGCATTCCACAAATAAAGCCACCAATTATGTCTGCATGTCTAATATTCCAGGCGTCTGAAAAATCAGCACAGGCAAAGAAATGGGCTGAACCTCATATTGAGACTGCAAAGATGGTAGTGTCTCATCACTTATTGACTCCATCTGTTCATGTACTTTCGTTCCTTTTGATTTACCTTGCACTGACAATATTCTGACAATATTACTTTCTATGGTTGAAGAAATGGGTCCCTGTTAAGGAAAAATTAGTTGTCCTCAAGAAAAATGCAGAACCTTACATACAAAAGGTTTCAACAAGATCAGTGGAGTTGTACGAGTCATCATGGGACGCTGTTACACCCCATGTCGTCAAAGCTAAAGAGTTCGCTCATCCATACTATCAGGTACCTGTAGCGCTTCCTGATTCAAGAATCTGTACAATTCCACACGCCATTTTGAGGGTGGAAGTTGGTTGATTATGGTAATTCAGCACTTATTATATGCTGTTGTTGATGTGCATTTATTTGACTATGTTGATCCAGGAAGCCAAGAAGTTTTCCAAGCCTTACATAGATCAAGTTGCTGAGATCACAAAGCCCCATGTTGAGAAAGTTAGAACTGCTCTGAAGCCGTACACTAAAAGAGTGGTTCATGCATATGGGTCATTTCTTGAGTCGGCAACCACATACCATCGCCAGGTTTGTGTTTCTTTTCTACTTTTCTTCCATTTTGTGTCACTTGGTTTTCAGTTCCTCCTTTTGCGCCATAGGCTTTAGCTCTAAACCGCACCCTGATCTGCGAACTTGTGCGCTACTGCTGCTCCCCACAGCCTTACCTCTGCCTCTAGATGTAACATGATATCTGTTTATGGTTACCTATGGGTTGTGCCCTTATTTTAGCAGCCTTACCTAAAGGGTGCTGCTGGGGATTATTTAGCTGCTTCTGTATTGTGCCTAGTGGGCCCACTGATGTTGATAGTCTGTGTGCTCTTCTATTTTTGCTACTTCATTACTTTCATGATTTAATCTGTGTTCTGTCCTACTTTTAGCTGATCTGTTTAGTTTTTCAATCATCTGAGAAACCCCTTCTTTTTGGGAAGGCTGATATGACAAATTTTTAACATTTTCTTCATTCTATAGGCTCAAGCAACCATCTTGGACTACCTTCACCAACATGAGATAACGAAATCACTCGCGACAAAGGAGCTGGTTTGGTTCCTGGTAAGGAGACCTGAAAAATTCGCAAAGGAACCATAGCTTAGTGGTCATCTAATAAACCTATAACCTTCTGTACAGGCTTCTGCTTTGCTGGCTCTGCCTGTCTTTGTTATATACAGGCTCCTAATAGATACTTTCTGGTTAGTTTCTCTTATATCAACAACTGATTTCAATTGCAATCATCGGTAGCATGATATTAACGGGAGCTGACATTATCTGCCGTTGCTTCACTGTAGCACCAAAAAGCCTAAAAGATCTCGTGGGGGTAATGGTAACCATGGCCACAGGAGACACAAGCGCCGGCACACAGACAAGTAGATCAATTATCCAGCAGTTAGGGTTCGCCTGCTGTGTATGGTTGCATATCTTGAAGCAGGATTTGGATTGCTCTCCCTCCCTGGGGCTCTGTTGTGCCTAGCCATGGAGGAAGGAGACCGTGGAAACATTGTACACCACCAACATTTCTCTTCTTTTGCATTTTCGCCCCATGTGTAATATGGACTTCAGTTGCAGCAGACCTTTTATCTGCACCTTGCTGGGGTTCAGGGGTTAAGCCCCGGCCTTTGTTTTATTGTTCATTATTGTTTATTGTAACCTGCGAATGCGTTTGGGTTTGCGTGCTTGTTCTTGTTGGTGACCTATATTCAACCCATGTATAACAAAGTGGTTGTTTAGCTACGTGGCTGGAGTTGAGCCTATTGGTGTCATCTGTGTATGGTTGGCACAGTGACCTGATAGCTGTTGACTTTCAGTCGGTGAAGCATCATGGGAAGGACAAATAATATCTGCATATTCACATTGAACTAGGGAGTTTTGTCATTGTCATCACTTCTAAACCTGGCCGGCCTGGAGACTGAGTTGCAATTTTTAGGAACAGACACATTATATAGTTATTATGATTTGCCTTCTGCACCTTGGGCTGCCACTGAGCTGCAATTTCACAAGATTTCACCATAGGACTTGTGGTTCTTGACTGCAGTGTGCCAGTGTTAGATTTGAACCCTTGAGCCGGCTGATGGCTGCTATGTCGTGGAGTATGCATGTATGCAATACATGGAAGTGTGTCCCTGATCTGTTGCAGCAGTCCAAGAAAGTTGAAAGAGCTGCCTGGTTATGATCTGCGCTTGTTCAGCACCCATGCTTTACCAGTTTAATTACCTGCCCTGCACGAGACGAGAGGTTTGATCATCAAGTAGAACACGAGCTTCACTACTTGTATATACTCCTGCAGAATGGGTATGTTGGTATAAAAATGGTATATACTACGTATGATATAGTATACATTTTTTTTGGAGGACGTATTATATACTGTATATCTCTCGACCACCTTTCAGCCCAATCCGTGACTGCCGTCTCAAATAAATAAAAAAGCCCAACCCGTGATCGTTAGGCCCGGCCCATAAAACGATGCTCGCTAATCCACCCACCTGTCTGGGCTCTGTGATCCCAGCGCAACGGCCGATCAGAGAAGCAGCAGCAGCTTCGACGCCCCGCCGCCGCCGCAGCGCATCCAGACCCCAGGTCCATTGGCGCGGCCGAACCGTCCTCCCCCGTCGGCCGCGAGCCCCCGCGCTTGCATCTTCACCTTCGCGCAGGCTCCGGCTGGCCTCAGAGGAGCTCGGGCACCGGCTGCCACCGCATGATCCTGCGCCGGCGACCGTTTGCCTCCGCCGCCGCCGCCGCGATATCTCTTGGTACGCTCTTCTTCTGGTACTAAGCATCTTGCACCCGCGGGAAATATCGATCTTAATCGTTGCCTTATTTAGCGGCGTTTCCGTTTCTGCGTACAGAGGACTAGAGCCGCCACCGATGGCGGCCGTGGACTAGCATCCCAAAGCTGGCGCCTTTGTTTCCGTTACTTGCCACACTGTCTGCGGTTCCAGCTCAGTTTCCCCATGATCCTCCGCAGCGCATTGAGGGCCGCCGGCAGGCTCAGGTGGGTTCCTCGGGTCCAGCCCGTTGTGGAGCGCAGTGAGTCGTACCTCGCGCCACACCGGTGTGCTACTGCTTCCCGTTTTTGGGATGTTCAGGAACCATCACCGACTTCGAGTTGTGGGTTGGCTCTGGTTGGTCACGGGTATCAGTTGCGGCCTTACTCAGCTGCTGCTGTCCGCCGTAGGAAGGAGAAACCCTTGGGTAAGGATGATGATGATGAGGGGGTGGATAAGGAGCTCAAGAGAATTGAGAGGAGACGTGTGTACTGGACCGCGCAGCAGACTTTCATGGAGTACCTCCATGTCACACGGGGGCTGCTCTTTGCCGATGCGGAGCATATAAGCAAGCACTCTCCTGCCTTTGTGAGCAAGCTGCTAGACGAGGTGAAGGATGCTATCGAGGACCCTGTGGAGGGGGGTGAGGAGGTGGTGTTCAGGTCGAAGGTGAAGAAGACTGAGGCGAGGGATCAGAGGGCCACTAAGGCGTTGGTGCGGCTGTTCCGGTACCATCCTATCAACGAGTTTGAGCCGTTCTTCGAGAGCATGGGCCTCAAACCAGGCGAGTATTATTCCTTTCTGCCTCGGGATCTCATGTTTCTTGCTGATGATGAGCAATTGCTGGAGAACTACCACGTTCTTTGCAATTATGGGTTTATGCGCACAAAGATAGGGAAGATATACAAGGCTGCTGCAGAGCTTTTTAGTTCAGGTGACAATGTGCTTCCATCTAAGCTGAGTGCTCTTGAGGATCTAGGGTTCAGTAAAACAACTGTAATAAAGCTTGTGACCTCTTGCCCTGACATACTGGTATGTGACCTAAATGCTGAATTCAAGATCATGCAGTGGCTAGATGATGCTGGCATTCCGAGAGACTGGATTGGTCAATTCTTATCTGTACGGAAGTCGTATAATTGGAAAAAGATGGTCGAAGTTCCGCAATTTTTCACTGAATTGGGATTTGATAAGGAGGGTATTGGTAACTTGATCAGACAAAACCCAGATTTCTTGTTAGATGGTTCTGGGAAGGAACTGTTTAGAGCAGTTACAATCATGCTGAAAGCAGGGTCTGGAAAAAAGGGTCTATTTAATCTTTTCCTGGGCTTCCCAGATGTACCCGCCAGGAATTTCACAAGAAACATACAGAGTGGTATACTATTGTTAGCTAACATTGGTGCAAGTGATGAGGATATTAAGCAGTTCGTAAATGCAAATGCGTCAATCCTTGGTTCTGCCCAAGTGAAGGCAGCCAACAGCATTCTTACAAATCTCAGTGTGGGAAAGACGCGTTTGTGGAAGATTATAAAGGAGGAGCCACGACAATTGATGAAATACACATTTGGGTCAAAGCTTGGCCGCCTGCCCCCTTGTGACAGGAGTACTGACAAATCACTGTTGGAGAAGGTAAAATTTTTGAAAGGCATAGGATTTGTGGAAGGCTCTGAGGATATGAAGAAGGCACTCAAAGCTTTCCGTGGCAAGGGTGATGAACTACAAGATCGATTTGACTTTTTGGTTAAGACTGGACTTTCCCCGAAGGACGTAGTGAACATGATCAAGACGTCTCCACATGTTTTGAACCAGAAGATACATGTCCTTGAGTCCAAGATATCTTTCCTTTTAAATGAGACATCTTATCCCCTAAGTGCTCTAGTTGCGTTCCCCTCATTCTTGTCATTCACTGTAGAGAGAACGAAAGTTAGGTTTTTAATGTACAATTGGCTGCAAGAAAGGGGGTTGGCTGCTCCCAATTTTGCTCTAGCCACTTTCCTAGCTTGTTCAGAGAAAGATTTTATGAAGTATTTTGTAGGAAAACATGAAATGGGTCCAGAGGTCTTTGAGAAGTTCAAGAGGGAGGTGGCTGAAACAAAAAACATGCATTGTACTTCAGATGATTAGTATGATATTCTTTGTTAATTGATATTTTAAATTAGTTCCCTGAATATTGGCAGTTTTTTTTTTTTTTACTTTTGCCTGCGCCTACAGGTTTGCTCGTTGGCTTCGTGCAGATCAATAGACGCCCTACTTTTGCTAGAGCTAACTCATATGTTATTTTTGACGATATCTGTGCTGTTAAAGCCATTCGATGCCTTGATGGCCCTACCCACAAAAATGATTGTGCGAAGGGCTCAAGGCTTTGACTTTAAATATTTTGTTAAATTGTTTGGCTGTTAAGTCTTTTGTCAACATGTTTTCGAGAAGAAGGGTACTACATAGGAGAGGTTCATAAATTTGGAAAGATCTGTCAGGAAGGACTGGTTCGAGAGGTCATTATTTGCTCTAAAACTTTCAATGAACAGGAAGGATCAGACACGTCCGGATGACCTTCATGTTCAAATTTGTAAGTCTGCCAATGATTACTATCCATGTTAGTGAGTCCAATTCTGCTAGTATATGCATGGCCTGTACTACTTCAAACATGAGTAGCATATACGTGAATACTGTTTTGCGAAAGATGAATGGGGACTGCTGTTAATTACACAGTACTTTGTTTTGTGAGCTACTTTGCTATATGCTTGCTTTTATTGGCAATACGTGGTTCAGTAATTATGTGTTCATGATAGATATCCATTCTATTGGACATGGTGGCCTTTGAAATGCAGTATACACACTTTGATTTCAAATGCTTTGCTCATACCAGTTTCAGTAGGTTGATATACTGATGAACGGTCAGGTAACAGCATCTGCTCATTAGCATTCTGCACTCAGAAGCTACTTGATGCCTTAGTTTTTTTTTATTTTAAATGAAAGTTGGCTATCTAGTGTTCACTGTGCTGTCTTTGCATTGGTCTGAGCAGTCTTTCCTGAACATATGTAGTGCTTGGTATCATGTTTCTTCAGTTTGCAGAACAGAGCCTGCCTGTTATGGCCTCAGCTGACTTCCTGATCCTAGTCGGAGTACTAGAATTATAAGTTACCTTTCAGATTCGAAATTGTTGGATGGACTTTGTGAGGTTTTGCACATGCAGGTAGGTGTTTGATCTCGCAAAAGGGAGGTCAAGGATCGTACCATTGTTTTGGCAACAGGATGCTTATCATTGGCAAGGACAAGGAGAGTTGTGCTACCTCAGGCTCTAAGGGGAGGTCAAGGAGTGATGTGAATTCAACTAGTGTGCCAGATTTTCCTTTTATTATTTAGTGTCTGGTGTTGCGAGTTCTTATATAATGTAGGAAAAAGTTTATTTTACACCCTTGAACTATGACGATCCTTCAATTTTCAACTTTGATGTACAAAACCAGGAATCTTTCAACCTCCATGTATCAAAACCGTTTGATTCTTATCCTTCTCTGGTTTCGACGGCGGTTTGTGCTGACGTGGCGTGAAAAGTCCATTTTACATCATTGAACTATTGCGTTTGTTCGATTTTCAACCTCGCTCACACCCACGCTGCGGAGGTGCGCGTAGACGGTGATGCGCGCGAGCGTCAGCTCCTTAGTCACCGCTTTCCGTGTCCTCTTCGCCCGCAGACGGCGCCTCCGCGGCGGGCTCCCTCGCCCTTGCCACGACGATAGCGACGCGTGCGAGCGCCGGCTCCTCGGTCGCCGCTCTCCACATCCTCCTCACCCACGAACTCCGGTTCCTAGGCGCATGCCTCTGCAGCGGCCTCGGACTTGGTGCTCTTGACACGCGCCTCCTCATCGCGCTCATGCTCGGCCTCGTTGTGGATCACGCTGCCCTGGCCTCCATCGCCGGCGTCTGGGGGGACGGCTCCACGACCCCAGCGGCGACGGAGACCGGAGCGGTGTGGTCGGTGGAGAGGCCGAGGCCGGAGAAGTTGAACGTCGAGCGAGGCGTTCGACGGCGCGTGCAGGAGGTCCCGGCACTTGCCCGTCAGCCTGGACACGATGGCGATGGTGGCCAGGATGGAGAGCACAAGCACGAACAACACCCCCGACGTGAGCCACCCGGTTTCGCCACGAGGTCCACTCAGCACCCTCCTTGTTTAGCCGGCCACCGATCCAAGTCAGCGGTGACCGAGGAGGAGCCGACACTCGCGCGCGTCGCCGTGGCCGCGGCGGGGCGAGGGGGGTTGAAAATCGAACGAACGCCATAGTGAACTTTTTTCCGCTCCACGTCAGCACAAACCACAGTCGAAACAAAAGAAGGATGATATGTGCTGCCCTACGAACGTTCCGAGCTTCCATTTTTAATGTCCTCCATTGCCTACAAAATACCTTTGTGCCTATCGTGTATGACACACACGTCTGACACACCCCTTACAACCATCTGCTTTACTTTCTCTAGAAACCAATGCCAACTATCTCCGCTCTCTTTCTCCACAAATGCTATTGCCAACGGCAGCAACTGGTTGTTACCGTCGGCTGCAACAGCAGTCAGGATAGTGCCTTTGTACCTTCCTGTCTAGAACGTGCCATCGATGCAGATGACTGGCCGACAATGTGGAAATGCCTCTATGCAGGGCCCCAATGCTAAGAATGACCGCTGCCAGACTTTCTTGACTGGACTTAATGCACAGGGATATGTTTTCAAGTCATAGTAGCTCCCTGCATTTCTCTGACATATGGTGTGCAGCAGCGCCGGGAGATTCTCGTATGATGCTTCGTAAGTCCCCCGCCTCATCTCCAATGCCTTCTGCCTCGCCCTATATGTCTTGCTGTAACTAATCTTGTACTTGAATTTCTCCTCGATGGCACATATTATAGACTTCGGCTCAAAGCTAGGATTATCCACTCTGGGGATACATGTAGTTAGCAACAAAACCGGCTATGAGGTTCCGGTGGTTTGCGTCTAACTGTTCAAGCTGACACGTGTGCTCCACAGTTCTACTGACCTCCTAGTAATCCTTCCACTTACCAACGTATGCGTGGACTCGAAAAGGACAGCCTTCTTTCACGCAACAAACATCGTATACTTTTGGGCTGCTCTTGACTACCCTGAACTGCCTTTGCAAAGACAAAGTAGACCAACTCTTTATTGCATCCTTAAGAGATTCCCCACTAGCGTACAAGGCACCGAGGCAAACCTCATTCTCTTTGTACTCCCAGGGGACGGTTTCTCCTTCATTTACACTACGCTGTGAGAACTCATACGTTCCCCAGTTCTTTGGCACCTCCTCACCATCCTCATCATCTTAGGAGTCCTCGTCCAGAGCACGTTCTTGCTCTTCGTCCTCCCTCTGAAGCTGCTCCAGTATCTCAGGGATGTGTTCCCCCCTCATCAACCTCGCCCATTGGTTCATGGGGTCCGTCAGCACCTTCTCCACCTGCTCCTACCATCACATCTTCAGCTTCACCTTCTGAAAGCCCTTGGGTAGTCTCCATGTCTTCCTCGGCTGCATCCTCAACACCCTCTACTTCCTCATGCAATTCACTACTAGAGCCACCCTTGTGGAAAGCTTGGACAAGCAACACCAGCGGCAAACCGCACTAGGTAGCAATGGTCACATACCTCCTCCAGTTCTGAGTACCAGCAAGCGGCATAAGCTCCTAGAATAGAACTTCACTTCCGTTCGTCAGTGCCATGACCGACAATTCATATTGCTCTGCATTAAGTTCAAATGATTTATAGAGCCAGATGGTTATCGACCCCCAAGTTCTCTCTCTTGCAGTAATGGAACTAAATTCAGACAAATCTATCCCTTTAGGACCATATCTAACTTCCCCTGAATCATAAAACAGTTGGAAACTCAAAGTTTCTGACATGCCTGACAACATACAAGACAGCACCGATTATTTCATTGAACATCTTACTCCAAAATCATACTTAGAAAACTAAATTTAACCTACTACATTCTGCTAAATGTAGTATTTCAAAACCTAAATTCTGATAAAAATTAATCATAAGTTTCATCGGAAAAGTCTTCATGTAAATGTAATATCACAAGTCCTAAAATCTGTTAAAAGATTAATCATAAATAAAATATACACTCCTAAATAAAATATAGTCTCCAGAAGTCTGTTAAAAAAATTCTAAATTATGTATAGTCTCAAGATGTCTGCTAAAAAGTATTCCTAAATATAATCTAGTATGCTAAAAGTGTTCTCCTAAATGTAATATTACCAACCTAAAGTCCTTTACAAAATTAATCCTAAATATTTTCTACTCTCCAGAAAAATATTCTGCTACATGTAATACTACCAATCCTAAGGTCTGATAAAGGAAATCCTACAAATAATCTATTATGCAGTAAAGTATTCTTGTAGATGTAGTATTAACAGTCCTAAAGTCAGCTAAAAAAGAATATAATCTAGTATCATAAAACTGTTCTCCTAAATGTAATATTACTAATCCTAAAGTCCGCTAAAAAAGTAATCCTAAATATTTTCTACTCTCCAGAAAATTGTTCTGCTACATGTAATACTACCAATCCTAAGGTCTGGTAAAAAAATCCTACAAATAATCTACTATTCGGAATAGTATTCTCGTAGATTTAGTATTACCACCCCTAAAGTCCTCTAAAAAAGTATTCCTAAATATTATCTAGTATCCTAAAAGTGTTATCCTAAATTTAATATTACCAAAACCTAAAGTCCGCTAAAAAAGGATTCCTAAGTATTTTCTACTTTCCAGAAAATTGTTCTGCTAAATGTAAAACTAACAATCCTAAGGTCTGGTAAAGGAAATCCTACAAAAAATCTATTATCCAGGAAAGTATTCTCGTAGATGTAGTATTACCACTCCTAAAGTCCGCTAAAAAAGTAGTCCTATATATAATCTAGTATCATAGTAGTTCTATCGTAAATGTAATATTACCAATCCTAAAGTTTGCTAAAAAAATGTTCTGCTAAATGAAATACTACCAATCCTAAGGTCTGGTAAAAGAAATCCTAAACCTGATAATGAGTACTAACACATCTAATCTAATAAATGTCATCTACTAACCGTACATCTAGTGTCTCTAGTATAGCTACATCTAGTGTCATCTAGTATCGCTAGATCTACTGTAATCTAGTATCACTAATGACCTAAATCATACTTAACACTAAATCTAATAGCTACGAACTCAAATATACAACTTTTTTATGAATAATACCTGAAGCGAAGCGCAAATCTGGCAAGGCTTCACCGCATTCTCCACCCCCTCCACCTCCCTCTCTTCTCCTCTCCTCCCAACCCCCCCTCTCTTTTTTCGGAATTAAATGACATTTTAGGCTGATTTTTGACCTTTTATATGCGAGTGGCACCAACCGCCGATTCATCCGGCGGTAGGGGAGCAGAAACTGTCGAACCACTCGGCGGGTCACCTAACCGCCACTTCATTCGGCGGTACCCTCCTCAGGCCCACGCGCCAATAGGGTACTGCCGCTTCATTCGGCGGTTGGCATACGTGGGCCCAAACGCCGGCAGCCTACCGCCGGTTCATCCAGCGGTTAGGTCCCCCTTTGCCGCCCGCCATTCAAACGGCGGTTTTGGACCGGCCGCGTGCGCGAGACTAGCTGGCTGCCAACGTGGCGCCACTTGGCACCAAACCTCCATTTAAATTGGTGGTTTTCCTAACCTCCATATCATTCGGCGGTTAGGTGGTTAGGGTACCTACAGCCGTTCCATCTGGCGGCATAGGTCTACTTCTGCTGAATTATTTTTGAAAAATCGAAAAAAAATTAAAAAAATTCAGGCTTTGTTTACCGGGCCCATGTATAACCTGGTGGGGGTGGTGGACCGGGCTCCCCGTATTCTTCCTCTAGGCTTTGTTTACCAAACCCATGAATAACCTGGCGGGGGTGGTGGACCGGGCTCCCGGTATTCTTCCTCTAGGCTTTGTTTACGGGCCCATAAATAACCTGGCGGGGGTGGTGTACCGGCTCCCCGTATTCTTCCTCTAGGTTTTGTTCACCGGACCCATTAATAACCTGGTGGGGGTGGTGGACCTGGCTCCCCGTATTCTTCCTCTAGGCTTTGTTTACCGGACCTCGCCACCGCCTGGTTTCGGCCCATGATCATGTTAACTAAACCTTGCAAGCGACAAGCCAGAAGTACGTTCCGAATTTCAAGTGGCATTCTGTCAAATTTGCCGAGATATATCAAACTGTCAGTACGCCGTCAGAGGCGAACTCGCGCCTCGCGCAGTATTTCCTAGCAAAGTTCGTTGCTTGTAGATCTCATCTTCGAATTTAATCTTATTAGCTGCAGGCATCGAAGGAAAGAAAAACGCTTTTGTTGCTGGTAGTTCTTGATTTTATCACGGATGACACCTTGAAATTCTAGTACACTTCTTTGAATCCATTCAGTTTTTATTAGTTGCAGGTACAGAAGGGGGGAAAAATGCAGAAACAAGAGGTCAAATAATCGAGTTGGCAAACCAGCCATAACGTCGATGTTTCGTTTTACGACAGAATCAACACAGCACGAAACACTGCCAAATAGATCCTATAAATCATACGAAAGGGACTGTTCATTTGATAAACACCATCCATGTTAAATGCGAGCAAACAAAGAAGTTCCGGAACATCAGGAGCCAGAAACTCAGAATGTCAGTAATGCTGTGGCAAAACGCATACCAAACCAGGAGAAACCGGAGACCCCTCAGATGAATAAATGTGGACCGTTTTCATTCACATTCCACAAAGAAACGGTGCCCATGCAACCAGAGTACATGATCCAAAATAAGAGAAATTATCCAACAAGCATATCAAAGTCTAGCAATTTTCTTGCAATAGACAGCAGCAGCCAACAAACAGATAAGTTTTAGCAGCATCATTCATATTCATCGATTCAACATCAAACCCTTCAACCACTTCGCTCACCAGCGCAATTCTTGGCTGTCTTTAACCATAGTTCAGGTGGAACATGTTATTCTGCATGTAGAAGGTACCTCAGGTGGCAGCAAATGGAACGCCTGCGGAAAGAATCAAAACATGGCAACGTCAACTTTACTTGCTGAAAAGGGAACATAAAAAAGATGATTACAACCAAGACCCATCAAGCAAGAGATGCACCGTATATGTAAAAAATTGCACTACAAGCATATTATATTTTTGCAAACCGTCAATTGGTTAAGAGGGGGTCAAATTTTTGGTGAGGCATCTTTTGTATGTTTGTATGAATATAGGACCACCACACATCATTTAGCCCAATGAGCAGAGCTCAACTCTCAATGGAATCACCACATTGCACTTTCAAACAAATACCTCAATCAACATTTAAGATCAAAATATACAAGATGCATGCCAGAATCCTATTATCATTGGCAAGTTAAGAGTTCTGGTATTGCTTCCAACATATGATCGAAAGATACAAGTGCATAAAACCACAAAGCTTTAGAAGCTGTAACTTCAAATAAAAGTGAGCGAGTGTGTGTTTGCGAGATAATAAACTGCATATTTGCAACCTGAGGATCATACACAAGTTGTACAAACCATTCCTAAAGTAATGAAAGCGGACATTAAAATATATAAATTAGTGTCATTAGTTCTAGTTACTGCACAGTTTGAAACACAAAAATATGTAGAATGCAGGTATAATTTACACCTGCAACTGCAAGATGGGTACATGTCTAAAAGTCTGACATTGCAAGGTTTGTTTATGGTCTGAGGCAATTAGCTCATATACTAAACAGATCCAAGAGATAATTCCAAAATAATGATGTGCGCATTTACTAGGAAAAACCTGACAATGGATACAAACACCAAAATAACATGCATTCTAAAAGAAATTTTAAGTGTTATATGAGACTTTAGCGAAACAATGGACCAACAAATTTGGTCAACTGGAATCTTTGAATCATGCAAAATAGAGCATGATGCATGCTTATATCTCTAGCATTCACCAGCAACATTGCAAAAACATTGCCAAAACCAGTGACTTTGCCATGGAACTGAAAGCAGCCAAGGAGATTTTACACATAAACCTTAAAGCACACTAGTGTTACTATTCAACAAAAGATTCAATGATAGTGAAAAAGACTGGACACATGAAAACAATCTAAGGCTATTGCACAGTAAGGAGAGTATAACATTCGATTAGAACCGAGTAAACCATCTTAAGGGTTCAACAGATCATGTAGACATCTAGACACAAGCATAGCTCAAAATCAAATCAAAACGCAACTGAAAGGATCAACCTAGGATAAACAAATAGGTGAGTGTAGATCTAAACGACACAATCTGTGTTGCAGTACTACAAGACCAGCAGTCAGCAACGAATCGAATGCTCCTAACAGGAAATCCACTAGCACAATCAACAACTTGAACGCAAGGGACACGGATCAATCGATTACTGAACAGAGAACAGTGAGAGACCAAATAGTAAGCACAGATCAGGCAAGGAATTCGAAATAACAAACAAATCGAGGGCCTTCTACTGACTAACACGAGATCGGGGCCAACCCAACCCAGGAACTATCAGATCAGCTAAAAAGGTCAGCGCGGACTAGACGCAATCAAGATATATAGGTGGGGAGGAACCGTACCGAGGCGGCGCTGGGGGTGCAGACCTGGGAGAACTTGATGGGGTGCTCCTCGGGGCCGGTGCGGATGGAGCCGGAGACGAAGACGAGCATGCCTCCCTGGGGTTGGCGTGGAAAGAACGCGACGCTGTCTGGGGTCGGGCCTGGGCTGGAAGTGCGGTCCGGGCCGAGGAGGAAGTCGTCGCATTCCAATGACGGGCCGGAAGTGCTCCGAGGAGCGCCGCCGGGGGCCGGAAAGATTATCTTCCGCATAAGAATCCTCCGCCCACCCCCCTCCTAGTTTCTTTTTCTGAGTGTTTTTCGGCCCATGGTCTGTTTCGGCCCAAGTTGGAAACGCTGTTTGCGGCCCGGTCCAGAACTATTTTCTTGTTATTTTCCTTACTCCGTCGAGCTGGAACAAGCTTTCTGTACTGCTGGAACAAAGTTCCTGCACTGCTAGAACATCGTACCTCTGCTGCTGGAACAAACTCTCTCCACTGCTGGCACAGGCATCCTGTACCGCTGGAACAAGGTGTCTGTGCTGCTGGAACAAGCATTCCGTACTGCTGGAACAAGGTTTCTGCACTGGCAGAACATATTACGTTCAAGTTTCCGTGTGCGGTACAGGATGCCCTGCCTAGGCAGCTGGGGGTCGAGCTGGGTGCCACGTCGGCACCAGCTAGGCGGGGCATGTAGCATCTTGACATCATGAATTATGGTGTCGAGACGTGTGACCTTGGCGCCGTGGACATAGCGCCGACCCCCAGGTTCAAACGTGGGAATAAATCTGTCAGAGATTCAAACATAAATTTCTTTCGTAAAAGAGCCAAAATGTAAAAAAGACGGGCTTCCGTCCGCCCATGCGGACCCCAACCTGCCCCGCCGGGGCGCCTTAGGGCCTGTACAACGCTGGACGTTTATGGGAGATTATTCCCTTTTTTTCTGTTTTTCTGCCACCGTGGCATCCAGCACAGAAAGCCTCGAGCGCTCGCAGACGGCGTCGCCGCTTCGCGAGGCAGCGACGCCTTGACCGACTCTTGCGTGATCCCTGGATGCGGGCGCTCCAGGCAGGCATAAAAAACGGAAGAAAATTCAGTGGGGACGGCCCTCAAACTGCCTCACGTGCGGACCCATCCTCGATTGTTGCCACGTGGTAACTCCAGCGATCCGACGGCGCCCGAGCGATCGCTCCTCTGGCTGAGAAAGCCTGTCAGCTCGGCTCTCTCCAACAGCCCAACGTGGGGCTCGGCTCCTAGATGAGATTGACGCTGCAGCGAAACGCACCCTTCTTGTCGCCTTCGTCATCCACCGCCGCATTCTCCGTCGTCCGCCATCGACGCTGTCTCCACCCTCCGCCGCCGTCCGCCGGCGTAGTTTCCTCATTCTGGGAGCCTGCGAGGCCATCAGCCTCAAACGTGTGGCCTTGTCCACCATCGTCCCTCTCATCCGCCTAAAGTTCAATTATTCTTTGATTTTTCTGATTTGCTTCAAATTTATTTCTTCCCTTCAGACTATAAGCGAATCATATATATATGCCAAGTGATGTGGACATGAAGCCTGTGATGAAATGTACATTTATCTAATTTTGTTGCTGGAGCTGTCATGACGAAAATCAGAGAACAATGGAGGCGACGGCAGCAGAGGACGAGGAATGTCGAGGAAGGCACCACCGAGCGGGGCAACTACGACGCATGGCAGCGGCGGGCGACAGAGCCCGACCGAGGCAACAACAGCAGAGGAGGAGGGAGGTCAAGGGGAACACAGCCGGACGAGGTGACAACGGTGGATCACAGTAATGACGGCGTAGGATGCCTGGAGCCTAGAGGCGACGGTGTGCGGATGAGATGTGGGCGTCTAGGAGCCGAGTGCCCGACAGCCCGAGCCGCACGCATGGAGAGCCGAATATCCAAAAGCCTTTTTTGTTGGTCGTTGGATTCTTATTTTATCCACGCGGC